>JAPFRF010000023.1:6290427-7490427 GCA_029282475.1 Phrynocephalus forsythii
TGAACAATGTTATCACAAAACAAACATAATCTTGGAATGAGGAAGGACGTGAAGTAACTGTCTAAGTTTGAATAGTCTGTGGAATAACTTTGAAACAATTATTCTCCACAACTGTGCATGTTGGTGTGCCCCTTCCCATTCTCACTGATTGGATAATTCTCCTCAGTGGCACCATGAAATATCTCACTGTTTCCATTCACGGACAGGGTGTGGAATAGGTGTAAAAGTGAGTCAAGCGGGGAATGAATTTCCTATGCATCATCTCTGGAGAAAAAAGCAACATAATTTCCTATGCATTCCATCAGGAGGAAAAAAAGTGATACAGTACAATTAACCATTACTCTATTTCAAAAATTAACAATTTGCACAAGCCAGAAACCACAGGTTACAGCAATCTGTTATCTAGGATGCTCCCCTCCTTATATATCTTGGGAAACACAGATTTAATGGCATCTGGCAAAATCCAAAGAAAGAAAACAAGACAAGACAAAAATGTTTTTATTTATCGAAAATATTTTCACCCCACCTTTCTCCTTGAAAAGGGCTCAAGACATTATACAACATTGAAGGACAATATTTAAACTTGAATACACTGAGTAGACAACGGCTGCTAAGAACAGTAAAGGCAATGTTTAAAGTTAAGAACAAGGAGTGTTTAAGGTAAACATGTGGCATCTTAAAGTCTAGCTATTCTATTTTAATGGGAGATTTTGTGGACAAATGCACTTCATCCGGACTTATCTCCAGTGAACAAATGATAGTCTACATGGCCACCACTTCCCTGGTCTTTTGATTCCCCCTCTTGGAAGAAACACAACTGTGCACATTGTAGAAGGGAAACTAGCCATTGCGGTTCTCTTTTTTTGTGTGGCCCCCTAAAAACCACGGCATAGCAATTTGAGGACTATACCTGATGGGTGTGTGTGTGTGTGCAGGTTACAAAAAAGTTGAGGCTAAATGCTACTGAATTACTCTTTAAAGTGCAATGGAACCACTGTTCTTTAAAGAAATATGCAGCCCAGACATTGCATTCCACACTGGGGTGGTCTATAAGTTTAAATAAACAAATGGCATTTAGCACTGCGTATCTGATCTGACTCTATTCTCTCTCTCTCTCTCTCTCTCATCCCTGGGTGTGAGCTGCCTTGGCAAGGAGGTGTAAAGGGCTCTCTTCCTCACTACTTGATTTTCACAAGAACTCTGCCAAGTAGGCCAAGCTGAGAGGGAACAAGTGGCTTGAGGCCACCTGTGGCACGGCAGGGATTGAAACAGTGCTGTCTATTTCAATAGTTCCCCACCTTGATAGTCATCCATCTAACTGAAGTGCTCTATCATTAATCTTCATGGGATCCTTTATTGGGGCCAGACTCCCCGCATTATTAAATATGTGTAGACATATAAATTCTGGAGTGAATTTTTGTTGAGTCTCGTGTCACCATTAAAGACTCTCAGTGCTGGATGCACTTCGGGTGAGTCCTTACTTCCGAATCAGGATGCCAATGGATTCGGCTGATCTAACACGTTTATTATGACTTAAGACAGGCTTTTCCAAACTTTGGCCCTCCAGATATTTTGGACCACAGCTCCCACATTCCTTTGCCATTGGAAATAGGCTTGGAATTCTGGGAGGTGTGGTCCAAAACATCAGGAGGGCCAAAGTTTGGACATGCCTGACTTAAGATATGTGCGAGCCACATGACAATCTCCCAACCTTTTGGATATCAGTCTCCCTTGTCTTCAAACATCAGTTCTGCCCACTGGGGCTTATGGGTGCTAGAGTAAAAAAATATATATCTGGGAGGCACCAGATTGCTTGCTGCTATCTTTGTAGGCTTTAACATGTATTCCCTAATGAATTTGTGAGATGTTAGAAATCAGCAAAACCATCTGGTTGATGAGGCATTGGATAGATCTGTTTTATTCTTACACAGCAACAAGATTGTTGCCATGCTTTACGTAGATTCTTACGTAGGAGTCAGATAAGTCAAACCTGGTTTGCAAGATCGTGTGTTTGATGGAAATGTTGCTGACATATTTTTGGTTGTCGTTCTTTCCTGGTTTATCGAAAGCACTGGTTCTCAACCTCTGGGTCCCCAGATGTTCCTGGACTGCAGCTCCCAGAAATCCCTTCCAGCACAGCGAGTGGTGGAGGCTTCTGGGAGTTGCAGTCCAGGAACATCTGGGGACCCACAGGTTGAGAACCACTGATCTAAAGCCTTTGGTTGAAATACAGTAATGTCAAGTTCTAAGTGCAATTTAGATGCAAATTAAAACTCAACATTGTTAAATCAAAAAAGTAACATAAAATACAACAATAACCAAAACAAAACACAAACTCAGACACACACCGAAGGACCCATGAGTTCATTATTTCTGGAGACGGATCAGGATCAGAAGAAATTGTGCTTAGAACTTGACATTATTGTATTTCAACCAAAGGCTTTAGAAAAACAAAGAAAGAACAATAAGAATCAGCCAAACATTTTGGAACAAGTCAATGCCCCCTTCTTGTCATGAGCTTATGATGTGTTTTCTTTAAGAATACAGTGGTACCTTGCATAAAGGAATTAATTAGTTCCAAATGAAATTATGTTAAACAAATTTCCCTTTATACAAATTTCCCATAGGAATGCATTGAAAACAGAGTAATCCCTAATCGCGGCCATTTTTATGTTGTACGAATTTGCCCCATAGACGATTCTGTTAAGCAAATTTCCCCTGTCTCCGGAATTTTTTACTGTATGTTGTACAAATTTTATGTTATACAAACTGTTTGTTATACGAGGGTCCACTGTATAAATATGTGGGACAAAGTTCATCCCCAACTAAAATGAATAGCTACCCTCTCCCTCAGCTATTATTGTAGTTAGAATGTAGATGATAGTTGGCACATTCTGTGTTCTTGCACAAAATAACTGGTTGGTTAAAAAAAGAGATGCAAATAGCACCAACTCCATGCCACTAATCATTACTTCTCAGCAAACTCCTTATTTGCAGCCTTGTTTTTTCACTGTTTATGTTTATACAATTTATATGCTGCCCACTACCCAAATATTATAGCACTATGTTTATCATTTTAGTTAATTTTCATGAAAATATGTCCTCTTTCGGAGCCAAGAGAGTAATTTTGGGGTTCCATGTCATTGTGTGCATGGCCCAGAAAAATGAAGCTGTACCTTCTTAAAAAACATTGAACACTACCCATCAAGTCCCAAGCTTGTAAAGCAGGATATAAACCATGTTTATTAAAGGACCTAGACTGGAGTCAACGTTATCTTGATCCACATCGTGTGTGCAGAAATAGGCGTTAACAATCATATAACTGCTGCAGACATGCACACAACGAATTTTATTAGCTTTTCTCAATAAGTAGTTGAAGGTATTTTAGTTGGTCGTAATAAAACTGTTGCTCAATTTTGCATTGTGAAAGCAGGCTGTTCTGGTTTTGAAATGGATGTAATCTCTTAGCATGGCAGCTATTAAGAGTGACTGATATCATATGTCAATAAATGCACAGTTTCTTTCTGAAGCCAATTAATTGGGTGCAATCTCCCTAGCATGACCCAAGCGTGATGGCTTTGTTGGCCAACCTCGAATGTGAGTTGCTTGTTTTGCCAAATTCACAACATTAATGACAAAAGGGACCCAGTTTTGTGGGATATGGAGCGCAAAATGATACAGGCTTTTGAGTTGCGCCGATGTCGCATGTAACTTCTCCTGAAGAGGTGATTTCTCAAGAGAGAGAGAAATCTTTGGTGGTCTCACCCTGATTTGTAAGATCTGAAAATATTTTTTGCTCATTGTCTACAAAACATTTTTTTGAGAAACACTCTCACATCCACAAGTAGCATGTGTGTGTGTGTGTGTGTGTGTGTGTGTGTGTGTGTGTGTGTGTGTGTGTGTGTGTGTGTGGTTTGGGGATTTTTTGCACAAAATTGTACCAATAACACAAACTCTGCATGCATTGTGCAAAGATGCATACCTAAATTTAAAGTGTTGGGACAGTGATCATGTCAATGAAATGTTTTTCAGTTCTCCTCCTTTGATTTTGCAATTTAAAAATGTAGTCCCATGATGCATGGTCATAAGCAAATCATTTACCCGGCAATTGGGGATTATTTCTTGCTCTTTTGTGGTTCTGAATCTTTTTTTTTAAGTTGCAATGCTGCATATGTGAACAACTCCCCACTGCACTTCCTTGAGCTGGGCTGGACTCAGTGATTCTCTGCAGTTCTAAGAGGACAGTATTGTTTATTATAGGGACTTAGGAACAACATGTGCTAATAACTTTGTGGAAATATTTGCAAAGTTCGCCTCCTACCACATAGGCCAGGCATGTCCAAAGTCAGTCCTGGGGGCCAAATGCGGCCCATTTTCAAATGTTGAGTGGCCCGCAGTCTCTTCTCCCCACCAACTCAGCCTGTCACACATCCCCATCAGCTGCCCCCTCCCCATACCGGATGGAGATGTCCGCTTGCAGTTTTATGGCTTGCCTGCCCTCCCTGCCTCCGTCTGTCCCCCCAGCCATCTCCCCAGCCTCCCCACCCCCTGCTCTGTTGCTGCAGCATCCTCTCTGCCTTCTTGCATATCCTAGAGCAGTGGTTCTCAACCTGTGGATCCCCAGATGTTCCTGGACTGCAACTCCCAGAAGCCTCTACCACTCACTGCGCTGGGAGGGATTTCTGGGAGTTACAGTTCAGGAACATCTGGGGACCCACAGGTGGAGAACCACTGTCCTAGAGTCATGTCCAGAGTCTGGCCTGGGGGCCAAATGTGACTGAATGTTTGCCCCCCCACCACATTTTCACCTCACCAAATCTGGCCCTTTTGCAAAAAGTTTGGACACCCCTGACATAGGCCCTGCTGTTTCTATTTCCCCCTATTCTATTCCTCTTACCATGATCCTTCTTGTGAACGGGTTCCCCCTCAGCCCAGAAATCCAGGACATGCAAGGGAAGGGGATGGAGGTGGGGAAGAATGCATGTCCAGAACGAGATGCCAAGTGGGACAGGATGGTTTATGCCAGCCGGTTGTCCCGTGGATAGGGGCCAAATTGCTTTATCTAAACACACAGCTTCAATGCTGCCTGCTTTGTAAACCACCACCACTTGCTTGCTGAATTTTCCTGGGGATGATGCCAAGATGGAAGAAATTGCTATAGATCAGAGCTAAGCTTGGGAGGAACGAATGATGATGGGGTGATCATTCGTTCATGGGTGGCAGGGGAAGGGACCTATTCCAATTAGAGACAGCAGTGGAAACTGATGTAAAATGTTAAACGAATTGCATTGATGTCTTGTTGACCTTTCTCCCCCCCCCAAAAAAAAACCCTCCATCTCATCGTGCATACAAAATGGCTTCCCAAAATGTCATTCCTTATTTCTGGGTAGAGAATTGTGGAGGGGGAAATGGGGAATAAACTTCAGTGTAATGTCTCCAATTCTAGAAGCAGATAGAATCATAGAATCATAGAATCAGAGAGTTGGAAGAGACCTCGAGGGCCATCCAGTCCCACCCCCTGCCATGCAGGAACCCCCATCACAGGACTCCCGACAGATGGCCATCCAGCCTCTACTTAAAAACCTCTGAAGAAGGAGACTCCACCACGCTCCTTTGTGGCAGCATATTCCACTGTCAGACAGCTCTAACCATCATGAAGTTCTTCCTAATGTTCAAATGGAATCTCTTTTCCTATAGTTCAAACCCATTGCCCCAAGTCCTAGTCTCTGAAGCCATGGAAAACAAATCTGTTCCCTCTTCAATATGACATCCTTTCAAATATTTAAACATAGCTGTCACATCCCCCCTCAGTCTTCTATTTGACAAGCTAAACATTCCCAGTTCCCTAAGCCATTCCTCATAAGATATTTCCTCCAGACCTTCAGCCCTCCTCTGCACCCGCTCGAGGTTGTCAACATCCTTTTTAAATTGAGGCGCACAGAACTGGACACAGTACTTCAGGTGGGTTCTGACCAGAGCAGAATAGAGTGGTACTATCACGTCCCTTGATCTAGACACAATGTTTCTGTTGATGCAACCAAGAATCGTGTTGGCTTTCTTGGCTGCTGCATCACACTGCTGACTCATGTTCAATTTGTGGTCCACCAAGACTCCCAGATCCCTTTCACAGGTACTATTTTCCAGCCAAGTATCTACCATCCAATATCTGTACAATTCATTCTTTTTACTGAGATCATCTCACATGCTGGGATTGGCCAGGCATGTCTTTTGTCAAGAGGACAGCAAACAAACAAATATGGAAGAACTGACATGAAAGAATGAGAGGTTGGAGATGCAATAGGATGTTGTGTTAGATTACTGAACATTTCCATGAATAGAGCAATGCATTTGTATTTTGAAAGAAATGAACAAAATCCATCAACAAGGCAAAACAAAGCAGATCCCACGTAGCTGGCACAGCGTAGGTAATAACAGAAGAGGGACAGAGGAGCACTGAAAAACCAAGGAAGAAGCAAGCTTTTAAAAATCTGTATTACAATATTTTCTATCATGTTTTAATATGTTGTTATATTCTAACTGTAACATCTTAATCAGAATGTTTGAAATTATTTGTGCTTCTTAAATATTTTAGAAGCTGGCTTGGGTTCCCATTAGGGGAGATTTAGTAGTAATAGTAATTAAACAGGATAGCAATTAAATAATAAAGAAACACTGATGAGTCATCATGGATTTTACCCCTAACTACGCGGTGGCTCAGTAGCCTAAGGCTTCCAAAAACTGTTGGGTGCAAAGCCGGCAGCTCGGTGGTTCGAATCCCAGGTGCCACGTAGTGGAGTGAGCTCCTGCTGATAACCCCAGTTCCTGCCAACCTAGCAGTTCAAAAGCATTTAAAGGCAAGTAGATAAATAGGTACCACCGTAAAAAGCAGGAAAGGTAAAACAGTGTTTCCTTGCAGCTATGCCAGCCACGTGGCCATGGACTTGCACAACACTGGCTCTTCGGCTTGAATACGGAGATGAGCACCACCCCTAGAGTCGGACACGACTAGCAGACATGTGCGGGGGAAGCTTTACCTTACATTCAAAGCATATCCTGTGGCTCTACCACATTGAATGCATGTTCTGCTAAGTGTTTGCTTCAAATCTGGCTTCTCTCGCCCCACAAACTGAGTATCGAGTGGTCTTAAGCCAGACACTCTCGGACTGAAGCATGGCAGCCCAACACATGGCCTGCCAGGATCTACCTCAGTAGTACAATTCACAGTCGCTTTGAGTGGCTCCTGGGCTGAGCTAAGGAGTCGGGCAGGGCTGATGCCCCAGTTTTGCCAGTGGGCTGCCCAGGGAAAAAGAGCTCCAATCACAAATGCCACAGAACAGCGAATCAGCAAAAGGAGCCCCAAAAAACAATATTGTTGTCTCCCTTCCTGTACTCGCTGTCTCTCACATACTTCCTTTCCCCACAGGTGGCAAACCTCCAGCATGCCAACACAGGGCCTCCACCTTTCCATCTACGTCCTCACCATCCTCACTGGCTTCCCGACCAACCTGCTGGCCCTCCATGCTCTCGTCCAGAAGCTGAAGACCAAAGCCACTCCCAACTCCATCCTCCTCCTCAATCTCACCCTTTCTGACCTCTGCTTCCTGGCCTTCTTGCCCATCAAAGTATCAGAAGATATCTCGGGCCGCTGGTCCCTTCCTGACTATCTGTGCCCTCTCAGTGGACTCTTCTACTTTAGCACCATTTACACCTCGACGCTCTTCCTCACCGCGCTGAGTGTGGAGCGCTACCTGGGGGTGGCCTATCCCGTCCGCTACAGGCTGAGGCGCCACTTGTCTTATGTGGTGGTGGCTAGCCTTGGTCTCTGGGTGTGCTCTTTTGGCCACTGCAGCATTGTCTACATTACGGAATTTTACCCCGGGAACTATTCTAACTCCTGTTACAAGAACTTCACCAAGGACCAGCTGTCCATCCTTCTCCCCGTCCGCCTGGAGCTTGGCATCGTCCTCTATCTGGTGCCCTCTTTGATCACCTGCTTCTGCTACTTTGGCTTCATGAGAATTGTGATCACCTCAGCCCACATCCGCAGGAGCAAAAAGCAGCGTGCTGTAGGTTTGGTGGCCGCCACGTTAGTGGTCTTTATCATCTGTTTCTCTCCCTACAACTTCTCTCACATCTATGGCTTTGTCAAGTGGGAGAGCCCGAAATGGAGGAATGAAGCTTTGCTTCCTAGCACTTTCAACGCCAGCTTGGACCCTCTTATCTTCTACTTCTCTTCCTCCGCTGTGCAACGTTCGTGTTGGAAATTCCTGGTGCGGGTAGAACAGTTTTGCACTTTGCCTCTCTTCATTCGGAAGCTTTTCTGCCAACAGACTCAGAAGATTGGGGGAACGGACTCTCCAGAATTGGTTTCCTGTTCTAAACTGTGACTTTCCCATATCTCCCATCACTTCAGACACCTTCTGAGTTTTTCCTCCATCAGCCAAGAGAACCGCACACAGAGAGTTTTCAGCGTTACCTGGAGACATTCAGAGTCCTCTAACGCCTCCATCTTACATGCTGTGAAAAGTGTGGACATTTCTGCCCATGGAGAAGACATCTTTGAAATGCCTTTTCTTTGTTGAGGGAGCACAACCAACTTTCTCACAGCATGGTTCTTGAAATTTAGAATGTGCAATGTGCGACCTCTACCTCCCCTCCAGTCTTTTCTGGAATGGAACTAGAGGAAGGAAAAAACTAATGTTATTATGATAAACACAGAAGATACACTTGTCTCCCCAAACGGATGGGAGGTGTCATAGGCAGGCTTCTCTTATTGCATGGTTCTCCATAAGTTCAAGAAGTTGGACCACATAGCTCCTGTTCTGCAGAGTGGTCTCAAAGCACAAGAGATTATTTCTGCCCACTCCTCTATTTCAGAAGCTATTGGACTCAAGAAGACAATTTAGGATGTCAAAGTTGGGTTTCTTGAGACCTGAAACTCTGCTCTTTAATAAAGAAGAAAAAGTGGGGTGTGGTAGCAGCCTCACTGTGCCCAACAATAGTGCTGACCCTGCTGTCTTGGTGCTTCTTTGCAAAATACCAGGTAATTCTGGAGAACAAAAGAGCTATGGAAATGTTGCCTATTGGTGATGGTTGCTGATGGACGTCTGGACCGGTTGCTACTGAATAAAATAATTGCAGAGTGCAATGTGACAGGAGGAGCTGTTGTGAAAGATGAGGACAGAGAAGAAATAATGTGAAGAGATGGCAGGAGGAAAGAAGAATTCAAAGCAATTTGGAAAGAGACGCTCAGAAAATGGGTGTTGTCCAAATCAGGCAAGGCACATTCTGAGGGCAGTGAATTGTGACTCATAATTATTAGGTCTGAAGACACTCTCATGGGGAAATGAGGCAGCCTCATCGTTCCTGTGTTTTTACTGTGAAAGGGTTATTTATTTTTCCTTTAAAAGCCTTCAAATCTGGGGTCTTTGGTTTCTCTTCTTTTACTTTAAATTGCATTCCAAAGAAAGATTTGTTAAGCCTTTAAATTGTGTTTGAAATGTGTTTTGCACTGAGTGATGTTGCCTACCTCATTGCAAAGGGCAGTCTGGAGGAAGTTGAGGTGAATCTACAGTTAATATCTTGGACGTTGTGTGTGTGTGTGTTGTGTCATTACAGTCGTGACTGACTCTTCGTGACCCCATATCCATGGAGTTTTCTTGGCAGGAATACTGGAGTGGCTTGCCAGTTCCTACTCCAGGCACCTACAGCACCTGGTATTCCCTGGTGGTCTCCCATCCAAGTACTAACCAGAGACAACCCTGCTTAGCTTCCAAAATCAAGCGAGATCAGATGTGCTTAGGGCATACAGTCTACTATCTTGGACGTTACAAGGACTAAAATAAAATGAAAAATCTTTGGCATCTCAAACACTGAGGTATACAGTATATCATATCAGGCCAGAGCAAACCATGGATATATTTTCATACAGTGGGGCTTCTCTGTTAGGCTATGAGTAAGGAAGCTCAATCAATTTGAGGGCCAAATTCCATCTTGGAGATATTATTGAGGAGCAAAACAGTATGAGTTATTCCATTAGCTTGAAACTGTAGCTATAAATAACTAGCTTGTAACTGTTCAAAATATGCACAGTCCGGTGTAGTGCACCGAGCGATGGACTAGGACTCAGGGTTCAAATCCTGGTTAGCCATTGGAATTCATTGTTGGGTTGCCACTGGGAAAACCACTCATTCAACACCTCACTTTCCTTGAACGCCCAACCAACAATACATTGGTTCTGACCTGACAGCAGGTAATAAAAGAATGCAAAGCCAGAGTAATAGCTGAGAAACCACTGGGTGTTGTTGTAGTAGGGAAGGGTGTGTGTGTGACCCTCTGAGAAAGCCTGCAAGGCCAGATTTAATGCTGGAATTTCCTGTATCTGTGCTAAGACATGATCTGGTGGTGGAACAGCCAAGCTGGCAGTAAGGTTGAGAATAATACTGGATCCATGTGGTGAAATGTATTGTGCCAATATTTTCATTCTCCCTATGGCAATGGAAATTTTGTTGCATAATAGCAGTTAAATATAATTTTCTGCTCTAAGGCACTCGCAACCAATTTGACACCTTCCAGGCATCTTCAGCTACAGTTCCCATGATCCCCAGCATATTCCGTTGTGTGAAATGGGCTATACCTCCCGTATTTCAGTATTTGCAAATGGTTGTTAATGCCCATACCCACCTTAATAGCCCTGAGGGGTAGGGATGATGGCACATCTAGTTCAACAAGGCCACAGGACTCTGGGCTTTTCTGGGGTTTTCATCCATCCTGTGAAGGTCATTCTCTGTAGCCCAAGCCAGACCTGACCTTAACTATTAAATCGGTGCTGGTGGAAATGGTTTTCAGCATTAGGAATGACTTTTGACTCGTGGAAACCTTTGGGATGCCTCAAGATTGGAGGGAAGCTTTTAATATCTGGATATCACTTCTGCCGGTCCTGAACCTAGTAGCAGGAATGGCGATGGCAAGAGAGCTTGGGAGGTTGGCATCAGGTGACCGTTGGGCCACCCGATCGTGGTGTCCACTCCTCATGCTGTGCCCATGGTTTCCCGCGGCAGCCAATACAAGCCTATGTTCTAATTTTACTCACTTAATATTTATTCACCTGCATTTCTCTCTGCAAATAAAGTTCTAAACTGGCAGTGGTGTGTGTTATTGGGGGCAGGGGGAGAACGGCACAGGGCACACAGGAGAGGTTATCTTACCTGGTTCCCCATGTTCCTTTTGCTCATGTACCCCCCCCCCATTTAACATGGGTGCTGTTCCAAGTGAGTCTCATAATAACAGCTTAGCTAGCTTTGTTTTTCTGGGATGTGTGATATGGACCTTTGGAAAAGACCGAAAAGACCTGTATTATCTATACAGAGTGGTTAAAGTGTAGGCTGGAGACAGAGTGGGTGGAGTGACCGGAAGGCTGAATCTAGAGTTCATGAGTTCACTTCATTTCTCCCTTCTAGTGTTTCTTGGTTGTGGCACATCACACAAGATAAAGTAATTTACAAATCAGTTGCAGCAAGGGAGGTTGGGGAAATATAATTATCTAATGTTTGCAAAGCACTTGGTGCTGTGAGATGAGACTGTAATGTGATAAAAGCTGTGCAGTTTTCTCCAGCAATCTTCATCTCCTGTGCTTTCACACACACACACACACACACACACACACACACACACACACCCCTGCACGGCCTTTATCACATTACACTCATTGTGCCACATGAAGTGCAGTATATATATATAAACCAGGTGTGAAAGGAACTTGCTGCCCCAGCAATGGCCACAAATGTGTTGGTAATCTTCTTGGGTATGTCCATCAAACCCATGGGATGAACCACGATTACACTTGGAGGATAGTTTTAGTGGATCGATTTGGTTTTTGAACATTTTTGTATTCCATCATGTACCTGGTGCTGAATCAACCTCTCCTCTGTCAGACTTCTCATCAGTAGCTTTCTCCCTGCTGGAAATTATTACACCTGTTGTTTTTTTGTCAATGAGGCTTTCATTTCCTTCATTGCTGGTAGGAAGCCAGCAGCATCTACCCATTTCTTCTTGGATGTCATTGAAACTACTTGATTGGAGGAGGAGGAGGAGGAGGAGGAGGAGGAGGGAGGAGGAGGAAGAAGAAGAAGAAGGAGGAGGAGGAGGAGGAGGAGAAGAAGAAGAAGAAGAAGAAGAGGTGGACACAAATTCATATCTCTAATATGCACATTAGAGATGGGCACGAAATGAGCAATTTTTGTTTTCATTTTCGTTTTTTCATTTTGTTATGCAACGAAATGACAAATGAATTTTATCTCCAAAATGAAACGAAACGAACAGAAACACCAGAAATTTTGTCGTGCGTTTCGTTTCCGTTACTGCAATACAGTGAACAGCTTTAAATGCTAAAAAAAATCACAAAAAATGAAATAAATGGTAACAAAACGGTAACAAAACAGTAATGAAATGAACGAATGAACACGAAAATGAATTTTTTTCAAAAATTCACAAAAACAGAAACGAACCGAAACGGACCCTCCAAACGACAACGACAAACGAAACATCATTTTTTTGATTTGTGCCCATCTCTAATGCACATTGAAAAAATAAGTTCTTGTGTCTTACCTACCATGTAAGTACAACAGTTCTAAAACTGAAGAGGTGAAGTCCCTGCCCTCAAAATCTACAGCCTGAAATGGGGATGAGAATCCCAACTCCTAGGCAACTGTTGGAACATCCAGTGCTCTGCCTCTCCCAATTTTAAAGTAATCTGGAAGAGTCACACCTCCACAACCTTTCAAGGGATACAGTGCTCTTTGGCAAAAAGGGATTTTTTAAAAAAAAACATCTTATTTTATTAAGTAAAGTTGAATAAAGCAAACAACTGGAGGGGTAATGTATTTTATTTTTATTCATTTTATTTATTGGGCTTATATACCTCCCGTCTTCCCGGGGGAACTCCGTGCGGTTTACAACAAGACAATATAAGCAATAACAGGCAATTGAATAAACAATTAAGCAAATAACAAGAACAAACTAAACAATTAAAAATAGCAGTTAAAAATAGCAGATGGCGGAAGGGGAATAATAATAATAATAATAATAATAATAATAATAATAATAATAATAATAATAATAATAATAATAATAATAATAATAATAATAATAATTTAGTCACCGAATGCCTCCCGGAAAAGGAGAGTTTTTAAGGCCTTCTGGAAGGCTGGCAGGGACTCTGCTAGGCACACGTCATTGGGGAGATGGTATTGTTATAAGATGTGCAGTTGGACAAGAAACAGTTAACAGAGCAGGACATGGCTTTAATATTCTTAGTCAGAGCCAAATGTTAAAGTCTTCCTTCTTAAAAGGAAGCTTGACGGATTGCTCTTACTAAATGGTCCTTTGAGTGGCTAGGAAGCATTTAAGAGTGGTAGAGTTGTGCCTTGACCCCACTTAAGGATGACATGATTGAGATTTATATGTGTGAACACAAATGGCTGTTTAAGGCAAGCAGAGAACTGAAAATCAAGCTGGATGCTAAGTGGAAATATTTATTCCCTACTGTTTAAACCTTTTTCTCTCCCACAATGGGGTTCCTTGGAATTAGGCACCCCAGCAGTCAGGCTTCGCCCCATTTTGGAGATTGCTCATTAACAGGATTAATTTAAATTGGAAGCAATCTGACAGCACACCATCACCACCACCACCACCACCACCACAGAAGTTAAATGCAAAGAGATTTATCTGGAAGTAGAGTCATGGCAAGTGGATGTCTTTTCTTGAGAGACTGAAAGGTTGCAGACCAGAGTGATGTGAAATCAAGATGAACTATAAAATGGAGGAGTCGCCTCTAACTTTCCTCAGATGGATGAAGCTGCTTGGATGAGCAGCAAAACATTTCAGTCAGTCTCTCAAGAAAAGAGGTCCACTTGCCATGACTCAACTTCCAGTTAAACTCACCTGGATGATTGAGAATCAAATAGATTTATTCTCTGGGAAACTTCACAGATGCAAAGAGATTCAGAACAGAATAATCCCCTCCTAAAGAGGAATACCAGGAGAAATATTTGGGGTGAAGAACTTTACAGATCTCTCTCTCTCTCTCTCTCTCTCTCTCTCTCTCTCTCACACACACACACACACACACACACACACACACACACACACACACACACACACACACACACACACACACACACACACACACACACACACACACACACACACACACACACACAGAGAGAGAGAGAGAGAGAGAGAGAGAGAGAGAGAGAGAGAGAGAGAGAGAGAAGGAATGAGAAATATTGTAAGGAAGGAGTCATGACTGAAACTATTTAAAGGGCACACAGTGTGGGCTGCTGCAGGGAGAAGAAAGAGTAAATGGTTAAAGAGCTGTAGTAGGATGGACAATCATGGTGAAAGTTGTGGTTGGCTGCAACTCTAAACAAGAGCATCCTAGGTACTGCAACCCTAAACAAGAGATTGCTATCCCAGACTGGCTGTAGGAAAGTGGTTCCCCCCTTGAGTAAGCCAGATCTTCTTGGACTGCAACTCCCAGAAGCCCTGGCAAGCAGAGCTAGTGGTGAAGGAGCCCCGTGGTGCAGTGGTTAAATGCCAGGTAAAACTGTGCTCACCACCTGGGGTTCAATCCCAGGTACCAGGCTCATGGTTGACTCAGCCTTCCATCCTTCCGAGGTCAGTAAAATGAGTACTCAGGTTGCAGGGGGGGGGCAATGTGTACCCTGCATACTGTAATTAAAGCTGTAAACCTCCCAGAGACTACTTGAAGTGGTATAGAGCGATATATAAGCAGAACACTTTGCTTTGCTTTTGCTTCTGGGTGTTTTAGTTCAAGAACGTCTGATGACCTGATGACGTTGGGAACCACTCCAAGAAGAAAACATCAAGGATTTTTAGCAAAAAAAAAAATGCTCTCTGACTTTAATTCAGACATGGTTCCAAGTTCAATTGTCAGTCCTGTTAGAGAAATACTAAGGGGAACAGTTAGAGATGTGAACAACCCAAACCACACAACAACCACAAACTGGGCTGGAGCGTGGTTCAGTTTGTGGTTTGAGTTGTGCAACCCATTTTGCCAAAATGAAACAAAACGCTAAAGCACTTTTTGCCTGGTGCTTTGCTCTGCTTCGGCAAAATGGGTGGCTGGCCCTCCGTCGCTTCCTTTCTCATCATCTCCCTGCCTTGTCTTCAATCTGTGGTCACGGCCATCTTGAGGGACCACAGGCGCATGCATCCACGGATCAGCTGACCGACGAGCACATGTGCAGGCCCTGTTTCCCCCTGGCAAAACCCCCCAAAGTATTGCACACCAGTTCATCTTTTGGGGAGACTTGTGAGGTTGTGGTTTGTGAGTAGCTTTCCATTTCATGCCCATCTCTAGGTACAGTCCTATTTTTCTTCCTCTGCTGCTTATATACTGCCCCATAGTACTTAAAGCACTCTTTGGGGGGTTTACAATTTAATGATGCAGGCTACACATTTAAAGTCCTAAATAGCAACACTGATTGTGCTGTAGCGATAGATGGCTGATTTTTTTTGTCAAGGACATTAATCTTCAGATTATTCGAGGCTGAGATTAGGCAAATTGAGGAGGTGCCAAGAGTCTTGTTTCCAAGCCAAGATTCTCGAACCTCAACGACGTCTCTTGGAATCTCTCTTCTCTGCCCTGAACTTGTTCTCTTTCTCATCTTGGCTCTAATCAGGATCTCTGTCAAAGGGTTGCAGGTCAATGACTCTAGAAAGTCCTTTGATCGTTTGGGAAGCATTAAGAAGGGAAGGGGAAAGAGAGGACGCCATTACAGACATGACTAAAAATGAAGCAAGAAAGAGGCATTCTCGTTAGGAAAGATGGCCTCCATGATTGGCTCCCTTCCCGCAGGCTTTCAAGAGAGAGATTACGCAGGAATCCAGGCTGGATAACGATATTTTTAGCTCCCACGAATAGGGCCGCAACTGCCAACTGGGGACAAGCTCTAAGACGATGAGAATAAGACAGGGAGGAAGGGAATTTGAACATTCCCAAACATGTGCCTTGAAAGGATGCAGTAGGGTTTGGAAAAATGTTGTAGGGGAGCATGCTTTAGATGGGGAATGGGTAACATGTAGCCTGGAGCCATGTGTGGCCATAATAAGAGCTCTTTAGGGACCCTATACGCAGTCCTCCAGCAGAGGTTCCCAAAGCCTTTGTGGGGGATTTGGAAGAGAATAGATGTTGGGAGTTTTCACAACCTTGCATGCTGTCTCTTTAAGTGTGGCCAGAAGAGATTTTTCTGGGCTAGAGTGATTGTAAAATAGCACTAGCCCATAGTTCCCTCTGATTTCATAGAAAACCCAGCCTCTCTGCTGAGAGTTTTCTTCTTCTTGGGTGCCTGTTGAAGTTTGTTGCTGAAAGCAGGCATGTTTGTCAGTGTGCCGTTTGATATTTCAATCTGTAAGTAATGAAATCTTGTATTCTTTCTTCTTACAAATGTCTCAGGGTAGGCTATTGAGACTAAGTGATGAGAAAAAAGAAAAAAACTCAAGAAAATTGAGACAGAGATGTTTTCCCATCCTTACTGGTAGCACATGTGTTTCCATGTCCATACTTTATGGTGTTCTTAAATGAATTTTTAACAACAACAACAACAACAACAACAGCAACAACAGCAGCAGCTGTAGAATGACTTTTTGATGAATGGAACCTTGCTGAACTTTCAGTAGTGTCACAGTTGCTAGCCAATAGGTTCCGCCACAGATGGCTTCTGCAGCAACTGAGTAGACAATGGACAGGCAAACCGAGCCTCTGAAGAGTAAGAAATACACTCAGGCTGCTTCGGTTCATTTTATTATTTGACACAGCCCTCAGATCATTACAAAACAATTGATCAGAGACATCTGGTTGGCTCTATGAAAGATCACTGCACAAACACTGTAGCCTGTATGGATTATTGCAAATTACAAATGTGTACCCTCTGGATTAGATGTTTTACATTGTGCAACAATAAATTTATAGTTTTAGCACACCCTCCCCCAGTCCTCCCCAAGATGCGGCTGGATGCTTTACACTCTGTGCATTATTATTTTTATTTATATTACAGATGGGAAGCTGAGGCTCCAGTACTTTGGCCACCTCATGAGAAGAGAGGACTCCCTGGAAAAGTCCCTGATGCTGGGAAAAATCGAAGGCAAAAGGAAAAGAGGACGACAGAGAATGAGATGGTTGGACAGTGTCATCGATGCAACCAAAATGAATTTGACAAAACTCCGGGAGGCAGTGGAGGATAGGAAGGCCTGGCGAGCTCTGGTCCATGGGGTCACGAAGAGTCGGACACGACTGAACGACTGAACAACAACAGATGGGACAGTAAATTCTGGCTCCTCTTTACATCATGTTCACTTATAGTAGATACCCAGGAGGTCCACCAAACGGATCCTGCTGCTGCAGCGGCGGCGGCGGGGGGCGGCGGCAAAAGGGGTGGAAAAGGGGTGGCAAAGGCGGCGACGGGCATGGGGGGTGGGCAGCGATGGGCATGGGGGGCGGCGACGGGCAGCGACAGGCAGATGGTGACAGATGGCTGGCAGGCGGGGGGGACAGACGGCGGTGGCTAGCGGTGGGGGGCGGCGGTGGGGAGGCAGGCTATCCAGTGCACTCTCTCCATTTTGGCGCCCTAGGCAACTGCCTAGTTCGCCTTAATGGATGCGCCGGCCCTGCTGGCATGAGATTGCAGAATCTGTTGTGACTGTGTACCACAACCAGGCGGAGGTTTCCTTGAACCCTTTCTGCAGCAGTTTATGCATGCTGGGGGAAGGAGAAAGAAAGAGGGCATGTTTATGCGACCCCATTCCCAATGCTCCTGCATATAGAACAGCTTCACAGTAGGGACGAGGGACAGGGAATATTCTAATGATGCTTCTCCACCATGCCATCTCCTTCAATGGATGCGGGAGAAAGGCCGAGAGGTTTCTGTTTTGCTTGTTGTGTGGCAATGGTTGCCATCTTTTTCAACTAGTTCCTTGTCATCACACTGCTTTTCTCACTTGCTCCGCTGGCAATCCACAGCAGTCCCTTTGGGTGGCTCTCCAGGCTATGAAAGAGTTTCTTTGCCTTTGACCACACGTTTTCTGAACAGTTTTTATTCCAGAGCGATAATTGCACTTAAGAATGAACTTAAGGACCAGCAGCAGTGAGCACTTGGACAGTATTACTCAGCCTGTTGTGTAGATGCTTGTGTTTTTAGGGGGTTGGGGTTGGTGGGTGGGGAAGTATTTGGGGATTTTTATGTGTGTGTGTTGAGGGGATTTTGAGGGGATTTTTTAATGTGTGTGAGTGTTCGAGGATTTTATATATATATGCGTAACGAAACAAAAAAATGAAAACGGAAATGAAAAATTGTTCGTTTTGTGCCCATCTGTGTGTGTGTGTGTGTGTGTGTGTGTGTGTGTGTGTGTGTGTGTGTGTGTGTGTGTGTGTGTGTGCGTGCGTGCGTGCGTGCATGTGCCTGTGTGCCTGTGTGTGTGTGCGTGTGTGCCTGTGTGTGTGTGCACGCGTGCACATATGTGTATGTGTGTGTTGAATCTGGTCTCTGGGTGTCCAAATTGCATTGTATGTGTATACTGTGTATATACACACAATGACAATAAATTATTATTATTATTATTATTATTATTATTATTATTATTATTATTATTATTATTATTATTATTATTATTATTATTATTAAAACAAGCCATTTGCTTTGTGTTCATAACTACTTATAACCTGATGGGTTTACATGGACACTATGTTTTTTAAATGAATCTACAGGATCACATAGACCTTGTGTTTGTAACTACTTATAACCTGATGGGTTTACATTGACATTATGCTTTCAGTGTTAGTTTCCATCATTCATAACATTACATGGAACTTTACTCCCCTTTAACTGCTCATGTTCTCTTGTAGCTTTAATGTAATGTTGTCTATTAATGCTGTGTAAGATGTCCCTCAATTCCTTGTTCTTAATACTTGAACATGTCTTAACTGTACTGGACTGTATATTATCCCTCATGACTGTAAGCTGCCATGGGTCCTTTTTCCAAGGAGAAAGGCGGGGTAAAAATACTCTAAAGTAAAATAAATAAATAAACCTTGGGTCTACCCTCTTGGAAGTCTTGGCCACGAGCTGTGCTGGTCAGGATTTCTGGGAGTTTTAGTCCAAGAACATTTAGGGACCTAAGGTTGGGAACCATTTGCTGCATTTATACAGTTTTAAAATTCTCATCTACCATCTTACAGGAGGTCTTTGAGAGGCCCCATAGATGTCAGCTGGATTTACTGTTCCCATATTTTGTACCAGCGTCATTATCTTACATTGCCGTGATGTGGAATTTAGCCCAGTCCTCCAACTAGCCAGCTGGAGGGAACACTGAGCTCTTATATGTGAAATGCCAAATCTGTTGAACTTGTAACTTTTTTGTTCCTGGAAAAGATACAAGACCCCTCTATCCTCCCTTGAGTCTGGCTGCGAAGTAGAAGCATAGAAGTACTTGAAAACTTTTCACACAGTTTCAGCACTGCTGAAAACCATTGCCCCTTTCCCACTGATAATTCTTTTCCCCAAAGTGCCATAAAAACATTTCCCCCGCTTACAATGCCTTCATTTCTTATCTTATCTTAGAACTGCAGAGCTACAAAGAAGCCTATGGATCATCAAGTGCAACCCCCCTTACAAGGAGGCAAAGTGGGGGATCGAACCCCCAACCTACCTAAACCACTGAGCTAGCCTGTAAAGAGATCATCACGATGCAGAATTAACTATGTATGTATGTATGGATGGATGGATGGATGTATGGATGGATGGATGGATGAATTTTATTTATTTTATTTAAATAAATAAAATAAGTAATTTTTACCGTGCCTTTCTCCGTGGAAAAGGACCCAAGGCGGCTTACAGTAATGAGGGATAATATACAGTCCAATACAAATAAGACATGTTCAAGTAAAGGAGAACAAGGAATTGAGGGACATCTTACAGCATTAATAGACAACATTACATTAAAGCTACAAGGTTATAAGTAGCTATAAACACAAAGTCTATGTGAACCTAGAGATAGATCTAAAAGACACATAATGGTAGTCCATCATTCAGGGAAGGTTTGCCTGAAGAGAAAGGTCTTTGCCTGTTTCCAGAAGGACAACAGAGATGAGGCAGTCCTGGCCTCTAGTGTATGTATGTGTGTATGTATGTATGGATGGATGGATGGATGGATGGATGGATGGATGGATGGATGGATGGATGCCAATTATACCTTGTATTTCCACTATAAAATAGTGTTCAAGATGACTTACAAACTCCTTAAATGAATGCAAGCATGCAAAACTTTTAAAACTTTTTAACTATGAGAAAACTTAAGAATTAGTAAAGCAATGGACTATAAAAAACAGTTATAATGTATCAGGCAAATACACTAAAGCCATTGGAATTGACAAAGGACGCATAGAATCATAGAGTCATCATAGGGTTGGAAGGGACCTTGGAGGTCTTTTAGTCCAGGGCAGGAGACCTTCTTACTAGAGATGGGCACGAATCAAAAATGGTGTTTCGTTTGTTGTTTGTCGTTTAGGGGGTCTGTCTCGGTTTGTTTCTGTTTTTTGTGAATTTTTGCAAAAATTCGTTTTCATTTTCATTCGTTTCGTTACCATTTTGTTACCATTTATTTCAATTTGTTGTGATTTTTTTAGCATTTAAAGCAGTTCACTGTATTGCCGTAACGAAAACGAAACACACGACAAAATTTCCAGTGTTTCTGTTTGTTTCTTTCATTTTAGAGACAAAATTTGTTTGTCGTTTTGTTGCGTAACGAAACAAAAAAATGAAAACGGAAATGAAAAATTGTTCGTTTTGTGCCCATCTCTACTTCTTACCATCCCGGCCAGATGGCTGCCCAATCTTTTCTTGAAAACCTCCCGCGATGGGGCACCCACAACATTGGGAGGCAAGCTGTTGCACTGTTTAATGGCTCTCAGTGTCAGGAAAGTTCTCCTTATTTCCAGGTTGGTTCTCCCTCTGATGAGTTTCCACCCGTTGGATGCAGTTGGAAGCAACACCACAGGGCATATCTTTGATGACTTTGTCCCTTTCCTTGGATATGATTTAGGTAATTTAGGTTGAGCAGAAGGGATGACCTTCATGACTTTCTTTGACTGGGTCAAATGACCCACAAGAAGAGAAAATGGTGGCAGAGAAAAAAAAAACTATAGAGGGGATTTCTTATGCTATCCAAATGTCTTCCCGGAAAAAGATAAATGGTGGGATAAAATGGCTAGTTTCTATCCAAAAGATGAAGAAACAGGCTATGGGGATGGAAATATACAAGCTCTGGGGAGGAAGGATCTCATACCTGGTGTGAGACAGCCAATAACGATTCCGAGGATTGTTCCCATCTTCAGTAGGTTCAGAACCGCAATCGCTGAGGGAGGGAGGGAGGCCTGGTGTTGAGGTACTAGAAGGAGGAGAATCTGTTGTTTATTAACACAGGAAACTGGTCCTGTTTCTTTCAAAATAGTCAACATTCTTTCCCCTCTCAAGACACTTCTGTTTATAACATCTAGAGATCCCCCCCCGGGTCAGTTTATCCAACCTACTCCAGGTGCTACCTGTGAATAGTGGAGCTGGAAAGTTCAGAATACCTGTTTGTCTGAGAAACGAAACAGCACGAAGCAACAAACCAGAAGTTTGTGCCCATCTCTAATTTTAAATGATGATTTTTGTTGCATTTTCACAAAGTTTTAACTAAAGGTTCACAGTAAAGCAAAGAAGCATTTTAGAAGTGTGTGTGTGTGTGTGTGTGTGTGTGTGTGCTGGAAATGGTCATGCACCCACTTCTGCCTTCAGTATATGTTCACATACGACTGGATAGCTCAGTGGTTTAAGTACTGGAATTCAATTCTCAACTATGTCTCCCAGACAGGAGCTGGACTCATAGGGTGCATTCCAGTTTAGATGTTATTCTTTGGGATTTTGGTACTTTTCTCCTTCCTTTAAAAGTCAGAAAAATGAATATGCAAGTGTGATTCCTATTCATCTTTTTGTGCATCTTTTCTTTAAATATTTTGGGTGTTCCTTCATTCACCAGTAATATAAGTGCAGTGGACCATCTTATAACAAATGGTTTGTATAACATAAAATCTGTACAACATAAAAAATTCCAGAGATAGGGGAAACGTGCTTAACAGAATTGTCTATGGGGCAAATCCTTACAACATAAAAATTGTCGTGATTAGGGATTAATCACTTTTCAATGCATTCCTATGGGAAATTTGTATAAAGGAAAATTTGCTTAACAGAATTTCATTTGGAATATAAATTAATTCCTTTATACAAGGTACCACTGAACTTGAGTTTAATGTTTGCCACTAAAACAATTTTCAGAGATGACAGAAGTGTTGAAAAAGGGAACCAAACAAACATGGTTTGATTTTGGAGGGAAAATATTTTGTGGATAAGTTAGAGTTGGGTTCATTACTCCATGAATAACTGCTTTGTTTTCTTGTCTGAAAACAAAATGAACTCTGTGCCGGAACCAGAGACCCTTCTGTAATTTTTTAAAACCACCACCAGGAGGCAGGTGTGTTCTAAGCAATACAGGTTACTCTGCTCCTACTCACCATAATGGTATTCAACTTGTAATGGTTTCAGCAAGGAGGGGTGTTCTGCACTGCAAGTGTAGGTTGCACTCTGATCAGGATCGGGCAGCTCCAGGTGGCTAGAGGCCTGGAGTGATCCAGTGGGATCAAAACAATTTTGCTGGGAAGAAGGTAGCTGGAGTCCACCACGATTCCATGTCAGCAACACTGGAGAAGGATAGAAACCACCAGTTCTACAAATGAGAGTCCATCTTGACTCGGGTTCCGACTGAAGTTGCAGAAGAATGATTGGCTGGGATGGACGGGCTGTGGGAAATGAGGGGAATAAAAATGAATTCCAATCACATTTCCCCCACTGATTTATAAACCAATCTTCTGCAAAAGGGAGGTGCACAGTCCAGCATCTCCTTCTCTCCAGCTTGTAACCTTGCCTAGATATCCCATGTCTAGATTCTGATCACATTATATTCTTCTTCTTCTTCTTCTTCTTCTTCTTCTTCTTCTTCTTCTTCTTCTTCTTCTTCTTCTTCTTCTTCTTCTTCTTCTTCTTCTTCTTCTTCTTCTTCTTCTTCTTCTTCTTAAGAATATCAATCAGCAAAAATCAAGCTGATTGTTCTCTGTTTTTTAATGTGAAGTTGTTTCCAATTCTGGTTTGAACCAGACTGAGAGTCCCTCCAACACCCAACCAATGCCATGCGAATTTTCCAAATTATATCTACAGTTTTGTATTTTTCTCGTATTTTTCTCCCATTGGCTAAATGGCGTTTGTGCAAGGGTGAAATGCACACAAATTCCAAGGTCTCAAAAAAAAAAGGCATTTCTCTGCATATCTTCCAAATGCATGCATTTTTTCGCCAAAAGGTTCCACTTTTATCTTGCAAAACCTGGAAAGGGTCACCATGAGTTGGAATTGACTCAATGGTGAGTGATTATTATTTGTTTTTCCTGTCCAATGCATAAGTTGGGGGGGCGTGGGTGGAAATGTGGACATTTGATTGAAATTCCGGTTGGTCTGTGTTCTAAGGGAGGAGTTGTGAGGTGGAGAAATTTTGGTCAGAAATTGGAATTAATGGCTCACCTAGCCATCTCTCTGTGAGCTTGTCCAGACTGGTCCTTTTGGGTGTGGGGTGGATCAGGCTACAAAGTGCCATTTCAGGTTGGGAGGAGAAGTTATGCCTCTTGGCGTTCTCCTCCCACCCAACCAGCAAATGACCCCCTGTAGTCTGCTCAGATGTTTACTAAGTGTATAGGGTCAGGGGAAGTGATTTTTTTGCATCACTCCTCTTTCCCTGTCTGTGCCCTTCCATTTTATCCCTTCCCACCTCCCTGCTTCAGTTCCTTCATTCTTTCCTCCACTTTCTCTCTCCCTCTTCCTTGGAATCTGCAGTTGGAAACTGGAGCTGCTGGAGGCTGCCATCTATTGGCCAAACAAGACTAAACAACAAGCATGCCAAAAAGATTGCATGCCCTGCTGCTGGGCCAAAAGGGTGAGGGACAGTTCTTGTACATAAGAACATAAAAACAGCCTTGCTGAAACAAGCCACAGCCCGTTCAGTCCAGCATTCTGTCTCACAGAGCAGCTCACTCACCATTTGCTATGGGGTATTCCCAAGCAGATGTCTTCACCTGCTTACAATTCCCTGCAAATGGGATTGGGAGATATCCTGCCTATCTCTCCAAAATGCCAAAAAAGTACCAAAATTTAAGGCAAGAAAGTTAAAGAATATGGAAAGAAGATCAAATTATCCCATTCCCCTTATTAATTTCAGCAAGTGGTTTGGAATATGTTTTGACTAGCCAATTTCAAACAATTTTCAAAAGCTGGTAATTTGCCTCCAGATATCCAGGAATCAGTGATTTTTGTGGGTGACATCATGTTTCCAAATCTTTAGTTTAGGACTCGTTTCCTAATCTTTAGGGTTTGTGCTAGAGTCCACCATCAATGTTGAAAATCAGGCAGTATACTTCTTCTCCTACTAATATTTGTATTCATACAGGATAAAGTAGACACTCAGAACTACACAAGTGCCCAATGGACTCTCTGGAACTGGTTTCTCTTACCATATACATGAAGCTTTACCCCATTGCCACGTCTCTCTTCTTGACCCCAGACCATCACTTGGCAGGTGTAATACCCTGCATCTTCTAAGGAGACATTGGTGATGACCAGGCGTCCCTCTCCTGGGCTGAGAAAAGTGTCAGGATAAGCCAGGCTGAAACGGTGTCCTGGAACCACCATGGATTCTGCCCCCTCTGAGCCTCTGAACCAGGACATGGCCCCTTTGGCAGATGTGGCCTGCTTGGCTTGGATGGAGAAGGCACATCTCAGTGTGACATTGTCTCCCACGATGGCAATGGCCTCTGGTGGATGCTGCACCACGGAGTAGTTGGCAGCCAGGGCTGGAAAGAGGTAAACAGGAGGTAACCAAACTAAAGGCTGTGTATTTTATCTGCCCAAATCCTGTGTGGTTTTGTTTAAGGTTTGCATCACTTGCCATGCCTAATTTACAAATTTCAAGATTCTTCTTGCTCACTTGCCAGGTCATGCAACTAACTGTGCAATACCAATACCTTATCAATTAGCCACAATTATCTATGGTGCATTGTCCGAACCTTGCATGAACACCAACGGGATTCTGGCTGTCCTACAACAAGCCTTCCTATAAAATTCTCTCAAGATTGAGTTAAATTGATTTCTCAAAGGATGAGGCACTTCCATTTTGTGTAGCACCTTCAGTCTAGGGCAGAGGTGAGCAACTTCCCAAGCTTAGAAGACTTGGAATTCACAGAATGCTAATGGAGCATAAAGTAACATAGAAAAAAAAAAGCGGAAGAGATGAAGAAGTTGTAAAAGCTGTAATCCTCAACAGAGAGCCAGTATAGGATTTCTGCATGATATCTGGGACTCACCGGTGGATGTATGTAGAATGCAGAGTAGGAAAGACAGCTTCAGTAGGATGCAGGCATGCCTCAGCCTCATCTTTTCTGGTAGCTTAGTTCTGGAGCTCAATAATGACTGCTTACTATGCCCTTCCTTTTCTCTATATAACTTCCAGAGAAGCTTAGGGGACCAAAACATCACCTGATGGGAAACACAACAACGCATCTAAGCAGGGCTGGCCTGAAACAGTGGGTTTGTCTGAGGAAGAGGACTAAATAATACCTCCCCCAGTGGTTTTGACAAGCAAACAAGTAAACTCTGCAGCCGTATTTGCCCCCCCCCCTTTTTGGGTGGGTGGGTAAAAGTACCGCAGTACAAAATAATGAAGAATAAATTAGTTGTTGTGCATTTTTGGGTGGTTTGGCCATGTTCTGAAAGTTTTTCTTCCTGACATTTTGCCAGAATCTGTGGTCAGCACCTTCAGAGGGCAAGTTGCTCAGGGAGCTAGGAGTTCTCTCTGTGCTCTGGGGTATAGAACGAGTGAGACTGTGAGGTTTTAAAGTTGTGGGAAAGAGGAAACTTGTCCTATGCAGGAGAATAGGACAATTTCCTATGCAGAAATCGTATTGTGATGGAGGGATTAAGAAGTTTCACTGCACTGGGGTGGTGGTGGCAGAGATCCTTTTCGGTGGTTGATGGGTGACCTTAGATGTTCTATTGTATGAATTGATCACTGGTGCTTGTCCTTTTAAAGCATTCAGAATCAGTTCCCTGAGTCAACTACCTCTCGCAGTTTATGGCGCCTATTACAGTCACAAAATAAGCTTCTTCTCTTTGTACTGTCTTGGTGTTCTGTTCGTTCCAAATTGTGATGCTTCAGATGAGTGTTTAATTGCCTGACACAAGTTTGTTGCAGAACTTTTCCCCATCAATGTTAGGTTCAGGAATAAGTTTTGAGATACATACAGTTATAATGAAGAAGCAGGAACCCCCGGTTTTATCAATCTCCTGCTATTTTTATCTTCATTTTAGCTTAACTTTAGTTTATTGTGGTTGATTCATTGTGTATTTTTTATTATGCTCCTTATAAACTGCCCAGAGAAGCCCTTGGACTAGATGGGTGGTATAAAAGATAAATAAATAAATAAATAAATAAATCTGAAACATGCCTTTCCTCCCTTCTTACTACGCAACAGACTGTATCAAAAGTTTGTTGACAGCCCAATGCAATCTTGCAAATAAATTGCAAATGTTCCCAACCTTGAAAAATTATGTAACATGCACTTTGAATATGGATATGATGTAATGAATAAATTGTAACTATCATAGTTAATAAACTGTAAATATTTCCATCCTTGACCAAAATGGGATGCCCTGTTGGGTGGGGGTGGGGACCAGACAGGCTCTCCTTCTCCTATGTGAGATTTTGGGTCAGAGTTTTGTGATTTCTTTGGTTGGTTTATATATCTTGGGCCTACAAATGTGTTTTCTGTGTGAAAACCTGAAATATTTAATTAATAATTTTTTATTCTGTGTAAAATAGACAAAGTTTATTCTGTTAAATGCAAGATCACTTGCTAAAAAAATATGCGTTTTTATGAATAAAGTATAGCGACACCAAAACTGTACAAATGCTTTTGAAATGTTATCCAGGCAGAATAAACTTTTGAAAATACTTTATTTATACCTAAACAAATTTGCATCCCCACTCTTCAGTCTAATGAGGCTCATAGCTTAGAAGTGAAACAACTACCATGTATAGAGAAGAGTGGTGTGGAACCTCTCACATACAAGACCATATAGAACAGTGACGGTGAACCTCTGGCACTCCCAATGTTTTGGACCACAACTCCCAGAATTCCAAGCCTGTGATGGCAACGACCAAGGACTGTGGGAGTTTTGGTCCAAAACATCTGGAGTGCCAAAGGTTCATCACCAACGATACAGACCTTTTAGCCTCTCAGCCCTGATTTCTAGATTCTTCTCAGCTCAAATGGTCTCAGTGGACCTTTGCTAGGTGATTCAAACTGAGTTGGCCCTACATTTAGTCATAGTCACACACCCTCCAAGATAACACTGTGTTTAATAGGAGTTCCCTAACAATGGTTCCAAAGCCATTCAATTACTCCAGCCCACACTATTCCCAAAGTACCATAAATAAATAAATAAATAAATGGAGGGAACCTTAAACAACCTGAGCAAGGAGGACTCTCTAATCATCATCTTCATCCCAACTCTATATAGAACAATCTTGCTCTCCAGCCTTTTTTGGACTCACTCACTTTTGGATTATGACCACATCATAATCTTCCCTTGAGCCTTCTTCGGTGACTGCAGCGCTTGTCTGCCCAGTTGTTTTTCCTGCCGTCTTGCCTTGCCATAGGTAGTTATCGTTGTTTTTATTAGTTGGTTTTAGTATTTCTAAATTTCTTGATTTCTGTATTTTCTATTCACTTGTTTTGTTCACTGCCCAGAGTGCCCTTTGGGAAAGTTGGTGCGGTTAACAAGTATAATAAATAATTAAATAAATATATCAACATATGCAACTCAGACCGTGGTCATACCTGCATTTTCTGCGTAGTTTCCCGTCGGCGAACTATGCAGAAAAAGATTGCGTGCTAAGCAGGAAGAGAAGCAAATTCTGCTTCCCAGCTGACCACACCCCTTGAACAGCAGTTTCAGCGAAGTTTCCTAAACTTCGCTCGAAAATGCTAACTTGTTTGCTTCTGTTGCAATGACAGGACACTGAATTTATGCAGTAAATTCAGTTTCTCCCCTTTCTCCCTGGCTTAAAAGATGGAGCCTTGGAAACTGGAGCCGGAAAGTAGGACAAAACGCATAGTACACAGGTTAGGACAAAACCAGAATAGGAATGTATGAGGCAGAGGAGAGGATACCAACTGCTCATTAAAAACCACGTGATCACTCCCCCCCAAAAATACGCAGGAAATTTAAATACGAAGGAAACCCAGGTATGACCACAGTCATAGACTCTGCCAACAAACTTTAACTGAGTTAATGTGTATCCCAAGAGGATCCTCTCTCCCCCATTGAATGGACCACATTTAATTCCTTGTGTCTCTCTATTTTCAAGAGATTATGAACAAATAAATCTAATAAATGCCTACAACAAAGTAAAACTGTCACAGACAGATGTCATTCAGGTTAACTCACATGAAATTTATTCCCTTGTCCTTGCTTCTATGGCAAAGAGTAATAATGTGTGGTTGTGTCCCTGTGGAAATTTTGCACACAAGTTTCCGTGCCTTTTTGTCTGATGTTTACATTTAGTTATGCATTTTTACCTACCTTCCACATGTTCTCCATTGCTTCTAGGACACTTTTTGGCATATTTTTTCAAATGGGTGCACATGGTTTTATCTGCACATTATCCCATTGAAAATCCAACTTCCTTCAATTGTGCAAATTCTTAATTCAAAGTTATACTGACCATCACGCCACGTGTGGGGTGACAACATGATCTGTTATTTCACTGAACAACCCTCTATTCAAAGAGTTGCCATTGGACAGGCTTTGGTCTATCCAGTCCTCTAAATCCAGGATAGTTTGAAGACAATGAATAAATTGAGAGAAATCCCAAGTGAAGATCTGGATGGTGACCTAGGTAGTCCGTTTTCCACACTCCCGTGGGATGCCCTGTCGTTCCTTTGGAATTGTTTTCAATATGTTTTCTGGTTTTGTATTTCTAGAAATAAGTCAGCACTGGCAGCTATAGGTAGATACCCTAGGCCAGTGGTGGTGAACTTTTGGCACTCCAGATACTTTGGATCACAACTCCAAGAATTCCAAGCCTGTATTTACAATGACAAAAGACTGTGGGCTTTGTGGTCCAAAACATCTGGAATGCTGAAGGTTCGCCACCATTGCCTTAGACCAGTGGTTCTCAACCTGTGGGTTTCCAGATGTTCCTGGACTACAACTCCCAGAAGCCTCCATCACTCACTGTGCTGGAAGAGATTTCTGGGAGTTGCAGTTCAGGAACAGCTGGGGACCCACAGGTTGAGAACCACTGCCCTAGACCTTCCCTTCTTGAGGTCTCCAGAGATACAAAAAGCTTACTTTCAATAAGATTGTGAATCCAACAAAATTAGTTTCCATCTCTCTACATTCAATTTTGGGGCAGCCTTCTCTTTATCTAGAAGTTTGCCATTCGCACTTCATGTCCCCTTTGTTTACATGCCAGGATAACTAAGTTGCCCTAGATCAAATTCTGCTGACCGAAAGCTTTTATCTTGGGTGGTGCTGGAACTCAAATGCAACATATCTCCTTGTCCTCCTTAGTCTCCTCCCTTGGAAACTGCTAAAAGGGTGGAGAGGTTAAGCATTCAGCTAGGTCTACAATGGTTCACAATAGCACCTTATCAGTTATTAGTTCTACCACTATTTGTGGCTAACCAGGACATTCCACTACTTGAGTTTGTAACTAATTGTAAACAAAGCCAAGGTGGGTCACAGCTTTCATGGGGCCTCTACCAAAGCAGCAAGGCCACTTTTGAGAGTTGGCTTCATTCTACCAATGTTTCAGCAAGAGTCCCACTATTCCTGTTCCTCCTACAATGGCTGCCTATCATGTTCAGGCCACCACTCACTCACCAGCTTCTCTGAAAGTGAGAAGATAGATGAGAGTGAAAATAAGTTGGACTGTTTACTTCCCCCAAAACCAATTCATCATGATCAGTGGTCACCTTGACTTGGAGATCCTGGCAGTCATAGTTTAAAAAATAAATGTCTCATTTGACATGCAATTTTGACATACCTTTCCTTTCTTTCAGCATACTGCAAAATAACATTGCTAAAAGATCATCCTCTTCAAGTATCATCAAGGCCTCTTTAATTCTTTTCCTTTCTGTGACTATTGATTAAGTCCTTGAGCCTTAAAATCAGAGTCATGCATCTAGTTCAATGACCCCATTCTACTTAATTATTGAAGGAGGCTGACATAGAACCCTGATGCCTTTAGGACACCATTGGAGTCTTACAGATTTTATCCTGGTAGACAAACTATTAAGATAAATCAGATTAACAGCAGTTTCATAGGTGTTTGACAGCAGTGCTTAATATCATTTGACTGGCCTTCATCCTTTCCCAGGACACTACCCCCTCCCCACTAGATGTCTTCTTAGTTTTGTTTTAAAAGAAATGACTGGTAAAATAATCAGTTCATATGTCCCTGGAAAATATTTAAGGATGCCATTTTAAAAGACTTGCTCTCACTGTCTACCTGGTTTTAAAAAAATCATTCTGAGTTTTGTCAAATGCTAAAAAGAAAAATATTTTCCTCCTCCTCCTCCTCCTCCTCCTCCTCCTCCTCCTCCTCCTCCTCCTCCTCCTCTTCTTCTTCTTGTGCCATGTCCTTGTAGAACGTTGGAGATCGGTAGCACAATCAGTTTTTTTATCTAAAACTATTCTACAAAGAGCAGCTGTGCTCACTGTGGACCATTGGCTTAAGTTCTTAAGCCAGAATGTTCTTCTACACCCAAGCCCATGCTTCCCTTCTGTTTTTCCTTGAAGGATAACCTCCAGCACATGGTATTTCTCATTGCACATTATGTATCCAAAATTCTGCAATATCAGTCATCAGGACATGTAATAATGGGCTCAAATGACAGGAAACCAGATTTAGGCTGAATGTTAAAAAAAAAAGTCTTAACTGTTAGAGCAGTATACAATGAAATCAATCACCTGAGCAAATGGTGAGTGGTTCAACGCTGCAGGCATTCAAGAGAAAACTGGATAGCCATTTGTCACATCTGCTTTGATGTGGATTCCTGCCTTGGGCAAGGGATTGGCCCTGATAGCCTTATCAGTCCCTTCCAACTCAATTAGTCTTTGATTCTATGAATAAACAATCTGAAAAATAGAAAACAGCAAGAGGCAGGAAAAGCAGGAGAAAACCGACTGGAGTCTTCCTGACTAAAAAAAACCCCAAAACTTTTGTATCCAATATACTACAATATTCTTAAAAAGCAAGACACAACATTTAAAGCATTGCAGAAATTTAAAGGAACATGCAGTTGCTGCTGCAAAGATGGCCAAGAATCCACACCACTGAATTTTGTCCATTTAAAAAAAAAACAAATCTAGAAGGGGAACAGGAATGGCTTCATGGCTTGTCATTTTGCATTTTCCTCACCTCCAGAGATTTAAAAGATCACCTATATTCCTTGTGATGTGAAGAATGTACAGTAGGACCCCTGTATCCACTGATTCATTATCTACTGATTCTGTTATCCACAGGTGTCAGAGGAAAAAATTAAATAAATAATTCAGCAGCTGCAAAGCAAGCTACTGTCAGAAACAAGATTTGGGGCGTTCTCTCTTATCCACGGTTTTCATTATCCACAGGAAGGCCTGGAACCAATCCCCAGCGGATACCGGAGTCCTACTGTATTGGTTTGGGTAAATCCATGTAAACGACAAACTGGGAGCCAACCCTCACTTCTCATTTCAGGATGGAGGACCTTCCTTCTCAAACTCCAACCCCCAAAAGTTTCGTGTCTAAATATACACCTTGAATTCTGGGAGCTGTCATCCAAGATGTAATGTTTCCAAGTTAGGAGTTACCATTCTGTTTACACGAGCCATGGACTAGATGTCTCTGGCAACCAAGTGTGCTTGATGTATATTGAAGGGCTCACCCATGTGGCTTGTTCTTTTGTGTCAGCATTAAAAGCGCACATCCTAATAACCCAGTTAGAACCTATCTAGGACACATGGTTCATTTCCATTGACTGCTGTTGTGCTTTTTTGACTCGGGTGCAGATCGGAATGAAAAGACCACCGGTTTTGCTTTCTCATGCTAAGTAGTTGTTGTGTGGCCACTCGTTTGGTCTAACCTACATATTCTGTGGTGAGCTCATCAGCCGACTTAGACAACTGTGGTCCCAAACAGCAGCATCCACCCTGAGCTGGTTTAGATCTGGTCACAGATAGATTAGCAGCACTTATCTTCTCTGAAGCTCTCTGCCCATGTTAGAAGCACACAGAGGGCTGAGGTGGGAGGAACTGAGATGCAGGAACTAGGGAGACCAGATGCAAAAGAGGGCACCGCTTTTGTTTAAAGTGGGTGTTCAACAGATTCAACATCCAGCTCTTTCCCCTCCCACTGGGAGTTCCACTTAATCTTATTGACAGGGTCATACCCTGTATGCAGTATCAAATGAAAATAAATAAATGCCACATTTAATCAGAAAAGGCGTCAACACCCACTCAGGATCATGGCCTGAACCTCCTTTTTTCACATCAGCTATTGAGATTTCTTAGCTGGTCTCACCCAGTGTAAGCACACTGATTTCCATCCTCCTTGTGCAAACAAACTTCCCAGCTAGAATGGGGCACATGGTTTGAGCCTAGCTTGCTTAATTTGCTGTACATGGTGTGTTTGAGTCTTTCCTATGTGTCAAAATTAGAAATGGGCTTGAAGTGTCGTTCATGCCAGTTTGTTTACCACTGCAATGTATGTTTGGCACTTCAGTGCTCCCCCATCAACAGACAACCACTCAGAAGCAACATCCGGGGGTCCCCTGCCCACCTCTTCCAGCCATTCTTTCTGGGCGAGCTCCTGCCAGAGAAGTGGGGTGCTAAATCGCCAAGCACATGTTGCAGCAGTAAATGAACCAACGTGAACCACCAAGCCAGTGGTTCGTGCCAGAGAAGCTGCCAACACCTATAACTAGAGATGGGCACGACTCAAAAAAATGGTGTTTTGTTTGTCGTTTGGTCGTTTAGAGGTCCATTTCGGTTCGTTTTCATTTTTGTGACGTTTTTTGCAAAAAATTTCATTTTCGTTTCGTTAGGTAACGAAATGAAAAAATGAAAATGAAAATGAAAAATTGCTGTTTCGTTAGCATTCTTTTTAGTTTAATGCATCTGCTGCAACGAAAACAAAAACATGGCAAATTTGGTCATTTCGTTTTCATTTTTGTTTTGTTTTTTTAAAAAAAATCGTTTCATTTTCGTTGCGTAACAAAACAAAAAAACAAAAACGAAAATGAAAAATCGCTCGTTTTGTGTCCATCTCTACCTATAACCAGAGTTTTCCCATGTTACTAGTTTAGACCACGAATCCTAGAATCTTCTAACCATCATGGCCACTGTTGACTTTGGATCTAGTTTCCCCCCCCCCAGCAAAATGTGGGTCTCCTTTTGGTGTGTCCATTTTGCTTGACCATCCAGGCTGACTGCAGACAGTCTCCTGTTGCATTCTGTGAAAACCGTTATCATTATGTAGTTGAACTCAGGTCAGCATGGAGTTGGATTTTTGTAGAGGTGAGGGGCAACCCCAGTCAAGAGACTGAAACACGGATCTGGAAGGTCTTGCCTTGAATCTCACCTTGGCCGTGAACTCACTTCAGCTGTAATATAAAGGAAGAGAAACAGCAAACAATAAGTGCTGGCTGGATAAATATCTTGCTGTGGAGGTCAGCAGTTCAATTCCCCACTGTGACTCTTGGGTGTAGAGCCAGCCCGGTTGGCCTTGGGCAATCTGCACTGTCCCAGGATGCCCCCAGAACAAGGGAATGGTCAACCACCGCTGAATATTCTTTACCTGGAAAACCCTTGAAATGAATTGCCATGAGTCAGAATGGACTCAACAGCACTTGTTTATGATAAACTATGATTTATCTTAAGCAGAGTGTTGTAAGGCCACCATCTCCAACCTGATGCATCTCCTGAAGTTGTGGATTACAATTCTGACCAGGTTGAGCTGACGTGAAGGATCATGGGAATTAATATCCAAAGCATTTGGACAGCATTGGGTTGGCAAAGCTTATTCTAAGCTATTGGAAGTGCTGTGCAATGGTACCTCTACTTACGAGTTTAATACTTTCTGAATGCATGCTCATAAATCAAACAACTCGTAAGTAGAGCAGCCATACCAAAAAATAAAAAATAAAAAAATAGATAGATAGATAGATAGATAGATAGATAGATAGATAGATAGATAGATAGATAGATAGATAGAATTGTAAGTAGAACAGACTGCATCTAAAATTTGTAAGGCAGCAGTTAGAACGCCAACGGTTTTCTGCTCTTGGGTCTAATTGCTTGTAAGTAGAGGTACCATTGTATATTATTGCAATGTGTGCAATACATGACAAACACATGAAAGAGTGACACTGTCAGATATTATGCCTCAGTATCACCGTTCCACTACTTCTCCATCCTGATGGGGACTGTATGGATGCAGCTGTGTGGTCGGCCACATTGTGAACAGATCTATTTGAACTCTTTCTCTTTGAGGGGGGCTGAAGGGAGCAAGTCTTTTGATAAGTTGCAAAGATCAGAGGATCCCTTTCAAACTTCTTGCCCAGAATCCTGCCAGCACAGGAGAGGAAATCTGTGAGCATGTCATCTCTGGTATCTCTGGAAAATTAACTTAAAAAAAAGAGGGCAGCATTTAGAAGCTCTCTGGCAACTTGACCAGTAGCTGTGCCAGTTGAAGGAGATGGGAAAGTTGCTTTTAAAAGTTACTTACTTACTTACTTGCTTGCTTGCTTGCTTACTTACTTACCACCCATTTAGTGGCAAACCATGAATCTGGGCATTAATTTACAGAATATTCACACACACACACACACACACACACACACACACACACCATGTCCCAAAAGTAACAAACAGTATTAGCCAGAAAGCCCCCTGAGGCAACGGCAAAACAAAATTACATTTTTTTTCGCAAATTCAAAATTAAAACATTTCCAATTCTCCCTCCCTCTGGCATTTTCATTGCTGCTGACAAGGGTGGGGTATCCCTTCATTCTGAGTTGATATAGTGGCAAGTTCATCTGCTTCCTCTTGGTATTATCTTATCAAAATCTGAGGGAGGAAATGCAGCTGCCTCAAAGGTTGACGTAGGAAATGAACAGAAGAAGAAAAGAATGGACACAGTCTTTGAGTGTGTGCACCTCTGTCTTTTGTAGATAATTTGGCAGGGGAGATGTAGGCGCTGGGTTTTTCCAAGGGGCAGCAGCTGGGCTGGTTCCACAGAAGTGGGCCCTGCCCTTGATAAGGTTCAGTATAAATAGAATCTAAGGGTTGCTCCGATTCCCAAACATACCTTGAAAGGGGAAAAGAAGGAAGTAAATATGAAATTCCAAGTCGTTGCTGCCTTTTTTGTCCTCTGCCTGTTCTCCCTGGAGGGGACCAGAGCTGCTCCCTGGGTAAGTGGGGTTATTGCTGCACAATGTGGAAGCTAGGCAGTACGGGTGTGCCTAGGAGGGTGGTTAGTGAAACAAACCAAGCAGGGCCAATGATGGTTAGGGGGATTTTGGATGTTGTCATCCCAAAAACTAACGGCACCAAGCCCTGATCCAGAGAGACGGTGGATCTCAACTTTGGAATATTTGGAAAGTGTCCCGATCTTGGAACTTGTCTGCAGAAAAGAGTCCTGCCGGATAGCCCAGTGGTTTGGGCCATCAGGCAGCAAAACCAGAGGTTGAAAGTTTGATTCTCCGTTGTGTCTCCTTAACAGAGCTGCACCCGAGGATCCATTCCTTCCAGTTTTCCAGTTCTAAAATTATTATTATTCTAAGATTATTACTTCATGATACAGAGTTCAGCATCCCCACTGGTATGAAAGGAGGGGATTTTTTTAAAAAAAAGATGACTCCCTTTTTCATGACCTTCATCTTTGCCACCATAAGTGTGTAGTCCAATACAGTCCAAGAAGGATGCCACCTTGTAGTATTTCTGTAAATCATATTTCACTTGGTCTACCCATTTTTTTTCTCTAAAACAAGCCTGGTGAAAAGGGACTGTTACTTGATCGACTTTTAACTGCTTGATCAATACATCTTACTAATCTTCGCTATGAAATTTGTTTGTATTTCTTCTGAGCAACCCGTCTTCAGGATCCCAGAAACATTGGCTGCACTAATTTTACAATTTTAGAACTGGGTTGTAAAAATCATTGCAGACTTTCTAGTCTATAATAATACTATGGTTAGATGCTGGTGGGAATTGCTCTGGTTTGGTTCTGGGTCAAAGTTTTGCACAATCGACTTCTTTAGCTAAAAACTGACTCTACCAAAATGTATATTAATGGGAAAGGACCATAAACAAACAAGCAAATAAACACACAACATGATCAAAAATAAGAACAGCATGTAAATGTGTACAGACAATGTATATTTCAGGAAAAAAACACAGAAATATACATCCATGTTTGTATTTTCTTTAATACTTCTTGCACTTGTGTTTGTTTATTAGTTTTCATTATAGTCTGATGTAGAAGAGATGTGACAAGGCAAAAGGAAAATGAGAAAATAATAGATCGTTGCTTGATTTAAGTGTTGACTTTTATGTCAAGTACATTGTCTTCCCGAATATGCCTATCCCAGCATTTCTCTTTACCTAGTCCTGGCCCTTTTACAAAATGGCCAATATACTGTATCTTATTCTGTTCTACCTTCATTCACTTCTTTCCAACAGAATGAGAATTTAGAGAGTGACATTTTAATTGACTGGAGAGGGAAATCAGTGGGGGGAGATGCACTCTCTGAAAGTGTAGTAGTCTAGCAAGCTTGTGTTAAATCACAGGAACCCGTCCATCAAGAAAGTTGGCAACCCTACCTTTCTGGGAATGCTTGCCCTCAGCTTGTTGCCTACTTGCCTTGTTCATTTCCTTGGTTCCTTACACCAGACCCATCTCACTTGTCTTCGACCAAATTTATCCAAGCAAATTCTAACCCAGTTCAAGGTACTGTACTCATATTTTCTGATACCGACTAAGCTACATAAGTTCTCTTTCATCTTTCCAGTCCTCTGAACTGCTGTTATTCGTATGGATTCCCAGTGTTGTTTAGTGGGTAGAATGATGGGCTAGGAATCTGGAAACCAATGTTCAAATCCACTCAGACCATGGAAACTCAATATGAGGAAGTAGAATTCGTAAAAGCAATGCTTAAATTATCTCTTACTTCCCTAGAAAGCCCTGTCAAGGTTGCTATAACTTGATGGCACAGAACACACACACACACACACACACACACACACACACACACACACACACACACACACACACACAAACACACACACACACCATTACTTTTTTTGTTTCCTCCTTTGCAGAACGGTGGCAGTTTTGATGGCAATCATGTAGGAAGTGGGAGCATGAATGATAATGGCGTAAGTACCCAGGAATCTTTTAAGACTGGTCTTGATCCAGAGTGAAAGAAGTTCTTTTCAAAGTTAAGACTTTTCAAGTGATTCTTCTTTCTTCCTTTGGTAGCTAACAGATATGTTGCTTTAATAAAATATAAGGATGGATTTTTGCAATCAAACAATAATTTCTCCTCCAGGTTGAATTTCAATTCCTTCTAGTTCAGGATTGGAATAATACACTGGCATCTTATTCCCATTGGGTAGATAGGACTGGGCATAGAACAGCCAGCTTTGCAGAAGGGGCCTGTCTGGCTAAAGAGGAGTGTTAATCAAAGCTACAACAGACCTCCCGACTCAAATAAATGTATGTAAGATTATGATCAGACTGCTGGAAAGACACCCTGGGGAAAGTTTGCTTCGCAATCTCCCTTAAAGTCCAAAATGAACACAAATCAAGGTTGGACTGAAGTGCAATTCAATCACACCACACGCTGCATGATTGCCAGGAAAATGGATCATATCAGACTATTCCACTCCCAAAGGAAATCCATTTCCCTGTAAGATCACACCCTGACCTGGTCGCACAAGCATGCTGAATTTCACATTCACACAATGAATTCCAAACTGAGTCTTTATTTTCCTCTAAGGGCGTTTATACACGACCCCTAAACTCCGGGGCAAATGGCTCCCAGCTCCGGAGATTAAAAATGTTTACCCACCAGCTCCGGAGTTAACAGGAAATTAAGTGCGACCCCGCCCACTTTAGCACGTCCCAGAGCAGTTTTCTTGTACCTGCTTTTTGGATGTGACAAATATTTGATCCGGTGTAAGGATAGTCCATCGGGTGTAAGGATAGTGAGTGCGGGGCTCTCCTCGCTTCTGTTTGTTCTTTTTTTGCGCCTCGCCCCTTTAAGAGATCTGAATGCTGCCGGGAACAAAACGGAGGTAACCTGGCATTCTTTTCTTTCTTTTTTCTCCCTCCCTCACGCAGCCAGCAACCAGGAAGTGCGGAGGGGGGTGGGGACAGAGGAAGAGCGACGAACCCCTAAGATCTCTGGTTCGAATTTAAGTGGCCAGCGGATCTTAGGGGTCGTGTAAAAAGGCCCTAAGTTGTAATATTTTCTTAGGAAGCAAGAAAAAAAAATGAACAGCTAGCAGAGCGCCATTTATATTAGCACACTTTTTAAAAAAAATTATCTTAAGCCCAGTGTGAACATTAGACCCAGTTTTAAAGGGGAGCATTTCAGTTATTGAGTAGGGATGCAGGAAATGACTCAAAAAGTCGTGAAACTTGAGTTGGCTAAAATTAAAGCACTATAGATTGTGGGGTTTTTTAGACAGGCTCTAAGAAAAATGACTTTTAAAAATTTCACTTGTTTATTGGATCTCCTCAATCTGGATTTCATTCATAACCTTTAAATGGGATTTGTAGAGATATGTGTTCTACTCATTGCGAGTTGTATGTAATTCTTAATTGCCATTGGGAATTTTAAACTTTCAATTTTTTCCTGTTCTGCATTACAGAATTCATACGGAGGGGGAGGAGTAAGTATCAGCAAGCGCTACCTATGAGCATTCTGGTCCAGTCTTTCACTCGACTTTTCTATCTCATTTTTCTTTGGTTTCTATAAGGGCTCCAAAACATAAAGAGAGTCTTAATGACAAACTCATTGTTGACTGAATGGAGATTGACACTATAGAAACCCATTTGGCTAGCAAACAGGAAAAGTTTCAGACTCCTTGGTCAACTCTCAGGTGGTAGATTGCAAGGCACTTCTACATGGTTATTTCACATCCATTCTCGTTCTGGGAGAAAGTTCGTTGTGTGTTGATGTCGGTCATGGTCACATGGTCTTGTCCTGCTTCTGTCCCTGTTCCCGTGTACCCACGGGTGTGATTGATGATGCTGGGACAACTGTTACCGCACATCCTCATTCTGTGATGAGATGTGAAATTCTATGCCTTCGTTCTCTTTTGTTTCGGTTCGACCTTCCGTTTTTGATTTTTCGATTCTCCGAAGCCTTGCCTTCAATGCATTTCGGAGCAAACTTCAAGGCATTTGTCTTTTAAAATCTCAGCACTGCATTGCTAACTCCTTAGGGAATTTACTGGCAAATGTGACTTCACACTCCTGCCACTAGGTGGCAATGAGCTACAATCGGCACTTGTTCTGTGACGAAGCTTATTTCACGGGCTCTCATCTCGGAACGAGAAGCAAGACAAGCAGATTCCCGAGGCCAGGGAGGGGAATTGCTCATCCCGCTTAAATCTCAGTTCAGGGGGCGTGGTCAGGATGAACTCCCATCGTCACACAATGGATGTGCGGTAAGATTATTTTGTACCAGTACCAAGCGGGACCGTGAACCGCAATGAAAGGGACGTGAAGTAACGACCCTACAGTATCAAACTATTTCTACCAGGCATGGACCTTTTGTTTCACAATGGGTCTGGTTCCAAAATGAATCATGGCAGCACAGCTGCTGTTCGAAACTTGGATCCACCCTCTGAAACAAAATCACCCATTGACTTGTTTATTTTATTTATATGTATTTATTTTAATATTTCTGTACCGCCCGTCTTCCAATGGAACTCAAGGCAGTTCACAACAATATAATACTACAGGAACATCAAAATCAGAGTAAAAGCATAAAATAAGATTTTTTTAAAAAAATTATTCCAATGTGTCATCATTGCTTCTTCCTGGCGCCAGCCAATCAGGAGCTGTGCAGAGACATGCATAATCCCACCTCCCTGTCTGATTGGCCAATGATAGGGAGAAGGAATGATGACATGTTGGAGGCTAGTACCTGGTTGGAGTTTAGCCCCCTGTGAGGTAAGACAAGGTAAGTCAGTGGGTGATTTCATTTTGGAGGGTGGGTCCAAGTTCCAAAGAGCAGCTCTGCTGCCATGATTCGTTTCGGAAACAGACCCATTATGAACCAAAAGGCCCATGCCTAGTTTCTACTTTTGCTGCTTCATAGAAAGGTTGAAAGGATTAGTTTTTATATTGCTTTATGATAGTGTTTCAAATGTTCTGAGGGTTTTTAATAAGCTGCTCTGAGTCTGATTTTTTAAAATGGTTGTGCTTAGATCTACTTTAATGATCCTGTGACAGAATGTCCTTTTACTTCTTGGTATGTTCTGCTTATGAGGACCTTGCCCGCCATTTTGAATTTCCCCATGATGCCACAGAGAGATGCTACTTCAAGAAGCCTATTGCCAGCTCTCACTGTTTGCCTCTTCCTGCTAAACTTGTTTCTTTGTTAAGTGATGGGTATTATAAGTTGCCACAGTAGGCTGACAAATGTGAGTGACATAAGTCTATTATGACTGACCACATAAACCACCCACTTCCATAAGTCCTCTTCAGTAAGAATGACCGCTGTAAAACAGAGCGTGGGAAACAGGAAAGTGCTAGCTCATCTGTTTCTGGTTTTATGATCCTCACACATGTGGCCGACAATGTGGGTCTGGAGAGAAGACCCTCCAATATCTATGGAAGCTCTCCGCATGAGCAGGGATCCTGATTTTCCAGGGTCCTCAGCGGTGGCATAGTAAGGGTTTGGAGCACCTCGGGACAAAATGGTTTTTGTGCTGCTTTGTCCCTTCCCAACCACATTGCATTCACCCAGAAAAGGGGGGGGGGAATCCTACAGGCACTGGGTGCACTGGTGTGCGAGTGGGCATTTGTGTGTGCATGTGCTACCTCTCCCATGGTGGGCCCAGAGCAAGGCAAGAAAGAGGAGGATGACAAGGAGGATGGCACCGCTGCCACCGCGCTCCCCACATGCCTGCTTGCTTCACCGCTCGGCGGAGGAGGAGATGGCTGCGACAGAGTGGGTCCCATCACCAAGCCTTTCCCTGGGGAAAGGAGGACTGCTGGCAGGAGGGTGCATGGCTTCCTCTTCCTGCTCCCCCTCCAGATGCCTCCAGATTTGCTGCCCCCCGGGGCAAATGCACCCCCGATACACCCTTGGTCCTCATTCACACAAAGAGCCTTCACAGATAGCAGAGATCACCCCGTTGTTTTGACATTCTGAAGAGAAGGATGCAACCAAAACAAAGAACAAAAGCAAACAAACATGGAGGGATTTGTGTGTGTGTGTGTGGGGGGAGATGTTCTCTCTACCCATTAGAGAACCACAAATCCATAACATGCTTTTGTGTGTGTTGCCTCTAGAATTCTGGCAGCTTTGATGACAACTCAGCTGGCGACGACAGCTTCAACAACAATGGCGTAAGTACTAGGAATCTGCCATTCAAATATCCCTGCTCTTTTATTGAGCCTGTCCTTTCCTAAATCTGGCAACTGGTTACCTGTCAAAGTATTTAGTGCAGTGGTTCTCAACCTTCCTAATGCCGCAACCCTTGAATACAGTCCCTCATGTTGTGGTGACCCCTTGCCCTGCTTGGAAGAGGCCACAACCCCCCTTTGGCAGGCCACTGATCCACGTGCCATGGAGAACTTCCTTCTACAGGCAACCTCAGCCAATTGCAGCCTCTGGTGCCATTCCCCTCCAACCTATCAAGCTGTAACTCACTCTTCCCCCTTCCTCACCCCTCCTCCAGCCCCAAGCCGTTTGTGCCTTTTTCTTCACTGGCTCCTGGCGACCCCTGAGAAATGGTTGTTTGACCCTCCCCAAGGGGTCCCGACCCCCAGGTTGGGAACCACTGATTTAGTGGAATGATTCCCAGTGACAAATGAGCCCCCAGGTGTTGATGGTCTGCAACCCACAGAAGCTCTTGTTAGCATGAGGAAGGGCCGGGGTGTATGGGAGCTGTAGTCCAAGAACAACAGAAGCCTCGAGTTTGGGTGCCTTTGCTGTAGCATTTCAGGAGACCAGGGCAGCAATAGGAAAGTGGGTCCCATCAGACATGGCTGAATCCTAACTCCCAACAAACACACCCAACATGGCCAGTGAGGAGAGATAATGAGAAATGCAATCCAAAACCTTCTGCAGGTTGACACAATTTAAGAAGGATGCTGACAACCTCAAGCGGGTGCAGAGGAGGGCAACCAGGATGGCTGAAGCTCTGGAAGAAATGTCTTATGAAGAACGCCTTAAGGAGCTGGGAATGTTTAGCCTTTCAAAAAGAAGGCTGAGAGGGGATATGATAGCTATGTTTAAATATTTGAAAAAATGTCATATTGAAGTGGGAGCAGGTTTGTTTTCCATGGCTTCAGAGACTAGGACTCGGGGCAATGGTTTCAAACTCCAGGAAAAAAGATTCCATTTGAACATTAGGAAGAACTTCATGATGGTTAGAGCTGTTTGGCAGTGCAATATGCTGCCACAAGGGAGGGTGAAGGAGTCTCCTTCTTTGGAGGTTTTAAAGCAGAGGCTGGATGGCCATCTGTCAGAAATACTCTGATGGGGTTGCTGCATGGCAGGGGGTTGGACTGGATGGCCCCTGAGGTCTCTTCCAACTCTATGATCCCTGTGAGAAAAGCAAGCTATCTCTAGAAGGGCCAGCTAAATGATATTTTCTAAAGTCCAGGCGGAAAAAGCAGATGACAGAAATTCCTACATTTCTAAGAAAGCCTTGAGAGGTTTCCGACCACCAATGTGATGGGTGGGAAATGGGTTGTCACTAGCTCAGCATTCTTCTTCTGTATCTCTTGAGGCATGCTGGAAGGTTCCCAGGGACCCTCTTTCAATCACCTGGAACTTCCAGATGCATTAGTGGAGGAATAATGTGTTGCCCCCCCCCTTGTTTTTGTCTTGCAGAATTCTAACAGTGGCCCAATTGTCTGGGTGAGTATTTACAAACCGGATCTTCTTTGTGAAGATGGAAACCACAGAGAAGCACTTAAGAACAGCCCAGGGAGTTGCTTATGTTTAGGTTGGAGACAAAAAGGCTGAGAAGTGATAGTACAGCCATCTTCAAATATTTGAAGGACTGCCGTGTAATGGATGGAAGAACTGTCACATAAAGCAGTCATTTTCAATGGGGGCTATTTGGACCCCTCGGGGGGTAGGGCAGTGGCGCTGGCACACTGGAAGGAAGCCACAGACTAGAAACAATCTTCACACTTCACAACCTTCACATGTTTGTTGTGGGACTTGCAGAAGCTGATTCAGCCTGTTTCTTTCACATTATGTGTATGGCTGTTCCCCCCACCCCCACCCCAAAAACATGGAGAATAGCTGGTGTAAAGGGCGCAGCAAGCTTGCTTTCTGTGGCTCCCAAGGCTAGGACCTCAACCTATGGCAGGCATGTCCAAACTTTGGCCCTCCAGATGTTTTGGACCACACCTCCCACAGTCCTTTGCCATTGGAAATATAGGCTTAGAATTCTGGGAATTGTGGTCCAAAACATCAGGAGGGCTGAAGGTTGGACGTGCTTGCCCTATGGTTTCAACTTAGCAGAAAAGGGGCTTTGACTCAACATAAGGGAGAACATTCAGAATGTTAGGAAGACTTTTCAGGACGATCGGAAGAGTCAAATGGAGAGTCAAAATAGACTTCCTTGAAAGGTGGAGAGTTTTAAGCAGAGGCTGGGTGACCAGCTGTCTTGGATGCTTTAGCTAAGGATGTCCTGAGGATAGAACTCCATAACCTTCAGGGTCTGTTCCATCTGCACAAGTGTGGTGAGATGATTCACTGCTGAGATCCTGTCCCAACCCCAGCCCCAGAGATAATCTGCTTCCCTGCAGTTGTACACAGAGTTGTATCTGTCTAAAAGGGATATCATATCATGTCATCACACAAAGATGCTGCAATGGACTGAGGAGACTTCTAAGGTTAAACTGTATCCACATGTTAAGTCTGTGAACTGAACAGGGCTGGCACTAGGTTTTTTTGCACCCTAGGTGAGGGGGCGGGCAGGTGGGGGGCAGTGGCAGCAGCAATGGTGGGGGGCAGAGCGGCAGGGGGCAGCGGATGATGGGGGACGGCGATGGGCATGTGGGTGGGTGGCAACGGGCACAGGGTGGCAACGGGCACGGGGATGGGGGGTGGATGGCGGACGGCGATGGGCGGCGGGGGGAGGGATGGCGGTGGCCAGCGGGAGGTGGGGGCAGCAGGCTGGCCAGCGCCCCTCTCCATTTTGGCGCTCTAGGCAACTGCCTAGTTTGCCTTAATGGACGTGCTGGTCCTGGAACTGAAGGTCCCCCCACCCCAAGTTTTAACACTGGGCAGGAAGCAAATGTCAGGGAAGAATATTAGCATCAATACCCATAAAAGAAGACTGAAATGGGGCAACCCAAAATAATAAAAAGCTGGGTTTCTTTTTAGAATCCTATTTTTTCTTATAAATTAGAAGGGGAGAGGAGAGAGAGATATCATATGCAAATCACAAAATCCATCAGCCAATATACAGTAAATACTGATCTTGTACACTGTTGGGAACTATACTGATTCTACAGTAGTTTCTAAAATTAAAATGCCTGGCTATTTTATTTTATTCTAGTTCCCAACCCTCTGACTTTATTCTTGTCATGCCTGGAAATTTACTGGTATCTCCTTTCTTCTTTTTACAGTATTAGATATCTGAAAATCCACCACATAAGCTGCCTAGATGCTTTCTACCAGGTCATTTCCTCCAAGGACTCAATTTCTGTCATTCTGTTTTGTATGATTCTCTCCTGCCAGTGTTGACGAGCTATCTTCTGGCTGATGATGACCCTGCCCCCACTTCCAAAAGCCCCTTCTGCAAATAAAGAGATCCAAATTCACAAATGACTTCTCAGATCTGTTAATGTGTCCAACCGGTTCAAAAGAGCTAAGACAATACTCTTGGATAATATTCATTCATTCATTCATTCATCTGAAGGCCTTTCCTCCTTGCTTTCCAGGCACACAGTCTCTCAGAATGAGTTGCAACACACATACACATGCAGTAAATAAAACAAAAAGAACAAAAATCAAGGAAGTACATGGGATCCCAATGCCCTCCTTGCCCAGGTGAAGGATACACAGAATGAGGCTCCTTTCTCCCGATGTCAACACTGATGTTTCTCTGGATCAGGGGGTGCTATTTCTAGATTTCTGTGGAAGAAGACAGCAAAATATTCTTAGAAATGGGGGAAATGCAAATGACTGTCACCTAGCGTAAGGATTTGGGCTATACAGTATCATCGAATTTAGTAAGATGATAGATAGGATTTACTGTGAAATTTTTGTCCATAGACAACCTTCTAGCAATTGGAAAAAGGACAGCAGGCTGCTGTAGAAGAAGTAGGTTGGATATTGGTGGACCCTGGTGCGTTGATTCTGATCTAGCCCATCAAAACCCTATTGGAGGTGTTAATGCACAAACACACACACACACACACACACACACACACAAACTAATTAAAAAGAGAAATAAAAGAAGCCCAGTAGTCATGACTCAACTTCCAGATAAACTCACCTGGATGACTGAGAATCTTCACAGACATATAGTTAAAAAGATACAACTCCAGAGCATAAATCCTAACAGCGAATGCTGATGCAAGTCTTTTACCACATCATACACTGTCCAGAATGTTTTGGAGAGCCACTGGAAGGATGCCTCATTCCGAGCCCTCCTTAGCACTTGGGTGGTTTGAGTGTCCAGGGGAGATTTTGGGTCCTATTGGAAGGGTTCAGCTGTTATTTTTGTTCTAAATTCCTGCGAGCAGTTTGGTCTTGTTGATTTCCAGTTCCTCAGCTCTCCCACTCGATTTCTGAAAAATCTTTTGATTCCATGAACCCCATAGGTGGAGCATGAGGGATCTGTGGCAACCATTGCACTGTCTGTGGAGACAACTAGCAGGGCTCTGTTCCATCCTATGGTGTCAGCCCAGGTTCACGCCAACAATCTTGATTCGGCCTTCTTTGGTACATTTGGCCAAAGATCGTGTCCATCCTTGCAAAAATAAAAATCCAGTTGTAATCCAGAGCAAAGCATGCTGGTTATATACCACCCCATAGTGTTATACTACTCTCTGAAAGCTTTACAAGTTAATTATGCAGACTACACATTGCCCCCAAGTTGGATACTCATTTTAAGGACCTCAGAAGGATAGAAGGCTGAGTGAACCTTGACCCAGCTACCTAGGATTGAACCTCAGGTCATGAACACAGTTTTAGCTGCAGTACAGGGATTTAACCACTGTGCCAGGAGGCTCTTTTAATACCACTGTGAAACCAACGTTTGGTAGCCGTTGAGTAGAAAGAAGAGTGATTTCCTTCACTTTGCAAATTCTGCTGCAGGCTGATATAATGCCAGCTGTCAGGTGACAGGAGAAAGAAAGAAATCTCAAGGCCCCTTGGGTCCTTTGAAGGAGAAAGGAGGGGAGAAAATATTTTGAATAAATCAACAATGATTAAAGCTTAGGACCAATCCAGTCAGGAGAGGTGGAACCTGATGCTGTTAGAGAACAGCCTCAACAATCTCTGACTAGATTCGGGATGCTCCATGAGATACAGTGGATAGAGTGATGAACTAGAACTCGTGAGACTAATGATAGAACATGATTCTCAGCCATGGCAGGGGGTTGGACTGGATGGCCCTTGAGGTCTCTTCCAACTTGATGATTCTATGATTCTATGATTCTAACCCATGGAGGTAGGATGGGGACCACATTAAGGTCACAATAAACCACTCCAGTATTCCTTCCAAGAAAACGCCATGGTCATAGGGTCATGAAGAGTTGGTCACGACTGTAACGACACAACACACACACACACACATATTAGTTTGGACTTGGTGGCACATCACATACACACACACACACACACACAGAGAGAGAGAGAGAGAGAGAGAGAAATAGATCAGAACATTATTTTAAAAGTAATTCATATTCTGAACTCCTTCTTATTGGCACTGAAGTATATAAAACATGGATGGCAGTAAAATGCAGGAAAATGCTTCCTGGTTTCCTCCTAGTGGCCAATAATGATACTGCTTGAAATTATTTGTAAAGCCACATAAGAAAAAAAAACATTATTTCCTTGCCACTTAAGATTGATAACAGAATGCCATAAATGTGAAAAGTCCCTTTTAGAAAGAAGCCAGCTGGCATTTGTTGGAACTTGCATATAATGTGCTGATGGAACTTGCATATTACTCATTACATTCAAAAATAATGATGTCACTATCAGTTCTGTAAAGTTACTAATTATAAACATCTATGGGCCTTTTCACACAACCCCTAAGATCCGCTGGCCACTTAAATTCGGACCAGAGATCTTGGGGGTTCATTGCTCTTCCTACGACCCCACCCCTCTGCACTTCCTTGCTCCTGTCTGCGTGAGGGGAGGGAGAAAAAAAGGGACAAAAGAATGCAGGCTCACCTCCAGTCTGCCGGTCCAAGCCGCCCGGAGCCGCATTCCTTCTCTTAAAGGGGTGGGAGGCAAAAAACAACAACAAAGAAGTGAGGAGAGCCCGCACTCACCAGATTACATCCAGATTTGGGGATTTTCACCCTTCAAGAGCAGGTACATGAAAAGTGCGCTGGGACGTGTTTAGGTGGGCATGGTCGCACTTAATTTCCTGCAAACTCCGGAGCTGGTGGGGAAACAATTGTAAGCTCCGGAGCTGGCAGCCATTTGCGGCGGAGTTTAGGGGTCGTATACAAATACCCTATGTTTCTGGGTAAATTCCAAGGTTTGTTCTTATTCTGTCTGGAGCTGATCGGAGATGGAACCTTGCATGAGGTGGGAAGAGATCTAAAATAGCATGCATTTGCAACAAGACAGTTTCTCTTAACGCACTGAGAGTCGAGACGGGCACGAACCAGGAAAATGATGGTTTGTGATTAGATGTGGGCACTTTGTATCCTAGGGATATGAATATGAACTGAGGCACCACAGGTGTCACAGTGACCCCCCCATTCCCACAGAAATGACTGACCACTTACCGGGCTCCTTATGGCACAAGGCTCCAACGTCACAGTTCCCACACCAATTATGGAAACAATCCGACCGTCTCTTCCCTGCCTCCCTGTGTAGCTGACCACTCATTGGCTGAACAGGGAGAGTCTCTATCCTGCCCCTGCAGTGAAGAGGTAGGAAAGAGCTAGCCAAGCACCTTCCACCATTGATAAAATACTGAAAAAAAAATCATTCCAAGATTTTTTATCTATATCTATCTATCTATCTATCTATCTATCTATCTATCTATCTATCTATCTATCTATCTATCTATCTATCTATCTATCTATCTATCTATCCTACCTACCTACCTACCTACCTACCTACCTACCTACCTACCTACCTACCTACCTACCTACCTACTCCACTTTGCTCCTTGAAAGGACCCAAGGTGGCTTAGCCACCAAATGAGATTTGAAGGGGAAACTGGTTTTTTTAAAAAAGGGAAGGGAAGGGAAGGGAAGGAAGGAAGGAAGGAAGGAAGGAAGGAAGGAAGGAAGGAAGGAAGGAAGGAAGGAAGGAAGGAAGGAAGGAAGGAAGGAAGGAAGGTGAAGCAACTGCAAAACTTTGATAAAAGTATCTTTTTTCACCTACAGTTCCCAGAACCCTTGAACTAGTGACCTGGCTTCAGGATGGTAAAAGCCAGCGTGCACGATATGCCCCAGAGCTTCCTTCCTTCCTCAGGTTCCAGAGTTATTCAAGCCCCAGTGGATATTTTGTCCTGACAGTCTCCATGATAACCGAATGAATGATAGATGGCTGCTGCCAGCTGATTAGTTTCTCTGCCTTAAACTTCCCAGTTAATCAATTGTGTTGGCCATGGTCTTATCGACATCCAAACAAATCCTCTCTTATCGGTAAACGTCTGCCGTCCCTTTCCAAAATGCATGGTTGCCCCTCCCTCAAGGTCAAGTTCCTTGAACCTCCTGCGGGTCTCAGCTCACTTGATCCAAACCAAATTTTTACCACCTTGAGCAAATACGAGAAGGTTAAGCAAATACTACAGCAAATGTGGTGGACAGGTTTGAGTGACAAGCAAGAACCAAGGCCTGCATGTTCCCACTAAGCAATGAAAACCACCAAGTAACTAGGCCATTCCAACCACGGCACCTCTCTCCCTCCCTCCCTCCCTCCCTCCCTCCCTCCCTCCCTCTCTCTTTCTCTCTCTCTTGGTCTAACCAGCCTCTTGCAAAGATAAAGAAAGGGAATCCTATACACTGCCTTAAATGCCTTGCAAAAGTTTTGGGGGGCATCAAAATGGCGCCAGCCAGCAACAAATAACGAATCTTAAAAAGAATTAGGATTGTATTACTGTGCATGTACATGCACATGCTTGGTCACATGGCCACACAGGCATGGTTAATAAAGAGCTGTGTTAGCACTCCATTATAGAGATGGGCACGAAATGAATATTTTTTGTTCCGTTATTCGTTATTCATTTCATTAGGTAACGAAACGAATAACGAACCGCAGAGTAATTTAAGAACGAAATGAACTGGAAAAATTGGTTCAGTTTGGTTTGGTTTGTTCTTCCCCACTGGTGATGACAGCACGTCCGGAGCAGGTGGCAAGCCTGCCAGGAGAGCAGTCCTGCGGCCGCAGGGAGCCCTCCTGGGGCAGGACCACTCTCCTGGCAGGGCTCCGAAACAAAATGAATATGAAACAAATTTTTTATTTAACAAATTCATTTTGTAGTAAACAAAATGAAAGGGGCCCCAGGGCACAAATAACAAAATGAAACACCATTTTGGCGTTTCGTGCCCACCATTTTGTGCCCATCTCTACTCCATTAATTTCTGGGAATAAATAAGGATGTACGTACACCCCAGAGAAGGCAACATGGCTTTCTTAGACTACATTTCCCAGCATGCCACAAGTGTGGCTAATGGGCATGCTGTCCGAGGGCTTCTGGCAGCCTGTTGCATATTGAGAGAGCTATCTACCCTCTCTCCTCTGATCAGCATCAGAGCCATATCTGCAGTTACTACATGTCTGATTTACTGCAATGATGATAGGTGGGACTGATTGACAGATTGATTGCTTGTCTTTGCTGCTCTTCTCTGCTAGTGGGTCCCCAGGTGGTACCTTGCCTGGCTTGAGACCTTCTTACTTAACATTTTTCTGTTCACAGAAATATATATAAAGCTTTCCTAGAATGGGGCTGATCCACTTGCCTTGGTACTGCCAAACTTACTTGTGACAGTAATCCCTGCTGTCATGCAGAATTCTCTCCCAGCCTTACCTGCAAATGTCTGGGACTGAACTTGGAAGTAACATTCTCCTGGCACCAAGATGTGGTCTCGCCTGCTATTTGAAATTTGCTTTGTTGTCTTGCATGTTGCAAGCCAAAACTATCAGTGGCCTGTCATATTATCCTAACCCTCCCACTCCATATAGAGTGAAGCATGCCGAGGGACTCTTTATGAAGCTTCTGATGCAGCATGGACAAGAGGAAAGAAGCCTGTACAGGTAGGCTGCGCTTCTCCTGCTTTGAGCATATGATGAGAAAACAACATTCTCTGGAAAAGACAATAACTCTAGGAAAGGTGGAGAGTAGCAGGAAAAGAGGAGGACCCAATAGGAGATGGACTGTCAGGCCCAGTCAGCAAGAAAGAGTATGGACTGCAAGAACAGGACAGCATAATAGGGTGCAGAATATCACTGTAACTAACACCTTGAACATCTGATTTCATAAGCAAACCAAAATTGGACCTAGTTGATCCTTGGGGGTGGGGGCAAGTATATTAGGATTTCTGGATTGGTTTAGAGGACACCAGTTTTGTCTGAAACCAAGGGGGGCTACTGGCTTAGATGTACAAAGGGTTTGATGCAACATAAAGCAGATCCCAGTGCCCCTACATAAAGACAAGGCTTCATATTATGAAGAAAGAAAAGGATCTAAAAAGAAAAAGGTGAGCTGCACAGATTTCTCTTGGGAAGGTGAGAAGGTGGGACTAGGCAAAAAGGACCTTGTTTCATTTGAAGGTTGAGTCACTGGGTTTGGTCTTCAGAGACTGGCACTCCCCTTGATAGCACCTCATATAAATACACTCTTCTACCAGTTGGCCATCATTCCCAACCTAAGTCAAGGGAGAAAGAGGGGAAAGATGGAGATCAGGGTTGTGGCTGCCTTCCTTGCCATCTGCCTGCTGTCCTTGCAGAGCATCAGAGCTGCACCTGCGGTAAGAACATACTTGGTTCATTGCATGAAGATATGGGGTGGCAAGATGTGTGCTCCTTCATGCTGATGCTGAATCTCGGATGGACTTGAAAAGGTGGCTGGATTTCTGATGTCTAGTCTGAGTGCTTTGAACCCCAAGGATGTTCACAGATTGTTTTTCATGATGGGATGAGATGGAGTGGAGTAGAACGGCTTGGAAAAGGGGACCTAGATGTCCACCTGGTTTCCTACACTCTGGATGACCAGATTTTTTTTTACTTTGCAGCCCCCACTTAAATATTGTGGTTGTGCTATATGCCACCAAATCACTTCTGACTTACGAAGACCTTATGAATGAGCAATCTCCCAAGTCCCCTCTGCTAAACAGCCCTGGGCTCAGCAAAACAGAGCCTGTGATCTAGTCTTAGTAGGTCCATCTTGTGTTTGGTCTTCTTCTTTTCTTGCTGCCTTCCACCTTTCTCAGTTTCATTGCCTTTCCCAGAAAATCTTGCCTTCTTATGGTGTGCCCGAAATAGAACAGCCTCAGTTTCACCATCTTTGTCTCCAGTAGAGATGGGCACGAAACGAGCAAATTTTCATTTTCGTTTTTGTTTTTTGTTTCGTTACGCAATGAAAATGAAACAAAAATTTTTAAAAAACAAAATGAAAACGAAAATGAAACGACCAAATTTGCCGTGCTTTTCGTTTTCATTGCAGCAGATGCATTGAACTAAAAAGAATGCTAATGAAACAGCAATTTTTCATTTTCATTTTCGTTTTTTCATTTCGTTACCTAATGAAATGAAAACGATTTTTTTGCAAAAACATCATGAAAACGAAAACGAACCGAAACGGACCCCTAAACGACCAAACGACAAATGAAACACCATTTTTTTGAGTCGTGCCCATCTCTAGTCTCCAGAGATAATTCAAGCTTGATTTGAGCTAAGACTCACTTGTCTGTCTTTCTGGCAGCCCAGGATGTCTGCAATGCCCTCCCCCCCAACACCCTATTTCAAGTGAAGCTGTTGCTTTTGTGTCAGTTTTCTTTGCTGTCAGACATACCAGTGGCTTTCATCATCTAAATATTAGTAGTCTACATTAGCTAAGAGAAGTCCATAACAAAAAAAGCAAGTTGTGACTCAGCCAGGAAAGCCAGGGATACACTGCAAAAAGAATTAAAAGAAAGAAAGAGCACAGATTTAGAAAGAACACAGATTTAAAGAAAACTGACCATTGTTAATCTGTAGGTCTAGACACCCTTTTAACAAAAATCAGCTGAAAGCTTCTGCACAGTGTGGGATTCTGTCAGCTGGTGCCATGGTGAGCCTAGTCAGGTTTACATTGGCGATCAACTTCAGAACAGTCTCTTTCCTCTTTTGTGGCTGTTGCCATTTCATGTTGGGCTAGACAAGGCTCCAAGCAGAGGACAACTCAAATGGGAGGGGCTGTTCTCTCTTAAGTAGTCCACATGGTCACTCTTCAGCATCACCAGAACTTGGCTTTTGGACTACAGTTCCAAGATTATTCCACCAGGAAGCCCGTGAGAGATTCTTGGCCTTTCATTGCTGAAACATGACACATCCAAGTTCTGGCCTAAACTGAACCCTGCACGATAGTCACTCCAATTGACATTGTAATTAGAAATTTCAACCATGTTACTTCACATGGCTAGTATCCTGCATAGAACTTATATTTGGAACACATGTTGGTAACCATGAGAAAAGGGAGCCATCCCTCCTTCTCTCAGTTGCCTGCCCAGAGATACTGCCGAGATCTGAATTCATCAAACAAAACTGGTGTCCTCGGATACAGTCTTGCCCTGGGACTTTCATCTTCTCTAGCAGAATACATCTTCCAGCATGACAAAGCAATGCTGGGTAGCCCAGAGGTTTAGACATCCAGCTGCAGAACCAGAGGTTGGGAGTTCAATTCTGTACCGTGCCTCCTTGTTAAGGACAGGATTTGATAATCCATGAGGTCCTTTCCAGCTCTGAAGTGATGATGATGATGATGATGATGATGATGATGATGATGATGATGATGATGATGATGATGATGATGATGATGATGATGTCCTCTTTTTCATCTTTTCAGTATGGAGACACCATCAATATCGGTGACGGCGGCAGCCCTGTCATAAAAGGGAATGGTATTGGTGTAAGTATCCAGGATTCTTTTCCGTTTTGTGAGGTATCGGCAGTTCCTGTAACTTTTTGTCCCGGTTAAGAGGGCGTGAAGTAACAAAGGTACTGGTAACCTGGCAGGCATAGTTAGCACAGCTTTTGTGTCCATCTAGTGGTTAGTGGGTGAAGTCACATATGTCATTAATTTCCCTGCGGAAAAAACATGCAACTCAAACATATAAGAAAGAAAACATCAGTGCTGCCACATTGGTATATGAAAACCAGAATATCAGTAAATTGAAATATCAAAAAAGAAATATGTTATATCCCCCCCCCCCAAAAGGAAAAGGAAGCTAGACAAATTCAGTGTTTTTCACGGTACAAGACTGTGAGGTAACACTTGTCACGAGACAAGTTATCATGACCATGGGAACACTGAAACAGGGACAAAACCACGTGATTGCAACCAACGCTGTCACAGTACAAAACTAGTTGTGGAACAAAGAAGGACGTGAAGTAACCACCTAAGTGTCTCAATTACATCAGCTGGGTTCTGCCTAGGTTGTGATAAACAGGATCTTATCAAGGTGCAGTATGTCATTTGGAGAAAGCCTTGTGTCATCTAGTGACTTTCACCTCCAAATGGAAATTTATACCCTGGTCTGCCACAATTAATCTCTACATCATAGTAGCTGGTTGCAAATTACTTGTAAAAAGAGAGATGATAATTGGTGTGCAAGACTAAGCTTTTATTATTTGCTGGGGGGTATTTATTATATTTTAAAAACACATTGATTGAAAAATCATGAAAATTTTAAAGACATCCTTAACTCATAATCTTCTTTCCTCTCCTTTGCATTGCAGAACAATTTCCAGCCAAGTGTGGGGGTAAGTTTTGGCAATCACAAATGTCTAGTTTTGTCCAGTCCTGATATATTCCATATCTGTTCACTATCTTTTCAATATCGCTATATTCACTTCTGGGGGTTTGAATACCCTTTTAAAGAAAAACCCACAAAACTTTTTCAAGAGTTGTTCCTGGATTGATAGGACAGTTTTCAGCAGTTTTAAGATGACAGAAGCTGGAAACTTGTCTCACTTTTTGGAAGGAAGCATCTATAGGGTGCATATGGGATGAGTAAAGTTACTTTAGACTTGCAAAAGATGTCTTGGAGGTCTGTGCTCTCCCCACTGGAATTTTCAAGGTTGAACTTCCCATGACACAAGTGGATAGTCGACTTTTCGACATTATATCCAGTGTGCAATATTAGAATGGGCCACTAGAGGGTAGCAGAGAAATATATTTCTCTACTTTGCTTTCATCTCCTGCCGGCAATGACACACTATCAACCCAACACACACAATGAATCAACTGTGCAGGTGCAGCCAAACGCAGTAGCAGCAACCTGGTCCCAAATCTTGATCTCTTGTCAGATATAAATACTCCCCGCCTCTGACATGCTGTTTCTTCTTCTTTCCAGGATGATCACAACAGCATTAGTGTTGGGGATGGAGGCAGACCTGTTATACGAGGCATTGGCATTGGCGTAAGTAGCCAGGAATTTGGTGTCTGAAGGTGACTTTCAGTGTTCTTTTCTTGCCTTCAAAGCGTAACCTGCATACTGTAATTAAACAGTAAATTGCCCAGAGACTACTTGAAGTGATATGGGGCGGTATTGAACAAGTAAGGTTGTATTTAGTCTTAATAGAGATCCCTGGAGGCAGTGAATTTTGACTACAGAGGTTTTTGGTCTTTAACACAGAATAAAACTAGTAGAAATGTGTGTTCTGTTCATATATTTAGAAGATGTCGAGCTCTTATCTTCTTCCCCTCTTTTCATTGCAGAACAACTTTGTAGCTGCTCCAGGAGTAAGTAACAGCTGACATGTATGATCCTTTAAGTGGGACACTGCTTTGAAACATTCAGCAGTACTAGCGGCCTAAATAACCCTTAAAAAAAACTAAAAAATAACCCCAAAGCCTTTGTTTAAAGGGATGGGTAGTTTTTCCTCCTGACAGAAATACACCTTCCAACACTGTTTAACAATTCCTGCCAAGAGTGCTTTGCCATAATTTTGTCCATGTTACTCACCTTTTTGTGGGCAGGTGCTTGTCCAAAGCCTCAACATAATTTAATGCAAGGTGTCATGGAAGGTACATACCTGCAGTGATGGTCAGATTTCCAGATTGGGAGTGGGGAAAAATTTAACTGGTCTATACTTTTCAGCGATCAGGCCCATTCAAGAGTTACGAGCCAAGTCATAGGATGTGTGTGTGTGTGTGTGTGTGTGTGTGTGTGTGTGTGTGTGTGTCTTGTTTTCACCCATCGTTATCATGGAAATTAACTGTTTTTGCTCCTTCTCAGGGTGGAGACACCATCAGCATTGGTAGCAGAGGCAGTCCTGTTGTAGAAGGGAATGGCATTGGGGTAAGCAAAGCTCTTAGATTTGAGCTGATGGCCATCCTCTTATAATTCCTCAGAGACCATCTGCCTTTAAAATTTATCAAATCTCTCTCCCTTTGCCTCAGTATGTCATATGAACTTTTATATTTTTGGGATACTTTATCTCAGGCATGTCCAAACTTCAGCCCTCCTGCTGTTTTGGACCACAACTCCCAAAATTCTAAGCTTAGATTGCCAATGACAAAGGACTGTGGGAGTTGTGGTCCAAAACATCTGGAGTGCCAAAGTGTGGACAGGCCTGCTTTATCTCATGCCACTGCAAAGGAAAGTTTGGTCAATTTTGCTGTATCAAATTGGCATCATAGGAGAGTCATAGCTATAAATGAACAGTTTTTGTTGACAGGGGCTACAAGACCCTATTGGCTAAGATTTGGCCATGGAGACTGTATACATCCATGTGATGCGAAGGTTTGTGCCTTTCCAGGACATTTCTGCAAACTCTACATTTCAGTGACTTGGGTCAAAACCCCAGAGGCCCCTTTCTAGTTACAGCTACACACAAGCCCATGAGGGTGGGGTCACAGGCGAAAAGGAATGATGGAAGTCTGCTAAGTAGCAAGGAAAATACATTCAACCAAGTTATCCATATTTGCACTCAGTCTTTGAGCAGAGGAGGTTCTAGATGTTGGGCAGTGTGTACATTTTGAAGAGGAAAAGAGAGAAGCTACAATAATACAGATGGGCACGACTCAAAAAATGGTGTTTCGTTTGTCGTTTAGGGGGTCCGTTTCGGTTCGTTTTTGTTTTTCGTGATTTTTTTGCAAAAAATTTTGCTTTCGTTTCATTACGTAATGAAACAAAAAAATGAAAACGAAAATGAAAAATTGCTGTTTTGTTAGCATTCATTACAGTTCAATGTATTTGCCGCAATGAAAACGAAACACACGACAAAATTTCTGTTGTTTCGGTTCATTTCGTTTCATTTTGGAGACAAAATTAGTTTTTCGTTTTGTTACGTAACGAAATAAAGAAAAAAATGAAAACAAAAATGAAAAATTGCTCGTTTCGTGCCCATCTCTATACAATATCATGTTGTGTCTGAAGATCAAGGTAAAATGGTAGCGTCAGGGAGCTGAAGAACTTTATGTGGCCTTGAATGAGATCCTTATGGTTACCGTACTCTTCCTGTGGTGAGGTTGGTGGGATGGAGATAAGTTAGTCTTTAGGTGGTGCAAGAAGAAAAAGAGAATAGAAACGGAATTTATGGAACTCAACGTGCTTATAGCTATCTTTAACTCCTTTTCTTTTAATTCTTTTAAATTGCAGAACAATTTCAATCCAGCTGCTGGAGTAAGTATCAGTAAGCACATAAGCGTTCCGTCTGGAAGATGGGCGGTCTATAAATACAACAAACAAACAAACAAACAAACAAACAAACAAACAAACAAAGCCTACGCTGCGATCCCACAACCCCAAAAATAGCTTCAAACTGTTCAAAGATGTGGTTAATAAAATTGTGTCCCCACAGCCAGCAGACTTTAAAGGGGGGGAATGTGACCACACCACTTAAGCACAACCCAGCAAGTTTTACAAGTACCTGTATGGTTCTATGGTTGTATTGTTAGATCCTGTAAAAGCTGATGTAGATTCTTTCAATCTCGTTGTTCTGCACAGGACAATGACAATAAAGATTTATCTATCTATCTATCTACATGGTCTCGAGGTGGTACAAAGCTTGTCTCAGTTCCAATGTGGATTTTTAACTGCTACTTGAGTCTCTGGGGACTTGGAAAATCCACATCAAAACCTTTTTGTTCCGCTGTGTTGTGGTTCCTGCTCGTGGGGACACAAAAGATGTGGTTCTTTAAACTGTGCCCATGGGGACACAGGAACTGCATTATCAACCATGTGACTGTTCCGGGGGTGGGGGGAATCCAAATTTTACTTTGAACCAGATTTTACGGCCGTGGGATAGCAGTATATAGGTATCATCCCTTGGACCCAAATAACCTCCACAAACTTTGTGATGTGTTATTAATGGCACCACTAAAAGTAGAAGAAGGAAGAATGGCTTGACCAACCCTTCAGCTCAAAAAGAACCCCCAAGGTAGCCTGGATCTAAAACCTTTCAGAAGACATTTACTGAGAAAATCTGAACATATGTTCTTTTCTTCCCACCAAATATCCTTCATACTCCTCATGTTTTTTAGGGACCAAAACCCCTCATGCCCTAGAATTAACGTTCAGTGCAGAATATTGTGGGTGGTTTAAAAAAAGGGAGGGCAGACTTGTCAAGTGTAAATGAAGGATAATATGTTCCCTTGGTCAACATATAAAAGATAACTAACTTGATCTGGATGAATATGCAAATTGGGTTCCACTTTTCATATCTCTCATTTACCAGTTCTTTGTGCTCCTTTCCAGAATGACGGCAATACCATTAATGTTGGCGGTGGCGGCAGCCCAACCATTGAAGGCAATGGCATTGGGGTAAATACCCACAAATCCTTTGCAATTTATGCACTTCGGCATTTTATTTTCCTCAGTGGAAAATTGGTTTGTTTTCTTTAAAAAGGGAACAGCTGTGTTCACAGTTCCTCTTTTTAAAATTTCTCTTTAAGACAATATTTTCTTTGGACTGAAGTCTAAACTGCTCAGAGATGCTATCTATTTGATTTGAGAGCAGTTGAAAATTTAGTAATGTGTGTTTGAAGGTGCAATATATAATTTCATGAGTGGGATTAATGGATTCAGAAGAGAAAGAAAGATTTTGAGAGGTCTGCATCCCTGAGGGAAACCTCAAAACCCAACCTGCAGGGCTTTATTTAGCCTTTTCCCACTCTTACCCCTGTTTAATTTTTTGGTCTCTGCAGCTTTTTAATCACCCATGAATTTATAGGCTGTTTGTTTCATGCTGCCTCTATCTCTTTTATCTGAATGGAGAAATAATTATATGGGAGCATCTGTTATTTGTTTGTGTAATGTTTTAACAAGTCACTGTTGAATGACAATAAAACACTCACACTTCTTTTGCAGTTTATGCACTTTAGCATTTTATTTTTCTCAGTGGAAAATGATTTCTTCTTTTTGAAAAAGGAACAGGCATGACATCAATATCTCCTTTTACTTTGGGATGTCTTCACCCAAGGACTAATCCACTCAGAGGCCTCATCTGTTCCATTTGTTTTGAGGGCTGCTGAATGGAAATCAAGTTTAAAAGATACTGAGAGTGAAAAAATGATAAAATAAGAGAGTAGATGAAAATAAATGACCAGGAATGAGCAAGAAGGAAGGGTAGAAATATGCTAAGCAGCTAGAATAGGCATACGGTTTAATGGATATTTCCACTCATTATTTCATTGAACATGTCACAAGAAAGTAAGAGGGATAGAAGTTTGAATGTGTGAAAAGACTTAGACAGTTACTTCACATCCACTCTCATCCTGGGAGGAAGTTCGTTGCGTGTTGATGTCCCTGTTCCCATGTACGCACGGGCATGATTGATGATACCGGCATGACTGTTTCTGCACGTCCTTGTTCCATGATGAGATGTGAAATTCCATACCTTTGTTCTCCATTTTTTTCCGGCCTGACCTTCTGTTTTTTGATGTTTCGATTATCTGAAGCCTTGCCTTCAATGTGTTATAGAGCTAAGTTTGAGGCATTTGTCTTTTAATCTCTCTGCACTGCTTTGCTGACACCACAGGGCAGGGCTGTTCAACTTTGAACAGGCCAAGGTCTACTTTTTCCGGCCCAAAGTGCCTGAGGGCTACTACACTAAAACCTCTACTTATGAATTTTATCTGTTCCGAGTACATGCTCATAACTAAAAAGTTTTGTAAGCAGAGCAGCGGTTTCCCATAGGAATGCATTGAAAACCAATTACAGTAATCTGTTCTGGAGGGAACAGATTTCAATGCGCCATGGCCCTTGAACTGCCCCGCCTGGCTGAGACAGTGGGCTGGCAGACCCAGAACTTTGCTGGGACAGTGGTGGTCCTTGGGATGGGGGAGGAAGGGGTGGAGAACTTACCCCCTAAATGTTTTATTGATGGCTGGCGGGCTACTTTTGAACCCTTCATGGGCTACCAATAGCTCGCGGTCTACCTGTTGGGCAGGCCTGCCATAGGGAATGTACTGGCGAATGGCACTTCGCACTCCTGCCACTAGATGGAGAATGGCACGTTGCGTGATGAGCCTTACCTCACAGGCACTCATCACGGAACGAGAAGCGAGATGAGGAGATTCCTGTGGCCAGGGAGGGGAATCTCTCATCCTGCTTAGATTGCAGTTTGGGGGGCATGGTCGAGACAAACTCCCCTCGTCCCGCAATGGATGTGCGGTTAAATTTCTTCATACCGGTCCCCAGCAGGACCGCAAACAGCGATGAGATGGACGTAAAGTATCAGCCTATCTTGAAGTTAGGGGTGTGAGGACAATGTTAAGGCAGGGCTCCTGCATACTTCAAGGTCATCTACAGAACTTTATGTGAAGAGAATGAAGGTCTGGTTGACAGTGGGGGAACATGAAAAGAACAGGACTTCTCTCCTTTGAGCACCACAGGCTTTCTGGCCTGAAGTGTATCTTGGAAAGATTTTCAAGGTGATCTTTCCTGGATGCAAGAGAGAAAGGAATTTGAGGGATGGGGAAATGATTGTTTTGTCATGAGTGTACAAGGATATCATCCTTTCCCATCCTTTCCTACTGCTTGAAAGACGATAAGCTGTGAGTGTTTTCCAGTGATAAATGTAGAGCTCCTTCTGAGCCCTTGTAATGCCCATTTTGTCTTCCTTTTCTAATTGCAGAACAACTTTGCAGCTGCTCCACAGGTACGTATCAGCCAGCCCAGCATGCTTGATAGTTCATATCAATACAACTTTGGTTTAAATAGTCTTCTAAAACAGCAACTTCCTGAGATGAGTTCCATCCATTTCATAAACATTTAATGGCATTAGAGAGATGATTTTTAAAGAAAGGGACAGCACCAGTGAGATGAAGGGCCTGTCGGCATCCCTTTGAGAATAAAAACCAGGACTAGAGATGGGCACCATAGAAAAAAATGACAGTGTTTTGTTGTTTTGTAAGGTTTCAAAATGTTACAAAATGAAACGAAACAACAAGTGTTTCATTATGAAATGAAACAAATGCCATTTTTAGCTTTTGAAAATGAAACATTTTGTTACTGACATAATGAATCATAATGTTTTGCTTCACTTCATTACAAAAAAATTCTTTTAAAAATTTATTAATCATGAAACAAAATGAAATTTGTCCTGTCTAAGCAGGACTAAACATACTCAAGATGGAAATTTCTTGGAAGTCATTTTTCTGAGCTGAAGTTTCTGGTATTTTCTTTTCCTTTCCCTTCTCATTTAAGACTCTTGGAAGTATTTTCTCCCCTAATATTCTCCACATTTTCAGCTGCCTTTCTTCCACTGACACACTCAAAATGGGGTTTTATCCAGGATCTTGTTGTCAAATGTTTCCAGGGTAAAACCTAGTCATTAGGTAGCATTTAGTTCTACAGGAGCCTTGTGGCACAGTGGTTAAATGCCCATACTGCAGCTAAAATTGTGCTTCACAACCTGGGGTTCAATCATGGGTAGATGGCTCATGGTTGAATCAGCTTTCTATCCTTCCGAGGTCAGTAAAATGAGTACCCAGTTTGCTGGGAGAGGGGGAAATGTGTAGCCTGCATAATTATATTTTAAACCACCCAGAGAGTTCTTGAAGTGCTATGGGGTGGTATATAAGCAGAACACTTTGCTTTTTGTTTTGCTTTCTGCATTTTTTGACTGAAATTGCATTATTTAGGTTCCACGATGAAAGATAGACTATTATTATCATTGATGAGCTATTAACTGCTTCTGTTCCTTTGCAGGGTGGAGACACCATTAGTATTGGTGGTGGAGGCAGTCCTGATGTAGAAGGCAATGGCATTGGGGTAAGGAGAACTCCTTAAGATTTGAGCTGATGGGTAGTCCTGATATCATTCCACAAAAATAATCTGTCTTAAAAACTAGAATACCTGTCTTTTAACCAGATTCCTGCCCCTTTATCTCCAGTTGTCATATGATTGTCTAAAATTTTAGGATGACAATGAATGAATATCAATAAGAAGGAAGCTCTGTACAAGTTTGGTATGTAAGGGTCAGCACCCTAACAGAGCCATAACATGCATAGGGCTCTATGGCAATGGTGGTGAACCTTCGGCACTCCAGGTGTTTTGGACCACAACTCCCACATTTATTTATTTATTTATTTATTTATTTATTTATTTATTTATTTATTTATTTATTTATTTATTTTTAAGTTTATACAGCACACCACTTTTTCCTTATGAAACTCTGGGCAATGTACAAACAGAATGATACAAACAATTAAAACCACCACGACCAAATAATACAGAACAAAGGAAGGGGAGGGGGGAAAGAGGGGAGAATCCAGCAAGAGGCATAACAAATACAACAAACCCAATAAATCACAAGGAACACAAAACAAACATTAGTGATTGCCATAAGCTTCCTGGAACAGCCACATTTTCAGTGCTTTCTTGAAGGCTGCAAGGGAAGGAGCCAGGTGCAACTCGCTGGGCAGTTTGTTCCATATGGAGGGGCCAACCACGTGCCTCCCCGGGGGTTGCCACCATAAGCGAGAAGGCCAATGAGGCTCTGGTGGGTCTGGCCAGCTCAGACCATTGGGAGATACGCTCTGTCAGATATTCAGGTCCCAGGCCATGGAGGGTTTTTATAGAACAATACCAACATCATTGGCAATAGAGGCTCAGAATTCTGGGAGTTGTGGTCCAAAACATCTGAAGTGCTGAAGGTTCACTACTACTGTTCTATGGGTTAAGATTAAGCCACAGAAATCATGTATGTGCATGTTGTGGGAAGGTCTTTGCCCTTGCAGCACATTTTAGAACCCACCTTTAGAACCCTTCATTGATTCAGAACCCTAGGTGTCACATCATAGCCGTGTGCGAGTGGGGGAGCCATAGATGAGAATGAATGGAAGAAGCATCATAAAGTGGATGGAAATATTTTCAGTTTATTAATCCATAATTCAACTCAGTTTGTGAGCAGGAGAGGGTCACAGAGGAGTCCTGAGGAAAATAAACATTTTCAAACAGAAACTAAAAGAGGATGGATAGAAATGGTGCAGTAAAAACCTGCACAGGAAGGTCATAGTAAAACAATGGGGTCATTTCTGGGATCAGAAGATATCAGAATGAGAACCATATAGACACAGTAGTCTTCCTTTGATGGGGTTGGTGGGATGGATATAAATTTGTCCTTGGATGCTTTTAAAATAAGAGAATGGGGATGTTTATGGTCTAGTTATGGGACCCGATATGTTTGTAGATGTTTGTAACTCCTTTTCTCCCAACCCTTTTCAATTGCAGAACAATTTCTATCCTGCCTCTGGAGTAAGTATCAGTGTGTTATGATCCATGAAGCATTCCCTTAGCATATATATCACACTTTGGACCCAAATAACCTCCACAAAGTTTGTGAGGTGCTTGTTATTAATGGTAACCCAAAAAACTAGCCAAAAAGAGAGTGTCGTGACCATCCTTTTAGCTTGGAAAGCAGCTCTAAAGCAGCCTGGAGGCAAAATATTTCATAAGACATTTACTTTAAAAAATCTGAAAATTTATTTTTCTTTTCTTCCCCTCTGGATTCCCACATATTCCTCATGTTTTTAGGGACGGTCTGCCTCCATGCCTCAAAATGAAGTGAGGTCCATCATACTGTGGGGTGGTTAGAAATGGTGGCCAGCCGCCCAAGTACAAATGAGGGATCATTTCATTTGGTTGACATATATAGGAAAACTTGTCTGATCTGGATGAATATGCAGGTTGGGTCCACCTTTCCATAGCTCTCTCATTTACCAGCTCTTCATGTCCCTTTCCAGAATGACAACAACAGAATTAGCATTGGCGATGGTGGCAGCCCAACCATAGAAGGCAATGGCATTGGGGTAAAAATCCACAGCTTCTTTGCTATTTATGCACTTCAGCATTTTATTTTTCGCAGTGGAAAAAAAAGTTCCTTCTCTGAAATAAAAAGGGAACAGACATGTTAACAGGTTCTCTTTTGCCGTAATATAATTTTAGACGTGAGGTCTAAACCACTCAGCGTCACCATCTATTTGGTTTGAGGACAGTTGAAAATTAAGTTATGTGTGTTTGAAGGTGCCTCTAAGACCCTTGAAATACATAAAATACAAAATACATAAAATTAAAATAAATACATTGCAAAGATTTCTGAAAGCAGGCAAACTAGGTTGACAAATCAGACCAAAATGGAAGTCTTTCAAGGTTGTGACATTTTGTGCTATACTATTCTTCACTTCCTGTAGAACAGTGTGCGATCTGCAAAGGCAGCAGTGCTGACATATATGTGGCTTTATAGAATACAGTAGTCCCCCGCCACAATGCAGTTCATATATTACGGAGCTTCCAAGTGAGAGAACGTGAGAAGCCATCTTGGCTCCTTTTAAAGGAGAAAGGCAGGATGGAAATATTTTAAATAAATAAGATTGGGCTTCTCTCATTTGAGCCCCTCAATGGTTCTTGCCTGAATGAAGCTGGAGCCTTAACTGGAAAGATTTTCAAGGAGACCTTTCCTGGCCACAAGAGGGAAAGGATAAAGGAACTGGAGGGAAGAAAATATCATTGTTTTGCTATGGGCAAGCTCTGTTAGGGAAAAGAAAATTCATTGTTTCCTTTTCTTTCATCCTATTTCTTGAAATAATATCAATTGTGTGCACTCCAGGGAAAATTTTTGTTGTTGCTTCAAGGCCCTTTTAATGCCTATTCTGTCTTGTTCAATTGCAGAACAATTTTGCAGCTCTTCCAGAAGTAAGTATTAGCCAGCACATTGGATTTATTGAACTTTGTAGTGTTTTAATATATGCCATACCAATGTTACTTTGAGTTCATTTGGTCTTCAGACACATTAACGTCCCAAGAAAGGGTCAGCCTTGATCAGATGGAAGAAAACATTGACCCATCCTTTTTTCTGAATAGAAAGCAGGTTTCGGCTCAGGCCTGCCCAGACTGGCCATTTTGGGTGTGGGATGGATTGGGCGCCATCTGTTGAATTCTCAGGGAGCAATGACGTGGCATTTCATGTGCTCCTCCCTCCCAAATGGCAAACAACCCCACTGTAGCCTGATCAGCTGTTATTTAAGTGCTTCCCCTGATCATCTGCAAAAGGTCAGGGGAAGTGATTTTTTTACGTCACTCCTTTCTCCCTCTGTCAATGCCATTCCATTTCTCCCTTCACACCTCCCTGCTTCCCTTCCCTTGTTTTTTCTGAGCTGACATTTCTGCTCTCTCCCCTTCTCATTTAAAACACTTTGAAATATTTCCTCTCCTAATAGTCTCCACGTTGTCAGCCATCCTCCCACCCCACACCCCCAAATGCTCATTTCAGAGTATTGTTTCAAAATATTTCTAGGCTAAAACCTAGAGATAAGAAGGGATTTAATTAGTGCTACATTTTCAAGTGAAATTCCCCCTATTTACAGTATATGCTTCTATGAAACCTATACTATTGTTGTCACCTATGTGTTAGTGGCTCTTTGTGCTGTGTTTTCAGGGTGGAGACACCATTAGTATTGGTGGTGGAGGGAGCCCTGTTATAGAAGGCAATGGCATTGGGGTAAGTAGGGCTAGAATACCTTTTTTTTGTTCTGAAATTGTAGGTATTGATCAGATCTTTCCCAACTAGAGAAATGGTCTATAGTTCAGACAGGAGCAAAGTATGAAGATTCCTCTATTTCCTGTTTGCGGTATTACGCAAGGGTGTCAGTGTGGCAGTTGCTTGTCTAACTATTGGTTAGGAAAGATGCTTTCTAGTGTGAGTTTTGAGGACAGGAGGACAAAACATAAACAGCAGGAATGGGATAAAGAGGAAGATTAACTCGGGCAGAAATCCTGTTGTGCAGTTATGCAAACCACAGAATATTTCCATGCGAATTGCCATCATTTACCAAATCCCTATAGACCTTCTGTTTGATATGGAATTGTGTTACTTGGCATGAAGTTGATCATGTCCACAGAGATTCCTTAACTATAGCAATTCACATCTAAAAACTATGTCATTTTCGTAACTACGTAGCAGGATTTCAGCTTCCATTTAATTTTATATTTTGGGGTCTGGCTTCCAACTAAGGCTGCAAGAAGGTTTATAGCAGACACCTGCCACCTAGTAGGACAGATGCCAAGAAAAAGAAGAAGAAAAAAGCTGTAAGAAGCTTTATGGGAAAGGTGATTTTGAAAAGGGATTGTAAAGCCAAGAAGGAGCAAATGGGAGGGACTACAAAGGTTTCAGGGAAGTATTTCAAGACATAATGGGTAGGAAATAGATGGGCATGAAACAAAAATGTAGCATTTCATTTCATTTCATTTTTTTTATGTTTCATTTTATTATTAATGAATTTTTAAAATAATTTTCTGACTGAAATGAAATAAAATGAAATTATTCATTATGCTATAAAATGGCTCCCCTGGGTCCTAGAGGCACTACATTGGGTGGGAAGGTTCCTTGGACTCTGCTCTTTAAGCCCTCCAAATTTGTAGGTGTTTGGGGTTCAGGGGGCTGAGTTATTCAACTCCAAATTGGGTCCCCCATGGAAAAAGAGGAAGAGGAAAAATTGGCCTTTTAAACACAAGCCTCATTCCACTGTAGAGATGGGCACGACTCAAAAAAATGGTGTTTCGTTTGTCGTTTGGTCGTTTAGGGGTCTGTTTCAGTTCTTTTTCGTTTTCATGACATTTTTTGCAAAAAAATTGTTTTCATTTTGTTAGGTAACGAAACAAAAAAATGAAAATGAAAACAAAAATGAAAAATTGCTGTTTTGTTAGCATTCTTTTTAGTTCAATGCATCTGCTGCAACAAAAACGAAAAACACGGCAAATTTGGTCATTTCATTTTCATTTTCGTTTTGTTTTTTAAAAATTTCATTTCGTTTTCATTGTGTAACGAAACACAAAAACAAAAACAAAAAAAAAATCGCTCTTTTCGTGCCCATCTCTATTCCACTGTGCTGTGGAATGCAAGAGGGGGCTTGAGGCAAGTGCTGGAATAATTCTGTTCTGTTCTATTTTTGCTTGCCTTTCCCTAAAGGAAGAAAGCACCAGACTCAAAGCCATAAATTTTCTCTTGCTCTTTCAGAGAGTGAAACTGGGGTTTTATTGCTTTATCGCTTAGCAGCCCTTCCAAGGAAGACATATCCTCACTCACCTCAACCCCCCTCCTTCACATTCCACAGCAAAGAGTGGAACGAGGCTCGAGTTTTAAAGGCCACATTTTCCTCTCCCTCTTTTTCCATGGGGGACCCAATATGGAGTTGAATAACTCGGCCCCCTGAACCCCACACCTCTCCAAATTTGGAGGGCTTAAAGAGAAGCGTCCAGTGAACCTACACACTAAATTTGGCGCTTCTAAAACAAATCATTTCATTTCTAAAGCAAAAAATGATGGTTCATTTCATTTCATCATGAAATGCGTTCTACCATTTTGTTTCATAACAAAACAATGAAACAGCATTTCATTTTTCATGTTGTGCCCATCTCTGGTAGGAAACAAACATAAAAGTCTGGTGGTATCTGAGGAGAATTTATTTTACCATAGCAAATGAGTGTTTGGACTTCTGTTTTTTCATTACTTTGATACAAGGGAACATGTGTGCTCCCCTTGTTAAAATCTTACACCTATTGCTGCTGGTGTGCTATTTGGTGATTTTCCTTCTATAGTTAGAAATCCCAGCAGGATAATGACCCACATATTTAAGAATTTTCTTAGCTCTCATGCTTATTCTCTTTTTAAAATTACAGAACAATTTCAAACCTGGCTCAGGAGTAAGTATGAAGTTTGCCAGTTCCGCAAAACTCAATGCATTAATCCCTTGTCTCAGGGGAAGTCACTGTGGAAGACCTAGGGCCATTATTTTTGCTTTTAGCACCTTCTGAGGATTGCGCCAAGCCCAGAAATGGAAACCCCCCCCCAGTATGTGTTTGTGTCAGAGAGAAGGATGTGGGTTTAAGAGAAAACCATTGAGCCTGGTGTCCTTTAGGCTGCTTTTCTGGAATGGGTCTTGGAGGTACTGCTTTATAGTTGTTTCCACCATTTCCTCTCTGTGGACTTTTCATGTGGGTGAGAAATGGAGGGAAGGAAGAATCCTCTAGCCCAGTGCCCCACAATGATGGGCGGTTACTTCACGTCTGTTTTGTCTCTGTTAGTGTTGCGCTTAGGAGCAGTACAGAAAAAGTTACTTCACTTCTATCACTCAACTACTGAAATTTGTCTTGACCACACCCCCATAACGGGTGCTAAGCGTGACAAATCTGAACCCGGTGCTGGCATAGGGTTTTCCCTTGTCACTCTTTGTTTCCACTTTCTGTTCTGAGACAAGACACTGTGTAGTGACGACTGTCATGCAACAAAACATTCGTTTCTCTCAGAAAACTATGTCCGGGTTTGTTTGTTTTATTTTGACTTTTCAGAAGCGCAATATCAAAAACGAATTTTTAAGCCCCCCAAAAAGGAAAAAGGAAGCTAGACAAATTCAGTGTTTATCATGGTACAAAACTGTGAGGTAACACTTGTCATGAGACAAGTTATCACGACCATGGAAACACTGAAACAGGGACAAAACCACGTGATCGCAACCAATGCTGTCACAGTACAAAACTAGTCATGGAACAAAGAAGGATGTGAAGTAGCCACCATGGTTTGCTATCCATGAGGATGAATGAGTTGGGCTCGAATAGGAACAGTTCCAGTCAATTCTGGCTTGTGGTGATCCTTTCCAGATAGAAACTACTTAGAAGGGGTTTACCATTTCTTTCTTCTGGGTGGTGCCCTGGGAACGTGCAGCTTGCCCAAGGCCACCCAGGCTGGCTCTTCTCCCAAGAGCCACTGTGGGGAATCAAACCCCAACCTCTGACTTTGTGGCTAGATACCTAAACCAATGAGCGATCCAGTCATCTTACTCATTGGGTTAAAAATGACACAAATACATAAATGAATTTAAACAAGGGTGTGCCATAATGTCCTTTGATACAGACTTGGTTGTAGCCAGTTTATTTGCTTCTCAACAACTGAGTTTTAGAGGTTTTTTTATCCTTTCCAGAATAGGGGTGACTCAATTAATATTGGTGATGGAGGCAACCCCACTATTGAAGGCAACGGCATTGGGGTAGGTGTCCTGGAAAGCTTTGTTGACCAAGATGACCAGCACATATTCTTCTGGTAGCAAAATCATTTCTGTTGGAACTGTAGCAAACCTTTCCATTGGTTTAGGTTTCTTTTTTGTTGGTGGTGGTGCCAGTATCACATGTCATTATCAGTGTGCATGTATTTACCAGAGTGTGTCAGCCCATAAGGATGGGGGTGGGCCATTTGGTTTACTCTCTTTAATGCAATTTTGCACTTTCTGAATCTGTACATGAGTCTGAATGATGTACTGATCACCCATTTCTGAATGTTGTGATGGAGTTCTGTAATAAAGAACGTGCATGTACAAACACATAGAATTAGGAAATTTCACAAGAATACATAACAGAAGTGTGGCCAATGTGAAACCTTGGAAATTCCTTGTAAAACAGTAAAACACACTTGTAACAGTATATATACAGAGCAAATGTTCTGAGAAATACAGTGGGACCCTGGTGTCCGCTGGGAATTGGCTCCAGGCCTATCCGTGGATAATGAAATCCGTGGATAAGAGAGAATGCCAAAACTGCCCCCAAAACTGTTGTTTCTAGACAGTAGCTTGCTTTCTGGCTGCAGTTTTGAGATAGTAGCTTGCTTTCTGGCTGCTGTTTGTGACAGTAGCTCTCTTTACACTGCTGTTTTATGAAAGCAGTTTGCTTTACAGCAGCTGTCTGTGACAGTAGCTTGCTTTGTGGCGACTGAATTATTTATTTATTTTTTTCTGCAAACCATGGATAATGAATCAGTGGATATGGGGGTCCTACTATATATACAAACATTCCTGTTCTTATTTATTACATTTATCGATAGAGATGGGAACGAAAAAAAAGGGCATTTCGTTTGTCGTTTGTCATTTAGGGGGTCCATTTCAGTTCGTTTCCGTTTTTTGCACATTTTTGCAAAAAATTGTTTTCGTTTTCATTCTTTTCATTACCGTTTTATTACCATTTATTTCATTTTTGTGATTTTTTTAGCATTTAAAGCAGTTCACTGTATTGCCATAATGAAAACGAAATGCATGACAAAATTTCCGGTGTTTCTGTTCGTTTCGTTCCATTTTAGAGACAAAATTTGTTTGTCTTTTTGTTGTGTAACGAAACAAAAAAACAAAAACAGAAACAAAAAATTTCACTTGACTTTTCCCCATAAGGTAGGGTTCAGTGTGGCTTACAGTCATTTGGACATTATCATGCTCACTTCAATACAAAACAAAACAAAAACACTGATTGACAAAAACAATAATAAAACAAGTAAAGGGAGTAAGGATGGGGTGGAAGAAACTCAGTGGGACAGAAACAACCATTCCTACCCTTCATTAAAAGTGAGGGGGAAATAGGCAAGAATGGTCCATGAGACTTTAAAAATATTCACTTCTAAGTTAGCTTGAAATATAATGCTAGAAAATAAAGGGGGGGACCCATGCAATTGGTTTATTTGAACAAAGCTGGTTAGTGCTTTGCAGTGGTGCCATACAAATTAAAAGCTGGATTTCAAAGAAGAAGTTAGGGAGCCTTTTGGCCATTGCCAAATAATTGACACAAAAACAAAAAGAAAGAGGCGGGGGGGCTGCATAAAATTTGCATATGATATTTGGTAGATGCATATATTAATCCAGAAATATGTCACTTTGTATTGCAGAACAACTTTGTAGCTGCACCAGGAGTAAGTATCAGCAATCATACTCACTGGATTGAATATTACCTTCATACACTGCTTGGGTTAGAATGGGAACTTGCGGTTTAAAAATGGTTTTGATGGTGCTGATCCTTATGAAAGAGGAAATAGCCCTCTATTTTCACATCTTAGAGGCAAACAATTAAATTTGTTAAGTTCATCTAAGTAATTTAGTATTTAATTATCTATGGTGATTAAGTCACATCACACATCCTACTTAATTCAGGGATGGCTGGCATACTGGAGTGGTTTGCCAGTTCCTACTCCATGCACCTACAGCACCTGGAATTCCCTGGTGTTCTCCCATTGAACTACTAACCAGTGCTGACCCTGCTTAGCTTCCAAAATCAGGCAAGATTGGATGTGCTTAAGGCATACCCCATGTACAAATCATGAGTGCCAATAATAGTTTGGCATTTTGTTTTGCTGCAGGCAGGCACATTTCTTTGACACACCCCAAAATTGGCCATGAAGACCCAATATTTTTTTGGGGGGGAGGAGTTGCTTCTTGCCCATCTCTAGTCATGAATCTGACATTGTAGCTATCTTGAACTGCTGAATGGCATGGGGAGTATACAGTAAACCCCCACCGATCGTGGGGGTTAGGGACCCACCCCACCCGCGATCCATGAAAATCTGCGATATGCGGAAGCGGGTGATGGGGCCTGGGGCGGGGCGGTCTCGCAAAAGCCTCGGAGGAGCCTGGGGGCGGCACGGAGTGACCTGATCGCCCCCGCCGCCCCCCCTGCGTGGCTCTGAGGCACTCCGGAGGTGCCCGGGGCGGCTGCGGAGGGGGACACCGTCCCTCCACGCACCCGCCCCGCGGGCTCTGAGGCACTCCAGGGGTTACTCTATTACAAAACCTCTGTGCTCTGCTTTAAACAGAACATGGACAGCTTTAATGGGAACTCAGCTGGTGACAGGAGCTTCAACAACAACGGGGTAAGTGACTAAAATCTTCCCCATACAGAACAGGTTGGTTGGTATTGATTGAACTGATGGATTTATATATTTATTTAAATTATTTATATGCCACCTTTCTCCCCATAAGGGGCCTAGGGTAGCTCACAACAGATAAAATAACATCTAAAATACATAACTTTTTTTTTTAAAAAAAAACAATTTAACATATATCAAGATTTTTTTAAAATCAGCCTTAAAATCTATTCAAAAATAATAATTAAAATCTAAGTTTAAAACTAGCATCCCTGAGGTAACATGCCTCTTAAAAGCCTGCTTTGAAGAGGAAGGTCTTTGCCTGGTAATGGGAGGGCAAGAAGGAAAGGTCTGACCTGGCTTTTTGGAGCCATGCATTCCAAAGCTGGGGAGCAGCCACTGAGAAGGCCTTGTCTTGTGTCCTCACTACATGAGTTTGGGGAAGTGGAGGAACTGAGAGAAGGGCCTCCTCTGAACACCAGAAAGGCTCATATGAAATGTGACCAAAAAAAAAAAATTTCTCTCTCATCTGTCTTCATATACAGTGCTACCATCAATTACAAAATTAATCAGTTCCAATGGCATTTTCTTAACTCCAAATGTTTGTATCTTGAAACAGAGTTTCCATTATAAATGCATTGGAAATGAATTAATTAGTTCCAAGGGGGAAATCACATCCCCAGAATGCAAAAAGCATAGTAGCAGGCATGCAAAGGACAGTAGCTCAGCTCCTTCCTTTTAAAAGTCCCCAAAACGGTGCCAAATAGATAAAGAATGGCTCCAAAACATGCACCTCGTGCAGGTCATTGAAAAACAGAAGCCCCAGTTCTCAGCTTTCCTTTTCAAAATGGCTCTTTCTTTCCAATTGCAGCAGTATAGTGGGGATGGCCACAAGTTAGCAATACTGCCATTGCAAACAAGCAGGAACCATTTTAAAAAGGAACCGTAAGTTTCCATGGAAAAAAACAGGGCTAAACTTCCATATCTTGAGGCATCCCCATTACCTTGGGTTTCCCTTCATAAACTGAATTTTTCATAATCAGAGGCATTCACAATTGGAGGTACCACTGCATATTTTAATAGTTTAGCCACAATGTCTTGAGATGTTTCACCACACAGTATAAAATAATATTGGATACCAACTTCAAAATAATGATGATAACAGAGCATTCCTTGCTGGTCAGTATAGGATGGGAGGGGGATTCATTTCAGACTCTTGTTGATACAAGCTTTTGCTCTAACCCAGCCAACTAAATTTATAATACATCTTGGAAGCTATTACCTTGTGTCAGCTACACCCATGTATGAATGCAGATGTAAGAGGCATAATATATGTTTGCATTCCCCCATTTGCTTTACAGAACACATTTGATGATCCTTGGGTGAGTATTGGTCACTCCTTTTTAAAAAGGCTCTGGGTAGCAGCACGGTTTAGTTACATAAACACTGCCAGATCCAACCCTGATCCTTCTGAAGGCATATCATCAAGTTGTTTGTTCTCTGCATGTCAGGATGTCTCATCCCAAGGAGATGGCCTGTTGAAATGTCCCACAACGTCTGCAAAATTTCTTGTCGGGTTGACCCTGAGTTTATAAGGGCAAGGTTGCTCTGTTTTCTTTGTGCTTTCAGCCATTTAGGCAAAAATAATTCCTTGGCTCCTTTAGGAGAAACAAAACAGATATGTATGGTATTTTCGATCAATCAATCAGTCAATCAATTAATTTGGGGTGTTTTGCTCTTTTGTGACCCAAACCCCAAAGATATACACAGCAGGAATAGGGTGATTATATTCATAAAATGATAGGGGAAAACCCAGCTATCATTTTGATGATGATGATTGATGATGATGATGATGATGATGATGATGATGATGATGATGATGATGATGAATTTTTGACTGTAACCGACAGAATCTCAAAATTCTAGAAACTGGAAGTGCTACACTCGTGGAATTTAACTCCTAAAATTGTCACCGAAAGGATGATTGATGGTCAGCCATCTCTGTGGGTGGTTGTACGGCTACAGCCAGGAAGTCTGTGGGATTTTCTGTACTTGGTGCCAGAATAATTTGACCTTGAGTATTGGTGCTCTTTCATTAATGGAAGGGAATGCCATTTGTTCCTTGGTCCATGGAACAAAATGTCTTGATCTGGAATGTGCATGAAGAATTTTGGATTTTTTTGTCCAGTAATTGCCTGTAGCGAACAAAGCTGAAATCCCCCTGCTTGTGCCTGCTGATGAATTTCCACAAGTTAAGAAGCTAGCACAGGCATTTCCTATTACATATCAGTCACATATTAGCTAGCTGAAATCCTATTGGAGTTGGCTGATGTAAAGTTATATCCACAGAAGTGGGCAAGGCATTACACCCAGGAAGACTGCATTGCCCAACTGGACTTTGCAATGTGTTGCTCTATTCAGGGCACACCTATCACAAACTGCACCTGTAGGACTCCTTTGTGAACATCACTTCCACTTTGGCATCATTTCTCCAACTGCTGTCAGATCATCCCGCTAGGCACGCAGAGTTGCACAACAGGCTCCCAGTTGCGCTAGCACAACTGCACGGAAGGATTCCCGATGACTAATAGTCTGGCAACACACCACGATTTTGAATGCCCCACATCAGGATGAAATTAGGGCAGGACAGCTAAAGATTGGCCACAGGGTGCTCAAATTCAGAAGACAAAAACTTCTGCTCGGGTGGTCCACCTCTCTGTCTGAATCTGGAACGATGTAAACCCGCCTGCCCTGGTTGCATATGAGGCCTTCTGCTGATTTTCTCTGGCAGAAGGAAACCAGAAAGACTCAACATGATACCAAGAGGGTCTACATCAGAGTCTTTGGTACCAAGTCCCAAGTCCCAGAAAAAAAGGGAGGGGTGGGTGGGTTCCAAGTAGTGAGCTGAGTCTGGGTCATGGGGAGGGGGACAGTTGTGTTACTGGCACAACTTAAACCCAAGCCTTTCTCTTTTCTCCCCATAGATATCAGTATTCCATGACCCTAGCCTAAGCAATATGGCAGCAAAGGCAGTGTTTTGACAGTTACTAATGTTTCTTTTCTTCTTTTACAGTAAGAAACAACAACCCCCTGACACTCAGAAGCCCTCTGTCCAGTGACATTCACCGTCTTTCCATCATTTCACCCTGACTATACTTCACCAAGACACTGTTGCTATAGATTTTCCCAAACAATAATAATAAAAAAGATCTTTTCAAAACACATTCTCTTTTTGTCTCTGTGACTTCTGAATAAGGAGGAACAAACATTTGCAATATTTGTTATCCATAATAGGTAGATACAACCCTTTCCAAAAACTTAGCATTTCCTAAAACATCTTTTGTTAAAATAAAAACAAAATTTTCCATGCTTCATTTTTGCATATATTTTTTGCTTTATTTTATGTAAAACCTGAAATGGAATGAAGAAAACTCAGTGAACCCAGTCCTTAAAACAGACACTTGAAATTACATGTACTGATCAATTATTAAAGCTTTAGCATATTATTAAAACTTTCTTTGTTTTTTTAGCTTGCCAGTAACTTAGGAAAGCCAAACCTCCAAACAAATACCTTCTTAGTGATTGATGGTGACCACACACCCTTAGGAAAAGTGCAACCAGCCAGGGGATCATCATCATCATTGCTGTTGTCTACTGTGTCTCCTTTAGGAGACAATTTGTGATGCTCTCCACTCAACTTTATGATATTTATACTTGATTTTGTGTCCTTGGTGGGTCCAAGCAGCTGCCTCCATTACACATGAGGGTGGGCTAAATAAAACCTTCATCAATCAGGAAAGGGCACGGGATGGATTGCATCAGTCTAATTCCCAAATAAGAACAATAGCCCTTATTCAATCAAACGAAGGCCAACTGGACATGTGTGACTTGATGCCTGGTGCTTTGCAGGCACAAACTCTCTGTACTTGTTCTAGAACTTCTTTTACGCTTGGAAAAGTACTGAAAACATTGCACTCATCCAGGTGTTCGCTTTCGCTTCAATGCCTTTGTGAGGCCCAATGCACACAAATGCCAACTCCAACTGCCATGCTGTCTAAGATTAAGGTTGTCTTCCTTGATGGACATAGTGAAAGCCTCACCCTCTGTTCTTAGTTGTTCAGTGGAGGCAAAAACTCAGCAGTCCTTTCCTCGGCTGTGAAAATGTATTTGTGTTGAATTTTTAACAAGAATGAGCACATCAGCCAACACCAGTCCATGACATTTCGCCTGAGTCTTACAATTGATGTGTGATAGGAAATGCCTACACCAACTTCTTCATATGTGGTAAGGTACAACTGATATTTATGAAATCAGTGTTATGCTGGCAGGTGTAACTCAGAGCATTCCAGCTAGATAGCCTTGAAATGTGTTTGTTTTGGGATAGCTACACATCCAATCTCACCTGCTTTCGGAAGCTAAGCAGGGTCGGCCCTGGTTAGTACTTGGATGGGCGACCACAAGGGAATACCAGTGGCTGTAGGCACCTGGAGTAGGAACTGGCAAACCACTCCAGTATTCCTGCCAAGAAAACTCCATGGAGGACTGCATGGGGTCATGAAGAGTCAGTCAAGACTGTAACTACACAACACAACACAACACAACACAACACAACACAACACACACACACACACACACACACACACACACACACACACACACACACACACACACACACACACACACACACACACACACACACACACACACACACACACACACACACACACTGTAATCAGAGCATCCAAGGAGACTGAAGAGCTCTCTGTTTTCTGAACTCACTGTTTCTAAGATCAGATTTGTGTCCACTGATTCTCTGGCATAGAAACTGGCTCCTTCTATTTAAAATGATGAGGGAGAGGATTGCCAGGAACAAATGGCATATGTATCAGCTAGAACATCATCCATTGTTGGGTCCTCTAACTGCGTTTCCTGTGAAGATATGGGGACAAAAACGGCATCTGGGTTTACAACAAAGTTTGGTTCTTAGAAACATAGACTATCAAAGTGGGAAAGGATCTATAAGGCCAATGGGTCCAACACCCTGCTCAGTGCAGGAATCTAAATCAATGCAAATTTGACATACGATTGTCCATTTCCCTTGAATCCCTTCAGCACTGGAGAGCTCACCATCTCCCAAGGTAATCGGTTCCCTTGTGATACTGCTCTAACCGTTAAGAAGTTTTTCCATATATTTTCCTAAATCTGGTTTCCTGTACCTGGTTTCTCTGGACAGCTGCCTTTCACGTGATTGAAAAGTGCTAGCTTATCTCCTCTCATTCTTCTGTCTTATTTTCTCAAAGCTAAATGTGCCCAGTTCTCCCTCCCACCATAGACAACTTTCCTTAATATACAGTGGTACCTCGACTTACGAATTTAATCCATTCCAAATGCATGCTCTTAAGTCGAGCTACTCATAAGTTGGGGTACCTATCTAAAAAATAAAAAATAAGTTAAAAATAAAAAATGGAAAAAATATTTGTAAGTCGAGCAGACCATATCTAAAATTTCTAAGGCATCAGTTAAAATGCCAACAGTTTTCTGCTCTTAAGTCGAACTGCTCTTAAGTCAGGGTACCACTGTATTTTCTTCATGGCAGTACTATGATCTTCCTTGGGAAATGTCTCTTATCAAGATGTGTGGACTTAGCTCTGTTAGTCACCCTTAATTGCCTATTTGTATTAGCTCATAGCAGAATATCCACCAATTTAATTAAAGCAACAGTGTTGTTTTCAGCCAGAGTCCTTTATCTACTATTTGTGCAAGGGAGCTAAGCACTGATAAGGGCAGTTGAGGAAGTGGAAACTTATCAACAAAAGACCAGCTCATTGAAAGGGCATCATGAGTAGATAAAGCCACTTGGCAGGCCTCTGCGGGATTAGGCTGTGGAGCCAAAACCATCAGGTTCTTGACATGAAGCACAGGTACACAGAATGTGCAAATCAGGGAAGAGAAACCCTGCAGTAAAGACAATGCCCTGCAAAGTAAGATCAAATTGGACCTTTGCTGTGCATGCAACAGAATTAAACACAATGGAAGTGATTTTAGTTCTAATTTACAAAATAAGCTACCATATATTAATAATTTTTCAACTTCTCAAGATTGGCCGTGATATAAGTGTCATCTTATAAATACTTGGGATGCTTTGTCAAAGATAACTGGGATCCTTCATGTGAAATTCATTGTAGAATTGAAAAAGCTAGAAATTCCTTCCAGAAAAAGTCTTGACAAACCGGGATGTATCTATCAGACTTCATACCCAAATACTTCAATCCTGTATATTCAGTATACTTCTCTGTGGTGTTGAAACTTGGGCCCTTACAGACACATTATGTAGGAAGCTGGAAGCATTCAAAATGTGGACCTACAGACGAATTCTGAAGATACCTTGGAGAGCCAGAGTCACTAATGTGGCTGTATTAAAATGCATGGATTTAAAAGGTAGAAATCTTCAATACTATAAAAAGCAAAAGAAAACAAAGTGTTCTGTTTATATACCGCCACATACTACTTCAAGTAATATCTGGGAGGTTTACAGTTTAATTATGCAGGCTACACATTGCCCCCCCCAAGCAGGCTGGATACTCATTTTACCAACCTCAAAAGGATGGAAGGCTGAGTCAACCATGAGCCTGCTACCTGGGACTGAACCCCAGGTCATGAGCACAGTTTTAGCTGCAGTACAGGCATTTAACCACTGCACCACAGGCACAGGGCAATAAAATTGCAATATTTTTGACACATAATGTGCAATGAGAAATACCATCTGCTGCAGGTTATCCCTCAAGTTAAAATAGATGGGAAGCATGGGCTTGGGTGGAGAAGAACACAGCTGCTCTATTTAGAATAGGTTTAGATAGAAACCCATTCAGGCTACTGATTGCCATTGTTCTACCAGGACATGGCACTTGAAAAAGAAGAAGATTTACACAATCATTGGACCTGATGGAACACACGTATAGCTCTTGACAATAGAGGTCTTGGGTTTGGTCAATCAGGCTTGCCAAACGAGGTATTAAATAGCACTCTTGAGCTGGACAACATCACTGCAAGAACTTCAAAGGCTGGCAGTCCTCAGAGGTGACTCAAGATGAGGATTCTTTTAGCAGCTGCGGTCCTTTCTCTGGTGACTGCACAAGGCTGGGTAAGAGAGAATGGACCTCGTGGGTTAGAACTAGAGATGGGCACGAAATGAACAATTTTTCATTTCCGTTTTCATTTTTTTGTTTTTTCATTAGCTAACAAAACGACAAATGAATTTTGTCTTTAAAATGAAATTAAACGAACAGAAACACCGGAAATTTTGTCGTGCGTTTCATTTCCGTTACTTCAATATGAGTGAATTGCTTAAAATCCTAAAAAAAAATTGAAATAAATGGTAATGAAATGGTAACAAAACAAACAAAAACGAAAATGAATTTTTTGCAAAAATTCACAAAAAACGGAAATGAACCGAAACGGACCCTCCAAACGACAAACGACAAACAAAATGCCTTTTTTTAATTCGTGCCCATCTCCAGTTAGAACAATTTGAATGGTCCAGTAAGGACAGAAGGGCAAGTGGCAGACTGTGGAGCTGAATGATCTGTCTTATTTTAATTAGAATGGAGCAGTTGTCATGCTGCTCCCCCATCTCCCACTACTGCTCACTGAGTACAGGAGAAAAAAAAGCCAAACTTTTGAGAGAAGGTTTTCAGATAGTGGGATGTCACCTGCTCTAGTGTTCCTATATGTGGCTTCAATCAGTTGTCTGGTAACTGAAATTAATGAAACCAAGTGACAAAGTTTTTATTTTATTTATTTTTCATTATTGGCAGAATGCCGAGGAGGAGGAAGAGACGGCAGATGATGAGATGCCTGTAAGTTAATTCTCCAATGTCTCATGCCTTTCAAACATTCCCTGTCCTTTTGCAAAATGGTCACACACACATTTGTACAAAGCTCACCCTCAAAACACCATACCCAAAAGTAAACTAAAATAAAGTTTAACATGCAATGAAACTTCAGGATAATATCACAAACCTGACTAGATGCCCCCTCTCAACACAGTGCAGAAAGGTTCTGATTTGCTTAATGAAATTAAATGCAGAAACTGAAGTACAATACACTGCATTCAAGATCAGACAGTGGGAATTATGCAAATGCGCATCTCAACCACAGAAAAGACTGACCCTTTTTATTTGTTTTGCAGAGCCTAGGAAGATCGATGATGTTTGGTGGTGGTAGAGGTGGTGGCCTTATGGTAAGCCAGTATGTTTCTCTCATTCCTTCCTACCTATTTCTCCCCAGACCAAGTCAAAATTCCTCTTCAACCAATATACTATGGGTCCCAAAACAGGCCAGTAAAAAAAGTGCAGGTCAATATTTCCAAATTTACATTTAATTTCACTATTACAGTGGATCCTCGTATAACGATTTGTGTAACATAAAATCTGTACAACATAAAAAAAAATTCAGAGAGAGGGGAAATTTGCTTAACATAATCGTCTATGGGTCAAATCCGTACAACATAAAAATGGTCACGATTAGGGATTACTCTGTTTTCAATGCATTCCTATGGAAAATTTGTATAAAGGAAATTTTGCTTAACAGAATTTCATTTGGAATGAATTAATTCCTTTATACAATGTATTAGACTTAGACCCCATCCATCTGGCACATAAAGTTATACAGAGAGAGGGAGTGAGTGTGAGAGAGAGAGAGAGAAAGTACAATTTCTAGAACTCTCTGGGAAAATTCTGGGAGTGAAACAGAAAAATATTTAAATGCCTAAACACTCGAAAATTTGAAATGATTTTTGCAAAGGTAGTCAAAGATGGGGGCAAAATTTCATTCCATATTTATCATGAACTAACATTTGAGCTCTTTTTTCTTTTCTTTGCAGTCCATGATGAAGAATATCAAAGGTCTTTCGGTAAGATAAAATCTGTTACTGTCCTTCTATTACCATTGCTGTGAAATTCTTACAAGACTTAAGACATTTGCCTGGCCATTTCTTCCCCATTTTGTTTCATTTATTATAAAACAATTTTTTCAAAAAAAAGTTTTGTATTTCATTTCATTTCATTTTGCGTTTTTTTTTTTTACACTGCTAGGGTCATGGTCGCGGGATTGTTTTTTCTCCCACCGACCAGCTGGTCCACTCTTGTAAGGGCCATTCAAAGGATTGTTTGTTTCATGGTGTGATGAACCCAGTCTTGTAGGACACATCCAAGATGGACACCCTAACATGTACCAGAGATGACATGGCTTGTTGCTTCTCTTTTCTAGAGCCTGATGCCTATGCTTATGGGAGGTGGAATAAGTGGCAATGGTGAAAAGGATGAAGAAGGTGGTGTGGCTATGGTAAGGAACCATCCGTTATCATCTCAGCTCTGTTCTTGCTATGGTGTTAGAAAAAAAATCCTGAGACATGGTTGATATCATTAACAGATGCAAAAGTAGCAAAAGATGAGGAAATTCCTATGGGATTAATAAGTTGGTTTGGGGCAATCAGGTGACCTTCAGAATGCATATATTATATACAGTGGTACCTTGTATAAAGGAATTAATTCGTTCCAAATGAAATTCTGTTAAGCAAGTTTTCCTTTATACAAATTCCCTTTATACAAATTCCCATTGAAAACGGAGTAATCCCATTTTTGTGTCATACGAATTCTCCCAATAGGTGATTATGTTAAGCAAATTTCCCCTATCTCTGGAATTTTTTTATGTTGTACAGATTATATGTTATACAAGCTGTTTGTTATACAAGGGTCCACTGTAAATGAAATGTGTAGCCAGAACAGGCAAAGTTTTCTTTGGCTACTCCCCCCACCCCCGGTGGAAGCCAAGGTAGAAAACTCTCATGAGATGTGTATTACAATGGAAGGGCTTGTCTAAGATTTTGGAAGATTCAAATTATGGTCAAAAAGAGCACAGCTTTAACACCCTGCTATGTGTCCCTCCTGATTATCTCATTCCTTCTCTGGCATTAAAATAGTATTGCAATTAGAGATGGGCACGACTCAAAAAATGGTGTTTCGTTTGTCGTTTGTCGTTTAGTGGGTCTGTTTCGGTTCGTTTTTGTTTTTCGTGAATTTTTTGCAAAAATTTTTGTTTTCGTTTCATTACATAACAAAACAAAAAAATGAAAATAAAAAAAAATGCTGTTTCATTAGCATTCATTACAGTTCAATGTATTTGCCGCAATGAAAACGAAACGCACGACAAAATTTCTGTTGTTTTGGTTCGTTTCGTTTCATTTTGGAGACAAAATTCATTTTTCGTTTCATTATGTAACAAAATGAAAAAATGAAAACAAAAACAAAAAAATTGCTCGTTTCGTGCCCATCTCTAATTGCAATAATAGATATCTTGTGATTATGTTGCCTACATTTGAACACTGGCCTTAGTTTGATGGCCTTTATTTATTTATATATTTATTCATTTATTTTAGGGTATTTTTACCCCACCTTTTTCCTTGAAAAGGATCCAAAACAGCTTACAGTAATGAGGGATAATATACAGTCCAGTACAATTAAGTCATATTCAAGTATTGAGAACAGGGAACTGAGGGACATCAAAAGACATTACATTGAAGCTATATGAGAACTTGAGCAATTAAAAAGAGAGTAGAATTTCATGCAAAACCTATGAGTGAGGGAAACTAACATTTTCAATGCAATCACAAAGTCTATAAACACAAAGTCTATGTGATCATGTATGGTAGATTCATATAAAAGTCGCACAATAGGTAGTTCATCATTCAGCGAAAGCTTGCCTGAAGAGAAAGGTCTTTGCCTGTTTCTGGAAAGACAACAGAGACGAGGCAGTCCTGCCTTCTAGTGGGAGGGACGTTCAGAGTCTGGGCGCAGCAGCTGAGAAGGCCTTGTCATGTATTCCCACTAGAAATGGGCACGAAACAAATAAAAAATCCATTACATTATTCATTATTCATTTCGTTAGTTAACAAAATGAATAATGAACATCGCCCTCTAAGGAAAATGAAATGAAACAAAATGGAAATTTCTGTTTTGCTCTGTTTTTCATTTCCCCCACCCCACTGGCATTTCTTACGTGACACTCAGATTGGGGACGAAGGCGGCGGTGAGGAGCTGCTGGGCCTCTGGAGGCAGCATTGGTGTGGTCCACGGACATAGCCAGGGCTCTGGAGGTGGTGGTGAGGCCTACTGATGCCTGGCACGGCTGCTGCTGGGCCTCTGGAGGCAGCGGTGGGGCTGTCCACCACCGCCCGGTATGGCCAGGGCCAGGGCTCTGAAGGCAGTGGTGAGGCCTACTGCTGTCCAGCATGGCAGGGTTTTCTGGGCTGCCAGGATCACCAGCGGGATCGCTGCCACTGCCATCCAGATAAACCAAACCAGTTCGGCTTGGATTGGTTTCTACAAATTTTTGTTTTAAAAATTCGTATGAACTGAACTGAACCGAGGGTGGGCCCAAAACAGAATGAACCGAACCATCAGTTTTCTGTTTCGTGCCCACCTCTAGTTCCCACAAGACGTACCCGTGAAGGCAAGAGCAATAAGTCTTAAAGAAGGATGACTGTCTTTTCATTTCCTTGTAGAACCCATTAGGTATGTTATTGCAAGGAGGAGGAGGAGGAGCAGAAAGCCCTCTAATAGTAAGATGTTTTTTAATGGATAGACTATTCCCAAACATCAGATGTAAGAGCTTCGACCCCTAGGATTTACAGCCTAAAAGAATGGTTTACAACCCTGTGTATCACAACTGCAATTGCCTTCACTGCCACCTGTACTGCCTATGGCATCTGGGAGTTGTATTCCAAGAGCCCATTTGTAACCCAAAGTTGAGAACCACAGTGTGAATCCAGTCTTATAAGGCCCATGTAAAAGACTGTATATTTCATGGGGAGTCTAGAATTGTATGGACACCCAAGCATGTCCCTCTGATGCAATAGCTTGTGGTTTTCCTCTTGTAGATCCTGATGCCTATGCTTATGGAAGCTGCAATGGCTGGTGATGGTGAAAAAGACGAGGAAAGTGGTGCTGCCATGGTAAGGAACCATGTTTTGTCATCTCAGTTCTGTTCCTGCTATTGCATTGGAAAAAATATGAAACATGGTTGATATTGTTTACAGATGCCTTGAAGTATCAGGTCAAGAAATTCTTAAGGCATTCATATCTAGAGCTGAGGGAATCAGGTGGCTTTTAGATTGTATATTTCATGTGTAAAATGTGTAGCCTGAGCCACCCAGCCACAAGCACCAGCGATCAGTTCACACACTAGAACAGCTAACAACACTCATCAACCACAGAGAAGGATCTATGCCACCCCTGATTGCAGTGAAACTTCTTAATCCCTCCATCACAATACAATGACTGCATCTATTCTCCTGCATAGGACAAGTTTCCTCTTTCCCGCTACTTTAAAATCCCACAGTCTCATTCATTCTATACCCCAGAGCACAGAAAGAACTCCTTGTTCCCTGAGCTCCTTGCCCTCTGAAGATGCTGGCCACAGGGTCTGCAGAAACATAAGGAAGAAAACTTCCAGAACATGGCCAAACAGCCCAAAAAACTCACAACAGCTATCAGATCCCAGCCATGAAAGACTTTGAGAATACATTTCCTTTCAGATTATATATATAAAATGTAAAATTTGTTGCCAAAACAGGCAATATTTTCTCTACTTTAATAATGCACAAGTTTCCATGGTAAAAGCAAAGGGGACACATTATAATGAGATGTGTATTACCATGGATGGGTATGTCTAAGATGTTTGATAATTCATTTCAGGGTCACAGAGAGTAAGTATCTCATTCCCTATTCAGTACTTGAGTACTAGCTTATTTATGATCATGTTTCCTACCTCTGAATACTGGTCTTTAGAGATGGGCACGAAACAAACAATGTTTTGTTTTTGTTTTTGTTTTTTTGTTTCATTATGCAACAAAATGACAAACAAATTTTGTCTCTAAAATAAAGTGAAACAAACAGAAATGCCAGAAAATTTGTCGTGCGTTTTGTTTACATTACGGCAATACAGTGAACTGCTTTAAATGCTAAAAAAAAAATCACAAACATTTGAAATAAATGGTAACGAAACGGTAATGAAACAAATGTGACTGAAAATGATTTTTTTGCAAAAAAATCACGAAAAACAGAAACGAACCGAAATGGATCCTCTAAATGACAAACGACAAATGAAACACCATTTTTGATTCGTGCCCATCTCTACTGGTCTTAGTTTGTTCACTTGTAGATTATTTGCTTAATCTGGTACCTGTTCCTTATTTTGTGCTTAATGTTTGTCATGCAACCTGGCTCTTGAACCTTGTGAAAGTTCCAGAACCATGAATGAGATGTCTCTGAGCTCAGAAAATTCAGGAGATCACAGCAGGAGTTAACTGATATCTTCCCATTGGTGCCAAAGCCACCTGTCTTGTTTCAATTTCAAACGAAACCAACAAGGGCACATTGATGGTAGAGGCAAAGATCCTATGTATTAAAGAAAAGTGACTGCTTTTTCATTTCCATGTAGAACCCATTAAGTATGTTACTGGGAGGAGGAGGAGGAGCAGAAAGCCCTCTATTGGTAAGAAGCTCTTTGTTTATAGGGTATTCCCAAACTTCAGGCCCTAGATCAAGGGTGTCCAAACTTTTTGCAAGGAGGGCCAGATTTGCTGAGGTGAAAATGTGTGGGGGCTGACCACTCAGCTGCATTTGGCCCCCAGGGAAGACTTTGGACAAGTCTATAACATACAAGGAAGTGGGGAGGATGCTGCAGCAATGGAGCTGGGGTTGGGTAGGCTAGGCAAGTGGTTAAGGGGGTGGACAGAGGCAGGGAGGGCAGGCAAACCATAAAACTACAAGCTGATGTCTCCATCCAGTATGGGGAGAGGCCAGCTGGCAGGGATGAGTGACAGACTGAGCCGGTGGGCAGAAGAGGCTGCGGGCCACTTGAAATTTTAAAACGGGCTGCATTTGGCCCCCGGGCCTGACTTTGAACATGCCTGCCCTAGATGGTCTTGGACTGCAATTTTTAGAATCTGTCACTGCTGGCAGTATGAGCTGAGTTATAACCTGAAGCAGTGGTCATAAACATTGAGTTACCTGAGTGCTAATGGGACTGCTATTCCCCAAAGCCTTCACCGCCATGTACGTCAAATGTAATGGCTCATTGCTTTCCTCTTCTAGAGCCTGATGCCTATGCTTATGGGAGGTGAAATGGGTGGCGATGATGAAAATGATGAAGAAAGTGGTGCTGCCATGGTAAGCAACTATCTGTTGTCATCTCAGTTCTGCTCTTGATATCACGTCAGAAAAAAAAAATCCAGAAACATGGTTGATCTCATTCACAAATGCCTTGGAGTATCAGGTCAGGAAATTCTTAAGGCATTCATCATTAGAGGTAAGGGAATCAGGTGGCTTTCAGATTGCACATTTTATATGTAAAATATGTAGCCTGAACAGGCAATGTTTTCCCTGCCTAAAACATGCGCAATTTTCCCCTGTGGAAGCCATGATAACAAAGTCTTATGAGAAATGTATTACCATAGAACGACATGTCTAGGATGTTCAAGGTACCTCATTTCTTATCCAGCATTGAGCCCTTTTACATGACCCCTAAGATCCACTGGTAGCTTTAATTCGGATCCCCCCAGCCAGATATCATGTGGGTTTTGTTCCTCTTCCTGTGTTCCCACCCTTACACACTCTGTTGCTTCTGTCTGTGGTGAGGGGAGGGAGAAAAAAAGGGAGAAAAAATGCAGGCTCACCTCCGCTCACCTCTGTCTGCTGTCGGAGGAGCAGGGATTCCTGTCTGTTAAAGGGGCGGTGGGGACAACAAAAACAAACAGAAGGCAAGGAGAGCCCAGCATCCACAGCTTTACAATCCGCATCAGGTTTTTTTTTTTAACTTCTGGAGACCTGGTACTTGTAAAGTGCACTGGGGCACACTTAAGTGGGCGTGGGTGTTTATTTTTTTTTAAAGTCCACTGTTGGTGGGAAAACAATTTTATGCTTCAGATCTGCAAGTGTTTTGCAAGCTGATTTTAGGGGTCATATAAAAGGGCTCATTGACTACTAGCTTTTTTATGATCATGCTTCCTACCTCCGAACACTCGCCTCAGTTTTTTGGCCTGTGGATGGTTTGGTTAATCTGGAACCTGTGCCTTAGGTTGCACTTAATGTCTGATCATTCACGCCTGGCTCTTGAGCCTTGTTCTGCAAATTCAAGAACCCCCTGTGAGCTGTCTCTCAGCTCTGACAAATCATGATATCATGTCATTTCACTGAAATATTTTCATATGTACAGAAACCACCTTTCTTTCCCAGTACCTTAAGAAACCTGCTAGGATGCATCGATGGTGGAGGGAAGAGCCTATGTCTTTAAAAAGGATGACTGTTTTTTTTAAAAAATTTCTTTGTAGAACCTATTAGGTATGTTACTGGAAGGAGGAGGAGAAGGATCAGAAAGCCCTCTATTGGTAAGAGGTTTTCTATTCATAAATTCTTCCCAAACTTTGGGCTCTAGATGATCTTGGAATACAATTCACAACATCATTCACTGCTAGCTGTATGAGCTGCAACCTCCTGAATTTACAGCTTAAAGGAGTAATTCTGAACCCTGAGCAAACCAGGTGCTAATGAACTGCAATATTGAAAAGCCTTTACCACCAGCTGTCCTCCTTGGAGTTGCATTCCTAGAGCCCACAGGTTACCCAAAGTTGACAACCACTAAGTGAATCCAGTCTTATAAGGCCCATTGATTGATTGTTTCATAGTTTGATGAATCCAGTCTTGTAGAGCACATCCGATATGGACACCCCAACATGTACCTTAGAAGAAACTGTTTGTTTCTTCCCTCTTCTAGAGCCTGATGCCAATGCTTATGGGAGGTGGAATTGGTGGTGATGGTGAAAAAGATGAAGAAGGTGCTGCTGCTATGGTAAGAAACCATCTATCAGCTCAGTTCTGCTTTTTGCTACAGCATTAGAAGAAACCCTGAAGCATGGTTGATATCACTAGCAGATGCCTAGTAGTATAAGGTCAGGAAATTCCTAAGGCATTCATAACTAGACTTGGGGCAAGCAGGTGACATTCAGAATGCATATATTATGTATGTGAAATGTGTAGACAGAACAGGCAATGCTTTCTTTGCCTACCCTGTGGAGGCCAAGATAACAAACAGAGATGGGTATGAATAAAAAAAATGGCGTTTCGTTTGTCGTTTGTTATTTAGGGGGTCCGTTTCGGTTTGTTTCCGTTTTTGTGAATTTTTGCAAAAAATTCATTTTCATTTTTGTTCATTTTGTTACAGTTTCGTTACCATTTATTTCAATTTTTTTGTGATTTCTTTAGCATTTAAAGCAGTTCACTGTATTGCCATAACGAAAACGAAACACACGACAAAATTTCCGGTGTTTCTGTTCGTTTCGTTTCATTTTAGAGACAAAATTCGTTTGTCATTTCGTTGTGTAAGGAAACGAAAAAATGAAAATGGAAATGAAAATTTTTTCGTTTCGTGCCCATCTCTAGTAACAAACTCTCATGCGATGTGTATTACAATGGAAGGGCTTGTCTAAGATGTTAGAAGTTTCAAATCATGATCAAAAAGAGCACAGATTTAACACACTACTCTGTGTCCCACCAGATTATCTCCTTCCTTATCTGGTATTACAATAGTGTTACAATACAAGATATTTTGTAATTATGTTGCCTACAACAGTGGCCTTAGTTTGTTGGCCTTTAGATTACTTGCTAAATCTGGTAGTTATTCCTTGTTTTGTGGTTAAAGTTTGATCATCCATCTCTTGCTCTTTGAATCTTGTTCTGCAAGTCCCAGAATCACCAGTGGGCTTTCTTTGTGCTCAGACAATTCATGAGATCCCTGTGGAAGTGAAATGAAATTTCTCTGGCTGTACCGAGGCCACTTTTCTTGTTTCAATAACGAAGGAAACCGATGACAGCATACTGATGGTGGAGGCAAGAGCAGTATGTCTTAAAAAAGGGTGACTGTCTTTTCGTTTCCTTGTAGAACCCATTAAGTATGTTATTGGCAGGAGCAGAAGGAGGAGCAGAAAGCCCTCTAGTGGTAAGATGCTTTTAATTTATAGATTCTTCTCAAACACCAGTCCCTACATAGTCTTGGACTACAATTTACTGTTGGCAGTATAAGTTGGGCCTCTGGGAGATGTAGGCTGAGAAAGTGGTTGCCAACTTGAGTAACCCAGGTGCTAATGGACTTCATTTCCCAAAAGTCTTCACCACAAGCTGTACTCTCTGGGGCATCGTGGAGTTGAATTCCAATAATGCAAAAGTTATCCAAACTTGAGAATCACTATGTGAATCCATTCTTGTAAGGCCCATTCAAAGAATTGATTTTTGTTTCATGGTGAACCCAGTCTTGTATTACACATCCAAGATGGACACCCTAACATGTCCCTCTGATGCAATGGTTTGTTGCTTTTCTTTTCTAGAGCCTCCTGCCTATGTTTATGGGAGGTGGAATGGGGGGTAATGGTGGCAAAGATGAAGACGGTGTTGCTGCTATGGTAAGGAACTGTCAATTCTTGCTACAGTGTTAGGGGAAAAATCCTGAAACATGGTTGATATCATTAGCAAATGCCTTGGAGTATCAGGTCAGGAAATTCCTAAGAAGTTCTAGACTAGGATTGTGTTGTTTTCAGAGAGTACATATTATTAAAGGTGACATTTGTAGCCAGAACTTGCAACTTTTCATTTGCCTAAATCATGCACAAGTTTCCCCTGTGGAAGCCAAATGGACAAACTCTCATGGGAACTGTATTGCCTACCATGCAATGACATGTCTAAGATGTTGTAGGATTCATTTTATGGTGACAGAATGCACAGCTCTGGCACCCTGCTGTGCGTACAACCAAGGTATCTCATTCCTTTTATGATTAGTATTAGATGGTTTGGAATCATTTTGTTTCTCTTTGGACACTTTTTTTGATGGCTAATTATAATCCACATTATATCATGGAACCTGCTTCTTATTTTGTTTTTAATGTTTGATCATTCACTTCTGGCCTTTTGAACCTTGTTATGCAAATTCCTGAATCACCTGTAAGCTGTCTTTGAGCTCACACAATTCATGAGATCACAGCAGGAGTTAACTGAGGAAATGAAATCTCTCTATGTGTACAGAAACCACCTGTCTTGTTTCAGTACCTAAGGAAACCAAATAGGGCACATTGATGGTGGAGGCATGACCTTGTATCTTAAGGAAGGGTGCCTGTCTTTTCATTTCCTTGTAGAACCCAATGCGTATGTTTATGGGAGGAGGAAGAGCTGGAGGAAGCCCTCTATTGGTAAGATATTTTTGAATAATAGCTTCTCCCCAAGCTTTGAGTTTTGGATTATTTTGGACTACAATTGACAACATTTGTTACTGCTTAGCTGTATGAGCTGCGACCCCCAGGATTTACCATTTAAAACAGTGGGACCCAACCCTGAGTATCCAAGGTGTTAATGAACTGCAATTCCCAAAAGCCTTTGCCACCAGCTTGGGGCATCTGGGAGTTGCATTCTAAGAACCATCCAGACTTTGGGGTACCCAACCTTTGGGTTACCCAAAGTTGAGGACCGCTATGTACATCCAGTACACATAGAATCATAGAAACATAGAGTTGGAAGAGACCTCGAGGGCCATCCAGTCCAACCCCCTGCCATGCAGGAACCTCCATCAAAGTACTTCCAACAGATGGCCATCCAGCCTTTGGGTTACCCAAACTTGAGGACCACTATGTAAATCCAGTCTTGTAAGGTCCATACAAAGGATTGTTTGTTTCATGGGGAGCCCAGTCTTGTAGGGCACATCCGAGATGGACACCGAAACATGTACTGCAGATGAAATGGTTTGTTCCTTTCCTCTTTTAGAGTCTGATGCCTATGTTTATGGGAGGTGGAATGAGTGGCAGTGGTGAAAAAGTTGAAGAAGGTGCTGGTGCTATGGTAAGGAACCATCTGCTATCATCTCAGTTCTCTTCTTGCTATGTTAGAATAAAAAATCCTGGAACATCTTTGATATCATTAGAAATGGCCTTGGAGTAACAGGTCAGGAGTTTCCAACAGCATTCATAGCTAGAGTTGTGGGAATCAGGTGGCTTTCAGATTGCATAGATTAAATGTGACATTTGTAGCCAGTAGAGGCAACATTTTCTCTGCCTAAATCATGCACAAACTTCCCTTGTGAAAGCAAAGGGGACATACTCTCATGAGAGATGTGTTACCATGGAAGGACATGTCAAGGATGATTGAGGATGTATTTTGTGGTCACAGAGAGCACAGCTCAAGGTATCTCATTCCTTATCCAGTCCACATCTGAATACTGGTCTTAGTTTGTTCACCTGTAAATTATTTGCTTAATCTGGTACCTGTTCATTATTTTGTGCTTAATGTTTGATCATGCACCCCAGGCTCTTGAACCTTGTTTTGCAAGTTCCAGGACAACCAGTGAGCTTTCTTTGAGCTCAAACAATTTATGAGATTACAGGAGGAGTTAACTTAATTGAAATATCTCCCTTTGTATAGAAGCCATCTTTCTTGTATTAGTACCAAAGGAAAACATTTAGGGCACATTGGTGGTGGAGGCAAGAGTCATTGTCTCTTCATTTCTCTGTAGAACCCACTTGGCATGTTTATGAGAGGAGGTGGAAGAAGAAATGGTCAAATGGTAAGAAGCTTTCCATTTATACTAAGCAGGCAGGTCCAAACTTTGGCACTCCTGATGTTTTGGACCACAACTCCCAGAATTCCAAGCCTGTATTTCCAAAGACAAAGGACTGTGGGAGTTGTGGTCCAAAACATCTGGAGGGCTAAAGTTTGGACATGCCTGATGGTCTTCCCAAGTGCTGGATTCTAGATGGCCTTGAACTGCAGTTCACAGACTCTGTCACTGCTAGCTGTGTAGATTTGGCTTCTGGGAGTTATAGCCTAAAACAGTGGTTCCCAGTGCTGTGCAATTCCCCAAAAGCCTTCACCAAGAGCTGTGTTGCTCAGGGCTTCTTGGAGTTGCAATCCAAGAACACATAGAATCATAGAATCATAGAGTTGGAAGAGACCTGGTTTCAAATAAAAGAGTGTCTAACAGGGGGTTCTTAGTAAGAAGGTTGCTTTATTTTTTAAATAATATCTTTTTTCAATTTTACAAGCCATATTCTGCCCTCTTGGAGAAATGTAGAGTAACCATTTCTATTCTCAAAGGCTTTCATGGCTGGGATCTGATAGTTGTTGAGAGTTTTTTGGGCTGTTTGGCTATGTTCTGGAAGTTTTTCCTTCTGACATTTCACCAGACTCTGTGGCTGGCATCTTCAGAGGGCAAGGAGCTCGGGGGACTAGGAGTTCTCTTTGTGCTCAGAGTGAGATTGGGTTTTTAAAAACATTTTCAATAAATCAGTAAGCCAGGCTTTGTAAGGCCAGGAAGGATGAGAAACCCAGGAAGTAATTATCTGGCCATAGTTGAAGCAGGAAACCCCATTTCTGAGGGATGGGGCAAACCAGAGTGAAGGTAACCCTGAGGGTTATCGGAGGTAAAACTGAACGTAATTTGTAACACTTGAAAGTAGAATATGAAGGCAACATTCCCCTGGATTTTTGTTCCACTAAGTCTACTGACATGTCCATCATTTTCATGGGTATTGGTCATTTGTCTTTCCAAGTCTCTCAAAGAAATGAGTTATCTTTCCATAGATGTGGTGGTAACATTTTTTTCTGTTGTAGAAAAGGGGAGGTTTCTTCGGTAGAGGCAGACAACCGGTAAGACAAACTCCTTGATCAATGGCATGAACTGGAAGGTTTTGAGGTCTGTGTAGATCAGTGGTTCTCAACCGTTCTAATGCTGTGACCCTTTAATACAGTTCCTCGTGTTGTGGGGACCCCTTGCCCTGCTTGGAATAGGCCATAAGCCCCCTTTGGCAGGCCACTGCCACAGGTGCCATACAGAACTTCCCTCTACAGGCACCCTCAGCCAAATGCAGCCTCTAGTGCCATTGACTGACATCTCCGCCAACCTATCAAGCTGTAACTCACTCTTTCCCTTCTGTGAGAGAATGAGAGATTTTCCTGATGCTACCAAAGAAAATCCTCACACTGATGAGAATGATTAGGTAGTGGCATACGGCCCCGGAGACATTGTTGCAAGAACTTTGAAAAATTTGAAGCACTAGGTGTGGCCTTTGCATCTCTTTTAATGATAAGCCAGTCTTTCCATCCTTGCTATGTGGATAGAAATTGCTTCATAAAGGAAGAGGCCTAGTTTTTACAGAGACCACCTTGGAGGCATTTGAGCAATGACAATGTTGAGTAAGGAAAAAATGGTTTCCCTTTGTCTTGTTCTTCCAGTGGAGTTCTGGAAATCTGTCATATAGTATAGGCATCCTTCAGTCTCGAGAGACTATGGTATTGTGCTCTGTATAGAAGCCATGTTGTTTCCACACTGCATGCAAAGCTGACGTGGCTTCTTCAGCACACAAAGCCTGGGTAGATTAATATGGACAATAAAACTGTTACCCAAGCAGCCAAAAAAAAAAAAACCCTTTCCACATCTGAAAATCTGATAGGGCTGGAAATTCAAGGTTGAAACATCCTAAAAGGAGGAGGGTGGATTTAGCAAGTATTCTTCATATTTCTCCTTCTGGCCAATGCTTCACTTCTGCTTCTTTTTCTTCCTAACAGAAAGAATCAAGAAGGAGAGGAAAGGTAAGAGTTACTAAGAATCTTCTTCTTTTTCCTTTGAGATCCTTCTCCTCCCTCGGGGTGCCATTATCTTTGGACCAAGAGAAATGGAAAAAAGAGGGGGAAGGGGGACAATCATCCCATTCTTCACCTGAGGATAGCCCAAGGGTGACTTGTTATTGCTCATGTTTCAGATCTAGAAGGATAAGATGGAAAGAGAAAGAGGAGTTATCACAATAGACCTTACCATGCTAACATTTCTGTTTTGTCACTAAGGAAGAAATCATTTTGATTGTTTTCTCATTCTTTTCTTTTTCTCTCTCTCCAAGGGTGGAAAACATATGCATGGAAGAAAAAAGGTGAAATAGCACTGATTCTTCTTGAACTAGTTCAGGATAATCATAACCATTAACAACTCTCCTGCTTAAATATGTAATTCCAATGTGGTGCCATCAGAGCTAAGTATAGATTGTTGGCACCTTTTCTAAAACCATGCCAAATGTATCATTCATTTGGAGCCTAATTGTATGTTGTTCTTGCACCCTTTTTCTCTGCTGGCTGAATTAAACATGTCCTCACCAAGCAGATTAGTGCAGTTCTGTTCCCAGTGGCCCTTGTTCCTGTCCATGGTTCACAGTTTGGTGAACAGGATTCCCATAGGTGCAGAGAAATTGAAGCCAAAGCCTTCAGCAATTATAAAGACACATCAAACAGGCTTCTCAGTTTATACTGTACCTCTGAGAGTTGATACCAGAACCTGCTAAGTACAGTTTTAGGTCACAAAAGATTATACTAGTGAAATTCCATGATGAGTATTCAGGGCGCATTTACACGACCCCTAAAATCCGAGGCAAAGGGCTCCCAGATCCAGAGCTTAAAAATGTTTTCCCACCAGGCCTGGACTTTTTAAAAAAATTAAGTATGATCACGCCCACCTAAGCGTGTCTGAGTGCACTTTTCAAGTACCTGACCTCCAGGAGGTAAAAAAATCTTCCGATGTGCATTGTAAAGTTGTGAATGCCGGGCTCCCTTGCCTTCTGTTTGTTTGTTTTTGTCCCCGCCGCCCCTTTAAAGAGACAGGAATCACTATGGGGTGGCTTGGGCAGCAGACGGAGGTGAGCCTGCATTTTTTCTCCTCCCCCCCTCACACAGACAGGAACAATGGAGTGCGGAGGGGTGGGAACACAGGAAGAGCGACAAGCCCCCACGATCTCTGGTCCAAATTTAATTTGCCTCCGGATTTTAGGGGTCGTGTAAAAGTGCCCTCAGTCAGGTCTTTGTGCAAATGGCAGAAGCAGGGTAGTCAATCTTGGAGGTAGAGATGGGCATAAACTGCTGGTCTCATGGTTTGTAATGGTTCATTCTTGCATTTGCATGGATATTCTGCAGGTATCCCAGCTTCCCTTCCCTGCCCCCTCTGGCATGGTTGCATTCTTTCCGGCCCCACCTCTTCTTCCAAGTGGGCCCTTGGGAGGTGATGGGGGATGAACCCTCAATGGGCAGTTTGTGCCAATCTCTTCTTGGAGGAAATGGATCATCCTTTCCATACAGTCTGCTGTCATGGAAGGGTTGGGAAACTCCAGTGCAGAGTGTAGAGTGTAACAGAGAAGGGATGGGGGAGAAAGCATATGAGCACTGTCTGCCTAAGAAGAAATCACATCCTTCAGAATTTGATCATGGGCTCATCCTACAAATACAAGGATCGAATAAGATCCAGTTCCATATTTACTCTTTTTACCCCTACCCTTCCTATTTCATTGCAAATCAGTCCAGAACTTCAAAGCTGCTAGTTCGGAGATAAATTAGTTCTTTTCCAGTCTATGATTTCCATAGTTTTAAATTTTGCTCCTCCCAAATGAAGCTGATATTGCATTTAAAGGCACGGAGACCGTATATATGGTTCAAGGGACCATATTTATAGTTCAACGGACCTTTCAAAGAACGTTGAGTAACATTGAGTGATCTGATGACAGAGATTTGTTCTCAACTACTACGAACCAGAAAAGGTCTCCCTTCCTCCCCCACACAGTTTCAGATGTTTCCTAACATGTCCCATTAAAAAAAAAAAAGAATTCTGAAAACTTGGACTAGGATAGGACTGTAAGTAGTGCTTTAACCTTCACAAATCATTCTGTCTTTATGGTGATTAATATTTGGCTTTCATTGCAGGGACATAAAAGGCAACATGTTGAGGCAAGTATTGAATGATCTGAAAACAAGATTGTCTTCCCAGAAGATAGCTGGGGAGAAGTTGTTTCACATGGTCCTTTAGTTATTGCATTTGCATCTGCTTTGTAAGCTACCTCAAGGATCTTTCCCTGAGTTACCGAAGCCATGTGCAATAATCAGTGCTACAAATCAGTGCTATCAATATGACCCTGCCTATTTTAATTTAATTTGCCAATCCATTTGCCAAAAGTCATGCAATTTTATTTATACTTCTAGACCTGTGGTTTCCAGCCTTGGGTTCACACAGGTGACTCCCCTAAATCTTGGCCAGATTTAAATGCTGCCCTGGTAGTGCTACCGCACTATCCTATGAGGATTAGGATGTAAAATGCAACACGGCAATCAAACAAAATGTAATACAATAATAAAAGCATAACATAACAAATCAAGCAAAATTAGATGAGCTTTATGCTACAAAAACATGGCCATCTTAAGACTATAATATTTAGTACTTATTTTAGATACTACCCCTCATGATGTCATCAATGACACTGTTGCAAACGTGACCGATTGAGCGGATTTGTACCCATTGCCAAAGATAAGCAAATCCTTGCTCTGCATTGATTTGAGATGCTTTCTATATACAGTGATACCTCAGTTTAAGAATGCCCCGGTTAACCAAACAAAAATTGGTTTAAGAAAAGAAATTATTGAAAATGTGGATGCTTTCATTTAAGAAAAAAATTCAATGGAATGCCCCAGGTTAATTTTTTTTTCTAAAGCAAAGTTTTCAGCTTATATATCGCCCCCCTAGCACTTCAAGTACTCTGTGGGTTGTTTACAGTTTAATTATGCAGGCTACACATTCCTCCTCCCCCCCAGCAAGCTGGGTACTCATTTTACCGACCTCGGAAGGATGGAAGGCTGAGTGAACCTTGAGCCTGCTACCTGGGACTGAACCCCAGGTTGTGAGCACAGTTTTACTTGCAGTACAGGCATTTTAACCATTGTTCCATGAGGCTCCTGCATCCCCACCACCACCACCATAAGGCATTAAAAGTCAAAGTGTGATGTTCACATGACAAAAAGAATGGAGATGCCTTAGTTTAAGAAAGTTTTAAACGTTTGCTTTTTTTCTGACCTCTGGAACGGATTAATTGGTTTTCAGTGCAGTCCTATGGGAAACCGTGTTTTGGTTTATGAATTTATCAGAATACAAAACAGCCCAGAGAATGAATTAATTACTCAAACTGCGTAATTATTTCCATATGTCTTTCTATTGCCGTAGTGCAGTACTAGCAATGGAACTGATGACTAGAGCAGTATGACAGTGGAACCAATGACCTCAAGAGGTGGCAGGTGCTCCATTACTGGGGGCATTCAAAAGAAATTTGGACAACCAAAAAGAGATATGAAATGCAGATACCTGCCAATAAGAGGCCAAAGGGAGGCCATCCTGAGAGGGGCAGTGGCAAAAAATGGGAAGAGAAGAAATGTGTGCTCTTGTTGAATGAAAGGCATCCATGCAGGGCTGGATCCTGCAAGACAGAGCCACATTTTTGCATGTTTGGGTCACATCGGTCTTTGCTGATAGTTTAGAAGTTTCATTTGCTTGCAGCAGCAATTAAAGAGGTGAGGAAATTCAAAGAGAGGGGGGGGAGAGAGATTTGGATAATCATTTATTGTTGGATAATCATTTGCACGTGATGGTCTTATAGGTGCATTCCAACATCACTAGTCTATGATTTAATGACACTAGGGAATAACAGATCATTTGGGTGTGTGTTTTTTGTTACAGGATGAGGAATAAAGACCTAGCTTGCAAGGGTTGAGCTCCCAGGGAAGACACCGTGGAGAACTGTTAAAGTCGTCTGAAAATGAGTTAATCACTACAAGCAGATGTTAAAAAGAGGAACTTAACCATACGGCAATCCCAAACCACAAAATTTACTGGCTAAAATGTATTGGACGTTAGATTGGGAAGTCCCTAATTGTAATTGGAAATTATATAAGCGGTGGCATCTGTAATTGACTCTTATCTGATCAGCATATAAAAAGGCTGATTGTTTTTTTAGAGGAAGGGTGCCTTTGCCCAGATTGTGACTTGGAGGGATTGAACCATTTGTGATCAGATCCTTAATAAAATTCTGTCTTTTTGAGAACAACTCTGAGGTTGATTGATTATTGCTTGATTAGTTGAACAAGTCAGTCCTTTTGTGATTTCTGTATTTCTAGATTTTGCTCCTCAAAGAGATGCTAGACACACAGATTACCAAGCACTGTTTGGAATTCTTTGGCTAAAAAGGTGGACTCTTAGTTGTGTGCTCTTTAAATTCTTTTTTGAGACATCTCATTGTGTTGCAATGTCATCCTTCAGTGTTAATGAGTTAGCTTCTCCACACCTCTCAGCCCCACTTATACCCTACTTGCCAAAACTAGCAAAACTGGGTAGTAGCTGAGGGTTATACTCAACATATGTAGCATGCTTTTTAAAAAGATGATCCCCCCTCATGTGCAATTTTCCTTCAAACAGGAAGATATTTGTTTGCCATACCTCATATTTCATCTACATATCTTGCATGTATCTTGTTTTGTGATGGGTTGTTTAAAGGTAAAGCTATGCTTTATTTGCAGGCGTGATAACTGAACCATAGATATCTCAAGCAATTCCTTTGTAGGAGAGAGAAAAATATCACGTGGCATTTAAATGCATACAAAATGCATATAGGCCCCACAATCTGTTGCAGAGGCAACATAGTACATGCAACCTTTAAAAAAAGAAAACGTTTTAATTTTGTTTTCAAAATCACAATTCGTCTGCAAAATCAACTCCAGACTTGGGGTTATTTTTTACCAGCTATGATCAGTAGAGATGGGCACAAATAAAAAAAAAATGACGTTTCGTTTGTCATTTGTTGTTTGGAGGGTCCGTTTTGGTTCGTTTCCGTTTTTCGCGAATTTTTGAAAAAAATCATTTTCATTTTCATTCATTTGTTACCATTTCATTACCATTTAGTTCATTTTTTTGTGATTTTTTTAGCATTTAAAGCAGTTCACTGTATTGCAGTAACGAAAACGAAACGCACGACAAAATTTCCGGTGTTTCTGTTCGTTTTGTTTCATTTTGGAGACATAATTCGTTTGTCGTTTCATTGCGTAACGAAACAAAAAAAAGAAAACTGAAATGAAAAATTGTTCGTTTCGTGCCCATCTCTGATGATCAGAACTAATGCCTACTGAAGAATTTTAACAAAGAAAGCAGCATTATTGTAAGAGCAATGTTTATTTAATGTATACTTTTGCCATATACTGGAGAAGTAATTGAACATTTTTACTGCCATGGCTCTCCATTGCAAAGAAGCAAAATTTGGTTATGTAGGTTATGTTACAACCATATCAGTGTGTGCTACTGTGATTCCAAATACATATTTGATTCACTCTCTAGCATGTATCAGAGCAGGAGTTTTTCTTCAGCATGGCACAAGTTCTTCTCTTCATCTTCTTAGATATCCAGCTATAAATAAAAAAGTATGTGACATATGGTGACATAAGGATTCCCTAAGAGCTAGAGAAGAACATGTTCGAAGATTGAGAAATTAGTTTATTTCTGAGAATGTAAAGGATATGACTAAAACAAAACACTTCCAGATCCTATTCTGTTCAATAAAGATGCTTAATAGTATGATGCTATGTATATATAAACATTCAAAATGAAATCCCATTGTTTAGTGCAGTGGTTCCCCACTTTGGGTCTCCAGATTTTCTTGTACTGCAGCTCCCAGAAATCCTGGCCAGCACTGCTAGCGATGAAGGCTTCTGGGAGTTTTAGTCCAAGAAAATCTGAGGAACCAAAGTGTGGAACCACTAATGTAGTGGGACTTGGGCTGAAAACCTATAGTCACATTGAATTCAATGAACTTATTTAGTTAGTAATCTGTGTCTGTTATCTAGAAGTTGAGTCATGGCAACTGGACTTATTTTCTTGTGATTTCAAATGTTTCACTACTCATCCACGTAGCTTCTTCAGTCTGTGGAAAGTTGGTGTGAAGTTTCCGATTAAGAGTTCACCTTGGTTTGCCTCCACCCTGTTCTGAATAAGCTTCTTAGGTGGACAATGGCCTGGATAGGCTTCCTAGAAGTATAATGGCTTGGTTTGTGACACCTTTGCAACCCTTCCAAGCACCCATTAAGTAACAGCTCAGGAGCAAGATCAGAGGTGTACCTTCATTTGAAGGATAAAGGACATGCATTCAAAGACCAGGATGCACACTTATTAGATGGAGAAAATAGGTAATCTGAGAGAGGAGTCAGAGAAGCCAGTCACAAAGCTACTTGGATGAGTAGCAAAACATTTTGATCTCATAAGGAAAGAAGTCCAGTTGCCATGATGCAACTTCTGGATAACCTTGCCTTGAATGCTGGGAATCTTCACAGGCTTAGTTATCGGTAGCATTGCATGGTATCTTCCAGGGAAGCAGGCATAGGATTTGATCTTGTCACGAGTGAGACTTAGAAATTCCGATCTTCTGTTGGACTATAGCCCATCCCTCTTCACATCTACAACTGTACCGAACACCAAACTAGACAGCATTAACACAAAGCAGGGAGGAGCAAATGTGATCTTCTAGATGGTTTTGGTCTGTAACTTCTTTAAAACCTCACCACTAGCTGTGTTAATCAGTGGTCACACTTAGTAACCTGCATCATGATTTTAAGTGGTTCATGAAAGAGCATTTTATTCTTTCCTTGGTGCAACGTATCTCAGTTGCACAGATCTAATGAAACAAGCAAAAACAAAGAAATGAGTATTAAAGAGGGGATTAAAGAGGGGATGAATAGGAGATGAAATTTATTTTTTCTAACAGCTTCTCAGAGATAGAAGAAATTAGTAGCACAGAGAGAATAGAACAGTGATGGCGAACCTTTTAGAGACCGAGTGCCCAAACTGCGATTCAAAACCCACTGACTTTTTTGCCAAGTGCCAATGCAGCAATTTAACCTGAATACAGGTGGCTGTGAAGGGGCAATGTCGGGTGCCCACAGAAAGGGCTCTGAGTGCCACCTTTGGCACCCGTGCCATAGGTTCACCATCACTGGACTAGAAGGAACAGAAATATATCACTAATAGATGAATATTCCACATATATAAAAAAAACAGTTAAAACAGTTGAAGATCCTATGCAGTGTAAGCAAAGCAGAGATTTAAAAAGTTTGACACAAGAAAGGCCGAGGTTTAAAGGAGGAGGAAATTGTGAGGGCTTTCCTTTTAGGTTCACACTGTGAAATTATGATCAAGTTTAATTGGCAACGATCAGTAATTTACCTCCTTACCACTAATTAACAAAACAAAAGCAAATTAAAATGCAATACACAAAGGAACCATATTCATGCTAAGGTAAAAATCAGAAAGGATCCTTTTTCATCTCTCAAGGGACCATTCCAGGATATGGCGTGGATATGGTCTGCTTTAAGGCCTTAAGTGTTTCCTTGGCATCTGATTGATTTGAAAGAGAATTAGCATGAGGGATGTTGCCCGGTATTTGGGACCAAGCCAAAGGCCGTATTCTGATTGGTTACACTAGGACAATCTTTGTTCTTTGTTAACGTAATTACAAAAAAAAAGTTATCTTGTTTTTATTCATTTGTTGTTTGGTACGCCTGTTCTTTTGTACACCAGAATGGCTTTGCTGTCCTGATGGGCAGTATGTAAATCAAATCAATAAATAATAAATAATCAAGTATTTGGTACAAAGTCCTGAGCCCCAACCTCAAGTCCAAGTCCCTATTAAAAATAAGATTTTTTTTCCTCCAGAAAAAAAGGAAGAGGGTAGATGGGTTATGAGTCATATGTTGGTCAAGCCTGGGTCATTTAAGAACAAATATTTTGGAGTAAAATAAGGCAGATTCTGGAAGAGGTTCTTGGAAATTCTATAGAATTAAAACCAGAATTTTTCTTGTTAAATATAATGCCAGATAAACTGGACCAACAGAAAGTGTATTTAGCCATACACATCATAACAGCAGCAAGAGTTATTTATGCAAAACACTGGAAAGAACCAGTAATCCCAGAAGAACAAGAGTTGATAGCAAAAATCCTCGAAACAGCAGAAATGGACAAACCATCGGAATGTTTAGGAACACCACGGAAACAGAAACATCAGGAAAGTTGGGGAAAGTTCTATTTGTGGTTAAAGAAAAAAAGATAAGTTTGTATTTGAAACATGTCAACAGCTAGAAACTTTTGTGTAATATATACTAGCTATATAAGTCCTAATTGATATGTATATATATGAAATATGAAACTGAAGAATTGTAATGTGCCTTGCCAAACCTGCACCCCCTATTTTCCCTTACCCCACCCTTCCTTTCTAGCCCTATTTCAACCATACCTATTTCCTAATTTGTTCCTTATAATGTCCCTTACCCAGAAAATAAATAAATAAATATTTAAAAAACAACAAACAAACAAACAAACCAAACCTGAGTTGAGCCTAAGTGGAGTCACTGGTGTTACTTAAGTCTGACTTGTTATAGTAAGACACTATCCAATGATCAGGGTGGCTGCAAGTGCAGAAATGAACAAGTATAAAAACTAAACCCCTCCAACTGAGACAGACGAGCAAATACTAAATCACAGGACAGGAAAAGAAGACATGCCTAATATTTCCATTTCAGTTAGAACAACTTGCTTTTTCTGTTTGGTTTTTATAGCCCCAAACAACTGGCTTTTCAATATCAGCCACTTCAAAAAACAGAAACACTCACCAGTGAATCGCCAAGTGGATCCTAAAATTACAGAAGAAAATTATTTTTTTGTATAACAGAATTCTTCAGTTCACACAAGTGTTCCAGTCTGTGTTTGGTTTTTATAGCCCAAAATAACTGACTTTTCCATATCAGCCATTTAAAAAAAATTGAAATACTCACCGTTAACTCTTCAAGTGGATCCTGAAAATACAGATTTTTAGTTTTAGTTAGAACTTGCTCTTTCTGTTTTATTATAGCCTAAAATAACTGATTCCCCTTATCAGCCACTTCAAAAAACAGAAATACGAGTAAATCACTAAGTGGGGTATCCTAAAAATGCAGAAGAAAGGTGTTTCTCATAATATTTTTAAAACAAGGGTTTTATGTACTTAATAGATGTTAAGTATTATTATGGCTCAATTGCTGTTTAATTTGCAATTTATTGTGTTTTTAGTATTTAGCATTGGAACTGCCCTAGGTCCCCTCACTGGCAGAAAAGCAGCATATAAATAAAGTAAATATATTCAAAACTCCAAAATACTCACTGGTAAAACTTCAGGTAAGCCACCCTAAAAATACGGAAGAAATTTGTTCCTCATTAGTTTTCAAAAACCAGCTAAGTTTTTAAATACATTTAATGTATTTTAAATTTTAATTATCAATTGCTTTTTTATTTTGTATTTTATTGTGTTTTTTGTATTGCGGAGAGCAGTGCTCGTAAGTCGATTTTCTCATAAGTCAAAGTACCACTGTATTCCCCTTTTCAGCTCTACTATGCCTGGTCTTCAAAGCATTCCTGAAAGATTCTGTATCTCAGCAGTCCAGACCAGGAAGGCTAGTGCCCAAATAGATTTAACTCTCAAGAAATGCTGTGGTTCCTTAAAACAGTTGTGAGTGGCCTTGCATCCTAGAACCTCTAAAATCCAATTGATTATTAGTGCTTCACAATGTCAATCGGAAGAATAAATAAATAAAATCAATCATTTTCATCAAAAGCGTGCTTGCGTTTTTTCATCAAAAGCAGGTGCCTGTTTAATTAATTTTTCAGATAATACCTTCAGCTGAACATTCTTCTGTAATTAATTTGTTACCTTCAGAACATCTGGAACAATCTAAAATGTAGAAATACATAGTTAATTCTTGTTCATGTGTAGCCTGCATACTGTAATTAAAAAACTGTAAACCACCCAGAGACTACTTGAAGTGGCATGGGGCAGTATATAAGCAGGGCCAGCGCTAGGTTTTTTTGCGCCCTAGGTGAGGTGTGTGGGGGGTGGGGGTGGGGTGGGGCAGCAGGGCAGGGGGCAGTGGAGTGGCAGGGTGGTGGTCGGCCGGCAGCAGGGGGCAGGGCAGGGCGGTGGGCGGGCGGTGATGGGGGGGATGGATGGCAGTGGCCAGCAGTGGGGGGGCGGGGGCAGAAGGCTGGCCGGCGCCCTCTCTCCATTTTGGCGCCCTAAGCAACTGCCTAGTTCACCTTAATGGATGTGCCGGCCCTGTATATAAGCAGAATACTTTTGCTTTTAATCACCAGCAGAGTCATATGGGAGACAGGTCATTATATAACAGTTATTATTTCTGTCTCTTTATGTTTGTATGAGTCCATCCAACCATCCCTTTGCTTTTAAAAAATATTAAAACCTGAAATTATGCTGCTCTTTGTGCATGATGGAGTGTTGCTGGCAGTAGCAGTAGTAGATTACTACTGATTTAAGTTTTGTTTCTGCAATTTGCAGATGGGCACAGTTCTCAAACAGCACAAGAAAGTTGGATGCACACCAAAATCACAAAAGGAGGTCTTTACTCTGTGACACTTTGCCACTGCTGATGACGTTTGTCAAATCCATTCAAAAGGATTTCAGCCATAATATTGTCCAACAGGTCAAGTTACCCAACAGGAATTTGGCCACAGTATAGCAACAATGTACAGTACAACCATAAGATGTCAAGCATGCCAAGTATCTAAGCCAGGCATGTCCAACCTTCGGCCCTCCAGATGTTTTGGAACACAACTCCCACAGTCCTTTGCCATTGGAAATACAGGCTTGGAATTCTGGGAGTCGTGGTCCAAAACATCAGGAGGGCCGAAGTTTGGACATGCCTGATCTAAGCTAAGGAATCTTTTCTTCCCAATCCAGTGTTGGTGAATCTATGGCACGGGTGCCAAAGGTATAACACAGAGCCTTTTCTGTGGGCACGCTACATCATCACCTCACAGCCGCGACACTTCCCCTCCACTCAGAGTATGCCACTGTGCTCCGTGCAGAGAGCCAGGCAAAGGGGGAGCAGTGGCTTGTGGGATCATTCATAGCCCCAGTTTAGTCTCCAGCCACACTGCTCTGGGCACCCCAAAAGCAGCATGGCTGGAGAGTAAACTGAGGCTATATACAAACCACGGCCTCCCCTTCTTCTGGCTCTCTTCACAGAGCCGTTTCGGCCTCTTCACAGAGCCATTTCGGTGGTCTCAAAACGGCTCCATGCAGAGAGCCGAGCTAAGGGAGGGCAGCAGTTTGTGCGCTTCTTTGTAGATCAGTTTACTCTCCAGCAACACTGCTTTTGGGATGCCCAGAGTGGCGTGGCTGGAAAGTCACCCCTGCTCTTTGATCCTTGCTTTCCCAAAGGTAGTACCTGAAGCATGTGTAACCCGGGGTACCACTGTATTTGTTTTAAATTGCCATATTGGCACTATGTGAAAAATAAGCACCTTTTGAGTCACATTTTGGGCACTCGGTCTCTAAAAGGTTCACCATCGCTGTCCTAATATCTCACATGTATCTGTCACATTTATCTAGAGGTGGATGTCTATCATTCTTATGAACATTTTATGTATATTTTCCCCAAGGATGGTACTCAGAGAAACATTTTCACGGCACATGACAAGGAAAGAAATTATCCTATCCCAGTGATGGCGAACCTTTTAGAGACCGAGTGCCCAAACTGCGATTCAGAACCCACTAATTTTTCACAAAGTGCCAATACAGCCATTTTTCTTGAATACAGGTGGCTGTGAAGGGGTGATGTCGGGTGCCCACAGAAAGCACTCCGAGTGCCACCTTTAGCACCCGTGCCATAGATTCACCAACGCTGTCCTGTCCAATATACTGCACTGAGTATCAGCCTTATAAATAATGGAGTTCAGATGGTAGTGATTATAATGCTGTCAATGTTCACATTTCAAGGCAACCACAAGAAGCTAGGTGAGGCTGCAAAGAGAAGTCAGGAAGCTGAAGGTGTACAAACAAGGAACAACTACATCTACAGTATTACATAAAGTTCCCTCTCAGGAACTGAATAGCAGGGGGGGATTCTTAACTGTTAGATCAGTATGACAATGGAACCTCAGGATGTGGTGAGCACTCACTGGAGGCATTCAAAAGAAAATTGGGCAACCACGTGTCAGATTTGCATTGATTTGGATTCCTGCATTCAACAGGGGGTTTGGACTTAATGTCCTTATAGGCCCCTTCCAATTCAATTATTCTATATTAAGATTCACTTAATAAGAAGTGTGGGACATCTCAAAGACAACATTGTCTCCTCAAAAGAGATAAACTAGCATCAGCTGCAATTTTCCAGAACATTAAAATTAAAATGGGCAGAAAGAAAGTCATACATACTACAGCTCTCTTCCATCGAATATCCTAGCAAGGAAAGAGCAAAACATAGGAGTTAGATCAATATTAAGCAAAAGGGCTCCCTGGGGTGTGCTACCAAACAGAGGGGAAAAACGCCAACGTCATTAACCTCTCTTTCCCTGACATAACACAAGGAAAAAGAATCAAACTGATGAGTTGCATCTTGCTGAAAAGGAGGGTGTGTATCATTACAGAGAGAGAGTAGGGGGATAAATATTTGCACAGGAACTTGCTTATACAATGGCACCTCCAATGATGAATGCCTCTAATGACAATTAATTTGACTTACAAAAGGAAATCCATGGGTATGGTGATGCTTCAATGTCCAAAAATTTAGCCCAGTTTTTTGCAAGCTACGAGAGTGAAATGGAAGGTAAAGGTTCCTTTATAAAATGGCTCCTGCTTGTTTGCAATGGCAATACTGCCATCTTGTGGCCACCTTCCACTACACTGCTGCAATTGGAAAGATGAAGGAGCCATTTTGAAAAGGGAAGCTGAGAACCGGGGCTTCTGTTTTTCAATGACCTGCACAAGGTTCCTGTTTTGGAGTCATTATTTAACTATTTGGCACCATTTGGGGGACTTTTAAAGGTAGGGAGCTGAGAAACTATCATTTGCATGCCAACACCACCAGCATCCTAGAGGGCAAAATCAAAGATATTCACAAAATTCTGAAATTATATGGGAGGAGTGGTAGAGAGAAATGTGGAATATGGCTATCAATGATAATTTGATTTGTGAGATTAAGATTAGAAAAGAAAAGGAGGAAAGTTACAGGAACAATTTCTGCTACACTTGTTTAAGAAGGGGAAGGGTTATAATGTATTAATATATTACTGGCAAGAAATGAGTATATCTGTGTAGTAGGAATAAAAATAATGGACCTAGTCCCAAGTAGTCCCAAGTGATGGTGTGTAGGTTGCACAATGTAATTGTTTTGTAAAAAAAGTCTTTTTGCTTAATTCACAGATGCTGGTTATCACTTTGAGATGATGCTACCAGATGCTAGACTACAAATGATTGTAAACGCTTCATGTCTAGTTGGTGAAAGAAAAACCAAGTTGATAGCAGAAGATAACTTTCCAACTTTGACTCAAAATACTCACATCTCCTGGCCCTTCTCCATTGTCACCATCATTATCCTAGAACAGAGGATAAGATTTTAGAAATCCCCCAAATTCTAGAGGTACGTCCAAAAAGACTACAAACATTGTTAAATTCAATTCTAAAGACTGTGTCTGCCATGCAAATAATCCAAGTGGATTATCTATTAAATTGGAATGCACAAACATTGTTAAATGCTATAGTGGGGTGTGACCAGATGTTTCAATTCCAAAGACTGTGTCTGCCATGCAAATAATCCAAGTGGATTATCTATTAAATTGGATAGTGGGGCACGGGAGAGGCTCTTTCAGGTTTGATTCAAAATACTCACGTCTCCTGGTCCTTGTCCATTGTCATCACCATCATCCTAGAACAGAGGATAAGATTTTAGAAATCCCCAAAATTCTAGAGGCACGTTCAAAAGGACTACCTTCGTAATGCACAAACATTGTTAAATGCTATAGTGGGGTGTGACCAGATGTTAGAATTCCAAAAACTGTGTCTACCATGCAAATAATCCAAGTGGATTATCTATTAAATTGGATAGTGGGGCACGGGAGAGGCTCTTTCCAGTTTGATTCAAAATACTTTACTCACATCTCCTGGTCCTTGCCCATCATCATCACCATCATCACCTCCATCCTAGAATAGAAGGCAAAATCAAAGAAATCCACCCAATTCTAGAAGCACTCCCATCTGGACCGCCTTCCCAGTGCACAGACAACATTAAATACTCACAGCAGGTCTGCCAGTTGGTAGAGGAGGAGGAGGAGTCTACATTAAAACACAACAAAACAAAAGAAGTTACTCTTGCATTGTTTCATGAGGGATCTGAAAACTCCAGCTTACCTCCTAGGCAGCCTGGTTTCAAGAGAAGCAGCTGACTTATAAGGCTCAATTTTTATACAGTTTGGCTTAACCCAACATTTTATTTGTAGAGGTTTTACAAGAAGGCTGGATAATTCTAGTGATTTGGAAGCATTGCTTTTGATTCCCACAGTTCTGCTCCAGCAAGTAACATTTCCCAGCTCTGGGTGTGGTAGAACAAAAATGGAGATTCCTCACCAATTGTGCAACACCCCCCCCAAAAAAGTCTCTTGTGAACAGTTTGTCTCTGTTAACAGAACACACACACACACACACACACACACACACACACACACACACACACACACACACACACACACACACACACATCTATCTATCTATCTATCTATCTATCTATCTATCTATCTATCTATCTATCTATCTATCTATCTATCTATCTATCTATCTATGTTTATTTTTATACCACCTGTCTTCCCGAAAGAACTCCGGGTGGTTAACAAAAGGGATAAGAACGATCCCATTACATGAACATTACAAAAAGTAAAAAGAAAAAAATTTAGAAAAAAGAAAAAACAAGACAAAAGAATACAGAGTCTCGGGCAAGACGGCAGCTCAGAAAAGGGAGGGGGAAGAAAAAGGACTAATGGTTGCCAAATGCCTCCTGAAAGAACAAGGTTTTAAGAGCTCTTTTGAAGGTGGGCAGGGACTGTGCAAGGCGCAGCTCACTCGGAAGGTGGTTCCACAATGAGGGCCCAGCCACAGAGAAGGCATGATTGCGGGTTATCGATTTACGTGCCTCCCTGGGTGTGGCCACCGAGAGTGAGAGCGCCCACGATATTCTAGCACATCCTGAGAATTTTATGTCTCAAAATATCTTTCAGTGATAATTCTGTAATTCGCAGACTATCTTCTAGCTAAATCTTCAAGAAACATGTCGCATGGTGCCATGTAAAGCAAAGGTACCCTTACCTGTAGGCTTTTCTTTGGGAAAGAGAGAAAGACGAACACAAGAGTGGCCACAACTTCGAGTTTCATCCTGAGTTCCTCCAGTCAAGGCCACTGTTGAAAAGACTGGGTGCTTCTGCATTTATACTTCAGCTTCTGCATTTATTTCAACCATCCATCCATCCAGATTATTCAGGCCAGGTAGAACAATGCAATTCAAGCATTGTCAAGGGAGTTTTTGGGTCAGCGAAGCAAGAGCAGCTTATCTGACCAACCACTACGTCAAGGCAATTGTTGATTCCAAAGGAGACAATTAACTTGATGCCAAAGAAGAACCAACACCATCCTGTTTGGTTCAGAATGGCTCAGCGTGACCTTTTCAAATATATGTGCAACGAGAAAGGTGCTGAACAATGGGAGAGACACGGAAACACAACCCCTTTCTCTTCCATGTGCAATCAAAGTGCATTCTGGATATTTGGAATGAGCATTAGGGGGTGGAATTCTGTAGCACAGGCAATTAGTGTCCTGTTACCTGTGTTAACACATCCATATGCCAGTTCATTCAACTCCAGAAAAAGACATCTGCAGTTGACCTTCACTTGAGGCAGCAAAAAGTTGACTCTACAAGTTGACCAGAGCAGAAGACTCCTGAAAACACAACCTTTTGTTTAAAAAGAAGGTCAAATTATAAATGAGTTACTTCTGAAGCCTAGACAATGATAAGCCATAATGAGTTACTTGTTAAGGCAGGTAATGAGTTTCCAAGTTATTTTTTCAAATGTCATTCCAAGCTTGGCTTATATTCATCCCATTCCATAAAATATACTCAACCCTCATGTGCTATTTTGAGAAGAGTTCCCCATTCCCTCTTGCTTTTTTGCTTTATTTTATTCCACCCACCCACTTTCTGTTTGTGTAAGGCATACCCTGAGAAAACATGGAGCTTTATCAACATTGACCTTCTTCTCATGTGTAGATGCTTCCCTTTCTGTTGGATAAGGATGCACCCTCAGTTCTGAAATTTACAAATACGGCGGTACCTTGTATAAAGGAATTAATAAATTCCAAATGAAATTATGTTAAGCAAATTTTCCTTTATACAAATTTCCCATAGGAATGCATTGAAAACAGAATAATCCCTAATCACAACCATTTTTATGTTGTATGGATTCGTCCCATAGGCAATTCTGTTAAGCAAATTTCCCCTACCTCCAGAATTTTTTATGTTGTACAGATTTTATGTTATACAAACCATTTGTTGAGGGTCCACTGTAGATGAAATTACATTTTATTCTATTGACACCTTTAATGACTTTCAGTGTTTACAATGTTTAATGTATGTGTTGTATTAAGATAATTAAGACATTGTTGGTTGCTCTCATGTGGATTTTGTTTTAGTGTTAACTGAGAAGCAGGAAATGCAACTGGCATTTCTATATCTTTTTATCTAGGAGGGCATCCAATCAGAATCTTTGAGATCAATGGCCATGTGTAGACTTGTACTGTTCAACTGCTTTTCTGTATTATTAACAGATTGGTTTCCCCATTCATTAAAATTTTAAAATAGTGAGACTAGCAGGGCTTTCAAAGATGGTTTTTGTGGTCTCATATTCTTCCCATTGGCAAGGTTTTTTTCAGAAAAAAGAGGTAAGTCATGGGTCCTGTTAGCTTCCAGAATTGTCAGTTGACTATTTAAAATGAACTCACTGATACTCAGCATTTAACATTATTTTTTAAAAAATAAAGACTGTGATGGTTATTTTAGCCACTTCTAGTATCCTTTCTAAACAAATCTATCATAGAATTAGCTACTTGGGCCACTAAAATTGTCCACTAGTATTTTGAAATATGAAATAAGAACCACCATTATGGGAATTTGAAGCAGGAAGCTATGTAATCCTATTTCTTCAGAAAGGAAATGGGTGTCATGCCAAGAAGAACAAATTAAGTTAAAGAAATGGATGCTATGAATGACTTCACCTACAGCATGCCAAGAATTCATTGGAAACTTGCCTTTGTTTTATGGTCTGCTAAAGCCAATCTGAGAATTTACAGAAAATACCATGTATTATTCAATTGCAACATATAATGATAGCAGACAAATACTGTACTGTGTCAGTAAAGTTATGCTTGGAATGTGTCTTTTGTTGTAGATCAAAGGATCAAATGAATGCACTCTCAGGGACAGACCATTGTGTTTGGTTGAAGTAGTTCACCTCCTGGAAGACTCAAACTGCTGTGATTATTGTATAACAAAAGTCCCAAATCAGACTGAAGAAAGTACATTTCAAGCCTGAAAAGTGTGTAAGCAGTTTAGGTCAATGACTCTTCCAATGCTTTAAAAAAATTATAAAACCAATCACCAACAACCCAGACAAAAACAGTGACCCCCCTCACCCCCAGGCATCCAATACATTGGATATACATTAACAATGAAACATATTCAATTTAACAATATGTACAATTCTATATAAATTAACAATTAACAACCTGCAAGGTTTATGTAACTTTTAACATTTTAATTACCCCAAATTGGTCAAACATACTCAAATAATTTATTAGCTTCTCAAACCATTCCTCCTCTTTCTCATTGACCTTAAACCCTTTCATTCTGTGTATCTTCACAGTTAGGTATTCTAATAATATAATATTATTTAATTTTTTCCTCCATTGGTTCACCGCTAGCTCTTCTGCATTTTTTCCAATTACTTGCTATGACCTGTCTGGCTGCAATTACCATCACATTTACCCATTTACATTCCTCTTTTGCTTTTAACTCTGTGCTACCCAGGCTAATGAGAACCATTAATTTTGATATTTCCACGTCCCTTCCCACAATTTTCGATATTTCTCTACCAATCTGTATGCAAAAATTATTAACTAAAGGACAATCCCACCACATGTGACTGTATGTTCCCATTACTCCGCACTTCCTCCAGCAATTTTTGCTTCCTGACTTCCTGATGCTAAAGGCATCAGAAAAGTTAGCCAACACATTCCCATATAATATTCAAAGACTTCTGGTAACTGGTCAGCAGGACTTGACCAGGTGGTAGAGCCATACCAATGGTACACTTTGAGGAGTCCTTTAAATGAGATGACCCTGGAAGCATAGAGATGGTGAAGTCGGACCTCCAAAATATGGTGGAAGACCACAACTTCTTATGCTGCTTTGTCTGTTGCCTAAAACAACATGTTTATCTAGCTTTGTGGATGAGCCTGCCCTGTTGTTAACAGTGAAGAATGTCCAGGGGCATTGAATGCCAGATTTAATATTCTTGAATGTCAGACTTAATATTGTTTAAAGGTCCTTCTGTATTTTTGAAAGAAGCCACTAGTGTATTCCTCATTCTTTTTAGTCTTCCCACCATTTAAGCCCACCAAGCACAGAAAAAGCAACAAAATTATCAAAGAGCTGGGGGGGGGGGGATTCCGTATGAAGAAAGATCCAAGATTTGGGCATTGATTAGCTGAAAATAAAGTTAAGCTGGGATGTGGCGGGGGGGGGTTGAGGGAGAGATGTAAAATTCCATGTGGCATAGTTGGAAAGCAAAATAAGAGCTGCTGAGAGGAAAAAACTCTTTCTTCTTCTTATTTTTTTGCAAGTGTTGTATGCAATCCAGGGGTATATCTGGGGGGGGGGGGTTGGCAGACGAGTGCATCTGCCCAGGCACCTGGAGGGGAAGCAGAAGGAAGAAGCCATGCACCCTCCCACTGCCCAGCAGTCCTCCTTTCCCCTAAGATTTGGTGACAGCACCCCCTCCACCGCTTCCGCCACCACGTGCCAGTCAAGCAGCGAAGCAGGCAGGCAGGAGCCTGATGGCCACAGTGCCCTCCTCCTCCTCTTCCTCACCTTGGTGGGAGGTGTGTAAGGTTCATGTGTGCTACCGTATATGTGCATGTACATGCACACACCCATATGCCCATCTGCACATGCATGCACACCCACCCCACACCTGCAGGGTTCGGCCCCCATTTCTGGGTGGGTGAGATGTGTGGGGGGGCAGGAAGGGTGCAAAAATAAACAATAAACAGGCACTCCAAATCCTGGCTACACCTCTGATGCCATCAAGTCAATTCTAACTTATGGTGATCCTTTCAAGAGTTTTCCAGGTAGAAAATGCACAGAAATGGTTGAACATTCCCTTCTTCAGAGGACATCATGGAACTGCACAACTTTCCCAAAGCTACAGAGATTGGTTGCACTTACAAGAGACACAGTGGGGGGGGATTAACTCCAAAAGGACAGAGCTATCAAGCCAGTTAGCAATGAATTCCACCACCTTTCCAAGATCATGTGGTGAATCCTCCAGAGAAAGCTTTCTCAGTCTCTGCATCCAGCTTTGGAATATGCTGTCCCCAAACTTAGGTTGGACCCCTCCCTCTTGTCCATCCATCATCAGGAAAACAACTTCCTTTCAGGTAGAGTGACTTTTAAGCGATACAATATTCCCCACCACATTGTGGTTGTGGTATATCACAGATTATTTCTTGAGACAAGCGTGCTCTCAAAGAATGGGCTTTTAACTCTCTCCTGACACCTCAACCAACTGCCCTTGGGCTGCTTCTGCTGGCTCCTCCTGGCAGACCACGTGTCCAAAGGGAGGCTTTTAACCTCCTCCTGACACCTCCGCAAACAGATCTTAGACTTCTTCTGGCAGCGTGCGCCAGCCGCAGCAGCCCCAGATCTGTTTGCTGAGGTGTCAGGAGGGAGTTAAAAGCCTCTCTTTGGAAGTGCAGGCTGCCAGGAGGAGCCCAAGGTAAGTTTGCTGAGGCATCTGCATTTTGTGGGTTTTCCTTTCTCGCAGGTGGGTCAGGCATCTACCTCCCACAATAAATGAGCAGTGTATTATATTTATTAAATGTAGAGATTTGTAACAGTTTGAAATTGGCTTTTAATCATGATTTTAATATGGATAACTGTTTGATTGTTTCTCATGTCCTTTCTAAAAGCCTTTTAAGAAGTGTAAACATTGGCTAGTTTTATTTGTTGTGAGCTGCCTTGGAGGTGGGGAAGATGGCATATAAATAATAGGCTAATATAAATCCAATAAATAAATGTGCATTCCACCATTCTCTCTGGAAAGAGTTCATGAAGGCTTACCAAACAGTGCAATTTTTCAGCTTGATTCTTGCCAGTAATTCCCTGTATCAGAGATAATACTTGCAGGCATGGCCTCCTAACCCAAATAAGTATTTTGAAATGAATGTGGCTGCGCCGCAGCAACAGTGCTGAACGTGACTTTCCTGTGGTGTGGAAGATCTGGAGAAATCTAAAAAAATATATCATTTCTCTTTGAGAGAGGGAGGGAAGCAGCCAGTCAATGGCCACAATACTAGAACCAGCGGCATTAAAATGAGGGCAAGTGGACCTTTCCTGGTATGAGGTATCTGCCTTTCAGATACCCTTCAACGTGTTATTTCACCTATCTCTACCACTGAAATTAATTCATTCTCTCTCACCCCCCCTCTCGTGTTGTTAGTCTGTGGAACTTCCTGCCACAGGATGTGGTGATGGCATCTGGCCTGGATGCCTTCAAAAGGGGATTGGACAGATTCGTGGAGGAAAAGCCCATCACAGGTTACAAACCATGATGAAGATGTGTAATCTCCAGGCTTAAAACTGGGGTACTACAAGGAGTGGTATCAGGAGACAGATATCTAGTCTCATGTGCTCCCAGATGCATCTGGTGAGGCCACTGTGAGATACAGGAAGCTGGACTAGATGGGCCTTTGGCCTGATCCAGCATGGCTCTTCTTATGTAATTATTAAAATGTATTTCTTTCTCTCTGAGTTTCATGCTTTTGTCTCATTTGCCAGTGCTGAAATATAAGCATTTATCTTCTTAAATAGCTAACCACATGCAGTTCTGATTTATGATGATTGGTTTCAGGATTATCCAGGAGAAAATACTCAGAAGTGGTTTTCTATTCCTTTCTTCTGAGAGAGTTCTGGCTGGCTCTATTTGCAGCAGCTTGTCTCTACTTCTGGGTGCTCAATTCAGGAATCAAATCACCAACCTCTGTATCTGAGACAAATACCTAATTCACTGAGCCATTCAGCCAGAGCTAATCCAATTTACTCTGAATTTAAATCCTTATAAGATCCTGCCCATCATCGTCTCATGGATATATTTGAATCAACCTTCAATGTGTTTCATATTTTTAGGAGAATGCCTAATTGCCTTCTGGCCCCTAATTGCCAAATGTATAGGAGACAAAACCAGGCTTATGTGGTCACATCAGTAACAGTAAGTCTTCCATCAGAAATGGAATCATCATAGCTATGTGGGACTCTTCATTTAAGAACAAAACAGAGAAAACAACTGTAGTGCGATTATATTTTATTTTATTTTTGCCATCCTCCACAACATTAACAAGGCAGTTCTTCTTGCTTGTAGCCGTTCATTACAAAAGGCAACAAAATCAAGTAGAATTACAGAATTTAACTAAGTTGTGCTACTGTTATTTGTGATTCTTTGTTTGGATTTGATTAGCTTGGAGTGGTGGAGAGAGAGAGAGACTTGATCCTGTTCATCAACGTGGTCTAGAAATATCCTGTCATTCATGGCCCTAGGAATAATAATAATAATAATAATAATAATAATAATAATAATAATAATAATAATAATAATAATAATAATAATAATAATAATAATAATAATAATAATAATAATAATACAGAAATATTGCCAAGGAAAAAGAGATGAATGTCGTATTCTGAAGACAATAAATATTAATTTGATTTCTGGAGATTCTGGTTAATCTAAATTTATATTTCAGACCAATTGTATGCCATACATGTACTTATGCCCCATAATGGGATGTCTTTTGATAAATATGAGAGATGGTAATATGGTGATAGACATTAAAATGGGGACAAATTTCAAAAAAACCAATAATGTTTTTTGACAAATGTGATCAAATCATCAAAATGTGTCGATTTGTATTTGTCATAAATGGATTCTCCAGATGAATATGAATTTATAGATTTCTAGTGAGTTTTGAATCATTAATTTGCCAGGCAATAAAATAGCCCCAGGCACCTTGGAACACCTATAGCAGCTCCTGAGTCTCCTGTATAATACCTCCAAGTTTGGTGGAGACTGAATTTTTGATGTCTGAGTTGTGAACCCCCAAATAGGGTTCCCCCAGGAAAGTTTTTCCCAGCCACTTAAAGACTGGGAACTTGCAGAGAAGCTTCCCCTGACTTTTCCCTACAAACCATCAAAGTTTAGACTTCCACAACCCAATCTTCACCAAAGGCGAAAAGGACAGTTTCCAGGGTGGGGCGAAACACATTGCTCACCAATATTTTAACAAATATTTAGTCTTTTGGTTAAAATGTGTACTGGTTATATAATGCCAGTCTCTATTTTCTGAATTTAGTTTGACCGTGGCTGGTATTTTGAATAATAATCTCAGAGCTGTAGCGGTAGAAGAGGGATACTATCAACTTTCCTCTCATTTTGGCACCACCATATGGGACTTTCTCCCACAAGTACCTAACTCTGCTGTGGGAATCTGCCTTTAATGCTCTGCCTATGCTTTGTCAGCCTAGCTCTGAAAAGTATCAGACAATCACTATGGGTTTATACGTCACACCAATAAACAGTCTCTTATTGGGTAATAGGCTGACCAATAAGAGCTGAGAACAGGGCTAGTTAAAGATGGCTACAGAAAAATCGTAGGGGTTGCATACCAAGGAATATGAGATAATCCTAGTCTACTGAACATGTCCAGAAAACACAAGCTGTAAAATCATTGGATGTGTCTCTGCTAACGTGTATGTGATTTGTGATAGCTAATAAAATAGCCGAGCTCAGGAGGAGGAGAAAAGGAAGCTACCGACAAGCCTCCCTGCCTGTTCTCATCTGATGCAAAGCACCAAAAGATCTCTGTGTGTTCGAGTACTCATTGCATTCCTTCACTGTTAATCTCTCAGATGATCTGGGAGATTATTCATATCTAAGGATATCCCAAGAAGGAATCCCAACACTCTGCACTGGTCCCATCACCACCAGAACAAAAATGGTTGCGGTGGGAGAGGGAAAAGCCTGCGCAGATGGGAGCAAAGGTTCACACACCTCTGAGGGAACCCTGAACCTACGCATCCCTGAGTCCAATCCCAAAGAGCATCAAGAAAGCCCTGCCAGGAATCAAACTCTTGACCTCTGGCTCCACAGCCAGAGACCTCCACCACTGAGCTCTCTAGCAGTTCTAAGCAAATGTTTGCTCTGCTGTAAATTTCATATCAGTAAGGTAAGGTTTATCATTACGGCATCAAGCCAAACATAAGATAAAATAAAACAGAGCAAAATACAGCACGATATACATTGGCTGGAAAATTTAAAAACTGGCGTACATTACAGTGGTCAATGTAAAACAGGTAAAGAGTGTAAAAATACTTTAAGACAACAAATATTACAATATAAAACCAAGGTTTAAGAATGTAGCTATCAATTCTGACTGCTATGACATGCCGCCCAGAATTTCGCCACCAATTCAGTAGTAATTCTATTTAGTAAATATATTGCCAGTACTCACCAGATTATAAGAGACCGTTAAGGAGCTAAAAACAGAAATAGGACAAGTGATTATTTTCCCCCTTCAATTTCTTCTTTTTTATAGAAAAAGAAGAAATTCTGGTTTCTATCCCTCAAGAGCCAAAATTATGTAAAGGGCAGAAGATTCTATTTCTTTAGTAGCCTTAGGCATCAGTTGCTAAGTCGCGAGCAGCTTTCCTCAGATGAATCCTGTTTAAGGATTACTTTTCAAATAAGTCCTGTCAGGCATTTAAACGTTAGATCAAAACCAATGGCAGAAACGTAGTACTTGCGACATTCATGGATTTTTCTTTAGGCTAAAACCACTTATGTGGATCCATGTAGGGCTCTTCAATTTAATTTGGCTGTTCCAGAGAAATTATTAGTCTAAAGACCTATGTGCCACCAACATAAAGGAGACAAGCAAAGAGAAGATGAATAAACATGAGGAGCAAACCTCGCTAACCAGAGAGCAAGCTGCAAAGTGCAATGGGTGGAGAATGGTGGGCTCATACAATCGTCTGGTTGATGTCAAATTATGAAGCAAAATGTTCCTTTGAACTTCTCTGGATGCAGAAGGGATGGCTTTCTCCTGCAGGCATTGCAGACTGTGGAAGGCACACCCTTCAAAACTCCAGTTGGTTTCCACTACACAATTTGACCCTTGTCCATCATGGCTAATAAATCTGCTGGGGGTGCACCAAAATCCAGGAGGCCATCAACTCCTTATTAACAGAGGGAGTGAAACCCACCCCATTAAAAGAGGCAGAGATTTGGCCCATCCTAATAAAACCTAATGTGGACCCAGGGCTGGTGGTTAATTACTGACCAGTGGCAAACCTCCCTTATTTAGGCAAGGTGTTGTTGGACTGTGTGATGGCTGAGATTATTTTATCCAGATAATCTCTGGATGAGATTATCTATTTCATTCGGGTTTTAGGCTGGGTTATGGAACAGACACTGCCTTGGCCACCCTGTATGATGACCTTTGCTGGGAGAGAGACATAGGGAGTGCCTCCCAGTTGATTTTTCTGTACCTCCCAGTGGCTTTCAACACCATCGACCAGAGTGTCCTTCTGGACAGATTGGTAGGGATGGCAGGCACTGTTTTACGGGGGTTCCACTCCTACCCAGGTGACCAGGTCCAGAAGGTGTTGATGAAGAACAGGTGCTTGGGCCCATGGCATCTGTTTCATAGAGCTCCCCAGAGCTTTAGACTACCCCCATGCTATTTAATATCTACATGAAACTGCTAAGAGAGGTCATTAGGAGATTTGGGCTGAGGAGTCAGCAATATGATGATGACACTCAGCCCAGCTCTCATTTTCCACCAATCCAGTTGTGTCAATCTCTGTTCTGAACTCGTGTCTGGGCTCAGTAATGGACTGGATGAGGGTCAATAAACTGAAGCTGAAGCCGGACAAGTCAGAAGTGTTGTTGGTAGGTGGTCTGCATGATAGTTTAGAGGGTTATTCCCATGTCCTGCACAGGGTTGCACTACCCTTAAGGGACAGGATACACAGCTTGGGGGGGGGGTGCTTCTGGACCCAAGTGGGAGCCCAGGTGGACTTGGTGGATAGGGGCGACTTCTTACAGGTGTGGAGAATATAACAACTTCACCCTTACCTGGATGAGCAGAGCCTGGTAACAGTCATGCATGCACTGGTAACAATTAGATTGGACAATTGTATTGTGAATGGGCTGCCTTTAAATATGGTTCAGTGATTGCAACTAGGACAAAACTGGGTTGTGTAGCTGGTGAGTGGTGCCACCACATGGACTCATAATACAGCAGTCTGAAAAATTTACACTGGTTGCCAGTTGCTGCCCGGGCTCAATTCAAAATGCTTCTGTTTACATATAAAGCCCTAAATGGCTTTATATTTTGCATTCAGAGATTTCCCAAGGACAAGACCCTTCATAAGGATGAAATAAATATGCAAGGCTGAATTTGGACAAGCGAGGAAGTCTCTTGGTCCAGTTTAAACTCTTGCTTGGTCTTTCACAATGGGTAAGATCATATTGCCTGCTGGCTTATCTAGGACTGTTCAATTTAATTTGGCTTTCCCAAAATTTGAAGTGGTTTTCACTTTCATTGAGTTTAGGAATGGTATGAACACAAATCTGTTTATATGAGCATTGAACCTCTCCCTTACTGCAATGTTCTATCTCTGTGTGTATTTCGTTCCTTTTACAAGGTTTAATGATATGTTTCTTAGGCCCCTATCCCATAACCGGAAAATCCAGATCAAAGTCAAATGCGGATTTCCCCCCGGAACATTCACGTGGTTGAAAACATGGCTCCTGTGTCCCCACAGGTGCAGTTTAAAGAACCACATCTTTGTCTCTCCATGAGCAGGAACTGCAAAACAGCAGAAGGAAAAGGTTTTGATGTGGATTTTCTGAGTCCCCACAGACTCAAGTACTGGTTAAATATCCGCAGTGGAACTGAGGGCCTTTTTACATGACCCCTAAGATCCGCTGGCCACTTAAATTCGGACCAGAGATCTTAGGGGTTCCTAGCTCTTCCTCTGCCCCCACCCCCCTCTGCACTTCCTGGTTGCTGGCTGCCTGAGGGACGGAGAAAAAAGAAAGAAAAGAATGCCCTTACCTCCGTTTTGTTCCCGGCAGCATAATACTGATCTCTTAAAGGGGCGGGGCGCAAAAAAAAACAAACAGAAGCCAGGAGAGCCCCGCACTCACTATCCTTGCACCGGATCAAATATTTGTCTCATCCAAAAAGCAGGTACAAGAAAACTGCTGTTTGGTCGCGCTAAAGTGGGCGGGGTCGCACTTAATTGTCTGCAAAGTCCGGAGATGGTGGGTAAACATTTTTAAGGTCCGGACCTTGCAGCCATTTGCAGCGGAGCTTAGGGGTCGTGTATAAACGCCCTAAGTAGCACCTTGAGACCAGGTACTTGTAAAACTTGCTGGGTCACATGGGCGCGGTCATATTTTCTCCCTTTAAAGTCCACTGGTTGTGGGGACACAATTTTATTTACCGCATCTTCAAGCAGTTTGAAGTGGTTTTTAATGGTCATGGGATAGCAGCCTTAATTATGATCATTTCTACAAAACAGAACTAGAGCAGAGGTAGAGAAATGAAGCGTTAAGAAGCAGGTTCAGAGGTGTGAAACTAATGGAGAATCACATGCAATGCAGAACTGCAGGAGAGTTAGAGAAAGGAAGCAGAGAGAAGAGGCTTCTGACAAATTCTTTTCCATCGTGAACAATTCAAAATAGACTTTTCTCTCCAACCATTTCATATCAGTTGCTAAAATATCAATACTCACCGGAAGACCGCCTACAAGACCACTAACCTAAAACAGAAAAAAAGTGATTCATTTATTGCAGAGAAAGCAGACAATTCATTTGCATTCCGAGATTGCCCAGGGACAAGAAGCTTAACCAGTGAAGTCTCTCAGTCTAGTTTCAGTTCAGCTCTAAGAGAATGCTTGCTCTTTTGCTTTGATTAAATTCATATCTCTGGCATTTCCAGAATCAGTCAATAGACCAATGCATGCCAATGTTTGTATATTTGGCAGGAAAGTAGGAGAAGGAGACAGATGAAGAATTTTCATTCCCCCATCAACCCCACCCACACAGATCATTGAGTCATCTGTTCCAGTATTCAAAGAAGAAACAAACATTTTTCTACATTATCATTTCCATATTATTAAAGTCATATAACATGCAGGCCATCTAAGTCTCACCAACTTTACTTTAAAAGAAGAATTGAAACAGAATCGGTCTAAAGCAGTGGTTCCCAGCCTTCCTAATGCTGCAACCCTTTAATACAGTTCCTGATGTTGTGGTGACCCATGGCCCTGCTTGGAAGAGGCCACAAGCCCCCTTTGGTAGGCCACTGCTGCAGGTGCCACAAAGAACTTCCCTCTACAGGCACCCTCAGCCAATCGCAGCCTCTGGCGCCATTGATTGACATCCCCTCCAACCTATCAAGCTGTAACTCACTCTTTCCCCCCTTCCTCCCGCTCCTCCTCCAGACCCAAGCCGTTTGTACCTATTTCTTCACTGACTCATGGTGACCCCTGTGAAATGGACATTCGACCTCCAAAGGGGTCCAGACCCCCAGGTTAGGAACCACTGGTCTAAATGCAAATGGATCTTCCTATGTGTTTACTACACATAGGTGGAGAAGACAGGAGTGGGTCAAAGTCATTCAGATCAACAGACTTCCTCCTCTCTTCTGTTTACTGGTAAGTGGACAAACAAATGTTTTCTAAACACAAATAACAATTCACTTGTTGGCAGTACTCACTGGCTGTAGTAGTCCACCAACCAACTAAAAAGGAAAACACAAGGCAAAGAGGAATGTCAATGGCTTTCCTATGTAGTCTGACATAGGCTGCTATCCCACAACCAGTAAAATCTGCTGCAAAGTGCACAAAGTCGCAGTACATGAAATCGTTTCCCCACAGCCAGCAGAGTTTTTTTTTTAAGTGCAGTTACTCCCTCTTTAGCATGACCCAGCAGATTTTCCAATTCTCTGGTTGCTAGGTGGTAAAAAAATTTCTCAGTTTCGATGCGGATTTTCAGCAGTACTTGAGTCCGTGAGAACATGGAAAATCCACACCAAAACTTTTTTGCCCCCGTTGCAGTGTCTTTGATGTGATTCCTAGTCATGGGATCACAAAAAGGATGCAGATCTTTAAATGGCAACCGTGGGAACACAGGAACTGTGACTTCAACCACGTGACAGCTCTGGGGAAAATCCGCAGTTTAGTTTGATACAGATTTTGCGGCCATGGGTTAGCATCCATAGTGATTGCTCCTGGGGGGGACCCTCTTCTGAATTTAATAACTCAGCCCCCTGAACCCCAAACCTCTTCAAATTTGGGGGGCTTACAGGGAAGATTCCAAAGAAGCTACTCCGCAATTATGGACATTCATAGAGAGAAAAATGACATTTTGTTTCATTTTGTACCATAATGCATCCTATGTATCATTTTGTAACAAAATGATTGTTACGTAACAAAATGACAAAATGACTTTTTTTTTTTTTTGCATTTCCTGCCCACCTCTGGATTCGAATGTAAATGCCAGAGCAAAATTGGTGATTGAAATGTAGTTCTCCTTATCATTTATCTGCAGAATTGCTCACAATATACTCTGGCACGTTAAAAACATGTTAGGCCAACTCAGGTCTCAACAATCTACATATCATTCCCCCACAGAGAATGTATGGCTGCAGAGAGCAACTGAACAATCAGCAACTTGTTGGCCTGAGAAAGCTCGGATGTTAATCCGTGACCTGATCCACTGGAATCAAACTGGAAGCAATGCACAGTCACACACTGGCAACACTGCCTGCAGGGATTTTTCCCATCCATGCCAATGGCCACCTAATGTTCCTTACTGGTTACTCCAGAGAAGAGTAAGGTGCTAACCCACCAAGAAATGGAACTAATCCAAACATCAGTGCAGATAAACAATACTGTGCAAAAGTTTTAGGTAGGTGTGAAAGAATGTTGCAAACAAAGAATGTTTTCAAAAATCTTTGCCTGGGAGATATGTAGTATAACTACCTTGTATCTTGTTGCTGTGCTCAGTTTGCCATGACATGCAACTCTCTTTCACAACCTCACCTTGATAGCAGACTTTGGCTGTTCCTCACCCAACTTTAAGCCTCCTACACAGATGTTTCTGATTCATTTCATGACTGAGTTTTGTGACATTGATTAGCACCAGTTTGGTATAACTGGTTGATCATACACCTGACTATAATCCTAAAAACCCCTGACTTTCTGCAAGTGTACCTTTAAGAATTGATGCTGGTTTGAAGGCAACAGGAAGTAACACCAAATATTGATTTGATTTAGATTTTTCTTTTATTCACTCAGTATTTTTAATTGACAAAATAAGCAATCATTTATATTCCTGAAAGCATTCTTTATTTACAGCATTCTTTCACACCTGCCTAAAACTTTTGCACAATACTGAATACTGGTATGTGTGCCCATGTGCATGTGTGTGTTTCTCTCTGAGTGTGTCTGACCACAATGATGTGTGTTGACCTGCATATGATATCAAAAGACACAGAGAAGAAAGTACTGTATACTTACTGGAGATCTCTTCTTTCGGAGCTATATAAAGGGGGAGAGGGATTGAGAACAATCATTAGTATTTTTTCTCATCACCCATATGCACAAGAAATTAAAAAAAAACACACAGGCAGGATGTTACTGTATGGTGACCAATGACTAGTATCACAAGAATCTTGAAACACTGACATTGCCCAAAGGTCTTCCTCAGTTTCAGTGGGAACAATGGCCCTACTTGAGTTTGAGGATATTTTTCTCCTCAGTGACTTGGCAGTAGTTGTTCCAGGTGAGTGCTTCCCCAGGTCAAAGAAATGTGCTAATAAAGTCTGCCATTCCATGTCCGGAAGAAGTGACTAATAATACAAGCCGGTTTAGCTTCAGCAATGGTCATGTGGTTGAGTAGGCACTTTCGGTATCCCCACAAACACTGTTTCATTATTTGCCTCTGATTCGTCCACACGACCGTAAGCCACATCAACATCAATAAAATGGGGATGAAAAAAATAAGAAGTGGATTTTACAGTTCCCTACTGATGTTTGCACCGGCTAAAATGCCGCATCCAGACTGCTTGGCTTGCCACTTGGAAAGCCAGCTGCTCGTGGGGATGCAATTTTTGGAAGTAAATTTTGGGATAGCAGCCTAAGTCACCTTAATGGTGCGATGGGGGGGTTAGCCTGAGAGGAGGGTTTCCCCAGGGCACATATGAGAGGAGGAGGCTCAATCCTCCTTCCATGTGCTAGAGTTGGAACACAGGAAGTACCAACCAGGAGGGTGGCCCAATTCTCCTTTTCTCTTCAGTCATTAACAAATCAAAAAGCAAAACTTAATTATGGCAATTTCCATATAAATTCACGTATTATTAGAGCTGAGCACGAAACGGCAAAATGGTGTTTCATTTAGTTTTTAATTTTGTTGTTGTTTTTTAAATAATTTTTTAAAGAATCATTTCAATTTTTGTTGTGTTTCATTTTTCATTTTTATTTAATTTTGTTTTATTGAGTAGTTGGGGCGCTGCTGGTGATCGGCTTTTTTTTTAAACAAGTGCTGATCAGCTAGGGTGTGGCCCCTGCCTGTGATTGGTGCTTTTTAAAAAAACAAGCACTGTCAGTTGGGCACACAGGCTGTGCTGGAGATTGGCATGCCTTTTTTACAAGCACCAACCAGCTGGCCTCACACACCAGCTGATTGGCACTTATTTTTATTATTTATTTTGACAAGCGCCGAGATCGTCACTTGTCAAAATAAATAATAAAAAAATGTAAAAGAAACAATAAAATGAAAATTTCCATTTCGTTTCATTTTTTTAAAGGCACTTTGTTTTTCGTTTTGCTAAGAAATGAAACGAAAAACAAAAAATGAAACAAAAAAATCTGTTTCGTGCCCATCTCTACTTATCATCAGTATTCCCTGGAACAAGGTTCCCGAGACCAAGCTGAAACAGAGGAAGGAGGTGTGATGGTTCTTTTTGAAGGGGAAGCAGGCAATTAATTAATTTTTTTTCCAGAAATCAGAGGCTCATTGGAGTTGAATACTCACAACGCTGTTTAAAAGACCACCAACCTAAAACAAAGAAAAGAGCAGTGATTCAGTTGATGTAGAGAAAGCAGGCAATTCTTTTCCATTCAGAGATTGCCCATGGTGAAGAGACTTAACCAGTGAAGCAGAGAAGTCACTCAGTCTAGTTTCAATTCAGCTCTAAGTGGACTCACCTGAGGCATCGTCCAAAGCATGGCATCGCTTTGCCCTCCCCGCGTGAATGAGCACGAGACCCTTGGGTCTCATCTCTGTTGGGAGGGAGAGGAAGCCTGTATATAATGGGGCTCCTCTCCCACTCAGACCTCTTTCGGCACCCAATTTGAAGTGCTAGTGTGAGTCTGACTGGTTACTCATGGGGCCGGATAGGAATTTTTGACCCGTTCCCAGATTGGGACTAGCGTACAGGGATTTTTCTCCTATCCTACACTGGCACGGGGCGGTGGGTTTGTTAGTTAGGAGGTCATTGAGTTGGTCGCACTTAGGTGGTAGTGCGGCGAGATAAAGCAGTTGGTGAGTCATGAAGGGGAAGACCCCACTCCTAGTCCATTTGACCTCTGGTGTTGCAGATCCAGAGATTACAGTGTTAGGGGAAGGGTGCGTTGGGAGGCATGCCCCCAGGACAAGACTCACCACTGGAACTGGCTTGAGGAGCCAGGGTTGGTATGGAAATTGACCGGCCTTGGGGGCGCTGTCTTTGGACTGCACCACCAGGGGGTAGTGACCCACCCAAAATATTGCCTGTTGGAGGGGTCCCAGGAGACCCCGGGGTTCCAACCTGGAGCCACTGCGTCAGGCCCCCTTTCAGTTGATGTTGGCATTAATGTTGATATGTTAATAAAGTGTGGCCCTAGTTAAACCCAATTCCGGTGTCGAGCCTCTTTGTTTTGCATGGAAGGGAAAAAGAATGTTTGCTCTTTTGCTTTGAATAAATGCATATCACCGGCATTTCCAGAATCGGTCTGAAGACCAAGGCATGTCAGTGCTTGTATTATATTTGGCAGGAAAGTAGGAAAAGTAGACAGACCAAGAGTATTCATCTCTCACCCACCCACCCCACACAAATCATTCTCTCATCTGTCCCAGTAGTCAAAGAAGAAACAAACATTTTCCTACACAATAATTTCCATATTATTAAACTCATATAAACTGCAGGCCATCTAGGTCTCACCAACATAACTTGACTTTTTAAAGAAGAACTGAAGCAGAATCAGAAGACAAACAAATGTTTTCTAAACAACAATCACAGTTCACGTGTCAGTACTCACTGGCTCTAGGGCTCCATCAACCACCTAAAAAGAGAAAAAAAAGAACACATGGATTATTTCTTGTTTAAGACAAGCAGGCATTTATTTGTCTCCAGAGATTTCCCCACTATAAGAAGCTTTATAAGGATGAAAATAAAATGCAGGGCTGAACACACAGTAGCTGAACACACCCTGAACTCATCTTCCAGAATACAGAGGTACTGTACAACACTAACAATCACTATGTCAGAGTACACAGCGAAGCCAGTGAAATCCACAAACACAAACACAGCTTCAACAGAAAAGAAGGAAGTCTAAAAATCAACAAAGCCTGGCTTCCAGTACTGAAAACTACAGCCTGCAAAAGATCAAAGTTCAATCATTCTCACCCAGCCACAAGCACCAGTGATCAGTTCAAACAATACCCTAACGACACCCATCAACTACAAAGATTGCCGTCCCCCCATTACAGTGACCCTTCTTAATCCCTCCACATCACAATACAATGACAAACGCTTATTCTCCTTAATAGGACAAGTTTTCCCTTTCCAACAATTTTTAAAATGCACAGTGTCACTCATTCTATACCGCAGAGCCCAGAGAGAACTCTAACAAGTATGTTGCTTTAATTTAGCTCATAGAACCTGCAGTCCAACTAGGGCTCACCAACTGATCTTGGCTTTTTCAGAAGAACTAAAGCAGAATGTCTAAAGACAAAAGGATGCTAATATCTGCTTACTGCACAAAAATGGAGAAGAGATGTAATGGCAACAGACTCCCTCCTCTCCTCTCTCACTGACAATAAGCAAATGGTTTCTGAAGACCAATAATAGTTCACTTCCTCTCGGTACTCACCTCAGGTACTACGTCAAGCACCTAAAAAGAAAAAAAAGAGCAGGGATTATTCCTTGTTTAACACAAGCAGACATTATTTTGTATTCAGAGAGTTCTCAAAGACAAGACCCTGCATAAGGATGAAATATGCAGGGCTGTGTAAGGACAAGCAAGGAAGTCTATCCATCCAGTTTTAGCTCTTGCTAGCTTTTTCACTGTGGGCAAAATCTGTTACCTGCTGGCTCATCTGGTATTATTCAATTCAATTTGGCTTTCCCAAAATTCCATATTTTTTCCACTTTCATTGAGTTTAGTCCCAATTCTTAAACTCAATTCTTCATAAGCAAAATTGTACAAGAGGTGTATGGGTATATGCATCATTGGAAGGAAGAACACGTTCAGACCAGTTTAGACTTGCCATAGTATTAAACGGCTAAACTTTGTATAATGGCAGGTTCTTTAATTATTTTTATTTCAAGAATTTTGTGGTTCATTGTGTTTAACTTGTTTTTGTTGTAGGAATGATGTCAGCTGTCATCAGAGTCACTTTGCAGTGGAGAGGTAAGGTATAAAAGTAAGAGGTAATACTGAGAGTAAGTCTGTGAAGATTCTCAGTCATCCAGGTGAGTTTATCTGGAAGTTGAGTCATGGCAACTGGACTTCTTTTTCTTGAGAGATAGAAATATTTTGCTGCTTATCCAAACAGTTTCATCCGTCTGAATAAAGCTAGTGCTTTAAGCTGATAAGATGGAGGACTCGCACTAGCTTTATTCAGACAGATGTAGCTGTTTGGGTGAGCAGCAAAACATTTCTATCTTTCAAGAAAAAGAAGTCCAGTTGCCATGACTCAACTTCTGGACTGAGAGTAAGGATGAAGTTTAGGGTAAGACTTTGAGTCTTACTTAAGACTCAAAGCATCAATAACCAAAACCATAGAAATCAACAGTCCTTGCTCATTCTTGAGAGATATCATGGAAATTCTGTTCAACAATTCAAATATAGCTAAATTCATATCTAAGTCAGTGGGTATAAGATCCCACTATATATATTGAACAAATAGGAGTTTCCTGCAGGGGTGATTTATTTAACTAAAATACATTTATGATGATTCTAAATTTTAGCATTTGTATTGCATTTTATCTGTTTTATTGTACATTTATGTGGTTTTGTATGTATTTTGATATGGTCAAAAATGGCTAATCGAGAAACTAAACTAAACTCATCAACAGTTCCCAGAGGAATGCTGGAAACCCCTTAATCTCAATTCTTCATAGGCAAAATTGTACAAGACTTGTATAGGTTTATGAATCATTGGAAGGAAGAACACATTCGGTCCAGTCTAGAGTCACCATAGTATTAATTTACAGTGACCAAGAGGTACCACAATGTATAACTCTCATGAAAAGAATCCACAAATAGTGGAGACTGAAATGGAACACACAAGCACAGGGAAGGTAGAGAAAGGAGACAGAGAAAAGAGAGTTCCGTCAAGGCAGAACTCCTTGTCTATTCTAATGTAAATGAGTCAACAAGAACTTTGCTTTGATTCAACTCATCTAACCTGAAGGCCATCTAGGGCTGTTTCAGAAGAACTAAAGCTGAATCAGTATAAAGACAAATGATTGCCAAGATCTGTTCCATATAAGCAGAACACTTTGTTTACTGCACATAGGGCGAAAAGAAAAGTATAGACCAGGCATGTCCAAACTTCAGCACTCCTGATGTTTTGGACCACAACTCCCAGAATTCCAAGCCTGCATTTCCAATGGCAAAGGACTGTGGTAGTTGTGTTCCAAAACATCTGGGGGGCCGAAGTTTGGACATGCCTGGCATAGACTAAAACTATTCTACTACATAGACTTTCTCCTCTCCTTTGTGGTCTATAAGAAAATAAGCAAAAGTTTTCTAAAGGACAATAATAGTTCACTTGTTGTTGGTACACACCGCAGGTACTACTCCTTCAGTCACCTAAAAAGGGGAAAAAAGAGAGCAGGGATTATTCCTCATTATTGAGTAAGCAGGCATTGACTTGATCTCAGAGTTTTCCCAAAGATTAGTGGCTTCATTGAAACTGAAATGCAGGGCTGTATTGGAATAAGTGAGGAGGTACCATTGTTCAGTTTTAGCTGTTGTGGAACTGGCAACCCACTCCAGTATTCCTGCCAAGAAAACTCCATGGACATGGGTAACAGAGAGTCGGTCACAACTGTAACAACACAACATACACACTCAGCTCTTTTTCAATGGGTAAAACCATGTTGTAAACTGTCTTATCTAGGACTATTCAATTTAATCTGGCTTCATATGGGGATTGAATCTCTCCCTCACTGCAATGTTTTATCTCTGTGTGCATTCTGTTCCTTTTACAGGATTTAATGGCAGGTTCTTTAATTATTCAAGGCTTTTATGGTTTATTATGTTTTAATTTAATATATGATCACCTGGAGATCAACCGCAGATCAACCTGCAAGTGATCTAGGGCTCACCAACATAAAATGCTTTTGTTTTTCAAAAGAAGAAGAAGAAGAACTGAAACAGAATAAATCTGAAGACAAATGGATGCTATCTGTTTACTGGAAAGTCTCAGGAAACTTCAACAGGTTCAAAAATGCAGCAGCCAGACTGTTGATTCGAGCGGGTTACAGAGATCATGAAACACTCCGATTAAAGCTGCTCCACTGGCTGCCAATAAGCTATCGGGCACAATTCAAAGTCCTGGTTTCAACCTACAAAACACTAAATGACCTAGGTCCAAGCTACCTCAAAGATCTCACAGTATGAACTGGCATGGGTGCTGAGTTCATCAAGAGAGGCTTTTCTCTCCATACCTCCACCTTCACAGGTGCGTCTCAGAAGAACACATGAAAGGGCCTTCCCTGTCGCTGCTCCCTGACTCTGGACCTCCCTCCTACTGGAGGCCGGGACTGCCCCATTTCTGCTGTCTTTCCGGAAATAGGCAAAGCCATTTCTCTTCAGGCAAGCTTTCCCTGAATGATGGACTACCTATCATGTGCATTGACTGATCTTGCAAGAACAACTGTGTTTTCCATGTTAGTTTATATCCCTCAGAATGGATTCTTTTTCTTTTTAACTGTTTGCATGCTCTTTTTAGCTTTAGTGTTGCCTTTTAATTGTTGTAAGATGCCTCTTCAAATTCCCTATTCTTAAACTTGAATAGGTCTTAAATCAGTGATGTCCAAACTTTGGCCCTCCTGATGTTTTGGACCACAACTCCCACAGTCCTTTGTCAATGGCAATCTTGGCTTGTAATTCTGGGAGTTGTGGTCCAAAACATCTAGAGGGCCAAAGTTTGGACACCCCTGTCTTAAATGTTCTGAGCTGTATATTATCCTCCATTATTGTAAGGCGCTTTGGGTCTTTTTCCAAAGAAAAAGGTGGGGTAAAATAGTCTAAATGAATAAATAAATATTGCACATAGGTGGAGAAGGGAGGGATGGATCAAAGGAATTCAGCTAAATAGACTTCCTTCCATCCTCTGTTGCTGATAAGAGAACAAGAAAATGTTTTCCCAACCCCTGCAATGGTTCACTTGTCCATACTCACCGAAGATGTTACTCCACCAACCACCTAAAAAGGAAAAAAGAGAAGTGATTATTCCTTGCTTAAGGCAAGCAGACATTATTTTGCATTCAGAGATTTCCCAAAGACAAGCTCCTTCTTCAGGATGAAATAAATATGCATGGTGGTATTGGGACAAACAAGGAAGTCTATTCCTTCTGTTTTAGTTCTTTCTAGCTCTTTTGCAATAGGTAAAATCATGTTACCTACTGGTTCATCAAGGCTTATTCAACTTAATTTGGGTTTTCCCAAAATTCCTATTTGTTTTCACTTTCGCTTAGTTTAGGGATGGTAAAAAGCTAATCTCTGTATATGGGCATTGAACCTCTTGCTCAATGAAATGTTTTATCTGTGTGTATTGTAATCTATTTATTTCACATTATTATTATTAATGGCAGGTTCTTTAATCATTATTATTTCAAGGATTTTATGGTTCCTTGTGTTTTACTTGTTTTGCTGTAGGAATGATCATTGTTGACCATCTTCAGAGTTACTTTGCCATGAAGAGGTAGGGTATAAAAGTAAGAGGTAACACTGAGAGAAAGGGTGAAGGTGAGGATAAGACTTTGAAATTCACTTAAGGAGCAGTACCAATAATAGTTCACTTCTTGTCAGTACTCACTCTAGGTACTACTTCCTTAACCAACAAAAAAGGAGGTGAAAAGAGCAGCAATTCTTTTTAGGATATATGTACTTATTTATACATCGTATTTACAAATATCATTTAAACGAGGCATTTAATGATATTTGCAAATATAATTTAAACTTGGTTAATTATCAGTACTCACTGGAAGGCCGCCTGTAAGACCACTGACCTAAAACAGAGAAAAGAGTGATGATTTGTCTTTTGCAGAGGCTGGATGGCCATCTGTCGGAAATGCTACGATGGGGGTTCCTACATGGCAGGGGGTTGGACTGGATGGCCCTTGAGATCTCTTCCAACTCTATGATTCTATGATTCTAAGAGCCTTTTCACACGACCGCTAAGATCCGCTAGCCACTTAAATTCGGACCAGAGATCTTGGGGGTTTGTTGCTGATCCTGTGTTCCCACCCCCTCCGCACTCCCTGGCTCCTGTCTGTGTGAGGGGAGGGAGGGGAAAAAAGGAGAAAAGAATGCCCGCTCACCTCCATTCTGCCGTCTCGGCTCACCTCCATTCTGCCATCTCATTCCAGTCTCTTAGTATCTCTTAAAGGGGCGGGAGGGGCAAAACAACAACAAACAGAAGCGAGGAGAGCCCGGCACTCACTAAGTTACATCCGCATCAGGAATTTTTCACCCTCGGAGAGCAGGTACTTGAAAGGTGCACTGGGATGAGCTTAGGTGGGCATGGTCGCACTTAATTTTTTGTAAACTCCGGAGCTGGTGGGGAAACAATTTTAAGCTCCGGATCTGGGAGCCATTTGCCACGGATTTTAGGGGTTGTGTGAAAAGGCCCTAAAACAAAGCCACACGAATTAATCACTCTGTTGGGTTTATCACTCTGTTGAAGGTATAAGAAGAAGAAAGGGACGTATACACAACTGGAAAGGCTATGCACCAAGAGAAGAAGCAATGCATATCTGGAGAGAGATGAGTTAGCTTGATTTGTAAAATGAAAGTATTGGAGCCTAGACCCTGATTAGGGAGGAGGCCACAGGGTGGGCGGTAGTGTAAAGGGGAGTACTGCATAGAGAATTTAAGGAGTGTGTTGTAGTTGATGCTAGAATGTTTACTGTCTTTCCTTTTGTGTGTTTGTTAATATAGAAAATCATTTTAAATAAATCAATTTACAGACCCCAATAAATAAAACAAAGGGGTGCACAAGTAGTGGACAATAAATTACAGTAAAGAAAAAGGAGACAGTCTGAAGAGGGTTTGGTCAGACAAAACCTCCAGGGCTATTCCATAATGAACAATTAAACACCAAACATTTTTCTCTCCACCCATTTCATAAAACTCGGTTAATTTATCAGTACTCACTGGAAGACTGCCTGTAAGACCGCTGACCTAGAAGAGAGAAAAGAGTGGTGATTTGTCTTTTGCAGAGTAAGCAGAGGACTAATTTGCATTCAGAGACTGCCCAGAGATAAGAGGCTTAACCAACAAAGCATTGAAGTCACTCAGTCCAGTTTCAGTTCAGGTCTAAGAGAAGGCTTGCTCATTTACTTTAATTAAACTCATATTACCCTCATGTCCAGAATCAGTCTGAAGCCCAATGCATGTCAATGGGTGCTTTTACAGGACCCCTAAAATCTGAGGCAAAGGGCTCAGCTGTGCACTTTTTAAAAAATTAAGTACGACCACGCCCACCTAAGCGCATCCCAGCAGACTCTTCAAGTACCTGGCCTCCAGGAGGTAAAAAATCTTCCGATGTAGATTGTAAAGCTGTGAATGACAGGCTCCCTTGCCTTCTGTTTGTTTTTTTGTCCCCGCCGCCCCTTTAAGAGACAGGAATCCCTACGGGGCTGCTCAGGGCTGCTTCCAACGGCAGACGAGCCTGCATTTTTTCTCCTTTTTTTTCTCCCTCTCCTCATGCAGACAGTAACAATGGAGTGCGGAGGGTGGGAACACAGGAAGAGGGACAAACCCCCAAGATCTCTGGTCTGAATTTAAGTTGCCACCAGATTTTAGAGGTCGTGTAAAATCACCCATTGTTTGCTGATTTAGCATAAAAGAAGGAGAGAGAAGAGTATTCGCCCCCTCCCCCCAGTTCCTTTTCTCTTCTGTTGTAGGCATTCAAAGAAGAACCAAACAATTGCCTTCATCATAATTTCCATATCATTTCACTAATTGTCAATAATGAACAGAAAACCATGTAACAATTTACCAGTCACTTAAAAATAAGAAAGCACTATGGCTCTGGAATAGGAGAAGGCACATCCAAAATTCTAGTCAGTTTCCCTTCTCATTGCTATTCTGTTATTGGGAGACACTGAAGCAACAAGTATATTTCTAATCATATTTTTCATATCTGTCCCCTATTTGTCAGTAATAATTGGAAGACATATAGTGGCCAGCCACAATTTAAAAAGAAAAAGAAAAAAGTAGTACAACACTGACACTGCAGAAGTTACATAAAACTCAAAATTCCGATGTGTTGGATAATTATCTGTACTTATTGGACTGTAATCAAGAAGACCATCAAACTATGAAAGAGAAAGAAGCATGATTCTTCTTTTGGCAGGAAAAGTAGATAATTAATTTGCATTCGGGGAAAAGACACTTTAATCAGGGTGAAAGAAATATGCATGCTTGTATCAAGGTCTCACTCTAGTTTCAACTCATCCCAAAGATTATACTTCCCTGTTCGGTCTGATTAGACTCATATAGAACCTGTAAGCCCATTTCAGACTCTCCAATTTAACTTGGCTTTTTCTGGGGAGATGGCTGCTATGCTAATGTCTCTGTGTTGCTCAGAAAGAGAGGGAGAGACCAAAAGCATTTAGTAGACTTCCTTCTTTTCCTCTATTGTTGATAAGAGAAGAAGCCAATGTTTTCTAAACACAACTGTCACTTTCATATCTGACCTCAAAAGGAGCAGATTACTTACCACACCAAGCACCTAAAGGGGGAGAAATGGGCAATGATTAATCCTTTATGCAGGAAATGTTTGTCTACATTCAGACATTAATCAAAGACAAGAATCCTAACTAGGAAGTAGAGATGGGCACGAAATAACAATTTTTCATTTCCGTGTCCGTTTTTTCGTTTTGTTACGCAACAAAACGACAAATGAATTTTGTCTCTGAAATGAAACGAAACAAACAGAAACACCGGAAATTTTGTTGTGCGTTTCGTTTCCGTACTGCAATATGAGTGAATTGCTTAAAATCCTTTAAAAATAAAAAAATGGAAAAAATGGTAACAAAATGGTAACAAAATGAACAAAAACAAAAACGAATGTTTTTCAAAATTTCACAAAAAATGGAAACGAACTGAAACAGACCCTCCAAACGACAAACAACAAACGAAATGCAATTTTTTTGCTTCATGCCCATCTCTACTAGGAAGAAAGAAACATGCAGGAGTCTATCAAGGAAAGGAGTGGAATCGCTCTGTTCAGTTGTAGATCTTCTCAAAGGCAATGTTTGCTCTTGTGCATTGCCTAAAAGTATATGGTTGTCTGTGGGGTACTCAACAACTTAATTGGCATTCCCAGAAAAGAGAAGACAGACCAGTCTATATATTAATGCATATCAATATCTGAGTAGTCCACACAATAGTAGAGGAGACAAAATATTTGGCGTCAAGAAATTTAACTTTTGTGTGCTGTTTTATACAAGAACAGAAATACATGTTTTCCTCCTTCATAATTTGCATGACCCTGATTGCATCTCACTTGTTTTGAAAGACCATATATCAAACATTCAGACTCCTAGAATACAGAAAGAAGGAGTCATTGAACTTTTTCTAGGGCAAGGAGGCAGTACATTCTGGCTTGTATATGCCATCCCTTAGACTGAGGGGTCAAATGGGTATACTGTTGGACTCCCACAGGAGTCAAGATCAGCAGATAGATCAGGGGATAGCAGAGCTTTTTCTGTTCCATGCCAATATCCAGCTGATTTACTTAGTGGTTAAACCAGAGAAAAATAAGGTGCTAAAGCAGCTAAAATGGAACTAATCCAAGCATGAGTGCAGATGAATATGTCTGCCCATGTGCACATGTGTGTTTCTTTGTGTGTGCCTATCCACCTATAGGAAGATTGACATGTATATGATATCAAAAGACATAAAGAAGGTATACTTACTGGAGATCTCTTCTTTCGGAGCTATTGAAAAGGGGATGGGGATTGAGAACAACCATTAGTACTTTTTTGCGTCGCACATATGTAGAAAAAAAATCAAAAAAGCACAGGCTGGAAATTCTTGCATGGTGGTGACCAATTACTAGTGGCACACGAAGCTTCAAGATCTCACATTGTCCCAAGGTTTTCCTCAGTTTCAGTGGGAACAACACCCCTACTTGAGTTTGGGGATTTTTTCCCTCCTCAGTGACTTGGCAGAAGCTGTCACGGGTGAATGTTTTCACATGGCAAAGAAAGGATGGGATGAGGGGGGGGGTTGCCTGTTAGGGGAGGTCTCCCAAGGGAACATTTTAGCAGGTCTGAGAGAGATGATGGCTGAATCCTCCTTCCGCATGCTAGAGTTGGAACAGGGGAGGATGGGACAGGGAACAACGAATCTGGAGTATGCCCCAAATCCTCCTTGTCTATCCTTTCATTAACAAGTTAAGAAGCAAAACTTCTTTGTTATGGCAAGTTCCATGTGAGTTTACTAATTATCAATATTCCCTGGAACAAGGTGTCCAAGACCAAGCTGAAACAGAGGGAAGGAGGTGTGAGACTTCTTTTTGAAGGGGAAGTTGGGAATTAATTAGCATTCAGAGATTTCTCAGAGGCAAGAGGCTTAATTGGGTTGAAAGGAATATGCATGGCGGTATCAGGAAGTCTCGTGGACAAATTCCAACTCAACTCAAAGAATACATTTACTCTTTTGTTTTGGTTCAACTCAGGATATATACTGGCCAACTTCACAAAGAGGTAGCACAGCTTATAACTGTCATGGAGATGGCACACAAGTTATTATAACACAGAAGAATAGGGTGGTTCAGTCAAACCAAACCTCCTTGCCTCTTTTTATCTGAACCTGACAAAAAGCAAATATTTTTCTCTCTTGCCATTTCAATATCATTTGATTAATTGTCAATACTTACTACGTTTCCGCCTAGAAGACTACTAACCTGAAAAACAGAAAGGATGAGTGAGGTTTTCCCAGGAAACAAAGGAAACTAATTTACATTCAGACATTTTACAGAGAGAAGAGGCCTAATCTGGATGAAAACTAAGCAAGGAAACAAGACCCTTTGTTCATTTTTAGCTCTCCTGAAAGATAACTCTTGCCTTTTTACTGGAGTACATTCATATGATCTGCTGCCCATGAATTTAATTTGGATTTCCCAGAAAAAACGGAGTAGAATATTCTAAACATCAGTGTAAGCTAATATCGGTATATGCCACATAATAGTAGAAAATACTAGACCATCAGCATTCAGCCCCCATATCTTCCTTTTCTATTCTGTTGTTGAGAGACAACGAAGCAACAAATGTATTTCTAATCATATTTTCCATATATGTCCCCTATTTGTCAGAGATGACTGGCAGGCACTATTTAAAAAGAAAAAGAACAAAAGTACTACAACGTTGACACTGCAGAAGGTACACGAAACTCAAAATTCCAATTTGTTGGTTAATTATCTGTACTTATTGAACTGTAATCGAGACCATGAAAACTATGAAGGAGAAAGAAGCATGATTCTTCTTGTGGCAGGGAAAGTAGATAATTACGTAATTTGTGTTCAGGGAAATGAGCCTTAAATCAGGGTGAAAGTAATATGCATGCTTGTATCAAGGCAAGCAATACAGTGTTTCACTCCAGTTTCATCTCATCCCAAAGATCGCACTTGCCTGTTTGCTCTGATTAAACTCATATAGAACCTGTAAAAGCCCATTTCAGGCTCTCCAATTTAACTTGGCTTTTTCTGGGGAAATGGCTGCTATGTAACTGTGTTGCTCAGAAAGAGAGGGACAGGTGAAAAGGTGCTCATCCAGCTACAGTAGAAGTAAAATTCATTCAAACATCAATGCAATCAATAACTGTGGCCATGTGGATGTGTGTGCTTCTTTTTGTGTTTACTGACATACATCTTTAGTGAAGTGCAGTCATCTGAAAAAGGCATAAAGAAAATGTGTACTTACCGGAGATCTCTTCTTTAGTTTCTATTTATTTGGGGTGAAATGGAGAACAATTGTTAGTATTTTTCTCCTTTTCTTGTCATCCATATGCACAACAAATCCATAAATCACAGGCTAGCAATTTCTTTATGCATGTCTAGACCACACTGAATTTTCGTACAGGATCACTGGGGGGATTACACCAGCCAAACAAATAATGAACAATTTGAATAAAAGCAAATTCATTAATTCCTCCTCAACCTCAATGGGAACAATGACACCGTGCATTTTGGGGAGTTTTTCTTTTGAACCACGTTGCAGCAGGTGAGCACTTCCCCAGGGGACAGAAAGATGCCAGCTAAGGTGGTTACTTCACATCCCATTTGTCCCTCCTTGCTGTCCCGCTTGGGACCGGTACAAGAAACCCCCCTTACTTCACGTCCATAGTGTGACAGCAAAAAGTTGTCTTGACCACACCCCTGGAACCAGGAACCGAGCGTGACAAGCTGTACCTGCCCCTGGGCTGGGGAACTCTCTTGTCACAGTTGGTTCCCGGTTCCTGTTCCAAGACAAGGAACTGTGTGGTAACAACTGTCATGCAACAACCAGTGTCCACCTAGTGGTCAGCGGCTGAAGCAGCATTCAACATTAGTTTCCCCATGGGAAACACCATGCAGTGTAAATGTTTATTAAAGAAAGTACTGAAAATTCTGTAGCATTGACGTGTAAATCCCGGAAGACCAGTAAATTGAAATATCAAAAAAGTTTTATTTACAACATTAAAAAATGTTTAAGAAATCAAGACAAATTCAGAATTTATCACGGAACAAGACCGTGAAGTAACAGTTGTCATGAGACAAGTAATCACGCCCATGAGTAAACAGAAACAGGGAATGAACAGGGACAAAACCATATGACCATGAACAACGCTGTCATGGTACAAACATAATCGCGGAACAAGGCAGGATAAGTCACCTCCACAGTGAGTCCTCCAAGAGGAGGGACTCTTCAGGGCAAAACTTGGTCACCCTGAAAGAGGATGCTGCTGAATCCTTCAGTGTTTCTTCCTTTTACATTCTAGAGCTGAGACACAGTGAGGATGAGAGGGAAGCCGCAGTCAGGAGGTGAGCCATTTCTTGAAAGAGGAGACACTCTGGTCCAGTATAGGGCCAAATATTTACCCCATCACTGCTTGCTCTCCACAATCTAAAGCCAAATGCTTTCCTCTCATATAATTAAACAGCACTCACAAAACCGGAGCCATCAAAAACGCCATAGAACACTCAAGCAAAGAGAAGTTGAGTAGAAATCACGTGTAAAGCATGCCAACCAGAGAGAAGGTGTAATTCTCAGAGATGTGGGGAAGGAAGCAGCATTGAAACCAATAAAACCATCTGGTTTATTTTCATTTTATGAAGCAAAGTGTTCTTTTCTCATTGCAGGGACACACAATGTAGGTGTGTGAAGGAGAGCGCTGTGGAAGAGGCACTCTTCAAAATTCCAGTTGGGTTTCTACTCACCCTGACTTTGGGAAAGCTATGAAAACAAATATCTTTAGATGGGGATAGAACCTCTCCCTCACAACAATGTTTTTATCTGTTTCTATATTCCGTTCATTTTACTGGGTATTGTGGTAGACTTTGGGAGGTTAATTTTGATTATATGGTCTGTTTGTTTTACTTGTTATTATTATAGTACTGATTATTTTCATCTCCTTTGAACACTACTTTGTAGTGCAAAGGTAGGGGTATAAATTAAGGAAATTTATGACAGTTCCTTGGGAAAATATGATACAAGACTGTAGCACTCTCAGATCATAGATGTGTCCCCATCATGAACTTGGGGATCTGAGGAGGTAAACCATTCTCTCTTGGAAGGTTTACTGAGAAAGTACAAAAGCAAAATACAGTGGTACCCTGACTTAAGAGCAGCTCAACTTAAGAGCAATTCTACTTAAGAGCTGAAAACTGTTGGCATTTTAACTGCTGCCTTATAAATTTTAGATATGGTCTGCTTGACTTACAATTTTTTTCATTTTTTTATTTTGTAACTTTTTTCAATTTTTTAGATAGATACCTTGACTTGAGAGTAGTTTGATTTAAGAGCATGCATTCGGAATGGATACAATTCACAAGTTGAGGTACCACTGTGCCCTTCTCTTAACTGGCCAGCTCAAGTTATATTTGTACATAAACCTATAATCTCTGCTTTAGCTTTCTTGTTTTATATTTCTTTAGATGTACTTTTTAATCCCTTTACAATTTAATGAAGAAATAATGTAGTTGATCCTGGATCACGTTGCTGAGGATTACTATGCTATCTTTGTTACCTTTTGCATTTGTTTGGTTTTATTTTTCATATGTTCTTTTAGTTTTTAAATGTTTTAAAGCAAATAATTAAAGCAAATGCTTCAACTTGAATGTTTGGGTAAACCTGGAGATAGCGGCTTAGCAATGTGGAATGGCTATACTGTTGGCAGAATATTAAGAACCTAAAATGTAGGCATAATATAAGCTAATTCTCAATGTATTTCAACACCAATCCTAGGGGAGGGAGGAAGACACAGGAAATGCTTGTGTTGGGAAATATATTTTTTTCTTAAATTTGTTGTCCATGGCTATCCTCAAACACTAAAGATGCAGAGCTGAAAATTCTGGGTAGGTATGCAGGAAAAGAGCAGATATCTGTGGGGAAGGGGCAAGAGAAGTTGGGACATACTTTATTTTGGAATAGGCAAGCTTCTTATGTTCAGCTGAACGACTATCACTGTGAATATCACAGTAATACTCATTTCTGTTCTCCCTCTGCAAATAAATATTGCCAGTGTTTGCCTTGCTGGAACAAGGCAATTGCTTTGTTTGCATCACATCCTAATATGCAGAAGCAGTTTACTGGATGTTTAAGTTTTTTTTTTTCATTTTCATTTCATTTTTCTTAGTATGCATGCATATGGCTCATGGTCTTCAAGACATAAGGAATTCATGAGGCAAGTGAGATGAGAATCTACCTGCTGCAATCATGAGTACAGGTCAGCGTGAAGTCACTACCGAAACTCTGCAACACAAACTCACTCTATATTTATGAGATGTCACATGTAGACAGTGCACATCAGCATCCGAAGATTTCACCACAAACTAAAACAAAAAAAAACCCTGGCCATTGAAATAATCAGTAATACTTACTGAAAGATGCAGTATGTTTTCCAGTTTATCAACCTGAAATGCAAACAAAACAACAAAACCACAGTAACTTCAGAGATGCGCACAGATTGGTAGAACAAGCTAACTCATGCAAGCATTTTTGGTTCCTAATGCACACATTGCTTGACAATAGCCTAAAAATAGGACACATTAGTGTCCCAATGGAAAGTTCCAGTCTAAAAGGGAAATGTATTGGATCCCTGAAAGTAAAGATCAAAGCAACATATTTAGCAGAGAAGAAGAAACACAACTCATGGTACATTTATAGATTTGAGAAGTTGTCGTGTGTCGGAGCCGGCCCATTTCAGCTTGTTTCCGTTTTTCGCGAAAATTTCCAAAAATTTGTCATTTCGTTTGCCGTTTTTCATCTGTCGTTAGTACTGGTTTGGGGGGGGTAGCGGGCTCCTGGAGGCACCTCTCTGGGGTGGGTGCCTCCTCTGGCCCGCTACAAAGGGAAAGCGGGCTCCTGGAGGCACCTGGGGTGGGTGCCTCCTCTGGCCTGCTACAAAATGGCATGCATAGCCAATTGGATATGCAAAGTTGCAGTGGCACCTCTCTTTTTGGGTGCCCCTGACTCACAGCATACTGCTGGTATAGTGCAGTCACAGTGCACAGGGGAAGGCTTCCTCTGGGCGCTCTGTGGTTCACTAAGAAGGGAACTGTACTTGCGTGTGTAGTGCAATGTGAGTACACATCTGGCTTACTGGTTAGGGGTTAGCGCAAGGGCTAGGCTTAGGGTTGTTACGGGTAAGGTTAGGGTGAGTTCGTGGGGTGCACCTCTGGGTGCCTCTCTGACCCACTAAGAAGGACAGTGTACTGGCGTATGGGTTAGGGTTAGGGTTCGGGTTCGGGCTCGGGCTAGGGTTAGTGGGCTTTTTATGCCCAACTGGCACATCCCAGAAATCTCGGTCAAAACCTGGCCAAGTGGCCATGCAATTGGTGGAATGGCTCCAAAAATTTGCATGGTCCACTCCCATGGCCAGCCCATCATTGCGCAGGTGTAAAAAAATAAAAATAAAAATAAAATAAAATAAAATCAATGGAGACATTTTGTTGCAAGAAAAACCCACTGCTGCTACTGTAAAAATTCAGGCAGTTTAAAAATAGCTATTTTCGCATGTTTCTGTGCTGCTTTGGTGTGTTTTTGGACCACGATTTCAAAATAAATATTGCGGTCGCCCCATTTGGGATCCCCCGCCCGCACCGCATGGCATGGCGAGTTGGCGAGACGACGAGGATGCCCCCCACCAGAGCAGCCCAGGACAGGAGAGGGGGGGAGGCCGGGGACCCCCCCCCGAAACCACGCCTCTGGTAGGTGCACTCACACAGGCAGGCATATTTTTGCCTGCTTTTTTGGCCAGGAAATCGGGGGTTTTTAAAACTTTTTTTCTGTGCCGCCATGCCGCTTGGCGAGTTGGCGGCAAGACGACGAGGATGCCCCCCACCAGAGCAGCCCAGGACAGGAGAGGGGGGGAGGCCGGGGACCCCCCCCCCAGAAACCACCCCTCTGGTAGGTGCATTCACTCAGGCAGGCATATTTTTGCCTGCTTTTTTGGCCGGGAATCGGGGTTTTATTTTTATTTTTAAAACTTTTTTCTGTGCCACTTGGCATCGCGCGATCGCTGCGATGCCAGGAACGACAACAACAAATTAGACCCAATTTTTCTTTTATCGGTTTGAGTTCGAGTTCTGGCGGAGTAATTGTCGTTCTTCGTTCCGTTGCGTAACGGAAACGAGGAACGGAAACAGAAACAAGAATTTCGCCAAGTCGTGCCCATGTCTAATATTTATGTATGTATGTATGTATGTATGTATGTATGTATGTATGTATGTATGTATGTATGTATGTATGTATATCTTCAGACAGTCAAATATGGATTTCTATATTAAGTGTTTCAATTAAAACTAAAAGACCATATAATTATTTGAAATACTCACAACTGATTTCACTTTATTATAAACTTCCTGTTCCTACAACAAAGAAAAGTACAGTGACATCGTATTCACAGAGGGGAAAAACAGCAGACAAATCTTTAAGAAAAGAGACAGAAAATCAAAGAGGAAATACAAGAAGGGCAAAAAGAGTCAAGCAAAAAAGCCCCCCCCCATACATGATGAATAGAATTCATGGGGTTTAAGGCTAAAGGATGATTATCCACTCAAGTAAATTCTACATGTATCAGGACACTTGTATCCATGGGAAATGGCTTCTAAGTGGTAACTTCATTGTTAGAAATCTATCTATCTATCTATCTATCATCTATCTATCTATCTATCTATCTATCTATCTATCTATCTATCTATCTATCTATATCTAATTTAAAAAATATTTTCATAAGTAAATCAACAGATACAAATCCCACAGATATGGGGTTGCTACTGTATATATTATGTCCACTCTGAAGCAAACAATTTCCCCTGTAAAATTAGCAACAGTACTTACAGGTTCTTCAACTTTTGACTTGATGTGATTAATCTACAAAAAGCAATATGCAGGGGTTTTTTTATCCAATATTTTTAAATTACTCAGAGAACCAGAGAAGTTGAATTATGATTAAATCTATGCTATTATTTAATAGTATTATACTATAAGTAAAATAAGGATTAAAGGGCGTAATAGAAACGCCCATCTGAAAGCCAGTGATTAAGCCAAGATTGAAAAGAACAGAAAAATTCTCCCCTGAAAATCCCTTCTGTGGGAGCAGTTAATAAACGTTACACATTAAATACCTTTTCACACAACCCCTAAAATCCGCGGCAAATGGCTCCCAGATCCGGAGCTTAAAATTGTTTCCCCACCAGCTCCAGAGTTTACAAAGAATTACGTGCGCCCACGCCCACCTAAGCACGTCCCAGCGCACTTTTCAAGTACCTGCTATCCGGGAGTGAAAAATTCCTGATGCGGATGTAACGTAGTGAGTGCCGGGCTCTCCTCACTTCTGTTTGTTGTTGTTTTTGCCCCCCGCCCCTTTAAGAGATACTAATGCTGCCAGGAGCAGAGCGAGACGGCAGAACGGAGGTGAGCCGGGCATTCTTTTCTTCCTTTTTTTCTCCCTCCCCTCACGCAGACAGCAGCCAGGAGTACAGAGGGGGTGGGAACACAGGAACAGCGACAAACCCCCAAGATCTCTGGTCCGAATTTAAGTGGCCAGCGGATCTTAGGGGTCGCGTGAAAAGGCTCTAAGACTGCCTGAAAAGGAAGGTCTTTCTCTGGAGGTGGAAGGATGGAAAGGAAGGGTTCAGCAGTCTGTGAAGACCCACCGAAAAGGCCCTTTTCCTTTTCTGCACCCAAGTATCAGTGTATTAGAACTGAGAGACCTCCTGCAAATGATCAGAAAGGCCAGAGAGCTTGATATGGAAAAACACAGCCCCTCAAATAGCCAAGTCATTAAGGACTAGACAGGTTAAAATCAGCATGTGACATCTCTAGCCTGTGAAACTTTTACAACATGGATTTTACGGTGAAGAAGATCTATGGTGCCCATTTGTTTCTTTAGTGTTAAGGAACTAGCAAGCCACTCCAGTATTCCTGCCAAGAAAACTCCATGGACATGGGGTTAGGAAGAGTCGGTCACTTTTGTAACGACACAACAGCTCTTGTAAAGGACGTCATGTTCTCCCTCTAAACAACTCTGATCTGGATTCTAACGCCTTAGGAAAAACTAAGTCATTCAACAGAAAGACTTGTATAGCAATACTCACAATCGATTTTACTTCGTGAACATGGTTTGTTATCTACAATAAAGAAAAGCAGAGTCAGTGACGTTTTGTTTTCAGAGAAAGACAGCAGATGAAAAATGACATTAAGACCTCTCAATGCTCTTTCCCGGTGGGTATGTGCCTTGTCCAGTCCTGGTCTGATTATTACTTTGCATCCCAACTACTGTATAAGGTATTAACCTTGCCTCAGCTAGAAGGCTTGAGAATAGGAAAACAAGAAAAGTCCCTGCACTACATCTGGAGGGGGTTCTCAGGCTATGGGGGATGAGAGAGAATACAAGGAAAATACAGTAGGACTCTGGTATCCACTGGGGATCAGTTCCAGGCTTTCCCGTGGGTAACAAAAACTGTGGATAAGAGAGAACACCAATCCCACCCCCACCCCCCAAAAAGTGCTGTTTTGTGACAGTAGTTTGCTTTAGGGCTGCTGTTTTATGACAGTAGTCTGCTTTACAGATGCTGTTTGTGACAGTATAAGAACATAAGAACAGCCTTGCCGGAACAGGCCACAGCCCATCCAGTCCAGCATTCTGTTTCACACAGTGGCTTACCATTTGCTGCAGGGTATTGCCAAGCAGATGTCTTCACCTGCTTATGATTGCCTGCAAATGGCATTGAGAGATATTGTGCCTATTTCTCCAACCTGGTGGTTGTCCTTAGGCATCCATAATGATAGCCATTGATACCCTTGTTCTCCATGAACTTGTCCAAAAAGTACTTCCTCTCATTTGTTTGAGATCTAGGACCCAATATTTCATGGAGGGCCCTCTAATTCTAGTGTTGTGCGATAGGGAAACAAGTTTTTCCTTATCTACTTTGTCCACACAATCAGGTCACCTCCTAGGAGCCATCCTTCAAGAGTGAAGAGGCCCAGCTGTTGCAGCCTCAGATGGTAAGGTTGCTTTGTGGTTCCTGAATTATTTATTTCCTCTGCCAACTGTGGATAGGTGAATCAGTGGTTAATGAATCAGTGGGTCCTATTGTACAAATGAAGCAATAGGGGTCCTATTGTACAAATGAAGCAGTATCCTCTGGATGGTAAGGAACAGAAGGAGTAACATTGTTGAGGAGATCTTTGGACATGGACTGCTGTAGTGGAAAACATGGGCAGAGGGTAGAGAAGGAAGAGCGAAGGCTGGGGTGGGCATGTCAACTGATAGGCAAGAACATTTGCCACTAAAATAAAATCTTAAATACGATATAGAGTTCTGATGGAGTTTGACCTGTTCCAAAAATGCATGTTTAAGTATAAGGACAGGATAGATAAAATAAGTGTCTTGCTACGATTGGGCCATGGCACCTCTCCCGGACGGCAGTCTACAATATTTTGGTTGTCTTTTGGTTCTGTTAGTTCTGTTGGTTCAGAAATTTGCCATTGATGAAAAAGCCCCTGGAGAGCCATCCAGCCATATCAATTGCTTTCTTTATCAAATGCATCCAAATAGTCTATTAGACATGCCACCAGAAATGATCATCCATGTTAATATCTGGTTTTAGATTCTCAGTGTAGAAATTACGTGTGTGTGTGTGTGTGTGTGTGTGTGTGTGTGTGTGTGTGTGTGTGTGTGTGTGTGTGTGTGTGTGTGTGTGTGTGTGTGTGTTTTACACTCCAAACTAGACAAATGACTTTTATTCAAGCTTCCAAATTCTCCTGGAGAAAATGGTTTCTGGCTTTAGATTCAATGGTAATTTTATTCTACTATGTAGGAAAATACAGAGAGGTTGTTTTTTTTTTTAACTCTGGGATAGAAAAAGGACTATCATTCAACTATTCAAATCTTCCTCATTAATATTACTGTTGTTTATGTAGTACCACCCATGGGTGCCCTAAATGAATTTCGAGTGGCATCAAAAGAGAACAAACCCTTGTGCAAAACAATCTTCTCATGTAAAAGAAGATACAGAGGAGAGAACTGTAGGAAAAGAGTGAACTGTAAGATAAGAAAAACTCAACCACGGGTTTTCCATCTCAGATAAAAAACTAATTTTATGATTTTTGAAAGTGGACCAATCAGTGTGTCTCTTTGATGTTGTATACAGCACACTTGTCAAAAGTCAGAAGCAAACATCATTCCTAGTCAGAGTAACTACTGGAAATCACGAAGTCAAAATATCCAGTGTGAGTAAAAAGATTTTCCCATGACAAATTGTTATACTCACTTTTTCTGGTCCTTTAAGTATACCAGACTAAAATATAGAATTGTACAATATTGAATGTTACTTCAGAGAATGTCGAAAGGTGAATAAAAGCAAAGCAAAACAAAGTGTTCTGCTTATATACTGCCCCATACCACTTCAAATAGTCTCTGGGTGGTTTAAAAGTTTTAATTACAGTATGCAGGCTACATATTGCACCCCCCTCCAGCAAGCTGGATACTCATTTTACCGAGCTCATAAGGATGGAAGGCTGAGTGAACCTTGAGCCTACGACCTGGGATCGAACCCCAGGTCGTGAGCACAGTTTTACCTGCAGTACAGGCATTTAACCACTGTGCCACGAGGCTCCTTGGTTAAAATCCAAACTATCAACAAGTCTATCTTCCTTCATTACTCCAACTATTTGTTTTACTTACAAATGCCTCTATTGTCCACAGTGTTAAGAAGTTTAACAATCAAAAGGATGGATTCCTCCCCGAAGGGGCCTCCAATCAAAATTTCAATAATTTAAAAGAAAACTTAGAAAAGTAAAATATTGGCCATCGAAATAATCAGCAATACTTACTAGAATGTTCAATGCATGAAGTATTTTGGTAAGCTGTAACGCAGAAAAACACAGTTACGTACAATGCCTAGAGGTGGATAGAGCAAACCATTTATAAATTACCTTAATGCTGTTGGTTCATATTGTTTATTTACCACGCTCAGTGCACAAAATACTTAAGAATTAGAATGAGAATACCTTTGTCATCATAAAAGCAGTAAAACATGCCCATATTTACAGATCCCAAAGGCAAAAAGGCAGAAATATTCAAACAGAAACAGAATATTGGCTCCTATATATTGAGCAAAGAAAGCACCCCAATCTTTCCATAATATCTACTACCTCAAAATGCTTCAGAATGACATGAAAATAGGAGACATGAAACACGTTCACTCAGCATTAGCTTTGAGAGGCTCCTTGGAACGAGCTCCAACCAGCAAGGAAATCACCCTAAAATTAACTGTTATAACATTCACAAATGTCCATCGGGGGTATTGTTTCATAAGTATTTCATCAATTCTAAAACACTTTTTCTGTTTCAATGTACATATGTAGAGAAAGGGTTTGCTATATTAGCAGCTATTCTGCACCTGAATTATTTCACACACCACCATGGATCTCTGCTCACCCCTGAAAAAAATGCTTCAGATAATCATATATGGATTACTATAATAAATATTTCAGCAAAAATTAAAAGATTGACCATAAAATGATTAATAATACTCACTTCTGCTTTTACTACTGGAAGATCTTCTTTCACCTATCAAATAAAAAGTACAGTGACATCTTAATCTCAAAGGTAGACAGGACAGACATCGTCATTAATAAATTTAAACACTATCTATTCCAAATGCAGTATTTATTAACCATAACATCCTTGGTTCTGCACTGGCTTGATTGATATATTTCTTCCATCTGCAAGACGTTTATTTTGTAACATTGGTGCATGCTCAATAGCAAACTTTATGCCTTGCATAGAAGAGAAGTCCCAGCAAAAAAGTAGATTTTCTAAATAGATTGTCTACAGGGTGTCCAAAATTTCCAGAGTGGATGTGGCATTTTAAATGGAGGCTTTAACATGAATACAACTATGCCTTGTGGTTGTTTCAGAAGAACTGATTAGAAGCCATTCTCAATGTGTATAATTTTTTTTAAAGACAGGCCAACAGCCAGGACTCTATTCTATGGAAAAGAGTCACAAGAAATAAGAAAGGGAAGAGAAGAAGATGAGGGAGAGAGTAAAACAAACAAACATTTCTCTAGTAGAAGGTCTGCAGAGTCTATGGCAGTGTTGGCCAACCTATGGCATGGGTGCCAAAAGTGGCACTCGGAGACCTTTCTGTGGGCATCCGACACCGCCCCTTCATAGCCACCTGTATTCAGGTTAAATTATTGTACTGGCACTTTGCAAAAAATTAGTGGGTTTTGAATCACAGTCTCTAAAAGGTTCGCCATCACTGGTCTATCGGCTTTAAGGCTAATCCAGTGGAAGGATGACATTGGTGATGTCACTCATTTTTTGCATTTAGTACATTAAGTGGAACATTTCAAAAGCAAACATTTGATCTCTGATGGTAGCTACTGGAAATCGCCCCATCAAGGATATTCTCCCTTGAAATTTCACTCTATATGTTTGGTACAAAGTGAGCAATGTTTCCTGCAAAACTGGCAACTGTACTCACATCTTCTGATGCAGTTTCCTTAATTTTATTGATCTGCAACATAGAAACACACAGTTATTTCTTATTCCATATTTTCCAAATTACTCAGAGGTTGGCAGAGACTGAATATAATTAGGTGTATAATATTTAACTGTGTTATAATATATCTCTTATAATGCTTATTTATTTATTTATTTGTCCATTCATTGCTTGTTTGTGCCTTCCATCTCAGCCCATTTTACGAAACTGGTTTATAAACACCAGTACTAAAATAATTACAAAATGTAAGACTCCCATTATTAAAATACCATAAACATGATAAATATTAAAAGAAAATCTAAACACCCTTGTGAAAGTGACAAACCCAAGTTTAAAAAAGAACAATGTTCTCCCCTTTGAATCCCTTATCTGGTGCCAGTTTACAAATCTTTCACATTCAGGATTGTCTGAAAAGGGAGGCCTTTGGTGGGTGGAGAGAAGGGAGGAGGCAGCTAGATCTCCAGTAGGAGAGAGTTCTACAGCCGGAGAGCAGCTACTGAAAAGGGCTTCTCATGTCTGCACCGACTGTGTCTTTGAGATTGGTGGAACTAACATTGGAACCAGAAGCCAAGTGGCAGCATTGCTAATCCCTCACCCATGGCTTGGCTTCCAAAGATCGAAATCCGATTAGAAAGATTTTTTTCCCTAGGGGCACTCCCTTTGGAACTTAATAGCTCAGCCTCCTGACCCCCAAACCTCTCCAATTTTCAGGGACTTATAGGGAAGAGATTGAGGAAGCTCTTCTGCCATTTTCTCTAGGATGAATTGTTTCATTCTAGAGGGGGGAAATGATGTTTCATTACGAAATTAAATGAAATGAATTCTAACATTTCGTTACCTAATGAAGTAATTCGTTACTTATCAAAATAATGAAACAGCATTTTGTTTTTTGTTTCATGCCCATCTCTACTTGAAACCAATATTTGGAATTCTGCCAACCGATGAAGCTGGTACATCAAGGAATTACAAAAATAACATATTTTAAAATTCAATTTTTTTAATTAATTTATCTTCTTTAGCAGTTCTATAAAGGATTTTATATTCTCCTTCTACACAACTCTAGTATAGATTGCTATATATCTTTATTAATGACTTGGATGAGGAATAGAGAGTAGGCTGATTAAATTTGCAAATAATACCAACTTGGGAGGAGTGGCTAATTCCCTAGAGGATAGGATGAGAATCCAAAATGATCTTGACAGAGTAATAGCTATGTTTAAATATTTGAAAGGATGTCAAATTGAACAGGGGACATGTTATTTTTTAATTTAAACATTAGAAAGAACTTCCTAATGGTTAGAGCTGTTTGGCAGTGGGATAAGCTACCACGAAGAGTGGTAGAGTCTCATTCATTGGAGGTTTTAAAGCAGAGGCTGGATGGCCATCTGTCGGCAGTACTTTGATGGGGGTTCCTTCATGACAGGGGGTTGGACTAGATGAGTCTTGAGGTCTCTTCCAACTCTATGATTCTATGATTCTATAAAAACTAAAAGACTGGTTATAAAGAACTATTAGTAGTACTCACAGCTGAATCTGCTTCTTGAAGCATGACTTTTAGCTACAAAAAAGAAAAAGCACAGTGACATTTTATTTTCAGAGGAGTTCCTTAAGACATCTGCATGCTCTCTATAAATATCAAGCAGTATCCCATGGGTGGGGAGTGACAGAAAGAATAAACCTGTTGAGTTTGTTCTTTTTCTGGACATGGATAGCTGGTGGGACTTGAGGCATGGGTAACACAGGCAGGGATAGTTAAGGCAGAAGAGCAAAGACTGGGGGTGAGCATATCAGCTGTCAAATACAAGCATTTACCATTGTACTGCAAATCTTTTCCAACAATGATAATTGTTGACGTGATGGGCAGAAGGCACCTCTCCCAAAATCTGGACTATAGTTCCTTTCCATTGTGTTAGACAAACTAACCTGCACATACTCCATAGCAGGTTTTGATAGGCAAGTCTTTCAAATATAGACATAATTATTAGCCTTCTTTGGTAGCCTACCCTGAAAAGGGTAGTTTGAAGTGGGTCTTTGCTCTGATTCTCCCCTCCCCCGGATGATAAGGAAGAAAGCACACACCTAGGTTTAACCATTCGAACAAAACCTTTAGCAGACCTTATCAGAAGATGTCTCTGTGCATGTTGCATTTAAAATAGAAGAAGAAATATCACATGCAGAAGTTTGACATTGGTGCTGTTGGTTCACATGAATGCATTTCATGAAGAAGGCAATTGATAGGCATAAATGGCTCTCCAAAGCCATTCAACCCTATCAATTGCCTTCTTCATGAAATGCATCCATGTGAACCAACAGACTTGCCACCAGAAGTTATCACAGACATTGCTTTGTTTCCATCTAGCTCTGCAATATAGGAAAGTGCACAGGATATTTTTTTATGCTCAGATTTAATCAAAAGACTATCATTGAGAAATCTAAGTACTCCTTATTAATATTACCATTGCTTATATAGTGCCATTCATGTGTATGAACACTGAATTTAGAATGGCAGCAAAATAAAAGAATATCTTGTTCTCAAGGAATTTCTAATGTAAAAGAAAGCACAGAGAATAGAAGGAAGAAAAGAACATGGAAATAATAATAATAAAAACTACTAGTTTTACATCTCAGAGGAAAAAAATACATTATGTGATATTTGAAACTGGGCCATTAATAGAATGAGAGTGTTTCATTGTTGGTACCCCATTTAGTATACTAGTTGCCGGGTCCATTACAGAGTCATCTGGTTGACCCTTCCAGTATGATTTTGAAATGCAAAAGTATTAGCAATACTCACTTCTTGCACCACCTGTTCGAAGTCACTGTCAGTCTACAAGGCAGAATTGTGCAATTAGTTCTTATGTTTAATGTTACTTTAGAGAACATTCAATAATGGATAAAACCCAACCCATCATTACATCTAACTTCTTTTATTATAGCAACTATTGTTGTTAACCAAATGTCCCCAAGCTGCACAATTTAAGAAACATACCAAACAAAAATCAGGAATGGAGAAATTTGTAGAAATCAGCAATACTTACTGCCATTTGCAGTTTATGTAAACCTTCTTCAATCTGCAATGCAGAAAGACACAGTTACTTCTTAGACCAAAAATGGGTAGATCAAACTACTGTAATGGCAATCACACAAATGCTATTGGTTGCTATTGTTCAGTTAGCCACATCAACAGAGTGGACATATTAGAATGGCACAAAAATAGGACACATCGGTGTCCCAGGGGAAACTTCTAATCTAACAAGAAACTTGGAAACATGCAATATCAATGAAATTAAAAGTCAGATCAACTGGGCAGTGGAAGAGGAAACGCTTTCACTCGTGTTGCCTTTACACCACTAGCTTTGAAAATTCACATAGAAATATCTCAGTTCAGCAAACAAATCATTGGAAAATTACAAAGTTATGTGGATTCATGAATGTCAAGTGGGTGTTATAGATGTTGTTCTCCAAGCTTTAAAATATACACAGAGACAAGGTGTATTGTAGTTGTGCACACTATGAACCTGAATTATTGAGCATACCTGTATGGACCTAGGCCCAACCTTGAAAAAACTTTCCAAATAATCATACATTGGTTATTTAAAAAAATGTGTCAGTAAAAACTGAAAGATTAATCATAAAGTTATCAGTGATGCTTACTTGTTCTATTGCTTTCTGAACATCTTCTTGCTCCTGCAACACAGAGAAGTATAATGATATCTTATTTCCAGAAGAAGAAAAACAGCCAGCCAATGAATCTTTGTTAATTCATCTAAATGCTTTTTCACTTGAGAGATTCTAGATGTAGCATTTATTCATCCTAGTCTGCCTGGTTTTGCAGTGGGTCAATTGTTTCCCCCCTTCCTTTCCATCCACAAGATTCTTATCTAGTCTCAGTATGTTCAGTGACATAATCTGTGCCTTTTGCAAGAGAGGCTCCACCGGAAAAGTATATTTCATTTATATTATTTAATATAGTGTATCAACAGTTTTCAGAGCAGAGGTGGTTTTGAGATAAGAGGCTTGTTAAATGGAAGAGATGAATCCCGCTCTGCCTTGAGACTGTTTTGTAATCAGGATGGAGCAGCTGATCACAAACCACTCTCAATGTAGATAGATGATTGATAGATAGATAGATAGATAGATAGATAGATAGATAGATAGATAGATAGATAGATAGATAGATAGATAGATAGAGAGGGAGGGAGGGAGGGAGGGGGGGAAAGAAGAAAGGAAGGACTAGATAGATAGATAGATAGATAGATAGATAGATAGATAGATAGATAGATAGATAGATAGATAGATAGATAGATAGATAGTAGAGATGGGCACAAAATAAATTTATTATTCATTTCATTATTTGTTATTCGTTTCATTAGGGAACAAAATGAATAATGAACTGACCCATCATAGAAAAATGAAACGAAACGGAGCGGAAATTTCCGCTTCATTCCCCTTCGTTTTTTGTTTTCCCATAGGAATGCATTAGCAATGCATTCCTATGAGAAAGATTTCAAGTGCCTAGCAGCTGATCTGTGCTAGTCTGAAGCCAGCACCAAACAACTGATAGGTGCCAAAAGCCCGATCTCTCCACCACCACACCATGGGGAGGGGTGGAAGAAAGGGCTCTTTAAACTTTTCCCCCGCTCCTATGACAGGGGTGCCCTCCCGCCCAGCCTGTCTTTTGCTTTTGGAGGTGCTGGCTTGGGGCCAGTGACAGGGAGCCTAAAAAAACAAAAGACAGGCCCGGCAGGAGGGCATCCCTTCTCCCACAGGAGCCATCCCAAGCCGGCCAGCTCGCTGCTGCCCGTTGGACTCAAACTGGTTGGGTTGGGTTCAGGTTCGTATGAGTATTTTTAAAAAATTCGTACGAACCTGAACCAAACCAAATCAAGGGTAGGCCTGAAACAGAACAAACTGAACCATCGGTTTTCTGGTTCATGTCCACCTCTGATAGATAGATAGATCTATTCCATGGAAGATAACCCAAGGCAGCTTACAGTAATGAGGAACAACATGCAGTCCTTCATTATAGTGTCTATAGGCTATAAGGCAAATCTTGTTGAAGAATGTGTTAACAGCATTCATTTTGCATTTATACACCAAGTTCAGAAACAAAGATCCCATCTATTGTAGTAACAACTGGGATTCCTCTAGTTAAATGAAGTCTACCTATGTTCCACTCTTAGTATCAAAGAAAGCAAAATCAGCAATAGTACTCACGTCTTCTGACAAGTTCTTGGCCTACAATAGGGAAACGTACAGTCATTTCTGATTCCTTACAATGCATATTACACAGAGGTTTGCAGAGGCTGACTTCTGATAAAGTCAGTTCTATGTAATCATAATATAATATATCCCTTAAAATGTTCATTCGTTCATTTATTTGCCTGATCATTTCCTTATTTACTCATTCACCCATTCATTTTATACTCTTGTTTCTTACTGCAGAATGGCTTGGTTGTTTTATACAAATGCAAATTCTAAAAAAAATACAAAATACAAATTCTAAAATAATTACAAAATGCAAATTCTAAAATAATTACAAAATGTGTGTTGTTGAAAACAATAAAACACTATTATTAATGCATGGCAACACAGAAGCACCCTTCTGAAAGCCAGTGATAAATTAACCATTTAAATGAATAGAAGGATAGTTCTCCCCTTGAAATCCCTTCCATTGCGGTACTTTACAAATTTTGTATATTAATATTGTCTGAAAAGAAGACTCTTCTCATCCATGTTGAGAAACAGATGGGAAGTGGCCAGTTGGAGCTTCTGTAAGAAGGGGTTTTGTAGCCACAGAACAGTCACTGAAAAATGTCTTTTGCATCTCTTTCCCCCACTCTTTGTGAGTGTGGTAGAAAGTCCTGCTATAAAAGCCCAAGCAGTCTGATATGGAGAATACCAATCAGTCATACCTGTATACCCTGAAACCAAGCCATTTGGGACTTTTTAGCTCAAAACTAGCATTTGTAATTCGGCCTGGTAAAACACTGCTTGCCCATAAAGGTTTTACAACAAGGCTTTTAAGGGGGAAGGAACCAAATCAACGTGGTCCTTATGCATGTTCAATTTTGGGGGTGGTGCAATTAATGATTTTATGTTCTCCCTCTAAGCAGCTCTGGTCTGGATTACTATATGACATGCCTCAGGAAAAACTAAGCAATTGAACCAATATAATTATTAGAAATACTCACAAGCATTTTTGCTTCTTCAAGAAGGGTTTTCATCTGCAACAAAGAAAAGCACAGTGACATTTTATTTTCAGAGATAAACAGCAGATGAAACTTTACTAAGATATCTGATGTTTCTTCCAAGTGAAGCAATTGTTATCCAACTAGGAGGTTTAATAATAAAGGAAAACAAAAGTCCCTGCTCTGCTCTCTGAGGAGGCTCAAACCAAAACACCCAAGCCAGGGTAAATAATGGCTTAAAGAGAAAATAAGAGGTGGGATAGTTTTTTTTTTAAGTGTCTTAACAACACAGGCAGCTGGCACCTCCACCAAAGTGCAGTTTGCAGTTTTTCTGTTCTCTTTTCATAGTGTTAGAGAAACCAAGATTACCGTGCTAGTATTTAGTAGCAGAACTGTAGAGCCAAACTTTCAAATATGGATATAATAACATGGGTTGTATAGTTTGGGATGTGTTTCCTTTGTTTTCTCTTGTTGACAGAAAAGGTAGCTGACACCTAGGCTTAACAGTCAGAACAAAGTATTCTCAAAGGTTTCCAGAACACGGTCAAACAGTCTGAAAAATCCATAACATCAGTCAGAAAAAAGCCTTTAACAGAATTTATCAGAAGAGTTCTTTGTGCAATTTGCATTTAAAATAGAAGAAATGTCACATGTAGAAATTAGACATCAGTACAAAAGTCCCTGGAGAGCCATCCAACTCTATCAATTGCCTTCTTTATGAAATGCATCCATGTAAACCAAGAGACATGCAACAAGAAATTATCACAGACCTTGTTTTCTCATTTTAAATTATCAATAACAGCTCTAGTCTACAAATTATATATTGCTACGCATTTCTTTTACATTCAGATTTAGTCAAAAGACTTTCATTCTAATACTCCATATTAATGCTACCATTAGAGATGGGCACGAAACGAGCGATTTTTCATTTTCGTTTTCATTTTTTGTTTCGTTACACAACAAAAACGAAACGATTTTTTTTAAAAAAACAAAACAAAAACGAAAATGAAATGACCAAATTTGCCATGTTTTTCATTTTTGTTGTAGCAGATGCATTGAACTAAAAAGAATGCTAACGAAACAGCAATTTTTCATTTTCATTTTTGTTTTTTCATTTCGTTGCCTAACGAAACGAAAATGAATTTTTTTGCAAAAAACATCACGAAAATGAAAACAAAACGAAACGGACCCCTAAACGACCAAACAGCAAATGAAACACCATTTTTTTGAGTCGTGCCCATCTCTAGCTACCATTATTTATATAGTGCCGACTATGTACATGATAACTGACTTGATAGTGACAACAAAAGAGAACAAACAAGCTTCTAATATGAAAGAAGAAAAAGCCGAGAAAACTGGAGGATGAAAAATGCAGGGAGATAAGAATAAATTAACCACCAATTTTCCATCTCAATGAAAAAAATCTATAATTTTTGAAGGTGGGTCATTAGTAGAATTAGAGTATTTCATTGTTGGTGCCTCATTTTGGATACTCATTGCCATGATCACTATCAGTTGAGCCTTCCAGTATGAGTTAAAATATTTTTTTTGATTGGAAAATTATTAGCAATACTCACTTGCTGCATCACGGCTGCTTTGTCACTGGTTAGCTACAATGGAGAATTGTAGAATGAGATCTCTTGTTCCATGTTACTTCAGAGAATATTCAAAGATGGATAAAGTCAAAACCATCATTAAATCTAGCTTCCCTTATTAATATGACTTTTATTATTATTTATAAAGTATTGCCAATGCACACAAATGTTAAGAAATGTAAAAACCAAAAGGCAGGACTAACAGCCTCCAATCAAGATTTGAAGAAATTCTAAGCAATTTTAAAATATGTACTGCAAACTGAAAGATTGGACATCAAAATGATCAGCAATACTCACGAGAATATGCAATTCTTGTTTAAGGGCGTTAAACTGTAACACATAACAACATAGTTACTTCATATACTCAGAGATGGTACATTCCTAACTCAATCAAATATTGATGGCTGATATTGTTTATTTAGCACCATCAACCAGCACATTGCTTTAGAATGGTACAAACACAGGACACACCAGAAACATCTAATCTGAAAGAAGACTTAGAAACATGCAGGGCTGATTAAATTAAAGGCCAGAACAAGTAGTTAGCAGAACAAATAAACACTTTCATTCATGGTGCCTTGATAACGCTAGCTTTGAAAAGCCACATGGAGTGATCTCCATTCAGCAAGGAAATCACTGGAAAAATTAAGCAGTTATAAAGATTCATGAATGCCATTGGGGACCATAGCATTGTTCCCCCAATTTTAAGCCACCTTTACTGTTGTAATGTACACACAGAGACAAAATGTGCTGTAGTAGCCCCTACTACGCACTTAAATTATTTAAGATAAATAATCCCTTCAGACAATCATATTTTTGTTGTGTCAAGAAAATATATATGAAAGAATGGCCTCAAATATTATCACCAATACTCACCTCTGATTCTAATTTCTTGACTTCTTCTTTTACCTAAAACATAAAAAAGTACAGTGATATATTTTTCTCAAAAAAAGGCAAGAGACTAATCTTCATTCAGACATCTAAATGCTCTTTATTTTGGAGGGGCGTTCTAGCTGCAGTATTTATTTTATTTTATTTATTTATTTTCAGATTTGTATACCGCACCTATTTCCCAAACGGGAACTCAGGGCGGTTTACACAAAATTTAAAAAGATAAAAACAGAGATAGCAGCATTCAATACGGCGGACCAGAATGGCAGGGGCAGGGAGAAAAAAATCTAAGCAATTTATTCACCACAATGCTTCTGCACATTTGGTTTAATTGACATTTTTCTTGGGTCACCAAGACGTTGATGTTGTCTCAGTATGTTTAGTGACAGAATCTGTGTCTTCCACAGAAACTCCAATAGAGTTGGATTTCTTTTATATTGCCTGCAGAATGTCAAAGATTTCCAGGAGGGACCTGGCTTTTTAAATGGAGGGTTTGGATGTGAATCCCAGTATGCCTTGTGACTGTTCTGTAGCAAGGACGGAGAAACCAACCACAAACCACTCTCAACGGGTAGCATGTTTTAGAATGGCAGGCACTAAGGCAGGGCCCTGCTTGAACAATCTTCCACAATAAGAAAAGGGTCATAAGAAATAAGAAATGGTAGAGAAGATGGAGAAAAAGAGTGCAACAAACCAGCTTTTCCATCTACAAAAGAGTTGATGGGCTTTAAGGATAATTGAGTAGAAGGATGAGAATGGCAACATTGCTCGTTTTGCATTTGGTACCCTAACTGGGACATTTTAGAAGCAAACACTTGATCTCTGGTGGAAATCAGAACAAGAAAATTGTACATATATTCTACATTCGGTTCAGAATAGAAGATGTTTCCTGCCAAAGGGTACTCACATCTTCTGATCCAGTGTTCATAATTTCTTTTATCTACAACATACAAATACACAGTTATTTCTTATTCAGTATTTTCCAAATGACTCAGAGGTTGGCAAAGACTGAATGAGGCTGAAGTCTATACTGTTTAATCATATTGTAATGTAATATGGCTTCTGATGTATATTCATTTATTATTCATTCAAATTTTAATCCATTCATTGATTGATTTTCTACCCCTCCACTTCTCACTGCTGAGGTTGCTTTACCTGCATGGTTTAAGATACACAATTCTGCTTGGTAAAATGTGAAACTTTTACAACAAGGATTTTAGGGAGTAGGGCAGGAAAACAAACCCACGTGGCCCTTCTGTATGTTTTTTTTTTTAGTGGTGTAATAAAAACAAATGATTTCATGTTATCCCTGTAAGCAGCTCTGGTCTGCATTACTATATTTATTTTATTTTATTTTATGTATTGCTTTTCTATACCACCCATCTGACAGCGAGGTCACTCCGGGCGGTTGAAATGTATCAGGAAAAACTAAATGATGGATGGATTAGAATTATTATGAGCAATACTCACAAGTGAGTCTCCTTCTTGAACAAGGTGCATTATCTATACCAAAGAAAAGTGCAAGGACATTTTATTTTCAGAGACAGACAACAGATGATAAGAGAAGAGGTATGAATGCTCTTTATTGGGGGGGGGCTCTTGAAGATCAACTACTGTATTTGTTTTTCAAACTGTACCTGATCCAGCCTTTTCCTTTCCACCTAGAAGGTTTTTACTTTGTCTCAGTGGAAATGCTTGATAATATGAACACAAGGCAAGTCCTTGCACTACTGCCTAATAAAACCACCCAAACAGAGGAAAGTACAGCTTGAGAAGAGAAAAGCAGAAGTAAGATAAATCATGGGAAGAATAGTTGTTTAATTCAGCCATGTGTTCTTCGGCTTGGATTTGTGATGGGATAAGGACGGTGGCATTGAACCTCAGGCTGTAGAGCAGTTATGGTGAACCTTCAGCACTCCAGATGTTTTGGATCACAACTCCCATAGTCCTTCGCCATTTGCAATACAGGCTTGGAATTCTGGGAGTTGTGGTCCAAAACATCTGGAGTGCCGAAGGTTCACCACCACTGAACAATGAAAGCGGTTGAAGGGATCTTGGGATCGACAGCTGGTGGGACACAAGGAGTAGGAAACATGGGGAAGGGTGTCTCAAGATCATCCAAACAAGCCTTCCAGTATACGTTGAAAGAATTTAGAATGCAAAATTATTAGCAGTACTCACTTGTTGCAGCAGGACTTCTTTGTCTTTGGTTAGCTACAAAGTAGAATTGTACAATAAAAGTTCTCATATCTAATGTTATTTCAGAGTTTATTCAAGGACAGATCAAGATCACACTATTATTCAGTCTACCTTCTATTATTATTACTACTCTTTTTAAATCAGATACAAAGTACAGCCCAAAGCGTGCAGTGGTAAAGCATGGAAAAACCAACAAATGTCAGTGAAGATTCTCAGTCATCCAGTTGAGTTTATCTGGAAGTTGAGTCACGGCAACTGGACTTTTTTTCTTGCGAGATTGAAACATTTCACAGCTCATCCAAATAGCTTCATCAGTCTGAAGGAAGCTAGATACCTGGGTGAAAATCAAGACTCAGGAAGTACAGGCCTTTACAGACCACATCAATGCAGTGGACCCTAATATTAAGTTCACTAGGGAAGACACCCAAGACAACAGGCTGTCTTTCCTGGATTGTACAGTCATTATCAGACCTGACTGTGGCCTGGGAGTAGAAGTTTACAGGAAACTCAGCCACATGGATCAGTACTTACTGTTTGACTCCCACCATCCATTAAAACACAAATTAGGAGTCATAAACCACAGAGCAGAGAGCATCCCCACCTCAACAGAAGTGAGGAAGAAGGAATACAGGCACCTGAAGACAGCACTTAAGGCCAGTGGATATCCAAAGTGGACTTTCAACAAAGCAGTGTGCTGACCCAGAAGAACAATGGATGAGCCTGAGGCCCAGATCCGACATAAGAACCTGGTCATTTCCTACATGGTGGGAGGGTCTGGTTTTTGGCAAATACCACATCCCTGTTTATTTCAAACCCACAAACACACTAAGGCACAGACTTGTCCACCCAAAGGACTCAATATACCAAAACAAAAAAGGAGCAACATAGTATATGCAGTCCAATGCAGTGAGGAGTGTGCAGACCTCTACCTTGGAGAAACTAAACAGCCATTAAACAGAAGAATGGCCCAACATAGGAGGGGTAACAGCTCAGGACCAGAATCAGCAGTACACCTCCAGTTGAAGGACAAAGGGCACTCCGCAGAGTCAGTTTCACTATCATTATGTAAACAGGCACCACCTTTCAACTCCTGCAGAGAGCTTTCCAGATGCTACAGATTCTATTTTATGCAGTACCAAAAACAATAACTGCAAAAAAAAGTCTGTGTAGTTTGAGAATTGAAAACTCTTTCAATTCACTTCTTGCAGTCTTCAAGTTCATCTCCATTAGGGAGAAAACTCCCGGTATGTAGAGGGACTGATCAAGTGAACATGATTTTTGAAATATCAGTTTTGCTTGTGGCCTTTGCTGATACATCAGTTTGATTAAGCAAAGAGCTGGGCCTCTAACAGAACTATCGGAATAGACTTTCTAGGTCTATGGGACTCTTTTGGAAACACCACAGACTAAAAACTACACACCACAATCACTGTTCAAAATGAATTCATTTACATGAATTGCTATATATTTTGCTTCTCAAAATAAGCTACAGTTTAGTCCATGAAAAAAAAAAAAAAAGAGTTATACTTACCGGGTTTTCCTTAACGGGTGGGACCTGGAATACAGAAATCTACAGTTACTTCTTCATCTCCAACATGAGCAAAAGCTACCATGATTAACTCAACCGAATGCTGTTTGTACATCTCCTATTTATATATCTTCATCAGTACATAAAGCACACTGGATTAAAATGAAGGACTAGGAATTATCCTAAGGAGCCACCAATCTAACATTTAACAGGTAGAAGGCTAGAAAAGCAGGATAAGAAGATGATGGAAATGCATGAATGGTAGAGATGTTTTTTAAAAAATTCATTTCATATGGAACAAAACAATTTTGAAAAATGCATTTTATTCTTCATTTTGTTTCTTTTAAAAAAAACATTTTTTACAGCTGTCCAGCCCCGCTGGTTAGCACTTTTTTCTTTAAGCTAGTGCTGACCAGCTAGCCCGTGGGGTGGTCGGCGCTTTTTTTCCTTTAGGCTAGTGCTGACCAGCTAGGCTGCAAGCTAGTTGGTGCTTTTTGTTTTCTTTAGGCTATTGCTGACCAGCTAGCCCATGGGCTGTCCAGTGCTATTTTCTTTTTTTTCCTTTAGGCTACCACTGACCAGCTGGACCACTGGCTGGTTGGCACTTTTTTCCCTTTAGGCTAGTACCAACCAGTTAGCCAGTGGGCTGGTCGGCACTTAATTTTATTATTTATTTTTGACAAGAGCTGAGATCGGCACTTGTTAAAATTAATAATAAACGAAAATGAAACAGAACAAAATGAAAAATTCTGTTTTGTTTCATTTCATTTTTTAAAAAGGGCATTTCATTTTTCATTTTGTTCAAAAAAAATTAAACAAAAATTGTTTCATGCCCATCTCCAATGAGTGGTATGAAACTGAGCTGTGATCTTCCATGATTCTGGTATGGTCTTTTATTATTATGGCTGCTGCTGATGTTAAGACATATAATTATAAAGAGTAGATTTTTATTATTTATTATTATTAGAGATGGGGGCTGAACTACCAACATAGCAGTTCAATGTGACTTGTGGTTTGTCAAGTTTGATGAACCCAAAACCACAAACCCCACACTCATGAACTGACTGATCAATGAATTGGTCCATTGGTTGGTCATTTTTTTAAAGACAGACCATGTTGACGGGGTGTTATAGAAGCAATGGGGGTGTTTTGGAGAGGGGCTTTGGAGGGGGTGGGGTCCTTGATACACCACATCTGACTCCCACCTCTGCCTGTACTAAATTGCTGTGGGACAGATGGGCAACAAAACCATCCATCCATCCATCCATCAAGTGAGTCACATACATACACTCAGCCATCTTAAAGGGAACATTGGTGGCATGCTAAAACAGAAAGGCTGTTCTTGCTGAGCTCAAGTCTTTTCAGCTCCAGCACAACAAAACTGCGATTTTCAGGGGGGAAATTGTGCAAAGAAATCTTCAAAGGACTTTTCCATTATTTCTAAAGTTAAGAACTTTTTCAAATAGAAGAGATATGTAATACTTACTGGATCAACTGCTACATCAACCTGTATGCAATATCAAAGAGGTGTTGTAACATCATTTTCGGATCAATAATCTTTTAAAAGTTTGTTACCCCACTGAACACGTTGAGGAAATCCCCTTTGAGGAATGCCCTCTGGGAAGTACAGAAGACAAGGGATGCCTCTGACAGAAATGTTTGCTCCATTCATGGGTTGGTACTGGAGTATGAGCAGGACCAGATGAGAGTTTAAGCCAGCTGACCTCCAATCATTGAAGGGCTGTAGGACTTACCACTGGGGAGAGAAGGCAGGGTTCCCCTGGAACTCAGATAGATTACAGCCAGGAACCTCAGGCAGCTGGCATGTTGGGAGGTACCCAGATATTATGCAAACTCACTGGGAATGTTTGGCTCTGGGTCAAGCCTGGCACCAGACACAGATCATGTGTCTGGGGCCCCTTTGAAATGGTGATGTTATGTTGATTGGCTTAATAAAGTGTGCCCTATACTTCAACCCACCTCTTCTACCTTGCCTTGTTCTTCGGGGCTGGTTGGATACATTCATTTGTTCCCCCATGGAATTTGTATGTGCTTTTCTTTGTCAAGGTAAAAAAAAAACTCCTTAAAAAAACTAATTAAAAAGGTCTAAATACTGAAATAGTCAACCACTGAAGCCATTCTTAGAGATGGCAGATCAGATAAAATGTTCACGGCCTTTCCACCTTTTGGGCACACTCATCTGATACAGCAAACATATAGACCTCACTTTAAAACCTAAGATATATGCACGTGGCAGAACTGTCTCAAAACACAAAAGATTTCTAATACTCACCATCTGTGCAACGGGAATCTAAAATAATAAAAAAGAGAAAGGGTGAAGATTAGTTATTCCTTTGAAGCCTTAATGTTGCTCACAATATTGAATGTCAACTCATCATCTTCTCGTATTTGTTGGACCACTTGCCATGTACAAAGACATGCATGGATTACAGGATTTCATCGGGGTTTAAGGAAAGGTAACAAACTCAAGTAATATGCAATCCTCCTTTCACTTACCTTCAACCCAACAATTGTGCAAACTTTTCTTTATTCTTTCTGCTTCCTGGTACCCCATCCTAAATGCTGAATAACAGGATGGCCAATAATTTGCCCACTTATTTTACCTTTTTTATTGCTGCAGATGTTTTCATGGTCAGTGAAATTGTGAACACTCACATTTAGCCTCTATGGTCACTAACCAGTACAAGTTTCTTTGGGTATAGTAAGTCCCTCATATACCTCATAAAACTCACCTCGTCACTGAGTCTATTTGGACTTTAGCAGTTAATTCTTATTGGCCATTTGATCTATGCTATCATAGAATAGATTGTTGGTTCATAACCTTGGGAAATCCAGGTGTTCTTGAACAACAACTCCCAGAAACATGGGGCAGCAGAGCTTAGTGGTAAAAGTCTCTGAGAATTACAGTCCAAGACCACGTGGGTTAATTCAGAACTACTGGCATGGAGGACCACAAAGAAATGTCCTCATTTTTTTCAGGAGAGCCAACACAATTAAAATGAAATGCTCTCCATTAAAGCAATTTTGATGCAAAATATTGAATAACTCCAACATCCCAGACTTAGATTTTGCATTACCTCAACCAAAACAGAGTCATGTTATGAAAAGGCACAGTCGTATTCTTGCAGCTCACCCAATAGCTTACTAAATCAGAGATGAGCAAATCATGCTTCTTCAGATACACCTGGACCACAGTACGCACCAGCCCTAGGCAGTGTAGCCAATGGTGAGCAATGATGGAAGGTCAAGTCCAACAATGTCCAGAGGGCCTACCCTTGTCCTAAGTGTTCAGAAAAGACGGCACACGGAACACACACCAAAGGCAAATAGATACTTACCGAAACACTTTCCTTTGGGCAGGCGAGAAAGACGAGGAGAACTGAAGCCACAAGGAGCTTCATCTTGGCTTTGTGTCAGGTGTCTTCCACAAGAGAAAAGGCCACTGCGAGGACTGAGGGCCTATGGTCGCTCTATTTATACTGTGGATCTCTCCTGAAGTTTCAAGCCTGGTTGACCAAATGAAATGGCTTCTTTGTCAAGAAGATGGGTCACTTGTTATCTATAGTGAAAGGTCAGCTTATCAAAATCATCATCACATGGCTAGTATTTGTTGGCCCTGAAAGCCAAGGGCCCAATTGGTGCTAAAGAGTAGACACTTCTTCTTCTTAACTGGAGCGTAAAAGGGTCTCCAACTGAGCTTTGCCATGTATGCAGAGCAAAGTACATGGTAGATCATCTGGGTGACATGAAGAACATTTCCACTTCCCCATATAATGAAGGGTTGTTCTACTGGGCTAGAATGACATTTAGAAGGGAAAATTCCCAACCTTATTTGAAGAAAAAAAAACTGGTCTAAAGGCAGAAGATGCAACAATTGGACTCTTCAATATTATTGGGGTCAAACACACCAATGGGACAATAAAAGACTGAAATTTACTCAGATCCCAAAAGAAGTGCTGAATTTCAAACATAGTTTATCTTCATTCTAACTGGGCGTGTTTGCCACTAATAATCGACCCTTACCATGGATGGCATCACTCTTCTGCAACCGCTAACGTTTTTCAACTGGATTTCATTTTGTATGCACTTGATAGTGTGCCTATACTTCTTAATACTCTCTTGGAAAAGGGCTAGTAATATGAGTGAATGTCAAACTATAGTTCAAGGGATCAGATAGTATTTTTTCATGTTGGCGTGAAAGAGCAGATCATATTTTTTAAAATGCCTTAGAGAAACTTTAGATGACTGTCCTGCATCCGACAGCTGATTGGCCTGCGTGCTAATTTTAAGGTTGAAATCTGTTTCATTTGAACAATTTTATTCTGCTCTTCTAAACTCTCTATAGAAGTGGTGGCGAAACTTTTGGATCACAACTCCCATAATTCCAAGCCTGTATTGCTAATCACAAAGGACTGTGGGAATTGTGGCCCAAGGTTGTGCCGAAGGTTCACCACCACTGGTATAACAACTCTATTCTGGTAGGGGTTTGTCAATGATGTAATTATCCTTTAAGAATGCAGCAAGAAACAATGAACTGTTTGGTACATTGCTAGTGTGTTACTTTCCTTTTGTGGTATTGTTTGTTTGTTTGTTTTGAAGATCATGGAGTGAAGCCTGCTGTGTCACACAAGAACTAAGGGTATATGTGGAGTCATGGTGCTGCATGGTTCTATGTGCTGGTGTGCAGCATCTCACATTGTTTTTACAAGAGTGTAAATGAAATACATCCTGTATAGAGATGGGCATGAAACGAACAATTTTTTGTTTTTGTTTTTGTTTTTTTTTCGTTACGTAATGAAACGAAAAATGAATTTTGTCTCCAAAATGAAACAAAACGAACCGAAACAACAGAAATGTTGTCGTGCGTTTCATTTTCGTTGCGGCAAATACATTGAACTCTAATGAATGCTAACGAAACAGCAATTTTTCATTTTTGTTTTTTCGTTTCGTTATGTAATGAAACAAAAACGATTTTTTTGCAAAAAATTCACAAAAAATGAAAAAAAGAACCGAAACGGACCCCCTAAACGACAAACGACAAACGAAACACCATTTTTTTGAGTCGTGCCCATCTCTAATCCTGTACTGTCTCTATCTATCCTTTCTGACTTTTGCTGCTCCCTGCTTTGTCTCTTGCAGTTCCTATTGCTTCCCATCACACACATCCCTTGCCTCAACTGCTTGTGTTGCCCCAAAGAGGAACACAGCCAGGGCACAGGGGTGGGTCTGCTATGGAATGCATGAAGCTTAAGCTTCAGGGCTCTTCATCCTAGACAGAAGATCCCCAGAAGTGACTTAAGTCCACAAATGTGGCAATCTGTCATGGAATGATGCCACTGGAGAAGATGACAGTGGTTACCCAGACCTGGTTGCTAGTTGCCAAGGACTCCCCATAACAGTTCAAGCTTCGGGGCCTCCCAAATGTCGGTATGTTCATTCTTATGCCTGCATATTCTTTCTTATGATTTGCTGCCAAGGCTGTAACTTAGAGGGAGCAACTGGGGCTTTGACCCAGAACACCACAATGGAAAGGATGCTGTAATCTAGAGGAGAAACTGATGGTGGGGAAAATAGATAGCAACACCTCCAGCTCTATTCTCTTTCCTTCAAACAAGCAAACAAACCAAAACACCCACCATCAACCTCCTTTGTCTTTTGGTGGGACCCATCACATTTCCCCCATGCCTTCACTTGAAGCTAGCAGTATTGGTTGCCTCAGATCTCAACATGACTAGTTATGACTCTGGTTACTAACCTTGGATGCCACTCTCTGTGGCAGATGAATGCTTATATGATGAGACATCTGAAGACAATTGTGTCACCAGGAGAGACATGTGGAGCAGACCTCCAGGATCACCTTATCAGGGTGGGCAACTGTCGGCCCTCCAGATGTTTTGGACCACAACTCCCACACTCTTCTCATTGGCAATCTAGGCTTGGAATTCTGGGAATTGTGGTCCAAAACATCAGGAGGGCTGGCAGTTGCCCACCGCATCCATGAAAGAGTCTAAGATTTCCTTCAGGTGCCATTGCTCGGAAAGCCATTTATTGAAGTGGTACGTTTCAAGCTTTGACCCTGCCCTAACTCACAATCAAGGAAGCATACAGGTTGTTCTGTGTACATTGGTTGGTTTCCTGGAATAATAGCAGCTATCTCTGAGAACTGATAATAAAGGTGAAAGCTAATAAGCAAGAAATCTCAAACACAAACATTGCTTAGGGCAGATTTGGGTTGGCGACATCAAGTTCTCAAACGTTGGTTTGAAATGTTCAGCCACATCAGTGAAAGTCAGATGACTATCTTCCAGCTTCTTTATTTCATTCTAAGCTAGTTTAACCCATTTATCTTTCATGTACGGTTATTGCACCTAGAAGACTGTTATGTGCAGCATGGTAAGCATGGAGATTACAAACTTTAATTCTAAAACTAAGAGGACTTCATATGCCAACTATTTCCATTGTTTATTGCAAACAGAAGTATCTGCTCCTTGCAACTTTGGAATTAGAGAGGAATGGAGCTCTTTTCACCAAAACTCATAGGAAGAGATTCAGTATCTCCTTCTATCACTTTATTTCTCATCCATGAAATATATATTTTAAATGCTCCCTGGTGATTCCCATTATTCCAGCCCATTTAGAGTTGCCAGGCACACAGATCTGGTTGAAGATTCAGGGCATTGTTATATTCCCCTGACTCACCAGAACATTTCTCTATAATGAAGAATTCAGAAAAGGCCGTATGGTTCAGGATTACACAAATGCAAGAGGAAGGCAATACCTTCCTTGAACTACTAAAAAAATCACACAAGGAAATTGCCAGCTTTAGTGGATGAAATTTCACTTTCTCAGACTGGGCGCCATCTCTTCGTAGACAGTGCAGAAAAACCACCCAGAAATTCATAGCTGATGAGCGTGCCAAGTCTGCTTGTATGAGCTGAGTTCAAACTTAGGTTATAAAGTCAGCGGTGGTGTGAGGCCTCAAGCACTGCCCCTTATGGCATGGTTGAGATTTTCCATCCCAAACATCCAAACAAAGGGTTTGCTAATGTCCCAGTAGATGCCCTCAGATTTCTCGACTATGTTATGCTTCTTTCTCTGTCTCAGGGCAGGCCAAATGGAAAGAGACAGACTGTATTTTGTATACAAAAAGCTCAACAAGAGCCATTGCTATGGCTCCTGGGTGCATTCTGCCATTTCCTTTTGTTTGTATGTGCGTGTGTGCTCTCTTTGGGAGTGCATAACTCACACAACAAAATCCAGTTTCCATCAAACTTCCCTTCAGTTTTTGTCCCTCTAGGTTCCTTGAGGGGCATTTTATAGCCAAACAAATTGAGAAATCAAAAATCATTAATAATTCATCTGTTCGTGTTCGTTGGAAGTTATTGATGTGCATAAATGTGAATCAACAAATTAGCAATTTTTGAACAAAAGTTCAGTTCATTTTCAAATGTTTGCCCTTCTCTAGTAGCTGGAGCTCTTTCTCAGTCTTCAGGCCAAAGACTGATAAACCAACTAGGAACATAGATTCAGCTAGAGGGCTGGTGGAGATTAGGGTTAAATGCAGTGTTTCATAAAGGTCAAACTGTGGCTCCTTTGCATAACTGTAATTTCATCCGATACTTAAATCCAGGTTGTTCTGTTTTTTTAAAAAAAATCTCATCATTGCATTGTATTTTAATATGCCTTTATCTCATGGATCTTATTCTTTGTTTATCTACTGTAATTAAATTAATCTCCAAATTAGCTGTACCTATCAATAGCTTCAGATCATCTCTGGCTACACAATTAGGTATCTGCCTTTCAAACACTGAAACTGTCAGTTGCAAATTTGGCAGCTCCGTGGTCTGAATCCCAGGTGCCACGCGGCAGAGTGAGCTCCCGCTGATAACCCCAGCTCCTGCCAACCTAGCAGTTCGAAAGCATGTAAATGCAGGTAGATAAATAGGTACCACCATAAAAAGTGGGAAAGTAAAAACAGTGTTTCCTTGCAGCCATGCCGGCCACATGGCCATGGACTTGCACAACACTGGCTCTTTGGCTTGAATATGGGAATGAGCACCGCCCCTAGAGTCAGACATGACTAGGATGCATGTGTGTGGGGAACCATTACCTTTACCTACCAATGAAATTAATTCATTCTTTTTCACAGTGTGTTTTTCATGGTTCTATATAATTTTGCCACTCCTGGAATCTAATCGGTCCAGCATCTATCTTCTCAAATAAATTATTATGTCTCATTCTGATGTATGGTGACTCTTTTCAGGGATTTTAACTAGAGAGTAGTGAGAAGTGGTTGACCTTTCCCTTTTTGGGGGCGGGGGTGCTCTGGGACTGTGTGAAGCTTGCCCAAGCCCACAGAGGCTGACCATGCCTCACCAGAGGCACAGTGGGGTAGCAAACTCCCAACCTCTGGCTTCACAGCCAGATAGCTAAACCACTGAGCTACCTGGCCAGCTCATATATCTTCTCAGGGTTCAGGAAATATTGAATATTACGATTTCTGACAACGATTACAGGTGGATATGTTGATGTGAATGCAGGGGAGGATAAAAAGAGAAACAGTTGTGATGCAGAGAAACACAACCATCTCTCTTCTCACCACGAGAAGACTCAAATATAGGTTTCAAGGATGAACCAAATTATGAGGTTCAGTGTTCAAAGCCTTGCTCTACCACCCTCCATTGATGAAAGGAGTGTGCGAATAAAAAAAAGATTATGTTGTAAAGAAGCTCAACCAGTGCTTATGCTTACATATAAAGCACTATACGGCTTAGGACCTGGTTATCTAAAGGATAACTCCAGTACTTTGACCACCTCGTGAGGAGAGACAACTCCTTGGAAAAGTCCCTGATGTTGGGAAAGATTGAAGGCAAAGGAAAAGGGGACAGCAGAGAATGAGATGATTGGATGGTGTCATTGATGCAACCAATATGGATTTAACCAAACTCTGGAAGGCAGTGGAGGACAGGAAGGCCTGGTGAGCTCTGGTCCATGGAGTCATGAAGAGTCGGATATGACTGAACAGCAGAACAACAACAATCTAAAGGACCATGTTCTTCCATATGAGCCTGCCTGTATACTAATATCAGGCCAGGAAGTGTAATTACCTATGCCAAAGATATTGTAGACACTTATCACACTCAAAGGTCTACAGAAGAAATGTAAGCCACTTGACTCAGGAAGGTAACTCAACTTTATTTCTTGATGATCCACAGTAAGGACTGCAGGTGATTTCAGAAAACTCCAGGGGCTGAGCAGACACTTGCTACTTGTCCCTATTTACTACAGTGCAGATGAACAAAATTAAGAAATGCAGCTCTTGACTACAGAATCACCATAGGCTTGAAAGAGACCTTGGAGGTCTTCTGGTTCAACCCCTTGCCCAAGAAAAGAGACCTCATACCATCCTGGACAAATGGCTGTCCAATCTCTTCTTGAAATGGGTGATGGGACGCCCACAACATCAGGAGGCAGGCTGACCCAATGTATGTTTGAATCAACCATCATTGTGTTTCATATTTTTAAGAGAATGCCTAATTGCCTTCTGGCCCCATTTGCTAAATGTATAGGAGACAAGACCAGGCATATGTGGTCACATCTGTAACAGTAAGTCTTCTTCCACCAATAATGGAATCATCATAATTATGTGGGACTGTTAATTTAAGAACAAAACAGAGGAAACAGCTTCAATGTATTTATTTTATTTTTGCCATCCTCCATAACATTAACAAGGCAGTTCTTCTTGCCTGTAGCCCTTCTTTACAAAAGGCAACAAAATCAATTAGAATTACAGAACTTCACTAAGTTGCACTACTATTCTTTTGTTATTATTTGTTTAGACTTGATTATCCTGGAATGGCAGCACAGAAGGAGCAGTCCCTGATCATCAATATGGTCCAGACATTTCAATATATCCTCTTGTTCATGACCCTAGAAAGAAAAATTATTTTGGGAAAAAATGAGAAAGATGGTCAAGGAACTAGAAGAAAGTATACTAGTTCTAATAGATTAAATAATAATTTCCTTTCTGGAGATATTGGTTAGTCTAAAATGAGGCATATTCTACTCCTACTGCATTCTATAGGTGCACTTATGTCCCCCAATGTAATGTATTTTGATAAATATCTGTATGTGATATGTTAATAGGGCTGATAGCCATGTTAAATGGCTTTAGAAGAAGGCTACACAGATTTATGAAAAAATAAATCTCTCTCTTTAGTTACAAGTCATGGTGGCAAATGGACAGCATTTCTTTGAATGTCAGGCATTAAAGAACTACACTGAGAGAAAGTTACTGTCTCTATGACTACTTTGAAAATTTCAGAGGTGTACCTTGTTTACATAGAGGACTAGGTTTATTTTTTGGAACTTGGGCTCTTAATCAGAACCTGGGCATTTTTTTATTTTTACTGGGCATGTCCCTTAGAAGGTCTGTTTGATGCCACCACAGCTAAACCACAGAGCTATTCAGCAGTTTTAAGCCAATGTTTTCTCTGTTGGGATTTCCATATGGATAAATATACTGTCTGAACTCACCACATTATAGGACATTGCTAATGACCTAAAAAAGAAAAGAGAGAAAGGATCCATGATTCTTGTTGTATTTTTAGAGTAAACAAACCATTAGTTTTGGTTTGTATCCCCCAAGAGCCAAAGTGATGTAAAGGGCAGAAGATTCCATGTCTTTAGTAGCCTTGGATGTCAGTAGATAAGTTGCAAGCAGGTTTCTTCTGAAGAACACTGTTCAATGATTAGTCTTTGAAAAAGTCCTGCTAGGCATTAAAAGTTAGAGCAAAGCCAATGGCAGAAACGTAGTAATAGGGGCATTCTTTATTTTTCCCCTTTGGGGGAGCATCTGGAGCATTCCAACTTAATTTCACTTCCCAGGACAGGACTAGGGGTGATAACTTAATAGGCTGCTAGAAAAATAAAAAAGTTGCTGAGTTTTTGAGGGCAAGCCCTCTTTTTCAAAGCAGGTTTAAGAGTCCAAGCGTGGCAAGGGATGTATTTTGCCAGGAGAGAGTTGTTGAAAAGGTTCATTTGTTCCCATGACAGATGAAGGAATCAGTCCAAAGACAAATGGCTGCTAATACAATGGTACCCCAACTTAAGAGCAGCTCAACTTAAGAGCAAAAAGAGTGTTTTAACTGTTGCCTTACACATTTTAGATATGGTCTGCTCGACTTACAAAATTTTTTTCATTTTTTTTCATTTTCAAACTTAGTTTTTTTCAATTTTTTCAAACTTAGTTTTTCAATTTTTTAGATAGGTACCCCGACTTAAGAGTAGTTTGACTTAAGAGCATGCATTTGGAATGGATTAAATTCGTAAGTTGAGATACCACTGTATATGTGTACTCTACCTAGAGTTAGAAGAGGCAGATGGGCCAAGATGATTTAGCTAAATAAATTCCATCCTCTCCTTTACTGTTGATAAAAGAACAAACACATTATCTAAATGGCAATATCCCTTCACTTTGTTGTCACCAGCAGCAGAAGATTGCTTACGAAACTGCTAACCACCTAAAACGGAGACAGGATTATTCTTTTTCTAGGTGGAGCAGGCATTTGATTCACATTCTAAGATTTCCTAGAAACAAGATGTTTAAGGAAATCTATGAAATTTCTCAGTCCGGGTCCAGCACTCCTGAAAGAGAACACTTGCCGTGTTGCTTTGGTTAAATTCTAACGATCTGCTGAAGTCATAGTATTTGTTAGAAATACTCACTTCTGATTCCAGATCATCGAGATCTGTATCTTCCTACAACAAAGAAAAGTTCAGTACAGTGACTGTGAAGATTCTCAGTCATCCAGGTGAGTTTATCTGGAAGTTGAGTCATGGCTACAGTAGCCATGACTCAACTTCCAGATACATTAGAGTGACATCTTATTCACAGAGAGCCCTTTTACATGACCCCTAATATCCACTGCAAAACACTTGCAGATCTGGAGCATAAAATTGTTTTCCCACCAGCAGCAAACTTTAAAAATAATAAAGTATGCCCACGCCCACTTAAGCGCGCCCCAGCGCACTTTACAAGTACCTGGTCTTTGGAGGTAAAAAAATTTCTGATGTGGATTGTAAAGCTGTGGACGCAGGGCTCTCCTCACCTTTCTTTGTTTTTGTTGTCCCCACCACCCCTTTAACAGACAGGAATCCCTACAGGGCTGCTCTGATAGCAGACGGAGGTGAGCCTGCATTCTTTTCTCCCCTTTTTTCTCCCTCTCCTCACAAAGACAGGAGCAAGGGAGTGCGGTGTGGTGGGAACAAAGGAAGAGTGACAAACCCCCAGGATCTCTGGTCCGAATTTAAGTTGCCAGTGGATCTTAGGGGTCGTGTAAAAGTGCCCTAAGTGGGCACAGATAACCATTCTTAAATTGCCCAAATGCCATTGCTGATTTAGCACCATCAATAAACAGGGTACTTTAGAATGTCCTACAAATTTAGGGCACACCACTGTCTCAGTGAAAGTGTCTAATCTGAAATCTGAATTTTTGTATGCAAATTTATTAACAAATACTCACTTCATCTGACAGGGTTCCATCCATTTCATTAGCTCCCTGTGTAGAATTGGACAATTAGTTCTCATATCTAATATCACTTAAGAGGATATTTAATGGTGGATAAAGTCCAAACCATCATTAACTCTACCCTCTTTAATTATTACAAAAATTTGCTTATTTCTTTCTTTTAAAACAACAATATATTTTATTCATTTTCTGTTATTTCCAAAGCGCCTCGATATGCATAGTGTCAATAAATGTAGCAACCAAAAGGCAGGATTGCTCCCCTAAGAAGACTTTAGGCAAAAAGATGAAGAATTTTAAAGAAATTTATGAGGATCTAGTTTAAACCTTTTTAAAAAAATGGCCATCAAGATAATATTCACTATAACAAGTGCTTCCTGAATAATTTTGTTAACCTACAAACAGAAATAAATACAATACCTGTATGTGGACAGAGATAACCATTCTTAAATTGCCCAAACGCAATTACTTATTTAGCACCCTAAATGAACAGGGTGATTTAAATTGTCCTACAAATTTAGGGCACACCACTGTCTCAGTGAAAATTTCTAATCTAAAATCTGAAATTTTGTATACAAAATTATTAACAATACTCACTCCATATGACAGAGTTCCATCCATTCCATCAGCCCCCTGTGTAGAATTGAACAATTAGTTCTGATATCTAATGTCACTTAAGAGGATATTCAAAGGTGGATAAAGTCCAAACCATCACTAAATCTACCTTCTTTACCTATTACAAAAAAAAAATGTCATTTCCTTTTTTTTTTTAAAGACTATCGTATATACTCGAGTATAAGCTGAGTTTCCCATCCCTTATTTTTGGCTGAAAAAAAGGCCCTCAGTTTATAATGAAGTCAATACTTGAGTTGGGGAGATGGGGAGGTGGTGGTGGTGGCACATGGCTCTGCCCGCCAACAGGGCACCCATCGGCAGTAAAGCAGGAGAGGTGGGGACCGGGGGGGATTGAGGGGCTGGTGGTGGTGGCAGTGGCGCATGACTTCTCTTTCTCCCAGGGGACCCAGCAGTATTGAAGCTTGAGAGTTGGGGACCGGGGATGGGGGCATGCGCCCCCCCTGCTTCTCCTGCCTTCCCCAATTTTCTGGTAACACACCATTTAAATCGACTTTCCCATTGGAGACACTCCAGGTGGAGACTCTCTTAAGGGGCTAACAGGGGGGATGCACAGCTAAATCTCTTCGGCTACCACTGGTCTTCTCAAGGAACCTCCTCAAATGCCCTGCCGAAATGAGGGCGCCTCTTTCAGTCTCTCTCCCACCCGATTCTGATCCCTCCCATGAATTGGACTCAACCTCCTGTGCCCTTGGATAGTGATCCTCAACAGGACCCCTTGCGGAGAAGAGGAAAACATGAGGAGAGCCTTTGGGAAGCAGCCAGAGTCCTTGTTTTCCTCCAGAGGGGAAAAAGGAGCACAGGGGAAGGGAGGACTTTTTGCAGAGATGGACACTAACAAGACAGGATTTCCCCACTTCCCCCCTGTTTGTGTTGGTCTTTTCCTTTCTAGGAACCACAACTCTATTCCATTAACCCTTTGAGCATCACCCAGAGAAGGAGGCAAAGCAGGAGAGGTGGGAGCTGGGGTATGGGGGTAACACTCAGCTGGCTTGGGGGGCACTTGGAGAGGGTGGTGGAGGGATACCGGCTTATCTACTGGGATCAATACGTTTTCCCAGTTTTCCCTCGGCTTATACTCAGGTCAGCTTATACTCCAGTATATACAGTATAATTTATTCATTTTGTTAGTTCCAAAGCGCCTCAATATGCATAGGGTTAATAAATGCAACAACCAAAAGGCAGGATTGCTCCCCTAAGAAGACTTTAGTCAAAAGTTGAGGAATTTTAAATGATTTTTAAAATGGCCATCAAGAAATTATTCACTGTAGCATGAGATTCCTGAATAATTTTGTTAACCTACAAACAGAATTAAATACAATACCTGTAAGTGGGCAGAGATAACCATTCTTAAATTGCCCAAATGCTATTGCTGATTTAGCACCATCAATAAACAGGGTGCTTTAGAATATCCTACAAATTTAGGGCACACTGCTGTCTCCGTTAAAATTTCTAATCTGAGATCTGAATTTTTGTATGCAAATTTATTAACAAATACTCACTTCATCTGACATGGTTCCATCAATTTCATCAGCCCCCTGTGTAGAATTGGACAATTAGTTCTCATATCTAATATCACTTAAGATGATATTTAAAGGTGGATAAAGTCCAAACCATCATTAAGTCTACCCTCTTTAATTATTACGAAAATTTGCTATTTCTTTCTTTTAAAACAACAGTATATTTTATTCATTTTCTGTTATTTCCAAAGTGCCTCAATATGCATAGTGTCAATAAATGTAACAACTGAAAAGGCAGGATTGCTCCCTTAAGAAGACTTTAGTCAAAAGTTGAAGAATTTTAAAGACATATCTGAGGATCTAGTTTAAATGATTTTGAAAATGGCCATCAAGAAATTATTCACTGTAGCATGTGCTTCCTGAATAATTTTGTTAACCTACAAAGCTAGCACCATCAATGAATAGGATGCTTTAGAATGTCCTACAAATTTAGGGGACACTGCTGTCTCAGCGAAAACTTCAAATCTGAAATCTGAATTTTTGTGTTTATTTATTTATACAACAAATGTATGCAAAATGATTAACAATACTCACTTCATCTGACAGGGTTCCATCCATTCCATCAGCCCCCTGTGGAGAATTGGACAATTAGTTCTCATATATAATATCACTTCAGAGGATATTCAAAGATGAATAAAGTCCATACCATCATTTAGTCTACCTTCTTTAATTATTACAAAAAATTGCTATTTCCTTTTTGTAAACTACCATATATACTCAAGTAATAGATCAGTTTTTCAGCTCTTATTCTAATCTCTTCTATTCTAAACTTCTAATTTGAAATATGACTGGGAAGCATGTAGAATGGATGAAATTAAAGATCTAAATGAAAGAGTAGACTCTGTCACTCAAGGTGCATCACACTAGCTTTGGAAAGTCACAAGGAATGATCTCAGTACAGCAAGAAAATCACCAGAAAAATTGTATAGTGGCAGAGATTCATGGATGTTGGCAGGGCGACATAGCTTTTGTCCTTCCAAATTAAAAACACCTTTACTGCTTTAATGTACAAATTTAAAGAAGAGATTTACTGTAGTACCAACTACTCTGCACCTGAATTATTGAACAAACTATTATGGACCTCTGACCATCTCTGAACAAATCCCTTCAAATAAGCGTATATGGATTATTTTATTAAATGTGTCAGTAGAAAGCAAAAGATAAACTATAAAAATTATTAGGAATACTCACTTCTGAATTTAATGTCCCAAAATCCTCTGGTGCCTACAACATAGTAAAGCCCAGTAACATTTTAATCTCAGAAAAAGACAGCAGACGGCTCTTCATTAAGAAATCTAAACACTGTTTATTTGTGTGTGTTGGGGGGGGGTATTCCTGATCCAGTATTGATTCACCATAATGGCCCTTAGTTCTCCACTGGTTCAGTTGACATTTTTCTTGCATCCACAAGACGCTTATTGTGTCTCAGTATGTTGGTGACAAAAATCTGTGCCTTTCACAGTAGAGAAGATCCAGCAGAGAAGTGGAATTCTTTTATACTCCCCCCCCCCAGAAGTTCAAAGATTTCCAGCACATGCAAATGGTCACAAACCTCTCTCAACATCCATAATCTTTTAGAATGGCAAACCCAAGGACATGGCCTGGATTTGAGGAACTTGGCTCTAGGAAGATTATCACATGAAATAAGAAAGGGAATAGAATAAGATATAGAGGAAAAGAATGGCGGCTCCATTTGAATTAAAATATTTGACCGGGCTTCTTTGCCCTCTCACAGAATTCAGGTGCAAAGTATGGCACCTGTACGCTGGCTGCATGGGTGGGGAGCGGGCTATTTAAGGGTCCGTTTGCTCCCCACCCGTTGCCAGCACAACTCTGAAGCTCCCTCCCTCCCACCCTTTTATTGTGGATGATGAAGCTTGCTGGTCGCTTCGGGGCCAGATGGGAATTTTTGGTTGTCACTCAAATTGGCCTAGAGTGGTGGCATGTTTTCACCCATCCCATCATCCACATGGCACGGCTGGGTAATGTTAACTTAAAATCCTCCTTTTGGTCGCAATTAGTGGTTAGGGCAGGTGGTCTGGTAATTTCATTAGGCACCTCTGTTATACAGCATCTGTCAGGTGCTGGGCAGCCCTCATGGATAAATTTGATAAACTAGAATGTCAATAGTTATTGTTAAATAGGAGCCCCGGTTAGGAAATGAGGGCTGCGAATGGTTAGGAGATTCTCGATAGGTAAGATGGTTTAAGTCCCTGTTTGGCATCTTACCAAAGGCATTATTTATCATGCCAGATTAATCTCTTGTCAATTGGAGGTGCTGATAAGTTATAACATAGAACTGAACTACCACTTGCCCTACGGCACAGGCCCTCTTTAACTTGCAGTTATTCTTTTACAGTTAATTAATGTTATAAATAAATTGTGGCCCTTATTAACTCCAGAAACGTTGTCTCGTCTCTTTATTACTTCTGGGGGGGGCAAAACAAACCTCGCCAAAAAATCTATAGAATCTATGGACTTCAAAACTAATCCAGTCGAACAATGGCAGTGGTAACATGATTTGTTTTGCATTTAATAAACTAAGTGGAAACCCTCAGAAGCAAAGATCCCAAGCTACTAGAAATCATAAACTCAAGTCAATGTTGCTTATATTCTATGTTTAGTCTATAGAAAAATGATTTTCCTGGCAAAATTGCAGCTGTACTCACATTTTCTAATGAACTTCCCTTCATCTCACAAATCTACAGTATATAGAAATATAGAGTTATTCCTTATTCAGTATTTTACAAATTACTCTAAGGTTGGCAGAGACCTAGTTATGATTAAGTATATACTAGTTGATCATATTAAAATATATCTTACAATTTGCATCCATTGTTTGATCTTTCATTCATCTTAGGATATTTTATAAAAATAGTTCAAAAACACAAAACCTGCAATAATTATTAAAGGCAACAGTCATAATAATAAAAAGGGGAAAACACAAATGATCTGGCAGGGCCTAATATAAATATGTTCAAAGTTGCAAAATTCTATTCAGCCACAGTTCAAATTTGCCAATAAATGGTTTTAACGAATGTCTAATTAGTCCAAACCAGTCTTAGTTTAGAAATTGCAAGATGTTAGTAATTTTAGTAAGACTTCAACACGTTTCTAGACCTATTTCATCCTGATTCTATCTTATTAAAACACAGAATGTAAACACCCTCCTGAAAGTAAGACAGTGGCCCCCTGCCCATTCACAAGGAGTTTGTCATGGAGAAATACAGTCACCTAAAGTAGTCTGAATCCAAGTGATTATGGACTTTATAGGTGCATTTTGAATTTTGTTTGATGAAAAGCTGCCAGCTAGAGAAGCCAATATTACATGGAGCTCTTATTTTAAAATAAATCAAAACTCTTTATGGTCTTTTATATATATATATATAAATTATTTAAATTATATAAATCATTTATATCATTTATATAAATTATATAAAATACAAATTAAATAATCTACACCCACCCACCCACCCACAAACACAAAAACACACAACATTTTTATGTTCTCCCTGTAAACAACACTGCTCTCAATGACAATATGAAATGGCTCAGTAAAAAGTAAAATACTGATTATAAAGAATTATTTGTAGTACTCACAATCAAGTCTACTTTTTCATGAAGGCTAAGTAACTGCAATAAAGAAAAGCCCAGCTATGTTTTAGTTTGAAAGAAAGACAGCAGTTGAATATGCATTAAGACATCAATGTATATTATTTGGAGACTCTTACGGGGGGGGGCATTGAGGGAGCTCTGCACTGGTTTTGGTGCTAAAACATGCCTGTGATCACTATTATTAGTACATAAAAATAGTGATTGCAGGCATGTTTCAGTACCAAAATTGCTCAGTACAGAGCTTCCTCCAGCTCTTTCTTGCAGACCAATGAAATTTGGAGAGGGGTCAGGGGGCTAAGTTATTAAACTCTAGGAAAAAATATTTCTAATTGAATTTGCACCTGCTAATTGCTCACCTGTGGGGGGCTGGGGGCTATTATTGGCTTAGTTCCAAACTGATATTTTCCTAGAAGGATCCCCTTTGGAGTTTAATAATACAGCCCCCTGAACTCGAAACCCCTCCAAATTTCAGGGGCTTACAAGGAAGAGCTTGAGGAAGCTCCCCTGCCATTTTGGTTCCTCTAGAATGAATCATTTCACTCCTAGAGGGGGAAATTATGTGTTTTTTAAATTTCATAACAAAATGTGTTCTACCATTTTGTTATGTAATGAAGTAATTTGATATATAATGAAATGACAAAACAGAGTTTTGTTTTTCATTTTTGTCCCCATCTCTAGTAAATATCACTTATTTCCAGGATGGCTAGTGGGAATCATCTTATCAAAGCATATAGAAAATTAATAGCAGTACTCACTAGATCAAAGAGAATTCCCATTTCATTGGAAACCTACAAAGTAGAAATGTACGATTAGTTGTCACATGCAATGATACTTCAGAAAATATTCAAAGGTTGATAAAGGTAATTTATTATTGCCTACAAAGTGTCTCCAATGCTCACAATGTTAAGAAATGTAACAACTAAAAGGCACAATTGTGCCCTAAGGAGTCCCCAACAATATCTAAAGGAATTTCAAGAAATCTTAGAAGATTAATCATAAACTAGAAGATTTGCCAAAAAATAATAATAATCAGCAATACTCACTGCATCATGCAATTGCTGTATAATGTCATGAAGCTGTAATGCAGAAAAACAAAGTGATTTTTAGGTCCAGAGTTGGATAGAGCAAAACCATTCCTCAGTCGTGCAAATGCTGTTGGTTCATATTGTTCATTTAGCAGCAGCCACAAAGAGAATGCTTTAGAATGGCTTGATAAAAAGGACACCCCAGTGTCTCAGTGGTAGGCAACTGGAAAAACCATGTATGAGCCATGAATTAAAGATCAAAGGAAAGTAATTAGCAAAACAGAAGAAGCTTTCACACAGGGTCCCTTGATAACACTATATTTGGAAGGGCACATAGAGAGATCCCATTCCACCAGAAAATTACCCAGTTCTATGGATTTATGAATGCTGGTAGACTGTGATAGCACTGATTTCCCCCAAATTTAAAACTTATTTACTGTTTTTAAGTCTAATCACAGAGACAAGTCATGCAGCATTAGCACACACTATGCACCTGAATAATTTAACAGATCACTAAGGACTTTTCTCCATCCCTGGAACATTCCTTTGTACAATCATATATTGGTTGTCCCATTAAGTGTGTGGCTAAAAAACTGAAAGATTCACCATAAGTATTAAGGATGCTTACTTGTTCTACAGATTTCTGAAGCTCTGCTGGTGCCTACAACATAAAAAAATACAATGATATCTTATTCTGGTATTTTGATTCTCATCTCCAAAACAATAGTGGCATCAGAGGTGATGTGCGAGCAAATAGGAATGAAGCCTAATTGCGATGGTGAGACCTCAATTACAATTTAATTATCCACCCTGTTTAGACATGGGCACGACTTGGTGAAATTGTCATTTCCGTTTTCGGATATTGTTTCCGTTACGTAACGGAAACGGTAACGACAATTAAGCTGTCAGAACTCGAACTTCGAACCGAAAAAAGAAAAATTGGGTCTGATTTGTCGTTGTCGTTCCTGGCATCACGCGGCGATCGCGCGATGCCAAGCGGCACAGAAAAAAAGTTTTAAAAATTTAAAAAAACCAGATTCCCAGCCAAAAAAGCAGGCGAAAATATGCCTGTCTGAGGGCACCTACCAGAGGGGTGGTTTCTGGGGGGGGGTCCCCAGCCTTCCCCCCCTCCTGTCCTGGGCTGCTGGTACCAGGCTGGGAGGGGGCATCCTCGGTGTCTCCATTTGCCATGCGGTGCGGGGGGATCCAAAATGGCATCCACAATATTTTTTTTGAAATCGTGGTCCAAAAAAACCACCAAAGCACCACAGAAACATGCGAAAATTAGCTATTTTAAATGCTTGAATTTTTACAGTAGCAGCAGTGGGTTTTTTATAGCAGTAAAAGGTCGCACTGATTTTATTTTTTTTATTTTTATTTTTATTTTTTTTACACCTGCACAATGATGGGCTGGCCATGGGATGGGACCATGCAATTTTTTGGACCCATTCTACCAATCACATGGCCAGGTTTTGACTGACACGTCTGGATGTGCAAGAGGGCATAAAAAGCCAAGGCACTCCCAGAAGAGTCGCAGTCCGGGCTTGGATATAGGTGGGAGAGGGCTGTGTGTAGCTGGCTGCTGTACTAGACTAGTTTCGATTTCGCGGAGCCTTTAGATTTCAGTTAGGCAAGCAGGGAGGGAATTGATTCAATTGAATTTTTAGGAAATAATAATAATTCCTTTCATTCTCTGTCTGCTGTGGGGAATAGCAACACAGTTTATTCTTTTTTATTCTCCTGCAGTTTGTTAGGATTTCTTTTCTGATAGTGCTTCAAAGGGGGGGAGGTTTGGGTGGGAGGGGAGGTGTGGATTTATTTTAAAAATTTCATTTGCTTGGTGGCAAGCCAAGGTCCTTTCGTACCCTGCCTGCAGCTCTGCTGTGGGTGCACTGCCCACTTTGTTTGCTATAAAAATTGCAATTGCTTTATTCGATGCAGTCTTGTGCAGCAAGTCAGTTTAAAGTGTTTTCCGCCTGCTCTGGGTCATTGCAGGACCCGCGCCCGCCGCCCGCATGCCCGCCCCTCCCCCCTGCCGCTGCCGCCGCCCACCCATGCCCCCCGACACCCCGCCTGTAGCCTAGGGCGCAAAAACACCTAGCACCGGTGGGACGCCACTCGCTGGGACGTCAAATCGCGCGAAATCATGGCGGCGGTAACGACAAACGACAAACGATACGATGAAATGACAAATTTTTAAACAATTTCATGAAAAACGGAAATGACCCGAAACGGACCCGTCCCGAAAAACGACAACTCAAAAAAAATTTTTTTTCTGGTCGTGCCCATCTCTAACCCTGTTGTACTATATGGCACAGAATGCTGGGTAGCAACAATGGGTGTAAAGAGATGCCTTCATGCAATGGAAATGTGTGTGCTACATTGAATATTGTGTATCTCCCTACTTGATTGTCTTTAGCACTTTGTTTTCCCTAGTATCTCAGGCTCTGTGTGAGGGTTCGTTTCTGTCAAACCGGGGTTCCAAGATGCAATGAAGATTGTCCAATCATATTTGTACAAATCCAAACCTCATGACAAATACATGTCAATGATATGACACTACTATCTGACAGAACACCTCCACCCATCTCGTACTGCCTGTAATAAGTGTTCCTCTCAGACCATTCCCCCAAGATTGGTCACACAGAGAAAGGTGCAAAAGGAGAAAATCAGAGTTTGTGCTTTCTCTGGGTTGGCTCCTACTTTATGGAATGAACTGCCACCCAATATATGATTAGCCACTTCTCTGGATTCTTTTAAAAGATCCTTTAAAAAGGCTCATAAGGCAGGCCTTAAGAACAGAAGAACAGCCTTGCTGGAACCGGCCACAGCCCATCCAATCCAGTGTTCTGTCTCACACAGTGGCTCACCACTTGTTTCAGGGTATTCCCAAGCAGATGTCTTCACCTGCTTACGATTCCCTGCAAATGGTATTGAGAGATATCCTGCCTATCTCTCCAACCCAGAGGTTGTCCTTAGGCATCCAGAATGATAGCCTTTCCAAGCCTCTTAGTCCTGATGTGCCAAGCCTTACTTCACCCCACCACTGTAGTGCTTGTTTTGTGTCATTTTACTCTAAGATTCCTGTTTTTGTGTAGCTTCATTCAGTAGTTGATGTAATGCTTAGACAACTTAGTCAGTTGTCTAAAATCATAATGTAATTTATTCTAAAAGATGACACGGAGAAGAGAACATAAGGAAGAGAGGTACATGAAGATCAGAAGAACTCAACCACCAGTTTTCCTTCTCAGAGTAAATCAAGTCCGTCAAGTAGCCTGAACCCAAGTAATTTATGACTTTATATATTCCTTATATTTGTTTAAATTATTTTTGCTGCATCAAACTATTTCACGTTTTCCTTGTAACCAGCTATTGTCTGGATTATTTTATGAAATGTCTTAGTAAAAACCAAATAGCTGACCAGAATGGATTAGTAATACTCACATATCCTGTTTGTTGCTTAATTAATCTTCCTACCTGCAACATAGAAAATAATGATGTTTCATTTGCAGAAGCAGGCAATAAAGGAACACATCTATAAAGTTGTTCCAGAGGGTACATGGTAGTCAACGGGGACCAGACCCACGAGGATTGTGCAGGCACGCTCACTTAGGGTGGCCACACCCAGAGAGGCACGGAAATCGCTTACACATAACTGCGCATTCTCTGTGGTGGGCCCTACGCTATGGAATCAGCTCCCTAGTGAGTTGCGCCTAGCAGCATCCCTGCCCGCCTTTAAAAGAGAGTTGAAAACACATCTGTTCAAGGAGGCATTTGGTGACCTTTTTATTTAATTTTTTTCTTCTTTTGCCACCTACACCATCCTTTGTGGAGGGTATTGTACCCCCCTATTTTTATTGGCAGTTTACCTCTGATGTTCTTCTTTATCTGCTGCTGTTTTTTTTTTTAGTGTACACTGCCCAGAGTTCCACTTCGGAAGATTGGGCGGTATATAAATGTAATAAATAAATAAATAAATAAATACTGTCTGTACTAGTAGTACTAGTAGCCAAAAGGTATCAACTGGTCTAATTTTGTATTTGGTTTTTGTGGTGGCTACACAGCTCCCCAAATTGTTTTGCTTCAAATGGAATGAAGAGGGATTCAAATGAGGTCAAGAAAAACCTCATCCTCCAAAGAAATATTGTATGGACACTTTTTTTTTTAAACATTACCAGCAAAAATCACACATTACCATCACCATTTTAAATGAATTCATTCCTATGAATTCCTATGAATTGTGTACAGTATTTGACTTCTCAATATATGCTACAAGATAATACTTGGAAAAAACAATGAAGAGTTATACTTATTTGGGATTGTTCAACGGGCCTGACCTGTAGAGCAGAAACCCAACAGTTACTTCTTAGTCTCCAGCATGGGCCAAAACTGTTGGGAGTGTGTCAACCGAATGTTGTTTGTACGCTTCTTATTTATGGATCACCATCAGTGCACAAAGCACAATGGGCTAAAATGGAGGACTGGGAGTTACCTCAAGGAGACAAGAACCCAACGTTTGACAGGTAGAAGGCCAAAACGGCAGGACAGGAAGATGATGTAACAGTACAAGGAGTGGATAGCTCAGTGGTTTGGAAGTGAGTTGTGATGTTTCCTGATTTTGTTGTTGTTGTTGTTTGTTGTTGTTGTTGTGGTGGTGGTGGTGGTGGTGATGATGATGATGGTGGTGGTGGTGATGCTGTTGCCGCTGCCGCTGCTACTGCTTATCAATATAATTATCCATAATAGATTTTAGATGAATAGAGTTTATCTATGGTGTCCCCTATTATAGGAATTCATTATAGATTTTAATTGCTAATTATTATGATACATCATAAAATGCTGCTGCTGCTGCTACTACTACAAACAACTATAAATGCCATATGAATATCAGAAAATATCACAACGCAAGTCTGAATTATTTTGATCATGACCTTGATAAAAACAGTTTAATTTTAGTGTTCTCCTTGAACCCTCAAGGCATTGGAGATGCCCAGAAGACCTCTTCAGCAATTTTTGTGTATAAATCACTTATATAAGTAACACACTTTTTTGCCTTTTGCTTTTCTTTGGATTTCTTTTGTAAAAGCTTTTTGTAAAAGCTTTAATAGTTTTGCAAAAGCTTTAATCACAATGGAGTCATTGTTTAATTGCTGACCATAAGACTGATTCAGGCCAGAGAGGGATCTACTTGCCGAGCTCATGACTTTTCAGCTTCAGCATAACAAAACTGAGATTTTCAGGAGAAATTTTCCTCAATAAATCATAGAATCATTCTATGATTCTATGATTTATTCAGGAAACTTTTTGCTGAAAAATCTTTCCCTTTATTTCTAAAATTAAGAACTCTTCAAATAAAAGATATTTTCAATACTCACATAACGAACTGGTACACCAACCTGCATGCAATATCAAACAGTTTTTTTAATAAAATCATTTCCTGACCAACTATCTTTTAAAAGTTTGTTTCCCCACCAAACGCTTTGAGGAAATCCCTCACCTCCTGGGAAGCACAGAAGTCTTTGGCTCTGACAGAAATGCTTCCTCTGTTATTGCTCCACCCAATATTTCATTGTGGTATTAAAATTAAGTGGGTGGTTTCACACTTTCTAGTCTGGAACTGAATGCCAACTCTCTACTTGTATTGCAGATAATGAAGAAGTGTCTTGGAAAGAGCTTGATGTGGTCTGGTCCATCAGAGCAAGTGGGATAGTGACCCACCTCAGATGGTGAACATCAGAGTGCAAGCTGTATCACCACAAACATCTTGCAATACAGCCATTCAGATTTCAAAATGGGATATACGGCGCTTTTACACGACCCCTACAATCCGAGACAAAGGGCTCCCAGATGCGGAGCTTAAAATTGTTTTCCCACCTGCTCCGGATTTTAAAAAAATTAAGTACGACCACGCCCATCTAAGCATGCCCCAGCACATTTTCCAAGTACCTGGTCTCTGAAGGTGACAAATTTCTGATGTGGCTTGCAAAGCAGTGAGTGCCAGGCTCTCCTCGCCTTCTTTTTTCTGGGGGGGGGGTTGCCCCCCGCCCCTTTAAGAGACTGGAATGCATCCTGGGGCAGCTCCCGAGGGCAGAGCGGAGGTGAACCTGCATCCTTTCCTCCCTTTTTTAATCCCTCCCCTCACGCAGACAGGAGCAAGGGAGTGCGGAGGGGTGGGAACACAGCAAGAGGAGCAAACCCCCAAGATCTCTGCTCCAAATTTAAGTGGCCAGCAGATCTTAGGGATCGTGTAAAAGCGCCCATAGAGAACTGCCATGTGTTTCACCGCTGAAGACATATTCATTGGATGCAGTATGGAGCCATCATTGAAAACATGTGGAAAACAACACATTGTTCTACATACTAAAGATGAAGCACTTCACTGTTGCCCTGGGGCATGGTTGAATCATACTTTAGCAATATATCGGCAGTACCACAAAATCATCTGGCCCAAGGGCCACTCTGGGTGGTGATGTAAAATAACAATGAAGCCATTGCTAGAGATGGCAGAGCAGACAAAAATGTTCAGAACTCCTCCAGCTCTTTGGCACACTCATCTGACACAACAAATATAGCAACTTCACTTTAGATCTATCCGTAACATTGAGAAGGCACTTAGTGGAACTCAACAAGTAGTCTCAAAACACAAAATATGTTTAATACTCACCAGCACAACAGGACTCTAAAATTAATAACAAAAAGAGAAAAAAAGAAAGACTAGTTATTCATTTGCAGCTTTGATGTTCCCTATATTGAATCCTAAACCAAACCATCATCTTCCCCTATTTGGTGGACCATTTGCGCAGTACAAATATGTTATGGCTGCTATGGTCACTAACCAGTACAAGTTTCCTTGGGCACACATTCCTTCATATAAGTTATAAAACTCACCTCCACGTTGAGTCTATTTGAATTTTAGCAGTTAGCTTTTATTGGCTATTTGATTCATAGCATAGATCAGTGGTTCCCAACCTTGGGTAATCCAGGTGTTATTGGAATTCATCTTCCAGAAACATGGGCCAATACAGCTTGTGATAAAGGCCTCTGAGAGTTGCAGTCCATTACCACCTTGGTTACCCAAAGCTGAGTAACAATGAAATGTTCACCATTATAGCATTTTGATGCAATACATAGCATAGCCCTAACACCCTAGACAGAGATTTTGCATTACCTCACCCAAAAAGAGTTGTGTTATGAAAAGGCACCCAATAGCTTACTAAATCATAGATGAACACATTGCTCCTCCAGATACACCTGGACCACAGTACCCACCAGCCCGAGGCAGCATGGCCAATGGTGAGCAATGATGGAAGGTCAAGTTCAACAATGTCTAGAGGGCCTAACCTTGTCCTAAGTGTTCAGCAAAGACGGCACATGGAACACACACCAAAGGCAAATAGATACTTACCGAAACACTTTCCTTTGGGCAGGCGAGGAAGACAAGAAGAACCGAAGTCACAAGGAGCTTCATCTTGGCTTTCTCTCAGGTGTCTTCCACAAGAGAAAAGACCTCTGTGATGACTGAGGGCCTATGGCTGCTCTATTTATACTGTGGATCTCTCCTGAAGTTTCAAGCCTGGTTGACCAAATGAAATGGCTTCTTTGTCAAGAAGATGCATCACTTGTTATCAATGGTGAAAGGTCAACTTATCGTAATCATCATCACATGGCTAGTATTTGTTGACACTGAAAGTCAGGGACCAAACTGGTGCTAAAGAGTAACTATTATTCTTAAATGGTGAGTAAAAGTGGCTCCAACTGAACTGTGCCAGGTATGTGCAACATAGTACATGGTAGGTCATCTGGGTGACATGGAGAACATTTCTACTTCCCCGTAGAATGAAGGGGTGTTTTGCCTGGTAATCATTTATTCAAAGGGAGAATTTCTCAAACATTCAAAGAAGTAAGTCGGTCTAAATGGAGAAGTTTCCATAATTAGATACCTAAAGATTGTTGGATTCGTGATGTCGCATGCTTCTGTGTGCTGGTCTGCAACAGTTCATGTTGTTTTTACAAGGGTGTGCAAACTGTCACAAAATAGTAACTTGCTACTGCTGTCATGGGTCAGTGAAAGATAGCTGAAACCAGAAAAAATTGCTTGAACCCTAAGCTGTGAACATCCTGTCCCTGACTCCATCTATACTTTCTGACTTTTGCTGCTCCCTGTTTTATCTCCTGCATGTCCTATTGCTTCCCATCATATACATCTTTTGTATATGCTTGTGTTGTCCATTTTTGCACACTGGGAAGGAACACAACCAGGACACAGGGGTGGATGGATCTACTATGAAACGCATGAGGCTTAAGCTTCAGGGGCTCCCATCTTAGAGGGACCCCAGAAGTGCCTTTAGTCCAAAAATGTGGTGATCTATCATTAAATAACCCCAGTGGCTGGTGGCTTCTGCCAATGGTTGGTCATTGGTATCTGTATTCTATGTTAAACAGTGTTTGGGGTTAGCACACTGCCAGGTGGGAATCAATTTCTTCAGTTTTTCCATTGACTGTGTTATCCAATGTTATCCTAACATTGAATCTTTGGCTTTCCAGTAGAAAATATATGATTTTCATAAGTTTAAAATCATTTTTGATCACACATGATTATGACTATGAGGAAGAACAATCTTAAACAATGGTTCTTTTCAGGGCCCAAACTGACAGTGATTTCCACCAACATAGAAGGAGTACTTTTGATCAAAAAAGCCTGCTTCAAAAAATCTGCAAAATTATTTTTGCCAAGATAATGACTCCTTGGCTGATCTTTGTAGTTATTATTGTGTGGCATCAAGTCTCCTCTGACTTGTTTTTTAACATTTTTATTTATTTTCTACACTAAACAAAATAAAATAAATACATTGCTTGTCTCCTGTCATTACAAATTAAATCACAATTTCCCCCAACATTTCAGCCCAATATAATTCATATCTCCTTTCCCAACTTAAAAGAACATACTCTCATACTTAGTTTCCTCATTATCTCATCCATATTCTAGCTTTACTTACATCCATTTGCTAATACAAAAGATATACCGTTTCAAATCTCAACAGTATATTCAGTCTTGATATTTAATTATTCAATTAACCAACCAATTTCCCACTTAACAAGCCTATTCAGGCAATTGTTCATCTTATGACCCTATTTCAGACCAAGGTGATATGAAGTCAAAGTGATATGAGGTCAAATTACATATAAAATGGAGGACTCGCAACTAGCTTTCCTCAGACTGACAAAGCTGTTTGAATGAGCAGCAATATGTTTCAATCTCTCAAGAAAAGAAGTCCTGTTGCCATGACTCAACTTCCAGATTTTTAAAATGTAATTGATTCACTAAGCCAAAAAATCCCTTTCTGAATTTTTTCTTTCCCTGCCAGCTGTCAGCCAGGAAAGAACCTGCCTGATGAGGGGAGGGAGCTGAAGGCTGCCTCTGGGATGGAGCAAGACGTGGAGTTTTTGACAGAGGAAGAGGAGGAGATGTGCAAAGAGGAGGTGGAAGCTTGGAGACCCCACCTTGTGCACCTCTGGAGAAGTGTGGAGCTGGGTAGAAGATTCCTAGAGCAGCCTTCTCCCAACTGAGTCCATGTGGCCCAGGAAGGGGTTGCAGGCCCAGGGCCCACACATCAATAATATCTGGGATTACATCATTACCACAGCTTTGGTATCCCCTGTGGCCAATGGGAACTCTTGGGTTGATTCCCTACCCATCTATGGTCTTGGAGGCACAAGTATCAGTGCAGCCAGCAGAAGAGGCTCTAGAACAGTGGTTCTCAACCTGTGGGTTCCCAGATGTTCCTGGACTGCAACACCCAGAAACCCCTTCCAGGACAGTATGTGGTGGAGGCTTCTGGGAGTTGCATTCCAGGAACATCTGGGGACCCACAGATTGAGAACCACTGCTCTAGAAGGAGCAGCTTTCCCCAGCTATATCAGCCATCGCTAAATAATCTATGGGCCACACTGGCCCTCATTTTCCCTTCTCATTTTTCAGGGCTGGGGCTCTGCCCCCTCCCCTCTTGGATGGACAGCTCCAGGAGGGTTAGCACCACAAACTGACCTCTCTGGAGGACTGGACAAGGGAGAAAGTAGAGAGAAAACAGGTTCCATTGAAGCAAGGAAGGCTGCTCAGTCAAATGATTCAACTAGACAACAGTCATTTTAAACTGGAAGGCTGGTTGTTCCTCTAAGCACCGGATCTTGGTCACAAAGGTCTTCCTTTGTAAATATAAATATGAGTGTAAATGTGAATATAAATGTGAATGTAGTGAGTTTCCTAAAATTGGGAAGGATCAAAACTAATATTTGCACAAAATATAATTCGCCCATTTATGTACTACACAAACTTTAGATTTGGAGTAATTTGAAGAACGAATTTACTGCAATTCGGAACAAGGCTCTAGTTGTTCGCATTATATTTCTGGAGACGATGGTTCTGAACTTGTCCCATAGTCCAAGTTCTAGAATGTTCCAGCTCTGTTCTTGATGAGTGGTGAGAAAAGGGGAATTGCATCCATCAACACTTGGTGATTTTGATTTAGTTGAGAGATCAACGTAAAGGCCTAATTTAATTATCCACCCAGAATAGAATACTGGATTCTGGGACTCTTAAAGCAATGTGTGATTAGGGTACCATGGGCAACTTAGAGGTGATCAAGAGCCCATCATAAAGCTATATCCCAGAAAGCTCTTGTTGTGGTCTCTGTTTCTTGGCTAGCGCCAAGAAGAAACTCAAAGGGAAGGGAAGTCAACGATGCCAAAGAGGTTGTAGACACTTATCACACTCAAATGTCGGAAATGTGTTTCTGCATAAGAAATGTGACCCACTTAACTTAGGAAGGTAACTCAACTTTCTTTTCTGACTATCCATGCTCAGGAAAGGGCCAGATGAAGGGGACTGGTATCAGGAGACAGATATCTAGTCTTGTGCATTCCCAGTTGCATTTGGTAGTGCCACTGTGAGATACAGGAAGCTGGACTCGATTGGCCTTTGGTCTGATCCAGCAGGGCTCTTCTTATGTCCTTATGTTCTTATGTTTACAGTAAGGACAGTGGGTGATTTTGGAAAAATCCAAGGGAGGCAAGAAGCTGATCAGACACTTGCCTCTTGTCCCTAGTTACTACAGTGCAGATGAACAAAATTATGAAATGCAGCTCCTGGATTACCCCTTACAATTCTGGTCATGGGTAGAAAGATGGACACCTTTCAGGCTGGTTTGTGTTTCACTCCCACAATATTGACGTTGCACAGGAACCCTGAACTGAGAAGACTGCCTTCAATAAAAAGTGTCCTTAATATATATGCCTTATATATGGGCTGAGTGGTTGCCCTGTAAAGTGTGCACAACAAAGTTAGGAGCTGAAAAGGAGTGCTCCCTCTTTCAATAATAACTCAGGAACTGTCACAACACCAGACATGCAACTGGTACCTTGTCAATTAGCTGCAATTTGCCATCATGGCATAAAGTCATTTCACCTAATAATGATGATAATAATTGTGTGCCGTCAAGTTGATTCTGGTTTAAGCTGACATTTGTGAGGGCTTTCTGGGCATAGAGTGCTCACAAGTGGTCTGCCATTCTTTTCGTCTGGAGTGCCCTGGGAATGCACAGCTCACCCAAAGATAGGCAGAATGCCTCCACTCCTGGTTCTAAAGTTGGGAATTAAATCTCCAACTTCTGTTTCTAAGTCAAATGATCCATTAATCCATTCGGCAAGAGCTAATCCAATTTACTCTAAACTTAAATCCTGACAAGATCCTGTCCATCATCTTTTTGTGGATATAGAATCATAGGTCTTCTGGTTCAACCCCTTGCCCAAGGCAGGAGACCTCATACCATCCTGGATGAATGGCTGTCCAATCTCTTCTTGAAATGATTGATGGGACACCTACAACATCAGGAGGTAGGCTGTTCCACTGCATGTTCGAATCAACCTTCAATGTGTTTCATATCTTTAAGAGAATGCCTAATTGCCTTCTGGCCCCATTTGCTAAATGTATAGGAGACAAGATCAGGCATATGTGGTCACATCTGTAACAGTAATTCTTCTTCCATCAATAATGGGATCATCATAGGTATGTGGGACTGTTAATTTAGGAACAAAACAGAGGAAACAATTAGTGCAATGACTTTATTTTATTTTTTGCCATCTTCCATAACATTAACAAGGCAGTTCTTCTTGCCTGTTGCCCTTCTTTACAAAAGGCAACAAAATCAATTAGAATTACAAAAATTAACTGTTGTGCTACTATCGTTTGTGATTATTTAGATTTGATTAGGCTGGAGTGGCAGTGCAGAATATGAGAGAGCTGGTCCTGTTCATCACCGTGGTCCAAAAGCATCAGCATATCCTGTCATTCATGTCCCTAGAAAGTATAATAATAATAAAATTTAGCAAAAATGTTGCCAGGAACTAGACATTCAATATTAATGTGATTTCAGGAAATTTTAGTAACCCTAAAACCAGGCATATTTCAATCCTACTGTATTCCATTCAGGTACTTATATCCTCTAATGCAGTGGCAGCGAACCTTCGGCACTCCAGATGTTTTGGACCACAACTCCCACAGTCCTTTGTCATTGGCAGTCTAGGTTTGGAATTCTGGGAGTTGTGGTCTAAAACATCTGGAGTGCCGAAGGTTCGCTAATGGAATCACTGCTAATGGAACTTTGTTTGATAAAATATTGATAAATACGCTGATTTGACAATAGCCATACTAGATGGCTTCGGAAGGAAGCCTTGACAGATTTCTGAAAGACAAGCCAGTTTAAGGTTACTTGTTTTGGTGACCAAAGGGACAGCATTACTTTGAATGTGAAGCAATAAAGAACTGCAGTGAGTGAAAGTTATTGCCTCCATGACCAATTTGTGGACCTTAGAGGTGCATCATGTATACCTAGAGGACAAAGTTTAGATCCTGTTGGGCTCTTATGCAGAGACCACCTGGTAGTGGGGCGGCTAAAAAAGAAATTGTAAATAAATAAATAAATAAACTTGGGGATGCTTATTTTGTTTTTACAATGTCATGCCCCATGCTTCTGTTGTCAGGTTTGCAAGCACCTTACTTTGTATACAGTCCTACCCAGGTTACTGAGCTTCTTGGTCTACGTAATTTTTTGTTTACATAAGGAAGTCCTTCGGAAACAATGCCTCTGTTTATGCATTTTTTACGGAAAAACCCCAGTCTACTCATTGTTTATGAAATACTTTCTTTCCCAGAATGCCTTGCTCCCCGTGCGGATCCGGTTTACGAAATTTCCGCTTGATGAAACATTCTGGAGGATGGATTACTTTTGTAAACCAGGGTACTGCTGTATCTCTTCTGCATCGAGGAGAATAATGAATTCTCTCCAGTCTAGTTTCATTCTCCTCAAAGATAAATATCTTCCTCTGGCTGTCCCTTTTTTAAAAAAACCCTTTGTGCATCTGGAGTGTTGATGTATTGATAAAATCCTGCCGTTGTCTACTGTACTTCACCATGGGCTTAAAGTTGGCAAGGAGGCATCATTCCACCCAATGGGTTGGACTGCAGTGGGCTGTGGAATCCTCACTGTTGAGGAGAACACAACACTACAAGATAAATATTCCCATTGAGGGAATGAAGTCAATATATTTGTCATTTCTTTAAAAACCGGGGCGGGGGCATGAATATTTTAAAAAAACCATAAAGGGATATGCCCAATTATCAAGGTGAACCAACACATGCTCCAATCATTTCAAGTAAATATTACAGAACTTCAAAAAGAAATCAGAATACTCATCCTCTGATACATGTCACATGCCCAAAAAGTGCAGCTTGCCCATGAATAGAAAACATGAGAAAACGGAAATATTTTGCTGGTGAGACCACGCCCCTGGTTAAGCCAAACCCCATTGCCTATTCTCATGTGAAGAAGTGAAAATACAAACATTTTTCTCCCTTTTAAACTCGATTGAGTAATTACTCACTGAAATGCCTCAGGCAACCTAAAACAGAAAAAAAGAGTATAGATTGGTCTTTTTTTTTTCAGAGAAAAAAGGCAACTAATTTGTACTTAGATGTTTCCCAGAGACATAAGGCTGAAGCACTAAAGAACTGAAGATGAAGCACTAAAGAACTGAAGACTCTCAATCCCTTTTTAGCTCATTCCAAAGATAAAGCTTGCTCTTTTTCAGTAAACTCATATATAAAGATGGGCACGAATCAAAAAAAAGGTGTTTCGTTTGTTTTGTTTCGTTAAGGAGTTCATTTCATTTCATTTTTTGCGAATTTTTGCAAAAATCCATTTCATTGTTTTGTTAATTCGTTATTTATTTTTACCCGCTTTTCCCCCCAGCGCCCACTGTGTGACCCCTGGGGCCCCGTCGGAGCTGGGAGGTGCCTACAAATGGGCGTGGCAGGAATAAAGAGGGGTAGTGGTGTTGGAACCATGCTGCTCTGGCTGCCTAAGCGTGGCCTCCTTATCTCCCCTCCCGATTGGCCCCACAATAACAGGCCACGAGAGGGAAGTGCAAGGGGGGGCAGCTTTGAAGGTGTGCTGCTCTGGCCACCTAAACATGGCCTGCTTCTTATCTCTCCTCCTGGGGATGGGCTGAGGCTCAAGCCCGCCGCGTCCCTCAATGGCACTGACGAGGTGCGTGCTCCCTCCATGCAGCTCGGCGCGAAAGGACCTCTGGACCAGCACCAGGTAGGAGACATCTCTGCCCCCCAGTAACGAAACGAACCTAACCGAACCAATTTTTCTTGGTTCAGTTTGTTTCGTGTTAAATTTGCCCCTAGGGTCGTTATTCGATTCGTTAAGTAACAAACTGAATAATGAATAACGAAACAAAAAATTCATTTTGTGCCCATCTCTACTCAGATAACTTTTAGGCCTGTCTTAGGGCACTCCAGAGGAGATGAAGCAGAATCCGTCTAAAAAGAAAGAGCTGCTAATATTGATGTACTGCACATAAGGGAGAAGAGAGGGATATACCAAAAGTGTTCAGCTAAACAGGCTTACTCCTGTCTCTTGTTTTTTTAGACAAGAAAATGTTTTCTGAACACCAATATCAGTTCCCGTGAAGTCATTACTTACCGTATATGTCATACCGACACCAGCCTAAAAGAAAATAAAAGCAGTTATCTGTTTGGATATTCGAGGGATTTTACTATTATTTAGGCTATGTTTGGTTTCTCGTTTGTAACCTCCAGATCTGTTGACTATTGATACTCACTGGAAGACCTCCGGGAACAGTCTCCAACTAAAACAGAGAAAGGAGCATTGATTAGACTTTTTGTTTCAATATTGCACAATTAATCTGCATTCAGAGTCTCAGAGATCATCCAGAGACAAGTGGCTAAAGCAGAGAACCCCCTCAATCCATTTTCATCTCATCCTGAAGATAATGCCTGCTCTATTTCTTTGATTAAACTCATATAACCTGTAGGACTATCTCTATTGCCCTCCAACTTAACGTGACTCTTTCAGAGGACATGAAGCAGAGTCTAAGGAGAAAGAGCTGCTAATATTGGTGTAGTGCACACAAGGGAGAAGAAAGGAATAGACTCAAATTGTTCAGCTAAACAGACTTCCCCCTTTCCTCTCTTAGACGGTTACTTCACATCCTTCCTCATTCTGAGATAACGTTTGTTGCATGATAACATCATTCGCAGTCATGTGGTCTTATCCCAGCTCTGTCCCTGTTTCCGTTTATCCACGGGCGTGATTGATGGTTTCCTGACAACTATTACTGCATGTCCTTGTTCCGTGATAACATCTGTACTTCTCTGCCTTCGTTTGCCTTTTTTTTGGTCCGACCTTCTGTTTTTCGGTATTTCGAATCAACGTAACTTTGCCTTCCATGCGTTAAAAAGCAAAGTTTGAGGTTTTATGTCTTTTTATCTCTCTGCACTGCATTGCTAACACCATAGGGAATGTAATGGCAAATGGCATTTTGCACTCCTGCCACTAGATGGAGAATATGTTCATTCTGTGATGAGCCTTACTTCACTGGCTCTTGTCTCGAAACAAGAACTGAGACAAGCTGATTCCCGAGGCCAGGGAGAGGTATGGCTCATCATGCTTAAATTCCAGTTCAGGGTGTGTGGTCGGGACAAACTCCCATCGTCACGCAATGGACATGTGGTAACATTTCTTCATACCCAAGCAGGACGGCGAAAAGCTATGAGAGGGATGTGAAGTAACCACCTTATTGTTACAAGAACAAGCAAATGCTTTCTGGAAACAAATATCAGTTCACTTGTTGTAACTTACTGTATATGTTGTCATGCCATTAACCCCCTAAAAGGTAAAAAAGAAAAGGAAAAGAAAAGGAAAAATTAGCAGTGATCGGTTTGAATATTCCAAATAACTGGATTTTACTGTTATTTAGGCAAGGTTTGATTCCCTTTGATCTCAAGGATCATCTAATTCCATTTCCTCTATTTGTTTTTGGTGAAAGAACAATCCCTGTTAGCTCCTTTCAGCACTACTTTGTAATTGGAGGTCAGGGTACGGATGTAATAATCACCATTCAGGAGAAGGAGAAAGATAAAACTTTGGATGTCGGGGACAGGAAATAAGAACTATAACAAGATCTCAAATTTGTACACCTTATTTACAAATGAAGGTCAGATCTAAATTCCAAGAAGAATTTGTTTAGCATCACAAAGAGGTACCACAGTTTATAATTCTTATGGAAGAGGTGCAAAACCAAGGGACAATCAAATGCAACATAGAATTATAGGGGAGGTAAAGAAAAGAGAAAGAGACGTAAGGGTTCAATCAAGCCAATCCTCGTTGCCTATTCGGTTGTGAACAAGTGAAAATGCAAACACTTTTCTCTTTTGTAATCTCCAAAATTTGTTGAATAATTATCAATACTCACTGAAAGACCTCCAGGAAGACTCTCCACCTAAAACAGAAAAGGAGTATTGATTGGTCTTTTTGCTGGGAAAGCAGGCAATTCATCTGCATTCAGAGATCATTCAGAGACAAGACACTGAAGTCTGTTGGTCCAGTTTCAACCCATCTCAAAGACAACGCTTGCTGCTTTGCTTTGATTAAACTTAGACCCTGGTCTCATGACAATTTTGCTGCTCTTTTTGCTGCTGAAGACTGCACAGCAAAAGATCGTGCCTTCATTCTGAAGAACAGTATTTTGGTGCCCTAGCTGACCCCACCCCCTGAAACGCACTTTAACCGCAGCATTTTGTACCACCGCCAGGGGTTGTATTAAAATACTTCCATTATTGATGCACAGGGTTTGTTTGTTTTTTACTTCTCACACAAGGTGTGACCCAAGAAAATTTGCGCCAATTAAATTTGTACCCCTTTTTCTGCCACTTCCTGAAGTTGTGCCTTGGTAATCGTTTATGCGACTGAATTGTTGGCATAATGCCATGCCAGCAAAGTTTCTACTGGCTTTCCACTTGCAATACAATCGAAAACCGCTACCTGACTGCAAGGAAGGTATTTGCCACAAGGGGGCATCGTGCTGTACCTCAACTCAAAAAACAGGGAAAAGATGTGCAGTAAACAAGTCAGGATGGATGCAGAGAAGTTAAATACTCCCCTGCCATCGGGGCGCTAACTGCGCATCAAACGTCACATGACTGCCCCCCAAAACAGTATGCGCAGATAAAAGTAGTGAGACCGGGGCTTTATATAACTGGTAGGCCCATTTAGAGCTCTCCAACCTAAATGTTTCAGAGGAAATGTAGCAGAATCAGTACAAAAACAAATGGCTGCTAATATCTGTATGCTGCAGATAAGGGAGAAGAAAGTGATTGAGCAAGGGTAGTCAGCTAAACAGAATTTCTCTGTTGTTGTCAAGAGAACAAACAAACTTTTTTCTGAACACTGATATAACTTCACTTTCTGTCATTACTCACTGTATAGGTCATTCCGCCATTGCCCTGAAAGGCAAAAAATGTGCAGAGATTAATTTTCATTCACATGATTGGCATGGAGGTAACAATATTAAATTGGGACAGCCAATTTTCCAGTTTGTCCCAAGAGTCACCCCCACCCCATGCACCATTGCATCCTGATGGAGCAGGAGGAGGAGAAAGAGAAGACCGAGAGCTTGGGTGCCAGTCCCACCGAACAGGTCACCTCTCCTCCATTCTCCTGTATCGGCCTCGGGGTTGCCTCTAAAGGCAGCACCAACAATGCCTCTATTATGACCGCTACTGCACTTTAGAGTTGAAATGCCTTTTCCTTAAAGACAAATCGCCTTAAAAATCACTGTCCGCTTTCCAAATCGCTGTTTCTGAACAGCCCCCTTGGCCACGCCCATTTTTGGCCGCTGTGTCGGTTTTTCTTGCAATGACCACTGGGGGGTGGTGTTTTTCAAAATCGGTTCCTGCGCCCCCTTTTAAAGCGATTTGGTTGTATTTGCAGACATACTATGCCGCCTTTTTCCGGTTTCACCCCTGTTTCTGCCGTTTCCCTGTCGTAGTTTAAAGCGGTTCAGCCAAGTGCGAATGGGGAAGCCGATTGCTAAGCAACCGCTGAAGTGTGGACTGCCGAACCGCTGTAGCAACCACGTGAGATAAGTTAATATGCAAAATAAGAAGCGGCTGCTCCAGGAAGTGCAACAGAAGTGATGGTGATGTGGGAAGGGGCAACTGTCCATTCCGTCTATGCCAAGATAATTCAGCACTGCTTCCTGCCTGCATAGGAATATGACACTTAAGAGACATTCCACTTATGAATTAAAGTTAAAATTAAAATATTGGGCAGTAGGCACCCCCCAAAAATGACAGAAAATAAACTGATTATATGCAATAGCAAGGGAAGCCTACAGATCTGGTAGAATGAACAGAAAGTGTAGAAATTAAATTGACTGCCACATGAACAGGATAGGTGCTATATTTAGCACATGATTATGCATACAAATATATAGGAATAAAAAAAGGAGGAAAAGTTGGGATTTAAATAAACCATGTGATCAGGTGCTAATCCTTCTTGCTAGTTCTGTTAACATATCAGAAGCAATAGTTTTTATCTTGATATTTACGTACGTACATATGTTATTAATTATCAATACTTACTGGAAGACCACCTGTAAGTCCACCAGCCTAAAAGAGAATGAGGATCGGTGAGTTGCTTTTTTGTACGAAAAGAAGATAAATTTGCAACCAGAAATTTCTTGGGGACCTCTCAGCTCAGTTTCATTTCTCTTGAAATATCATGCTTGCTCTTTTGGTCTTATAGAACTCAAACTATATGCTGGCCCATTTAGGGGTCTTCAACTTTACTAGGCTTTTTCATAGGAGATCAAAGAGAATCCATCTAAAGAGCTAGAGTGCCTCACATCTCTGTATTGCAAATATGGGAGAAGAGAGGGATAGACAAAAACATTCAGCTAAACAGACTTTCCCCTCCCCTCAGTAGTTTTTAAGAGAACAAGCAAATGTTTTGTAAACATGGACACCACTTCTCTTTTTGTCTGTACTTGGTTACACTGTCTCCAAATCCCCCCAACACCCTGGAAAAGAATCCGTCATAAAACCGATCCATGTCAATATTGGAGCATTCTGCATAAAAGCCTGATAAATAAAAATAGTCACCAAAATCTCCGTATTTTGTTGTTGCTGGAGTTTTATATTTTTGTGGTCCCATAAAAGCATCATTTTTATTGATAAAGAACAAGCAAATATTTCATAAACAGCAATATCATCTTACTTGTTGTAACTCACCATATCTACTACTCCACCAACCATCTAAAAGGGAAAAAATACAAGCAGTGATCTGTCTGCATATTGTAGAGGTTAGTTCCTAAACTGCAAAGAAGAACTATTTTACAGCAACAAAGAGCTACCCGAACTTATAAATGCCATGGAAGTGGTGAGTTAAAATAATGGCCCATTGAGAGCAACACAGAACTACAGGAGAAGCAGAGAAAGGAATGGGAAGGAAGAGGTTTCAGTCAAGCCAGATGTATTCTGATGCTGACAAGTTGAAAAGCAAACATTTCACTTTTTTTACATACAGTAGTTTCATATCTTTAGTTAAATCAACAGTACTCACTGGAAGACTGCCAGCTGCGCCATGAACCTATAACAGAAAAGGGGGATTGATTTGTATTTTTCAGAGAAAATCAAGCAGAACCAGTCTAAGGACAGATGCCTACCTATTAATATCCGTATAATGCAGGTGCAAGGAGAAGAGAAATTGATAGATCAGTGAAACAGACTTCTTCCATTATACAGTAATACCTTGGCTTAAGAGTGTTTTGCAAGCAGTGGATTTAGGTCACATGGTCATAGGTGAACTGATGGTACCTCTCTCCCTCCTTCCCCCTGCTGGATTGTGAGTGAGTGTATCAAACATTCCATCTTGTTCAGCCTCCAAAGCACAGGGAGGATAGAACAGAGGTCTTCCTTGCACCAGCCAGGAAGGTACAGGTTAGGGTTTTGTTTTTATTTATATTTAATTTGTTTTCAGAATTCTTTCTCTCCCTCCCCCCCCATACCATGTCTAGTCATGGGGAAGCTAGACAAGTGTGTATAGGGCTACAAATTGCACTTCATTATTGTCGCATGAGAAAATACAGAGTAAAATCCCAAGCACAGCAGATTTCACAGTCAGCTATATAGACCATAGTTTGGACTAGAAATGGGCACGACTAGGGAAAATGACATTTTCAAGTTGTCGTGTGTCGGAGGCAGTCCGTTTCGGCTCGTTTCCGTTTTTCGTGAAATTTCACAAAAATTAGTCGGTTCGTTTTTTTGTTTTTTCGTTGTCATTAGTACTGGTTTGGGGGGGGGGGTAGCGGGCTCCTGGAGGGAGCTGCAGGAGTCAGCCAGAGCCACAAGTGACGGACTAGCAGACTCTTTGCACCCGCTGTGTCTCACGTACTTGCATGTAGTGCAATGCAAGTAGATCTGGCTTAGGGTTAAGACGGGTTAGCGCAAGGGCTAGGGTTAGGCTAGTTACGGGTGAGGTTAGGGTGAGTATTGGGGTGCACCTCTGGGTGCCTCTCTGATCCACTTAGAAGGACAGTGTACTGGCGTATGGGTTAGGCTTAGGCTTAGGGTTTGGGTTTGGGCTACGATTTGTGGGCTGTTTATGCCCGATTGGCACATCCCAGAAGTCTCTGTGGTCAACCTGGCCAAGTGGCCATGCGATTGGTGGAAAATTTGCATGGTCCACTCCCATGGGCAGGTGTAAAAAAATAAAATAAAATAAAATAAAATAAAATAAAATCAACGGAGACTTTTTTTTGCAAGAAAAACCCACTGCTGCTACTGTAAAAATTCAAGCATTTAAAATAGCTAATTTTTGCATGTTTCTGTGGTGCTTTGGTGGGGTTTTGGGCAACGATTTCAAAAAAAATATTGCGGTCGCCATTTTGGATCCCCTGCACTGCATGGCAAATGGATGCGCCCTCCCAGCCTGGTACCAGCAGCGCAGCAGTAGCAATAGCCAAGGAGAGGGGGGCGGGGAAACCCCCCCCCCAAATAAAACACCCTTCTGGCCTGGTAGGTGCCCTCAGACAGTTTTCGCCTACTTTTAGGGGCGGGAATCGGTTTTTTTTAACTTTTAAAAACTTTTTTTCTGTGCCGCTTGGCATTGCGCGATCGCCGTGATGCAAGTAACGAGCATGACAAATCAGACCAAATTGTTCGTTCATCGGTTCGAGCTCGAATTCTGGCGGAGTAATTCCCGTTACCGTTTCCGTAGCGTAACGGATACGAGTAGCGGAAACGGAAACGGGAATACCGCTAAGTCGTGCCCATCTCTAGTTTGGACCTTTGTTCATTTATTTATTTATTTAGAATATTTTTACCCCACCTTTCTCCTTGGAAAAGGATCCAAGGTGGCTTACAATAATGAGGGACAATACACAGTCCAGAACATTTAAGACATATTCAAGTTCAGAATAGGGAATTAGAAGAGGCATCTTAGAACAATAAAAGGTAACATTAGAGCATGAAATTCTAGCCAATTTATTTTGGTAGTTTTGGCATTTTGTGTGTATAGCGTGTGGTCTATGGGACCCCAGAATGAATCATCGGAGTTTCCATTATTTCTTATGGGGAAATTTGCTTTGAAGTAAGAGTATTTTGGTTTACAAACATGTTTCCGGAATGGATTATGCTCATCGTAAACCTCTGTTGTTGAAAAGAGAACAAGCAAATGTTTTCTGAAAATGGATATCAATTCTCTTGTTGCCAGTACTTGGTTACTCTGTAGCTTCAGTAGTTAGCATATTTCCTAAACACCAATATCAGCTCACTGTTGATACTCACCATATCTAGTGCTCCACCAACCACCTAAAAGGGGGGAAAAACAAGCAGTGATCTGTCTGCACATTCTATGGATTATTCTACTGTTTCAGGTGGGTTTGGTTTCATATGGTTTCAAGGATTTTATAATGTCATTTCCTCTACTACAATTTTTACTGTAGAAAGGATACTTGTCAGATCCCTTGACACTACTTTGTAATGGGAAGGAAGGCAATAAATAAGGGTAAAGAGAAGAAGAAACCTAAACTTCGGGATATCAGAGAGGGGGAAAGCCCAACAGTATTAGATTCCAAAACATTCCTTGCCTATTTGGCTTTCAGTAGACAAAGGTCAAGCAACTGTTTTGCTGCATCATAATTTGCATAAGTTCCCTATTTTTAAATAATATTCTTATAACCCTGTAGTAAATGATAGCCACTTTAATAAGAAGGATGGCTTACCAAATACAGAAAGCACACAACATTCTAAACGCTTCTTAGTTTCCATTGCCATTCTTTTTCTGACAGGAGAGTAAATAAATCTTTTGCAGGGCTGAAGAGTCTGTCTCTAACTGCAAGGTTTTTCTCTGTTAGCATTTCTTTTGGATTTTAGTGGGTTTTTTTTAAAATGATAAGTTTGGTTTCTTTTGATTTCAAGGAATTTATGGTTCCATTCATTCTGCTTGTTTTTACTGTAGGACCAATCCTTGTCAGCTCCTTTGAGAGGTTCTTTGTAGTTGAAAGGATGAATATTTATGCATTAAGTAAAATTAAGGAGAAGAAGAAAGATACATCTTTGGATGTCAGAGATGGCGGAAAGTATGTAGAATAAGATTTCAATTTCTACACCTTGTTTGTCCATCATGGCCACAAAGGTCAGATCTAAACTGCCAGAAGAACTAGTTTACAGTGACAAAAGCTTACAGCTGTTATGGTAGTGGCAAGTAAACATAATAGACCATAAAAGGCAACACAGAACTATAGAAGTAGTGAAAGGAATGGGAATTAAGAGGGTTCAGTCAAGCCAGAAGTATTCTGATGCTGACCAAGTTGAATAGAAAACATTTTACTTTTCTTACATATTTTCATATGTTTAGTTAAATCATCAGTACTCACTGGAAGACCGCCGGCCACACCATGAACCTGTAACAGAGAAAGGAGCAGTGATTTGTCTTTTTGCAGGAAACGTAGAGAATTGATTTGCAGTCACTCAGATGTTGCCCATAAAGTATAGGCTGAAGTGGTGGCTTTGATTAAATGCATATAATCTGCAGGCCTATCTAGTGCTCTCTAAATTAACTTGGCTCCCCCCCCCAGAGGAAATTAAGCAGAACCAGTTTAATGAAAAATGCCTTCTAATATCTGTATGATGCAGGTGCAAGGAGATGAGATGGACAGACCAAAAACATTCAGCTAAACAGACTTCCTCCATTGTACAGTAATACAGTGGTACCCCAAATTTAAGAGCAATTCAACTTAAGAGTGGAAAACTGTTGGCATTTTAACTGCCGCCTTATAAATTTAGATATGGTCTGCTGGGCTTACAAATATTTTTTTTTCATTTTTTCAACTTATTTTTTCAATTTTTAGATAGATACCTCGACTTAAGAGTTGTTCAACTTAATAGCATGGATTCGGAATGGATTAAATTCGTAAATTGAGGTACCACTGTACCTTGGTTTAGGAATGTTTTGCAATACAACCAGACATTTCTTCTACGTTTCACCTTGATCAACAAGCAGTGGATTGATATACAAGTGCTGGGAACAGGTCACATGGTCACAAGTGAGCCAATGGTAGCTCCCTCCTTCCCTCGCCCTGTTGGATTGTGAGTGATTGTATGGAATGTTCTGTCTCAGGCAGCCTCCAAAGCAGAGAGAGGAGAGAGGAACAGAGGTCCCCCTTGCACCAGCCAGGAACATGCAGGTTAGGGTTTTATTTTTCTTTATATTTTTCTTTAATTTGTTTACAACTTTCTTTTGAGCTATCTATTTTGAATTGGTTTCTACTGGAAAAAAATGGAAAATAATCTGCCAGAAGACCAATCCATGTCAATAATGGAGGATTCCGTATAAAAGCTTGAAGAAGAATGGTCACTAAAAGCTCTGTGTTTTGTTGTTTTTCTTTTATACTTTTGTCCAGTAAAACTTTCACATTTCCTAAACACCAATATAAGCTCACTTGTTGTTACTCACCATATCTAGTGCTCCTCCAACCCCCTAAAAAGAAAAAAGAAAAACAAGCAGTGACCTGTCTGCACATTCTAAGGATTATTCTATCATTTAGGGTGGGTTTGGTTTCATTTGATTTCAAAGGTTTTTATAACACCATTTATTCTACTTCTTTTTACTGTAGAAAGGATCCTTGTCAGGTCCCTTGAACAATACTTCTAATGGGAAGGCCAAATATTAAGGCAATACATAAGGCTAATGAGAAAAAGAAAGCTAAATTTTGTGATATCCAAGAGGAGGAAATAATAACTGGGACAAGATTTCATTTTCTACAGCTTATGTACACATAATGGTGACAATGGTCAGATATTGACCACATGAAGAAGTGGTTTACAGTGACAAAAAGCTACTAGAGTTTATAACTGTTACGGAAGTGTCTGTGAAGATTCTCAGTCATCCAGGCAAAGTTATCTGGAAGTTGAGTCATGGCAACTGGACTACTTTTCTTGAGAGATCAAGAATTTTCATATCTTTTGTTAAATCATCAGTACTCACTGGAAGACCGCCTGGCCACACCACTAACCTAAAACAGATAAAGGAGCAGTACTTTAATTTAATTTTATTTAATTTTATGCCAGGGAAGCACAAAATTGATTTGCACTCAGAGGCTGCCCAGAGACAAAAGGCTGAAGCAGTGAAGAAGTAACGTCTCTCGATCCATTATCAACTCATACCAAAGATAATGCCCTGTTCCACTGGTGTACTTCCCTTCACTGCTGTGAAGATTTTTCCCCTCTGTATCCAAAACAGTGCAAGACACATTTTAGTCTCCCACTCATCAATTGGGAGCAGGAGGAGTGGGGTATACAGGGCTGCTCTTCTCGGGGTCTTCTGAGAGAGCATCCCACCCACCCACCGTTAAAACTAGTGTGAGTCTAACTGGTTGCTTCTTAGGGCCAGATAGGAATTTTTGCCTCTATCTCCATAATTGGTAGGTAGGATTTAGAAGAGGTTTTTTTTTGCCTATCACATACTAGTCATGGGGTGGAGTGGTTCTGTTAAGAAATCAGGTGTTCAGTCATACTGGAGGGCAATGTGGAAGGTGCATGGATTTGGTTAGTACCAGTTAGAGATGGGCACGGAACAAACAATTTTTCATTTTCATTTTTGGTTTTCGTTTTGTTACGCAATGAAACGACAAATGAAATTTGTCCCTAAAATGAAACGAAATGAACAGAAACATGGGGATTTTTGTCGTGCATTTCATTTCTGTTACAGCAACGAAGTGAGCTGCTTTAAATGCTAAAAAAATCACTTAAAATTGGAATAAATGGTAACGAAACGGTAACGAACCGGTAACAAAATGAAAATGAATTTTTTGCAAAAAAAATCGCAAACAACGGAAACGAACCGAAACAGACCTCTAAACAACAAATGACAAACAAAACTCCATTTTTTCTATTCGTGCCCATCTTTAGTACCAGTAGAATAAAAATGTCATTCCATCCCATCCGACCATAAGATGCTGCGGATAATCAGATTACAGTACATTGTTAGGGGAATGATATGCTTCTCCTAACATTCCAGTGATTGGACTCGCTAATACACATATGATTTTAGCAGTGGGTAGAATCTTGGGTAACCTCAGTGTCCCAGCCATTGCTCCACACTATGACAGGTCCCTATCTCCTTGCAACAAACAGTTTAATAAATTTATGCATAAATAAAGTGTGGGACAAGTTTTAACCCTTTCACCTCCATCTCACCTCCATATTACCTCTTTATTTCGGATTTTGGATCTTTTGCTGTGATTAAACACATATAACCTGCATGCCTATCTAGGGTTCTCCAGTTGAAGTTGGCTCTTTCAGAGGAGATCAAGCAGAACCAATCTAATGACAAATACTAGTATCTGTGTCGTGCAGGTACAAGGTGATGAGATGGGTAGACCAAAAGCATTCAGCTAAACGGATTTCCTCCTCTCCTCTATGGTTTTAATGAGAATTAACACATTTTTCTAGAATCAATCAGAAGACCAAAGCATGTCAGTATTGGAGCATTCTGCATAAAAGACTGAAGAAGAAGAAGAGTGTTGTGTTTTGTTGTTTCTCTTTGACATTTTTAGTGGTCCCATAAAAGTATAACCCGTTATTGATAACAGGCAAACACTTCCTAAATACCAATATCAGTCCATTTGTTGTCATTACTCACCATATCTAATGCTCCACCAGCCGACTAAAAGAAGGAAAAAAACAAGCAGTGATCTGTTTGCGTATTCCATGGATTTGTCTGGTATTTAGTATGAATTTTATGGCCCTACTTCTACCTCTTTTTAACTGTAGGAAGGATCCTTCTCACTACTTGGTAGTGGGGAGGTCAGATATGAAGTCAGTAAGCAAGGTTAAGGAGAAGGACAAAGCTAAACCTTTGGAGATTGGAGACTGGGAAATAATAACTGGAACAAGATTTTACTTTGTACAGCTTATTGACACACCATGGTTTCAATGGTCAGATCGAAAGCTCAAGAAGAATAGGTTTACAGTCACCAAGAGGTCACACAGCTTGCGATAGGAATGAAAGCAGTGCTCAGCAAGTGGACAACCAAATAAAACACAGAACTACTGGACAGGTAGAGAAGGTTAGACAGAGAAAAGAGAGTTGACTCAAACTAAGGGCTTGGCCTTGAGAGCCACTCTCAGGGCGCTTTTACACGACCTCTAAAATCCAGTGGCAACTTAAATTCGGACCAAAGATTGTGGGGTTTGTCCCTCTTCCTGTGTTCACACCCCTCTGCAGGAGGGGAGGGAGAAAAAAAGGGAGAGAAAAAATGCAGGCTCACCTCCATCTGCCTGTCGAAGCAGCCCCAGCAGCCCAGTAGTGACTCCTGTCTCTTAAAGGGGCGGCGGGGACAAAAAAAGAAACAGAAGGCAAGGGATCCCGGCTACAATCCGCATCGGAAGATGTTTTACCTCCTGGAGGCCAGGTACTTGAAAAGTGCACTGGGACGCACTTAGGTGGGCGTGGTCGTACTTAATTTTTTTTAAAGTCCGGAGCTGGTGGGAAAACATTTTTAAGCTCCAGATCTGGGAGCCCTTTGCCTCGGATTTTAGGGGTCGTGTAAAAGCGCCCTCAGTCAGGGTTTTTTTTTTTTTGTCATAATCTAAATCATTGTATACATTTCCATTGATTTCTTTGCCCACCCTGTCCTCAGATTTTCCACCACCTGCCATTGCCTCCTGATGGAGCCGGAGAAGAGAAGACCCACAGCTTGGCTGCCAGTCCCACTGGGCAGGTCACCTCTCCTCCATTCACCTGCATCGGCCTCAGGGTTGCCTCTTAAAAGCCACACCAACACTGTTTCCTTCCCTGAGTAAGAGCAGCAGGAGTTATGGTGACACAGGTGGGAGCAACTCTGGTCCACACAAAGGTTTAGCAGACAGGTATATGCTGCTTAATGGACACCTGACTGATAAAATGGAATTAAAAATATAAGACCAGCGGGCACCCAAAAACATGACACAAAATGAACTGATGTCTATGAGATGACAGACATAGCCCACATTAGAGATGGGCACGAATCAAAAAAATTGCATTTCGTTTGTCATTTGTCGTTTGGAGGGTCCATTTCAGTTCGTTTCCATTTTTTGCAAATTTTTGAAAAAAATTGTTTTCGTTTTGTTCATTTCATTACCATTTCGTTACCATTTATTTCATTTTTTGTGTGTTTTTTTAAGGATTTTAAGCAATTCACTCATATTGCAGTAACGGAAATAAAACGCACGACAAAATTTCCAGTGTTTCTGTTCGTTTTGTTACATTTCAGAGACAAAATTCGTTTGTCATTTTGTTATGTAACAAAATGAAAAAACAAAAATGGAAACGAAAAATTGTTCATTTCGTGCCCATCTCTAGCCCACATAACAAGTAGAAAGCTCAAGAAATGTATTGATACAAACTGACTGCCATGTGAACAGGGTCAGTGGTATATCTACCGTGTGACTATGCATGGAAATATTTAGTGTGACTAAAGGAAGAAAAAGAAAGGATTCAAATGATCCATGGGATCAAGTGCTAATCCTCCTTGCCTGTTCTGTTGTTAACACATGCAAAAGTTCTTTAGTGCAATTCCCATATCAGTTGATTAATAATCAATACTTACTCCACCGCCACCCAGAAGACCACCAAGCTGCAACAGAGAAAGGAGGAGGCAATTAATTTGCATTCAGAGATTTTCTCAGAGACAAAAGACATAACCAAGATGAAAGAAATATGCATGGATGTATCTCCTTTGGTTAAATTCAAACGTTATGCTGCCCCATCTAGGATTCTCCAACTTGAGTTGGTTTTTTCAGGAAAGATGACGAAGAAACAGAGTTGTGGTCCAAAACATCTGGAGGGCCGAAGTTTGCACATTCCTGGACTACAGGCAAATGGCTGCTAATATTGCAAATAGAGGTAGAAGAGGGGGACAGACCAACAGATCTCTGCCTCTTATTTATTGCTGATAAGAGAACAAGCAATTGTTTCCTAAACAGCAATAGTGTTTTACTTTGTCCACCCAGACCCAAATAAAGAGTTGCCACAAAATTGTTTGCATTTAAATCAGGCCACAACTTCTCTGATCTCTATCAATTTAATCACAAATTTACATTCAAAGCAGAAGGTGGATCTACCATAGTGCAAGTAAGCACAGGCCTGGGTCTGCTTTGCCCTCAAGCCCTAACATCAACTGAGAGAGTTGGTGCTACATTCCTTACACTATGGTAACATGATCCTATGATCTTCTATGTAAATCAGTTGTAAAGGCTGCCTTGTACCCATTAAGGGCACCCATCTCATGAATTTACTTTGATTCAGTTTTCTTGCACTATCTGCCACAACTACCAGGAATATATTGCCTAACCGAGCAATGAGAATGGAATGGGCAAAAACGCACCACTACCCACAGTCCAATCAGGGTGACAGCCAAAAAATTACCATTTGGCCCCAAAACGACCAGCTAATCTCACTTTCATTGCTACTTGGGTGAGAGGGAAGAATGCTTACAAGTGCTAAAAGAGAACAAAGTTGGGCATGGGCTGCTTTTTAATTGCCGAGCCAGGTTGAAAGAAAGAGGCGACACACATTCCGCTTGGGTTAAATAAGGGCCACAACTTTATTAATTACAGTAACGAATTTTAAATTACTTATCAATGAGCAATAACTTTAGGAGGGCCTGAGCCGTAGCGCATCATCAAATGGTAACAACAAATTGATTAGGTCCCGCTACTCCACCAATTTCCTGCGGCCCGTTGAACTGCCGCAGTGAGGATGCCAATGAGATCCTTTGGCATCAGCGCTTGATTAAAGGTTGGCAGCCCTCCTAGGGTTTGGGGTTATTATTATTATTTGCTCCCTAACTAAATCCTATTGGGTTATTAGTGGAAGGCTGCCGAAGACGTGAAGATGTAATTAGATTCGGGACCTAAATGGTTAACTTTTATGCGCTACCCGCCAGTAGTGACCGAGGTTATTACCTACAACACCCACCGCCGGTATGTGAATGGTGGGATGGGCGAAAAAACACCACCGCTCAAGGCCAATCAGAGAGATGGTCAAAAATTCCCATCCGGCCCCGAAGCGACCAGCAAAGCATCACCAGCACATCACAGACAGTGGCGGGAGGGTGGGGAAACCGGCAATTATGGAGGCAGACTGAGGGGAGTGCGCCAAGGACTTATAAAGGGGCGCGCTCCCCTACCGTAGGCTACGCTAATAGCGGAGCCAATAGCCGCCTCCCTCAACCGGCCGGCAAAGGTGCCCCTGCTCGGCACGAGGCCGGGCGGAGCAGCCAAAGCTACAAAGCCCAGGCAAACTCCTCCCTCTGGGGTGCAATTTTGTGCTGAAAATCAGCTCAGGTGGGCAAAGCATCCCCACTCTGGACAAGCCACGTGGAGCTACCGTTGTTATTAGTCATCTGCAGCAGAAGAATACTTACCAAACCACCAACCACCTGAAAGAAAGAAAATGGAGGAGTCATTATATCTTTTTGTTTGAAAAAGCAGGCTATCAATTTGTTGAAGACTAGAGCTTTTACTGGAACAAAATAAGTATTCAAGGCTGCATTGAGGAAAGAAGTCTCTGTCTGTCCACTTTTAGCTCTGCTCAAGCCAATTCCTCCAGATTGGAGTAGAACTCTCCCTCACTGTGATATTTTTATCTGTATGTATATTCCATGTATGCTACAAAATTTTACAATCAGTTTTATTTTTTTTTTTTTTGTTTGTTTGCTTGCTTCAAAGATTTTAGGGTTATGTGTATTTTACTTGTTTTTATTGTAGGAATGATTCTGGTCATCAGCATTAATTCGTAGCTGAAAGATGGGATATGAATGTACAGTAATAGGTAATATTAATGATTTGGATAAGGATAAAGATAAAAACAAGGAGAATGCTTTAAATAGGAGTTAAGGTGCAATACTCAATGGGACAAGACTTCTCACTGCATCAGCAACTAAACATAGCAATGAGGTTAATCGGCTTCTTGAGAAATGTCTCTAAAATTTATCCTCAACATTTCCCACAGGAATGTCAGAAACCTACCAGTCTCAGTCTCTTCATTGTCGAAAAACTGCTTATATCGCAGGAAGTACCCTTCTTATTCAGTTTAGTCTATCCACAGAGAGACTGTTTTCTTTTTCAGGTGAAAGAAAATGTCTGCAATGCATTCTAGTTTTACAAGCTCGTTTACAAAACACATTCAGAAAAGGCAGAACAAAACCATAAGAAAAATTAATATACAGTCATTAAGAGATAGCAAAGGTTGTAACTGTTACATAAGTGGTGCACAACTGCACAATCAAATACAACACAGAACTGCAGGAAAGATAGAAAAAGGAGACACAGAGAAGAGAGTGTAGTCAAACCAAATCCCCTACCCTCTTCCTTTGTCAACAGGTGCAAAAGCAAACATTTCTCTCTAATAATCTCTATATCAGTGGATTAATTATCAGTACTCACTGGAAGACCTGTTAGAGGGGCACCAACCTATAACACAGAAGCAAGCAGTGATTAATTTTTATAGGGAAAATAACAAATTAATTTATATTTTCAGATGGCTCAGAGGCTTAATCAGGATGAAAGAAAGAAGCATAGATGTTAGAGATGGGCACGACTCAAAAAAATGGTGTTTCGTTTGTCGTTTGGTCATTTAGGGGTCCGTTTCGGTTCGTTTTCATTTTCGTTTTCGTTTTGAAATTTTTTTCATTTCGTTTTCGTTGCGTAATGAAACGAAAAAATGAAAACGAAAATGAAAAATTGCTCATTTCGTGCCCATCTCTAATAGATGTATCAAGGAGAGCAATGAGGTCTCTCAGTCCAGTTTCATCTCATCCTAAAGATAATGCTTGCTCTTTTGTATTGATTAAACTCATAACCTGCAGGCCCATCTGGGCTCTCCAATGGAACTTGGCTTTCTGAGAAGATGAAGCAGAATCAGTCTAAAGTCAAGTGGCTGCTAATGCCTGTGTACTGGGTATTAGCAGCCCCATGGCACAGTGACTAGATGCCTGTAGTTAAAACTGTGCTCATGACCTGGGGTTCAATGCCAGGTAGTAGTCTCATGGTTGACTCAGCCTTCCATCCTTCCGAGGTTGGTAAAATGAGTACCTGGGGGGGAATGTGTAGGCTGCATACTGTAATTAAAAAACTGTAAACTGCCCAGAGACTACTTGAAGTGGTATGGGGCAGTATAGAAGCAGAACACTTGCTTACTACTCTTTGGAGAAGAAGGGGCAGCATTTAGCTTAACAAGTTTCCTCCTTGGCTCTGTTGTTGATAAGAGAACAAGTAAATGTTTTCTAAACCCCAGTATCAATTCACTTATTGTCAGTACTCACACTACTCAGTAAAGGACCAGCCACCTAAAAGGGAAAAAAAGGAGATATGATTACTGTATATACTCAAGTATAAGCTGACCTGAATATAAGCCAAGGCACCTAATTTTACCACAAAAACTGGGAGAACTTATTGACTCACGTATAAGCCTAGGGTGCCTTCTCCAAGCTGGCTGAGTGCTCGAGAGGCAGCGGAACAGGCAGGACTAACCCTCCACCTCCCTTCCCCAAGCGGAACCAGCTCTTGGGAGGTGGCAGAAGTGTGGTAACCACCATATATACTTGAGTATAAGTCGACCCGAGTATAAGTCGAGGCCCCTAATTTAACCCCCCAAAACTGGGGAGACGTATTGACTCGAGTATAAGTCTAGGCTGGGAAATACAGCAGGGCCTGGCAGTTCCTCCTTTGTGATCTGGGGGAGTGGTGTGAGATGTTTAAAATGACTTTTAGCCACTGATGCAAGTGCTTGGGTCAGTGGCTAAAAGTCATGTCAAACATCGCGCACCGCTCCCCGTGATGCAGAGGGGGGGTCATGAGAAGCGGCACACAATGTTTAAAATGACTTTTAGCCACCCACCCAAGCACTTGGCTCAGTGGCTAAAAGTATTGACCCGCATATAAGTCGAGGGCCCCTTTTTTATTCCCAAAACTAGGCTTATATTCGAGTATATACAGTATATTCACTCGAATATAAGCCAACGGCATAAGGGCTGAAAATGTTGGCTTATATTCGAGTATATACGGTATTCTGATTCCTGGAGCAAGCAGGCAACTAATTTGTGTTTAGAGATTTTCCAAACATCAGGGTCTTAATCAGGATGAATGATGTTAGGAGGACAGTACTGATGAAGGCTATGATGTCTCTCGATATCTTACCAGCTCACCTCAAAGAGAATACTTGCTCTTTTGCTTTGGTTCAACTCATAGGATCTGCTGGACAGTTTAGGGCCCCCTAACGTAATTTAACTTTCCCAGGGGGGAAAAAAATGAAAGAAAACCACTCTAAAGATCAATCTATCTCAACACTCTGTATTACACATAAAAGAAGAAAGAAGAGGCAGAACAAGAAAAAAGTTCCTTGTTTATTCTGCAAGAGACAGGACAACAAAGATATGTTTTTTAACCAATTCACTTAATTTCAGAACTCACCGGAAGACCACCCAAAAGAGGCTCAGGCTCCTAAGCAGAGAAAAAAGCAGTCATTCTTTATATTTTAGAGGAAGCAGAGAATTATTCTGGTATGCATACATCATAAGCCATAGGGGACAAATGGGTAGATTGCATTTCCATTTTTTTGAGTTGAGTTATGTCTTAGTAAAGAAGTAGGAAAGGGGCATTCCTTTCAAGATAAATACCTATCGTTTATTCCTTTAAACAGCGATAATGTGTAAAAGTTTGAGCAAAGCCATTCATGTCACTTATGCCCAGAATTGCTCAGAAGACTCTCTGGCATCTAAAAAGCAGGCTAGGCAAACCCAGGTATCAAAATGTGCCCTTCCTACATATAATTCCTTCACAGAGCATTCCCACAAGTGGGCAGGAACAGAAATACCACAATCTGGTTGGCTGAAAACAGTCAGATGCCAATAGCAGGCATGATCCACTGAGAAAGCTTTCAGAGTTAGAAGCAACTCTCAGCCCACACCTGCAACGCTGGCTTCAGGGCATTGCTCAGTTTTTCCCTTACATGCCATTGTCCACCTGATGTTCCTTACTGGTTAAACCAGAGGAAGGGAAGGTGCTCACTCAGCTTGAAGTGGAACACATCCAAACTTCAATGCAAATTGATATGTCTGTCCATATGCATGTGCGTGTTTCTCTCTCTGTGTGTCTACACACATACAAGGGCCTTGACATCCATGTGATATTGAAAGACACAAAGAAGAATGTATACTTACCGGAGATCTCTTTCGTCGCTGTTTATTGGGAGGAAATTGAGAACAGTCATTAATGTTTCCTCTTCTTTTCTGCCAGCAATTCCTTTATGGTCACTGACTACTCATGCCACAAGAAGATTCAAGCCCTCACATTTTTCCAAAAGTCTTTCTCAACCTCAGTTTGACCAATGAACTAGTTGAATTTTGGCCCCTGGACCTCACTGCAGCAGTTGTCCCAGGTAAATGCTTCCCCAGGACAAAGAAAAGTGACCTCCATGATGAGGACCTAGAGAAGAAGGACCTTTCAGGGGAGGTCTTAACCTGAAATAGGAGTTTGCTGAACCCATCAGCTTCTCCTCCTCCCACTTGCTAGTATTGGGAAAGGGTGAAAAGGTTATTTTATTTTGCACAAGAAATGCAAAAACCAGATACAAAATTCCTGAATGGTCGCCAACTACTTATACGACCAAAAGGTTCAAGCTGGTTTATTTTAATCCAGGGCTGTCCAAACTTCGGCCCTCCAGATGTTTTGGACCACAACTCCCAGAATTCCAAGCCTGTATTGTCAATGGCAAAGGACTGTGGGAGTTGTGGTCCAAAACATCTGGAGGGCCAAAGTTTGGACACCACTGTTTTAATCGTAAAGAACTCAAGTACCTGGATGCACAAGGTCACTGTGTGAGGGAAATCTTTATCCTGTGTAGCCTCCAATGAATGGGAGGTTCACCTTTCAAATTTTCATTGGGTTTGCACCCATATTAACTTTAGGCAAGGCAGGAAAACAAATCTCCTTACATGGAGAAAGAACCTCTTCCTCATTGCCATGTTTTTCTCTCTGTGATTCTTACTTGACCATTTTGTTTCAATTCAATAAAAAGTAGTACAGTTTATGATTATCACAGAGGTTCAGATGGGGCATGGGGTTGAAAGGGAGGTCTTGGCTCTGAGTTCTCCTCTTACTCCTTCTTTTTGCAAAAATGAGGACAGTGTGACCTTCCAGGTCTCCTCTGGCTACCCATTCCCCTTCTCTGGCTGCTTTCACATGACCCCTAAAATCCGCTGCAAAGTGCTCGCAGATGTGCAACATAAAATTGTTTTCCCACCAGCGGCGGACTTTAAAAAAAATAAAGTATGACCACGACCACTTAAGCGCAACCCAGCACATTTTACAAGTACCTGGTCTCGAGGAGGTAAAATTCTTCCGATGCGGATTTTAAAGCAGTACATGCCTGGCCAGCTCCTCCGCCCACTGCTTATTTTTGTTGTCCCCCACCCCCTTTTAACAGAAAGGAATCCCTAACAGGCTTCCTGTCCTGCTACAATTAGCTGTTGCCAACTGGGGGAAGTGTGTTGGGCAGGCAGAGGTGAGTCTGCATTTTTTTCACCCTCCCCTCAATCCACAACAGACAGAAGCAATAGAATTGGAGTGCAGGAGGGTGGGAACACAGGAACCAGGACAACAACCATGGTTGGGGGATCCGCATTTAAGTTGCCAGCAGATTTTAGTGGTCATGTGAAAGCGCTCTCTGACTTGTCTTCTTTGGCAGGAAATAGGAGGAGGAATGGCAAGGAGGAAGCCTGGCTGGCGTCAGCCTCATCATGGAGGGGGATGTCCCAGAGTTTCACCCCACCCCGCCATTTCCTCCTGGAGGAGCTGGAGGAGGAGGAGGAAGGGAAGAGCCACAGAATCAACTGTCAGGCCTCCCAAAAGTGTGCCTTTCCTCCCTTCTCCCAGATGGGCCTTGGGTGTGCCTCTCAAAATCAACACCAACTGTCCCAGGAACAGCAGCGGGGTGCCATAGATGGGAGCAACAGCCCATCTGTTCGGGGTGGAGGTAAGCCAGCCATGCCTCCTGCCTGCTCATTATGAGGCCTACTGATAAACAAGTCAACAAGCAAAATTACATCTTTATTATTATTATTATTTCCATGTCAGTTGATTAAACTTCAATACTCACTAGAAGACCGCCTGTCACACCATTAAGCTGGAAAAAAAGGAGAAAAGATTCGCTTGTTTTTTAAAGGGAAAGCAGGCCATTAATTTACATTTAGGGATTTTAGAGAGACCAAAAGCTTGATTGGGATGAAAGAAGCCAGCATGGCAGTATCAAGGAACGCAATCTGATCTGCAACCATCCCCTCCACTTGCTTGCCCAGGAACAGGATATTGGCTGCAGGTCTTTAATTATTAATGCCCTCTGTCCCCATATTTGATTTTTTTTTAAAAAATAATGGGCCCAATTATTGTCTCCTTGAATGGCCAGGGGGCCCTGCCTCAAGGAGAGACCTGTTAATAACAGAACAGAACAGGCTCTGCTTTGGAGTGGGCATTTGGGGAGAATGACATCAGCATTTGGTGGTCACAGTGTACCAGCCAGACCCCAGGGCCTCGACACGAGTGCTATCTAGTTCAGCAGGTATGCCCCACATGGCTTCTTGGAAACCAATAGGATCCATTTGCCTGCGAGGGTGGACTATCTCAATGTGTTCTCGGTCCCAGTGGGCTAAGGCTGCCAGCCTTCTCAAGGGAAGTTACATCTTAGTAAAGAAAGAGAAAATGCCTATCCCCCAAATGCATGGGTATATCAGGAACACAATGTGGTTTCTCAGTACAGTGTCAGCTCTCCTCAAAGATCAAGTTATTTCTTTTGTTTTGATTCAACTCAAACTATCTACTGGCCAAGTTAAGTTTGCTTCCAATCTAACAATGTGCTGCCCCATGTAGGGCTCTCCAACTTAAACTGGCTTTCTAGGAAGAGATGATGCAGAATCAGTCTAAGCACCATGGCTGCTTATATCTGTGCACTGCAAAGAGAGGGAGATAAGAGGGATGGCCCAAAGGTGTTCATCTTAACAGACTACCTCCTCTCCTCTCTTGTTGATGAGAACAAATCAAAGTTCTCTATAAACAAATATCACCTCACTAGTTGTGAGTACTCACCAGAAGAACTTTACTTACCAGACCACCAACGACCTAAAAGGGGGAGAAAGAAGACATGATTATTTTTTTTTGTACGCCAGGCCCACAATCAATTTCCTTTCAGAGATCCAGACATGTCTCAAGAACTAGAGTCTTAATCAGAATAAAATAAATATGTGGGGATGTATTGAAGAAAGCAATGAAGCCTCTGGGTTCAGTTATAGATCTCCACAAAAACCCTGCTTGCTATTTTAATATCATTAATCTTCTATTATCTGCTGGACCATCTAGGACTCTCTAGTGTAATTTGGTTTTCCCAGGGAAAACCAAAGAGAAGCAGTCTCAAGATCAATGCATGTCAACATTGGGATATTCCACATAGCAGCAGAGGGTGGGAAAAGCATTTGGCCTCAAGAAATTTCTTTCTTTATTCTGTCTGACAATAAAGCATGGATATATTTTTCTATTTCCTAATGTGCATATTCCCTCACTTATTGTCACAACTCACCGGAAGACCGCCGAGGAGAGGCTCAGGTTCCTAAAAGAGAGAAAGGAACAACCATTCATCTTATTATAGCTACACAAGTAATTCTTCTGCTACAGTATGGATAGGTCGAGAGCCAGAGGGTCAAAAACGTAGACTCCAGGCTCTAGACTCCATTGCTCAAGGCAAGTTACATCTTAGTAAAGAAAGAGAAAATGCATATTCCTCAAAAGAATACTGCTTATACTTTAGTTCTTATCTGGGTGTAGAATGTGTGAGAAGGAAACGTAGTTCTCCGCCTCTCAAATTTATAATTCCTCAAAATATCCTCTGGCACATTCAAGCATCTTAGGCAAACTTGGGTACAAACATGGTCCTATCTTTCCATCACAAAGAGTCCCTACCAGTGGGCAGCAACGGAGCCATCATTATCTGGTTGGCTGAAAACAGTCAGATGCCAATAGGAGGGATGAGCCACTGAGAGAGCTTTCAGAGTTGGAAGCAACTCACAGTCCTCTCCTGCAACGCTGGCTTCAGAGCATTGCTGAGTGTATCTCTCGCATGCTTCCAGATGATCTCCCTTACTTGTTGAACCAGAGGAAGGGAAGGTGCTCACTCAACTTGGAGGAACACATCCAAACATCAATGCTCATTGATATGTCTGTCCATGTGCATGTGTGTGTTTCTCTTGGGGGGGTGTCTACTCCCATAAGCATGCCATGGCATGGGTGTGATGTTGGAAGATACAAAGAAGAATGTATACTTACTGCAGATCTCTTTCGTCGCTGTTTATTGAGGAGAAATGGAGAACCATCATTAGTGTTTCTTCTTTTCTTGTCATCATTATGCAGTGTAAATTACATGCCAGCAATTCCTTTATGGCCGTTGACAACTAATGTCACAAAAAGTTTCATGCCTTCCCATTTTACAAAAGTCTGTCTCAAACTCAGTTTGACCAATGAACTAGTTGAATTTTGGCTCCTGAACCTCATTGCAGAAGTTGTCCCAGGTAAATGCTTCCCCAGGGCAAAGAAAGGTGCCATCAAATTGGCCTCCACCATGAGGAGCTAGAGAAGAAAGACCTTTCAGGGGAAGTCTTAGCCAGCCTGAAATAGGAGTTTGGTGAGTCCATCAGCTTCTCCTGCTCCAACCTGCTAGTATTTGGAAAGGGCAAAAAGATTTTTGTTTTTGTTTTTGCACAAGAAATGCAAAACTCACATGCCAGCAATTCCTGGATGGTCACCAACTACCTATACTACCAGAAGGTTCAAACTGGGTTTTTTTCCCCAACACTATGAAGCCACGTGTTGATGTGTGAGGGAAATCTTTATTCTGCACAGCCCTCAAAATATGGCTGGTTCGCCTTTCAAATTCCCACCTGCTTTGTACCCATATTAACTTTAAGATAGATAGGGAAACAAATCTGACATGAACAAAGAACCTCTTCTTCACTGCCATGTTTTTCTCTATGTGATATGTATCTGACGATTTAGTTTCAAGTCACTAAGAGGTAGTAAAACTTTACAGACCCCCTCTGGCTCTCCATCCCAGTTCCCTACCTTGTTTTTGGTGGTAGGAAATAGGAGAAGGAGAGAAGAGGTTGATGCCTGGCCAATGGCATCCTCCGCATGGAGTGAATTGTCCCAGGGTTTTCTCCTATCCCACCGTTTCCTTTTGGTGGAGCTGGAGAAGATCCACATCCCAACTGCCACATCTCACAACAGTTTGCCTCTCCTCCCTTCTCCCAGATGGTCCCTGCGGGTGCCTCTCAAGGGCAACACCAGCTGTCCCAGGAACAGCAGGAGGATAGGATAAAAGATCTATCACCTACTAATAAACAAGACAAAAAGCAAAAGTGCCTGATTTTCATAGATGTTGATTAATCAACAATACTCACTAGAAGACCTCCTGTCAGACCACTAACCTGAAAGGGAGAAAGGAAGAATGTTTTTTTATATAAAAAAGAGAAAGAAATGAATTAATTTGCATTCAGGGATTTTACAGAGACAAGAAACTTCATCAGGATAGCAGTAAGGAGGAATGCCTGAAAGGCTCAGAGGTGGTTTTATAAACAATGCAAACTCCGCCCTCCTGACCTGCCAGTCTCTGTTCCCACCCAGGTCTCAAAAATTATTTTATTTATATATTGAATTTATTTGGAAACTAATTCCCATTGATACATTTCTGAGCAACAAGAGACATTCAGGGTGAAATACATATGCACCGGTATATCAGGAACACAATGTGGGCAGTTTCAGCTCTCCTGAAAGATCAAGGTTTTTCTTTTGCTCTGATTCATCTCAAACTATATATTGCCCTAGTTAAGTTTGGTTCCAATCTAACAATGTGCTGCTGCATGTAGGGCTCTCCAACTTAAACTGGCTTTCGAGGAAGAGATGAAGCAGAATCAGTCTAAGCACCATGGCTGCTTATATCTGTGCACTGCAAAGAGAGGGAGATGAGAGGGATGGCCCAAAAGTGTTCAGCTTAACAGACTACCTCCTCTCCTCTCTTGTTGATAAGAGAACAAACCAATGTTCTCTATAAACAAGTATCACCTCACTAGTTGTGAGTACTCACCAGAAGAACTTTACTTACCAGACCACCAACAACCTAAAAGGGGGAGAAAGAAGACATGATTATTTCTTTTTGTACGGCAGGCCCACAATCAATTTACGTTCAGAGATCCAGCGGTTCCTCAGGGACAAGAGTCTTAATTGGAATAAAAAATATGTGGGGCTGTACTGAAGAAAGCAATGAGAGTCTACGTGTTCAGTTGTAGGTCTTCACAAAGACCCTGCCTGCTATTTTCCTTCCATTACACTTATATGATCTGTTGGACCATCTAGGGCTCTGTATTGTAATTTGGTTTCCCCAGGAAAAATGAAAGAGAACCAGTCTAAAGATCAATACTTGTCAACTTTAGGATATTCCACGTAATAGCAGAAGGAAGAAAACATTCAGCCTCAAGAAATTTCTTTCTTTATTCTGTCTGACAATAAAGCTTAGATATGTTTTTGTATTTCCTAATTTACATATTCCTTCACTTATTGTCACAACTCACCGGAAGACCGCCTAGGAGAGGCTCAGGTTCCTAAAAGAGAGAAAGAAACAACCATTCATCATATTATAGGGACACAAGCAAGTCTTCTGCTGCAGTATGCATAGGTCCAGACGAGAGCCAGAGGTTCAAACAGGGAGAGCCCTTGCTCTACACTCCATTGCTCAAGGCAAGTTACATCTTAGTAAAGAAAAAGAAAATGCATATTCCCCAAAAGACTACTGTTTATCCTTTAGTTTTTATCTGGGTGTAGAATGTGTGAGAAGGAAACGTAGTTCTCCGCCTCTCAACTTTATAATTCCTCAAAATATCCTCTGGCACATTGAAACATCTTAGGCAAACTCAAGTACAAACCTGGTCCTATCTTTCCATCACAAAGAGTCCCTACCAGTGGGCAGCAACCGATCCATCATTATCTGGTTGGCTGAAAACACTCAGATGCCAATAGGAGGGATGAGCCACTGAGAGAGCTTTCAGAGTTGGAAGCAACTCACAGTCCTCTCCTGCAACGCTGGCTTCAGGGCATTGCTGAGCGTATCTCTTGCATGCTGCCAGCTGATCTTCCTTACTGGTTAAACCAGAGGAAGGGAAGGTGCTCACTCAACTTGGAGGAACACATCCAAACATCAATGTACATTGATATGTCTGTCCATGTGCACGTGTGTTTCTCGGCGGGGGGGGTGTCTACCCACATACAGGGGCTTTGATATGCATGTGATATTGAAAGACACAAAGAAGAATGTATACTTACTGCAGATCTCTTTCGTCGCTGTTTATTGAGGAGAAATAGAGAACCATCATTAGTGTTTCTTCTTCTTCTCTTGTCATCAGTATGCAGTGGAAATTACTTGCCAGTAATTCCTTTATGGTCACTGACTACTAATGTCACCAAAAGGTTCAAGCCTTCCCTTTCTCCAAAAGTCTTTCTCAACCTCAATTTGACCAATGAATTAGTTGAATTTTGGCTCCTGGACCTCACTGCAGCAGTTGTCCTAGGTAAATGCTTCCCCAGGGCAAATAAAGGTGCCGTCAATGTGACCACCACCATGAGGAGCTAGAGAAGAAGGACCTTTCAGGGGAAGTATTAGCTTGCCTGAAATAGGAGTTTGCTGAATCCATCAGCTTCTCCTGCTTCAACCTGCTAGTATTGGGAAAGGTCACAAAGATTTTTATTTTTGTTTTCGCGCAAGAAATGCAAAACTTACATGCCAGCAATTCCTGGATGGTCACCAACTACTTATAGTACCAGAAGGTTCAAACTGGTTTATTTTAACACCATGAAGCCAAGTGTTGATGTGTGGGGAAATCTTTATTCTGAACAGACCTCAGAATATGGATGGTTCACCTTTCAAATTCCTAACTGTTTCCACCCATATTAACATTAGGATAGGTAGGGAAACAAAATCTGGCCAATGGCATCCTCCGCATGGATTGAATTGTCCCAGGGTTTTCTCCTATCCCACCGTTTCCTCTTGGTGGAGCTGGAGAAGATCCACAGCCCAACTGCCACATCTCACAACAGTTTGCCTCTCCTCCCTTCTCCCAGATGGTCCCTGCGGGTGCCTCTCAAGAGCAACACCAGCTGTCCCAGGAACAGCAGCAGGATAGGCTAAAAGATCTATCACTTACTAATAAACAAGAGAAAAAGCAAAACTGCCTGATTTCCATAGATGTCGATTAATCAACAATACTCACTAGAAGACCTCCTGTCAGACCACTAACCTGAAAGGAGAAAGGGAGAATGTTTTTTTAAAAAACAGAGAAAGAAATGAATTAATTTGCATTCTGGGATTTTTACAGAGACAAGAAACTTCATCAGAATAGCAGTAAGGAGGAATGCCTGAAAGGCTCAGAGGTGGTTTTATAAACAATGCAAACTCCGCCCTCCTGACCTGCCAGTCTATGTTCCCACCCAGGTCTCAAAAATTATTTTATTTATATATTGAATTTATTTGGAAACTAATTCCCATTGATACATTTCTGAGCAACAAGAGACATTCAGGGTGAAATACATATGCACCGGTATATCAGGAACACAATGTGGGCAGTTTCAGCTCTCCTGAAAGATCAAGGTTTTTCTTTTGCTCTGATTCAACTCAAACTATATATTGCCCTAGTTAAGTTTGGTTCCAATCTAACAATGTGCTGCCGCATGTTCGGCTCTCCAACTTAAACTGGCTTTCGAGGAAGAGATGAAGCAGAATCAGTGTAAGCACCATGGCTGTTTATATCTGTGCACTGTAAAGAGATGGAGATGAGAGGGATGGCCCAAAGGTGTAAAGCTTAACAGACTACCTCCTCTCCTCTCTTGTTGATAAGAGAACAAACCAATGTTCTCTATAAACAAATATCACCTCACTAGTTGTGAGTACTCACCAGAAGAACTTTACTTACCAGACCACCAACGACCTAAAAGGGGGAGAAAGAAGACATGATTATTTCTTTTTGTACGGCAGGCCCACAATCAATTTACGTTCAGAGATCCAGCGGTTCCTCAGGGACAAGAGTCTTAATTGGAATAAAAAAATATGTGGGGCTGTACTGAAGAAAGCAATGAAGTCTACGTGTCCAGTTGTAGGTCTTCACAACGACCCTGCCTGATATTTTACTTCCATTACACTTATATGATCTGTTGGACCATCTAGGGCTCTGCTTTCCCCAGGAAAAATGAAAGAGAACCAGTCTAAAGATCAATGCTTGTCAACTTTAGGATATTCCTCGTAATAGCAGAAGAAAGAAAACATTCAGCCTCAAGAAATTTCTTCCTTTATTCTGTCTGACAATAAAGCTTAGATATGTTTTTGAATTTCCTAATTTACATATTCCTTCACTTATTGTCACAACTCACCGGAAGACCACCTAGGAGAGGCTCAGGTTCCTAAAAGAGAGAAAGAAACAACCATTCATCATATTATAAGGACACTAGGAAGTCTTCTGCTGCAGTATGCATAAGTCGAGACAAGAGCCAGAGGTTCAAACAGGGAGAGCCCTTGCTCTACACTCCATTGCTCAAGGCAAGTTACATCTTAGTAAAGAAAGAGAAAATGCATATTTCCCAAAAGACTACTGTTTATCCTTTAGTTCTTATCTGGGTGTAGAATGTGTGAGAAGGAAACGTAGTTCTCCGCCTCTCAACTTTATAATTCCTCAAAATATCCTCTGGCACATTGAAACATATTAGGCAAACTCAAGTACAAACATGGTCCTATCTTTCCATCACAAAGAGTTCCTACCAGTGGGCAGCAACCGATCCATCATTATCTGGTTGGCTGAAAACACTCAGATGCCAATAGGAGGCATGAGTTACTGAGAGAGCTTTCAGAGTTGGAAGCAATTTACAATCCTCTCCTGCAACGCTGGCTTCAGGGCATTGCTGAGCGTATCTCTTGCATGCTGCCAGCTGATCTTCCTTACTGGTTAAACCAGAGGAAGGGAAGGTGCTCACTCAACTTGAAGGAACACATCCAAACATCAATGCACATTGGTATGTCTGTCCATGTGCACGTGTGTGTTTCTCGGCGGGGGGGGGGGTGTCTACCCACATACAGGGACCTTGAGATGCGTGTGATATTGAAAGACACAAAGAAGAAGGTATACTTACTGCAGATCTCTTTCGTCGCTGTTTATTGAGGAGAAATAGAGAACCATCATTAGTGTTTCTTCTTCTTCTCTTGTCATCAGTATGCAGTGGACATTACTTGCCAGTAATTCCTTTATGGTCACTGATTACTAATGTCACCAAAAGGTTCAAGCCTTCCCTTTCTCCAAAAGTCTTTCTCAACTTCAGTTTGACCAATGAATTAGTTGAATTTTGGCTCCTGGACCTCACTGCAGCAGTTGTCCTAGGTAAATGCTTCCCCAGGGCAAACAAAGGTGCGGTCAAAGTGACCTCCACCATGAGAAGCTAGAGAAGAAGGACCTTTCAGGGGAAGTATTAGCTTGCCTGAAATAGGAGTTTGCTGAATCCATCAGCTTCTCCTGCTCCAACCTGCTAGTATTGGGAAAGGTCACAAAGATTTTTATTTTTGTTTTTGCACAAGAAATGCAAAACTCACATGCCAGCAATTCCTGGATGGTCACCAACTACTTACAGTACCAGAAGGTTCAAACTGGTTTATTTTAACAATATGAAGCCAAGTGTTGATGTGTTGGGGAAATCTTTATTCTGAACAGACCTCAGAATATGGTTGGTTCACCTTTCAAATTCCTAACTGTTTCCACCCATATTAACATTAGGATAGGTAGGGAAACAAAATCTGGCCAATGGCATCCTCCGCATGGATTGAATTGTCCCAGGGTTTTCTCCTATCCCACCGTTTCCTCTTGGTGGAGCTGGAGAAGATCCACAGCCCAACTGCCACATCTCACAACAGTTTGCCTCTCCTCCCTTCTCCCAGATGGTCCCTGTGGGTGCCTCTCAAGGGCAACACCAGCTGTCAAAGGAATAGCAGCAGGATAGGATAAAAAATCTATCACCTACTAATAAACAAGACAAAACAGAATAGTGTCTGATTTTCATAGCTGTTGATTAATCAACAATACTCACTAGAAGACCTCCTGTCAGACCACTAACCTGAAAGGGAGAAAAGGAGAATGTTTTTTTAAAAAAAAACAGAGAAAGAAATGAATTAATTTGCATTCAGGGATTTTACAGAGACAAGAAACTTCATCAGGATAGCAGTAAGGAGGAATGCCTGAAAGGCTCAGAGGTGGTTTTATAAACAATGTGAACTCCACCCTACTGACCTGCCAGTCTCTGTGCCCACCCAGCTCTGAAAAATTATTTTTATTATATATTGAATTTATTTGGAAACTAATTCCCATTGATACATTTCTGAGCAACAAGAGACATTCAGAGTGAAATACTGTACATATGCACCGGTATATCAGGAACACAATGAGGGCAGTTTCAGCTCTCCTCAAAGATCAAGGTTTTTCTTTTTCTCTGATTCAACTCAAACTATATATTGCCCTAGTTACGTTTGGTTCCAATCTAACAACGTGCTGCCGCATGTAGGGCTCTACAACTTAAACTGGCTTTCGAGGAAGAGATGAAGCAGAATCAGTCTAAGCACCATGGCTGCTTATATCTGTGCACTGCAAAGAGAGGGAGATGAGAGGGATGGCCCAAAGGTGTAAAGCTTAACAGACTACCTCTTCTCCTATCTTGTTGATAAGAGAACAAATCAATGTTCTCTATAAACCAGTATCACCTCACTAGTTGTGAGTACTCACCAGAAGAACTTTACTTACCAGACCACCAACGACCTAAATGGGGGGGGGGGAGAGAAGACATGATTATTTCTTTTTGTACGGCAGGCCCACAATCAATTTACGTTCAGAGATCCAGTGGTTTTCTCAGGGACAAGAGTCTTAATTGGAATAAAAAAATATGTGGGGCTGTACTGAAGAAAGCAATGAAGTCTACGTGTCCAGTTGTAGGTCTTCACAACGACCCTGCCTGATATTTTACTTCCATTACACTTAGATGATCTGTTGGACCATCTAGGGCTCTGCTTTCCCCAGGAAAAATGAAAGAGAACCAGTCTAAAGATCAATGCTTGTCAACTTTAGGATATTCCTCGTAATAGCAGAAGAAAGAAAACATTCAGCCTCAAGAAATTTCTTTCTTTATTCTGTCTGACAATAAAGCTTAGATATGTTTTTGTATTTCCTAATTTACATATTCCTTCACTTATTGTCACAACTCACCGGAAGACCACCTAGGAGAGGCTCAGGTTCCTAAAAGAGAGAAAGAAACAAGCATTCATCATATTATAGGGACACAAGCAAGTCTTCTTCTGCTGTATGCATAGGTCCAGACGAGAGCCAGAGGTTCAAACAGGGAGAGCCCTTGCTCAACACTCCATTGCTCAAGGCAAGTTACATCTTAGTAAAGAAAGAGAAAATGCATATTCCCCAAAAGAATACTGTTTATCCTTTAGTTTTTATCTGGGTGTAGAATGTGTGAGAAGGAAACGTAGTTCTCCGCCTCTCAACTTTATAATTCCTCAAAATATCCTCTGGCACATTCAAGCATCTTAGGCAAACTCGGGTACAAACCTGGTCCTATCTTTCCATCACAAAGAGTCCCTACCAGTGGGCAGCAACCGATCCATCATTATCTGGTTGGCTGAAAACACTCAGATGCCAATAGGAGGCATGAGCCACTGAGAGAGCTTTCAGAGTTGGAAGCAATTTACAATCCTCTTCTGCAAGGCTGGCTTCAGGGCATTGCTGAGCATATCTCTTGCATGCTGCCAGCTGATCTTCCTTACTGATCTTCCTTCACTCAACTTGGAGGAACACATCCAAACATCAATGCTCATTTATATGTCTGTCCTTGTGCACGTGTGCCTTTCTCTCAGTGTGTGTCTACCCCCATAAACATGCCATGGCATGGATGTGATGCTGGAAGATACAAAGAAGAATGTATACTTACTGCAGATTTCTTTACTCTCTGTTTATTGGGGAGAAGTTGAGAAAAGCTATTAGTATTTCTTCTTTTCTTGTCATCCTTATGTACTAAGGATGGTCAACCAAAGACAAAATGTTTCATCTTTTAATTATATAATTAATTGTTTTGTTACGAAATGAAATGAAAGAAACTCTTTTTGCGAAAACGAAATGAAGTGCATTTTTCCGGTTTGGAAATTGAACTGAGGGAGCTTCCTTGGACCCGTCCCTAGAAGCTCCCCAAATTTGGAGCGGTTTGGGTTTCAGACGGCTTTCAGGTTATTATGGTCCAAAATCCCCCCCCCAGATAATTTTAAAAGTTTTTTTAAAGAGAGGTTTCAATCAGACAGTAGACGAATGGTGGCGGAAGAAGCATTTCCACACCCTGCTTGAACCGGATAATTAATTGCTTCCTCCTGTGTAGCTGTAACTCAATACTCTTACTACCATGTAATATACTTTCTGGGTTGAAGTTAAACCGGGAAAGTATGACTTGGTGGTAAGTACTTAGCACAGGAAGCTCTTAAATCTCCAGTCTCTGATTGGAGTGTTTGGCACCGTGTCATACTTCCTGGGTTGAACTTTAAGGAGAGGTTTTGGAGGGTAAGGGGAAAGGTGGGGGAGGGGCATGTCATGTGGAGGAAGCAATTACTCATCTTGCTTGAACTGGAGAATTAATTGCTTTCTCCTATGTACTTCAACCCAGAAAGTACATTACACATTAGTAAGAGCACTAATTTACCACTACACAGGAGGTATAAGTTGATTTTGCTGTCCCACCAAAACCTCTCTTTTAAATAAAACACTTTTAACATTACCTGGAGGACCCACTTTGGAGCTTAATCACTTGGCCCCCTGAACCCCAAACCACCCCAAATTTGAGGAGCTTCCAGATAAGAGTCCAAGGAAGTGCCTATTATTTATAGAGTTCCAAATTGTTTGGTTTTGTTTCAAAAATGTTACTAACAAAACAAAATTAAACTACAAAAGAAATGAAACCAAATGCTATATTTTTGTTTCATGCCCATCTCTAAGATGCACGTAAATTGCAAAAATCACATGCCAGCAATTCCTTTATGGGCATTGATTAGTAATGCCACAAGAAGGTTCATTATTTCCATTATCAGTAGATTAAACTTCAATACTCACTAGAAGACCACCTGTCAGACTATTAAACTGAAAAAGAGAAAGGAGGAACATTTTTAAGCTGGGTAAACAGGTCATTAATTGGATTCAGGGATTCTATAGAGACAACATGCTTCACCAGGATGAAAGAAGTATGCATGGCAGTATCAAGGAAAGCAATCTGCTCTTTAAGTGCAGTTTCTCCTCCCTTCAAAGGTAAGGTTGGCTCCTCCTCCTCCTCCTCCTCCTTTTTTACAAAAGCCTGGGGAAGGCTGACCTTCTCTGCCTCCTCCTGTTCCCCCACTCGGCTTCCCAGCCTTGTATGGATTTTGAGAAAACTGTCAGCTGCTTTCACACAACCACTAAGACCCGCAGCAAACTTTTATCTGGATCACCCCCACCCCACCCCCAGAGCAGTCACGTGGTTGATGTCACAGACCGGATATTCCCATGGTTGTGTTTTGAAAATCCACAACTGTTCTGATCCCACGACTGAGAATGGCTGCAAAGACACCATCACAGGGCCAAAAAGGTTTTGGTGCAGATTTTCTGTGTTCCCACAGACTCAAGTGACAGATTAAAATCCGCATCGGAACAGCGACAAGGATTTTACCCCCTCGAGACCAGGTACTTGTAAAATGCACTGGGTCGTGCTTAAGTGGGCATGGTCACACCTTTTTTAAAAGTCCACTGCTTGTGGGGAAATGATTTTATGCTCTGCTTCACATCTGCAAGCACTTTGCAGCGGATTTTAGTGGTTGTGTGAAAACAGCCAACAAGGAGGGAGCCTGGATGGAGGCAGCCTGAACATGGAGTGAGTTCTCTCTGGGAATTGTTTTTTCTTTTCTTTTCTCACCCTACCCCCCAGTGGATTTCTCCCACCCAACCTTCTCCTCTTGAAGGTGTTAGAGGAGAGATGCAGCCTGACTATCACTTCTCTTCCCTGAGATCAGCCTCCGGGGAGCCTCTTAAAAGTGGCACCCCCACTACCTCCCTCACAGGAACAGCAACAGAGGAACAGTCATGGAAGAAGTGTGCAGCTAGTGGACAATAAAAAAAAACACACACAAAATGTCAGGAAAGCTAGAAAAGGAGACCGTGAGAAGAGCACGATTTTACAGAATAAAAGTGAGTTGTTGATGTCACAAAGGCATATAAGGGTAAAGATGAGGATTAAGCTTTGTATATCAGTAGGGGAAAGTAATAAGTGAAACAGGATTTCATTTTCCACGGCTTATTACACACCATGGTTACAAAATCAGAACTAAGCCACAAGAACGATTCCTTTTCCATCATCAAGGGGTTGCACAGCTTGTAATTGTCACAGGAAAATGAGAGAAAGGAAAAGATAAGAGTCAGACTAAACCTTCTTGCCTATTCCTTGGTGCACACGTCAGAAAGCTAACAATTTTCTCTTTTGCAATTTCCATATCAGTTAATTAACTGCAAATACTCACGGGGAGAACACCGGTAACCTAAAACGAGAGAGAAAGCAAGAGTAATGCTTATTTGTTTGCAGAACAAGAAGGAAATTCTTTCTTTCTTTATATTCTTATTATATTTTTATCCTGACCGACATGGCTAACAACAACATCTCAACAACATAGAATAAAACTGAACATTCCATATGAAAGTTGGATGGTGCGGCAAGTATTTTTATCTAGGGATTGCATTTAGGATGGTAGGTGACTCTGGAAAGGCCTGCCTATGAAGGCATATTTTTAACAACCTTTTAAATGATTCCAAGGAGGGAGCAAGTTGAATGTTGGGTGGAAGATTTTTACCAAATCCTAGCAGAATTTGGTAATGGGATGTTCTCAATACTTGAACATGTCTTAATTGCACTGGACTGTATATTATCGCTCATTACTGTAAGCTGCCTTGGGTCCTTTTCAAGGAGAAAGGTGGGGTAAAAATACCCTTAAATAAATAAATAAATAAATAAATAAATAAATAAATAAATAAATAAATATCCGTATATACTCGAGTATAAGTCGACTTGAGTATAAGTCGAGGCCCCCAATTTAACCCCCAAAACTGGGGAAACGTATTGACTCAAGTATACATCTAGGGTGGGAAATGCAGCAGGGGCTGGCAGCTCCTCCTTTGTGAGCTGGAGGAGTGGTGTGTGATGTTTGAAATAACTTTTAGCCACTGTCAGTGGCTAAAACTCATTTTAAACATTGTGCGCTGCTCCCCTGTGATACAGAGGGGGGTCATGAGAAGCGGCACACAATGTTTAAAATGACTTTTAGCCACCGACCCAAGCACTTGCCTCAGTGGCTAAAAGTGTTGACCCACATATAAGTCGAGGGCCCCTTTTTAAAGCCCAAAATTAGGGCTGAAAAACTAGGCTTATATTTGAGTACAGACAGTAAATAAATAAATAAAAAGTCAGGATAAGGATAAAGATAAAACATGGTATGTATATCATTTAGGCAGAAATAATAACTAGAGCACAAGTTCAATTTTTGAAAATTGCATAGAGGGAGAAAAGGGAAATAGACCCCAAGCACAGTGCTAAGCAATCTTCCTCCTCTCCTCCATAGTCAGGGAAGATGTAACACCACCAATATCAATTCACTTTGTTGTCAGTACTCACCAATCCCAGCACCTAAAGGGGGAGGAAATGAGCAGTGATTATTCCCTTTTGTATGATAATCATACAATCCATTCACATTCAACTAGTTCTCAATGTAGGCTTAACTTGTCTAAGATCCGCTGGCCACTCGGACCAGAGAAGGGGTTCGTCGCTCTTCCTCTGTCCCCAGCGCACTTCCTGGTTGCTGGCTGCCTGAGGAGGGAGAAAAAGAAAGAAAAGACTGCGGTTTACCTCCGTTTTGTTCCCGGCAGCCAGATCTTTGCAAAAAAAGAACAAACAGAAGCCAGGATACAATCACATCCTTGCACCGGATCAGTTGTCTCATCCAAAAGCTACAAGAAAACTGCTGTTTTTCTCGCTAAGTGGGCTTAATTGTCTGCAAAGGAGGTGGTGGGTAAACATTTTTAAGGTCCGGACCTTGCAGCCATTTGCAGCGGAGCTTAGGGGTCGTGTATAAACGCCCCATGAAAAAAGAAATATGCAGGTTCCTATGGAGGAAAGGCAAGCTCTCTCTCAGCCCGTTTTAGCTAGATTATTAAAAACACACTAGGGAAGTCCAAGCATACCTGTCAAGTTTTGGATTTGAAAATAAGAGAAATGTTCTGACACCCGCCATGAACCATCCCACCACCTATCCTAAATTCTGCTTTTCTCCTTACAGGGCTTACAATGTTCTTATGCCCACATTCATCATGCTATAAAGAATCTTTTATTCTTTCAGTCACAAACATATGTCCACTTCATCTGTTGTTTCTCTGTAATAAAATGTCTTTGTCTCTGAGCATAAGCAGAGTTCAAATGAGATAGCCTTCGGCTAGGCAGAGGAGGCATGATTCCTCTCCCGTCCTTCTTAATCAAAGAGAGGACTTCACTCCCCCCTCCCTTCTCATGTTGTTCCTTTTTGTCACATAAGCAGGCTGAACAATAGCCCTTCTCTGGCAGAGGCAGCTAGAGATCTGCATTTCTAAAGCTGTTTTCCAGGTTTTGGGAGCTAATATTTACACAAAAGAATTAGACCGCGGTCATACCTGTGTTTTCTGCGTAGTTTCCCCCCAGCAAACTATGCAGTAAAAGAGCACATGCTAACCAGGAAGAGAAGCAAATTCTGCTCCCGGCTGACCACGCCCCTCGAATAGTAGTTTCAGCGAAGTTTCCTAAACCACCGCCAGGGGCTGGATTTAGAAACTTTGCTGGAAAATGCTTACTTGTTTGCTTCTGTTGCAACGACAGGACACTGAAAATACGCAGTAAATTGAGTTTCTCCCCTTTCTACCTGGCTTAAAAAACAGAGCCTTAAAAACTGGAGCTGGAAAGTAGGACAAAATGTGTAGTACACAGGTTAGGACAGAACCAGAATAGGAAGGTACGGTGCAGAGGAGACAACAGCAACTGCTCATTAAAAACCACGTGACCGCTCCCGGAAAAAAATATGCAGGAAATTTAAATACTAAGGAAAGACCAAGTATGACTGTGGTCTTGGTCAGCCAACTGTGAATGGCAATGACTCCTCCTGTGGACACAACTGAAGAAAAATAACAAAGAATTTTAGAGAACTTTGCAGAGTAATATACGGGACTTTTCTGGGAAAATAATAATCCGGAAAGATGGTGGGAAAGATCTTTCTAAACTGAAAATATCACCCAGTCCCATCCCAGCAACATGGGCATCAGAGATAGCAGACTATTTCTCTCAAATGCCCATGTCCAGCGAATGATCCTTACTGGCTGTTCTAGAGAAGAGGACTGTGACAACCCAGCTAACCCACAGACATTTGTGCTGGCACGCATTTATCTGAAAGGAGACACAAGGAAGAATGTATACTTACTGGAGATCTCTTCTTTAGTTTCTGTTTATTTGGGGGGAAATTGAGAACAGTCATTAGTAGTTCTTCTCCTTTTCTTTTCATCTTTATCACAGGCTAACTGTTCCTTGATTATGACCAACTACTAGGCCACAAGACTGTTCAGGCCTACACATTCTCCAATGTTTTTCTCAACCTCCCAACTATTTCACTGAGTATTTTATCTTATTGTTGGTTTTGAATGATATTGCATCCACAGTTTAGTGTTTATTCATGGCAAAGAAAGGTGCCAGCTAAGGTGGCTACTTCACGTCCTTCTTTGTTCTGTGACTAGTTTTGTACCGTGACAGCGTTGGTCGCGATCATGTGGTTTTGTCCCTGTTTCACTGTTCATGATAACTTATCTTGTAACAAGTGTTACCTCACAGTCTTGTACCGTGACAAAGTCTGAATTTGGCTAGCTTCCTTTCCCCTTATTTTTTGGACTTAAAAAATTCTTTTTTGATATTTTGCTTTTGAAAAGTAAAAAAAAAACCACCCAAAAACCCAAACACAGTTTTCTGAGAGAAATGAATGTTTTGTTGCATGACTGTCATTACTACATGGTGTCTTGTCTCGGAACAGAAAGTGGGAACAAAGAGTGACAAGGGAAAACCCTACCCCAGCACCAGGTACAGTATTGTTGCACTTAGCGCCTGTCTCTTTGAACTCTATGGTTCTATGCATAGATAATTCATGGGTGATTTGTGACTCCACCTACTTTAATCATGAGTACAGGTCAGCATAAAGCCATTATTGAACCTCCACAACACAAACTCACACAACATTTATGATACTCAGTGTCATATCAGCATGGAGGCCAGAGTATTTCACCAACAACTGATTTCAGCCTTTAATAATTAAGTAGAAATGAAAAGACTACCCAACAAATTGATGAAGGATACTCACTATAGAATGCACCAGCTCCCCAATTTTGTCAACCTGCAATAAAGAAAAACTCAGTTACTTCTTAGGCAAAGAGGTGAGTAGAGCAAACCTTTCCTAAGCCATCCAAATACTGTTGGTTCCTATTGTTCATTTAGTATTGTCCATGCACAATTTGCTTCCTAATGGCATAAAAATAGGACAAAACAGTGTCCCGATGAAACCTGAAATCTTAAAGAAGAATGGGGAACATTTCAGATTTTTAAAAAGTAATTACAGAATAGAAAAAGCCTTCACTCATGGTGCATTTATAACACTAGGTTTGAAAGGGCAGATGGACAGATCTCAGTTCAGCAAGGAAGTCACTTGCAAATTAGCCAGTTGTGTAGATTCATGAATGTTGGCATGGCATCACAGGGTTTGTTTTCCCCAATTTAAAACACCTTCCCTGTTGTGTATGCACAAAGAGAAAGTGTACTGTAATAACGCACACATCTTATTATTTCCCCCTAACATCTGTCTCACTTGGTGGTGGGGTCCGCTGATGCACTGAATTATTTAACATAGCTTTGCACCTTGTCCCCCCATAAAATCTCTTCAGACAATGAAATATGGATTCCCATATTAAGTGCTTCAGTTAAAACTAAAAGATGGGCCATAAAAATTATTAGTAATACTCACAACTGCTTTCAGTTTATCATAAACTGTATGCACCTACAACAAAGAAAAGTACAGTGACATCTTATTCACAGAGAAATAGAGCAGACATTTTGATTAAGAAAAGAGGCAAAAAAATAAAAGAGGAAAGACAAGAAGGAGAAGAAAATGAAGCAAACAAGCTGTCCCCAAACCAAGATGGATAGAGTTTATGGGCTTTAAGGCTAACATCCTTCAGTTTTTCTCTTCTTCTGTTTCTTAGCATTTGTCTCACTTAGGCCGTGGTCTCAGTAGCGTTTTCTGCGCATTTTTGCTATGGCAAATTGTGCAGTAAAAGATCGTGTCCTAATTGCAAAGGGAAGTAATTTGTTGCCCCGACTGACCACGCCCCCCGGAAGTGCATTTTCACTGAAGTTTTTTTAAACCACCGCTAGGGTTGGTTTTAAAAACTTCCCTTAAAAATATGCAGTTCTTTACTACTCTAGCGAGGTGCGACCCCAGAAAATATGCAGTAATTAGCTTCATACACCTTTTCCTGCCACTTCCTGTGGGTCCAGCAACTGAGACTTAGGAAAACGACCCAGGAAAAAAGGGAAAAGATGTGCAGTAAGCAAGTAAAGATGGGCACAGAGCAGTAAAATACTACTCTGTCGACAGGACACTAACTGCGCATCAAACACCACATGACCGCCCCCCAAAAAAACTACGCATCAAATTAAGATGTACAGATATCTTTAGTGAGACCGCAGCCTTAGTGGTGGGATCCATTATTCTTATTTTGGCCTTCCACATGGCACAGTCAAGGGTTAGATCCAGGCAAACCTCATTTTACATTTAGCTCACTAATTAGAAAATTTCGGAAGAAATGATCCCATCTCATGTGGCTGTTATTGGGAATCATCTAGTCAAGTAAATTCTACATACAGTGTGGGAAACCCATTCCAAACCCATCCCCCAAGTTCCTGAAAAACACAAAGTATAGTGAATGTTATTATAATAGCAAACATTATACACAGCATGGTCTCTAGTGGCCGGTTCTGGTAACTTTATCCTTAGAAATATATCTTTCCAGGATTTTTTCTTTTAACCTTTTTAATATTTTCAGACCATCTACAGTGGTACCTTGTATAAAGGAATTAATTTGTTCCAAATGAAAATCTGTTAAGCAAAATTTCCTTTGTACAAATTTCCTATAGGAAGGCATTGAAAACAGAGTGATCCCTAATCGTGACTGTTTTTCTGTTGTATGGATTCTCCCCATAGGCAATTCTGTTAAGCTATTTCCCCCTATCTCCAGAATTTTTTTCCTTTAAGCAGATTTTCTGTTAAACAAACCGCTTGCCTACTGTATAAGTGAATCTTGCAGGTATGGGTTTCCCACTCTTTATCCTATTCAGCATCTTCTTCTTTAAGTGACATGTCCTCATAGAACATTGGTGATCAGTAGTGTAGTGGGATTTTTTTTATTATTCTAAGATATTCTAAATAGTGAATCTGTGCCCAATGTGAACCATTGGCTTAAAACCTTATGGCAGAATGTTCTGGGCCACTCTTCCCATCTTTTTTTCCTTGAAGGATAACCTGCAGCAGATGGCATTTGCTATTGCACATTATGTGCCCAAAATATTGCAATTTTCTCCTCTTCGTGCCATTGAGAATTTCAGTATGAAGTTAATTTTCCCTGCAAAATTGGTACCAATACTCACCACTTCTGGCACTTTTTTCTTGATCTCATCGATCTACAATACAGAGATATACAATTATTTCTTATTCATTATTTCTCAAGTTATATAGAAGTTGAAGTATGATTGATTCTATAATTTACATTCTATAATTTACATTCATTTATTGTTATTGAAAAGGCCCTTTCTCCTCCAAGTGATCTGACAGGCCAGGGAGCATGGCATGGAAAAATATAGCCCCTCAAAGAACCTGAAGCCAAGTCATTTAGATCTTAATAGGATTTGGGATTTGGGATTCAGCCTGCCAAAAGACTGCTCCCTTTTACCACATGGATTTTATGTTTTAGTGCTCCTATAAAGATTTCATGTTATCTCGGTAAAGAAATCTAGGCTGGGTTCTTATGTGAAATGCCTCAAGAGAAACTAAATGTTTGACCAGAAAGAATTGTTAGGAATACTCACAGTTGATTTTGCTTCATCAATAAAGCTGGTGATCTATGATGAAGATAAGTACAGCAACATTTTATTTTCAAAGATAGCAGATGAAACATTATTAAGACCTCTGAATGCTCTTTACTAGGCATTTACTATCCACAATCTACCTCAGCCAGTCCTGGTCTGATTATTATTTTGCTTCCTATCTATAAAGTATTTACTTGGCCTCAACTAGAAGGCTTGAAAATAGGAAAACAAGAAAAGTCCCTGCACTGCTCCCTGAGGAGGTTCTAATCAAAACAAGCATGGGTACATAAAAGCTTGAGAAAAGGGGGGTTAAAGTGGTGGAAGGAGAGGTTTTTATTTCAGTAATATGTCCTTCAGCTACCGCACTTTAGATTTGAAACCCCTTTTCCTTAAAGACAAATCTCCTTAAAATCATTGTCCACTTTTCAAATCACTTTTTCTGAAGAGCCCCCTTAGCCATGCCCATTTTTGACCGCTGTGTCAGTTTTTCTTGTGACGACCACTGGGGGTTGGTGTTTTTTAAAATCTGGTTCCTGCACCCCTTTATAAAGCAATTTGGTTGTATTTGCCGGATATACTATGCCATCTTTTTTTGGTTTCCCCTCTGTTTCTGCCATTTCCCGGTCGTAGTTTAAAGTGGTTCAGCCAAGTGCAGATGGGGAAGCCGATTGCTAAGCAACCGCTGAAGTGCAGACTGCCAAACTGCTGTAGCAACCACCGTGGCCACAGGAGGAGATAAGGCGATGCAAAATAAAAAGCGGCTGCTCAAGGAAGCGTGGTAGCGGCCTTTGTTTAATTTTCTGATAGAATGGTGGCTTAGAACCTCTGGCTATAGGGATCTAGAGAAAACTGGGGAATAATAAAAATGAAGCAGTTTCCTGTGACAGAAAGAGTAAAGCAGATGAGAAGATTTTTTTTTTTGACATGGACAAATGGTGGGAGTTGAGGAGTGAAAAACATAGGCAGAGGGTATCTTATGCCATAAGGTGCAAATAATAAATCCTGCATAGAGTTCTGAGTTCTGATGGTGTCTGAGCTTTTTTTTTTTTAAAGCATGCTTTACTAATTTTTTTGTCTGCTTCTATTGCTTTAATCATAGGTAATGGGGTGCAGATGTGTTTGCTTTGGCTTTTCTTTTCCTGTTGTCTAACAAATGTTGCATTGAAAAAGAGGTAGAAACTAGAGATGGGCACGAAACAAGCGATTTTTCATTTTTGTTTTCATTTTTTCATTTCGTTATGCAACAAAAATGAAACAATTTTTTAAAAAACAAAACGAAAATGAAAATGAAACAACCAAATTTGCTGTGTTTTTCATTTTCGTTGCAGCAGATGCATTGAACTAAAAAGAATGCTAACAAAACAGCAATTTTTCGTTTTCATTTTTGTTTTTTCATTTCGTTACCTAACGAAACGAAAATGAAATTTTTTGCAAAAAACGTCACGAAAACTAAAACGAACCGAAACAGACCCCTAAACGACCAAACGACAAACGAAACACCATTTTTTTGAGTCGTGCCCATCTCTAGTAGAAACGTCACATGCTGAAATTAACCTCCGTGAAAATGCACCTAGGCAACCATCCCACCCTATCAATTGCCTTATTTATTAAATGCATCCATGTGAATCAACAGACATGGCACTGAAAACCATTGATACTGTCTTCCCATTTTAGATTCTTAGTATAGTCAACAGTGCAGAAATTATAGGCAGGCAGTTATACTCAGAGTTAGGCAAAATACAATTTTCCAAATCCTCCTCATTAAAATTACTTTTATTTATTTATTTATTTTATTTTTTATTTTTACAACTTATATGCCGCCCACTACCCAAAGGTCTCTGGGCGGCTTACAATCAAGGAATTAAAACAGTTAAAAACATCAAACAACAATAAATAATTAAAACAATAAAAACCTTATACTAAAACATCACACTAAAATTGCCATCAGAAGACCCACAATCTAAATTGTATCAATTAAAAAACTTCTGGATAGATGGATAGATGCTGTCATCTATGAGAACTTCAAAGTAGTATTGAAAGTGTACAAGGTCATGTTCTAAAATTCAGAGGAAAGAAATGGAGAAAGGAAGAAACTGAGATAAGGATAATCAACCACCCAGTCTCCTTCAAAGAGAAAAATAAAATCTGTGATTTTTGAAACTGGGCTAATTAGTGTATTTCATTGTTGGTGCTCATATGACGTGCTAGTTGACAAATGTCAAAGTAACTACTGGGTATCAAGAAGTCAAAAGCTCCAGTGTGAATTAACAGATTTTCCCATGCAAAATTGTTAACAATACTTACTTTATCTTTCAGAACCCCGTCAATTTTGTCCACCTACAATGTAGATTTATACAGTTAGTTCTCATATCTAATGGTACTTCAGAAAATAATGGAAGGTGGCTATAGGCCAAACTATCACTAAGTCTACCTTACTTGGTTATCATGACTATTCATTTTATGTACAAGTGCCCCTAGTGTGTACAATGCTAAAAATGTAGCAAACAAAAGGCAGATTTACTCCCTGTAGGAGTCTAATCAAAATTTGCAAATGTTAAAAAAATCTTAGCTTTCTAAAATACTGACCATCAAAATAATTAGTAATACTTACTATTATTTGCAATTCCTGGCTAAGTTCCTCAGCCTGTAATGCAGAAAAATACAACTATTTACATTGCCTAGAGGAAACTGTTCAAAAATCACCCGGGTATTTTATTTATTTTGCACGATCAACACAAATAATGTTTTAGACTGGCACAAAAATAGGACACATTAGTGTCCCAGTGAAAAATTTTAATCTGAATTGAGAGTGGGAGACATGTAGGAATGATGGGGAAAAAGGAAGAACATGACTCAACAAGTCCTCTGGTTGTTGCCGAGGCGGCAAGCCACAACAAAGGGCAATGGCGGCCATGTCTAGGGAGAAAAACAGCGTGGGAGGCAAGTGCTGGATCTGAACCAATTAGAACACAGGACTCAGATCAACCCGGGCCACCAGGAAAAGATGATGTGATCCTAGGGGGCGGGTCAGCACTGCATTCAAAGGGGCGGCAGGAACTAGATCCCACCTTTCACAACCAGGATATGGAGCAACCCAGCCCATCCACCCTTTGTATAAATATAATGGTAGTTTTCTGAGATGGTTATTGTGTGTCTTAAATGTCACAGCTTTGAGTATTTGGCAGTTTTACAGGCATCGAGATGAATCGCATCGGTTGAAGTAGCAGCCTAGAACCTGCACTCAGGAGAAACATCTGACCAGATCTTGTAAATTTAAAAAAATCCATGGGCTAAATCAGAAACAGATAGCCAAAGGCCAGTGGAAGGTTTCAGTGATACAGGCCAACATTGGGGTCTATGCCCCTCAGGGGACCTCTTGACAGGAAAATGGACATGGCCGTACGTTTTGGGGTGGACATCCCAGGGAAACCTACCACTAAGACCTGCTTGGGGGGGGCATTCCAAAAGAGATCAGCTGGGAACACATCATCATCAAGGGGCAGGCAGGCTCCTTGATGTTGGATCTGACCCAACACATTAGTTGGATCTATGGTTGCACACAGCCAGAGTACTGCCTGTGTGCAACCAATAAAGCTGTGGCCAAATTATTTTCCCAAACAATTTAAGAGTCGAGTCTAGTTATTACTATGCAAATTTGGAGGCTCCGCTTTAGGCAACAAAAGGTCAGGCCAAAGTACTTGGTGGAACAATATATACATACATTTGTGGTGCATTTAGAGCATCTACTCTACACCTGCATTATTTAACACACCACTGTGAATCTTTCTTCCCACTCTTGAAAAATCACTTCAGATAATGATATATGGATTACTGCATTAAATAGGTTAATAAAAACTGGAAGAATGGACATAAAATTATTAGCAGTACTCACTTTTGCGTCTATGACCACAATATCTGCTTTTGCCTACAATACAGAAAAATACAGTGACATCTTAATCTTCCAGAAAGACAGCAGATGAAACATCATTAATACATCTAAATACCATTTCTTTAGGGGGCATTCTAGATGCTGCCTTTATTCACCACAATTTCCTTGGTTCTGCACTGGTTTAATTCATCAATGTTATCTTGTCTCATTATTTCAGTGACAAAATCTGTACCTTTCCCAAAACAGAAGCTCCAGCAGAGAAGTGGAATGCTCTGTATTGTTTATGCAGAATATCAAATATTTCCAAAATGGATGTGGCATTTTAAATGGGGGCTTTGACATGAATCCCACGATGCCTTGTGGTTGTTTTATTTATAACAAAGGCAGAGCAACTGATCAGGAACTACTCTCAATGTTCATAATATTTTTCACTGATAGACCAACAAGGCAGGGCTCTCCTCTATAGAGCATCCAGTCTAAGAAAAGAGTCACAAGAAAGGGAAGAGAAGAAGATGGAGAAGAGAGTAAAACAAACAAACATTTCTCCAGTAGAAGCTCTGCAGAGTCTATGGGCTTTAAGGCTAATCCAGTGGTAGGATGACAGTGGTGACGTCATTCATTTTTGCATTTAGTACGTTAACTGGATAATTGCAAAAGCAAACATTTGATCTCTCATGGTTGCTACTGGAAATCACCTCGTCAAGGAAATTCTACCTATATTCTATACAGTAGGACCCCTGTATCCACTGATTCATTTATCCACGGTTGGCAGAGGGAAAAATTAAATAAACAATTCAGCAGCCACAGAGCAAGCTACTGCCTCAAAACTGCAGCCATAAAGCAAGCTACCGTTGCAAATAGCAGCCATAAAGCAAACTACTGTCACAAAATAGCAGTTTGGGGGACTTTTGGTGTTCTCTCTTATCCATGGTTTTCATTATCCATGGAAAGGTTTGGAACCAATCCCCAACAGATACCGGGGTCATACTGTATGTTCATTGCAAATTAAACAATGTTTCCTGCAAAGCTGGCAACAGTACTCACATCTTCTGACAGAGTTCCCTCTATTTTGTCAAGCTGCAACATAGAAATATACAGTTATATCTTATTCAGTTCTTTGCAATTTACTCAGAGGTTGGCAGAAGCTGAATTATGATTATTCATCTAATCATGAATATTTAATTATAAATATTTAATCATGTTATAATATATCTCTTACAATGCTTATTTATTTATTTATTTATTTATTTATTTATTCATTGCTGGTTTGTGCATTCCATCTCAGCCCATTTTACAAAAATGGCTTACAAACACCGGTACTAAAGTAATTACAAAATGTAAGAATCACACTATTGTAATACCATAAACATAATTATTAAAATAGAATATAAACACCCTTGTGAAAGTGATAAATCCAAGATTTAAAAAAAAGAATGACAGAAAAATTTGTAAACTGGTGCCAGAGAAGGGATTCCAAGACTTTTTCCGTATTCAGGGTTGCCTGAAAAGGGAGGCCTTTGGTGGTGGGGAGACCTCCAATAGGAGATAGTTCTATAGGCAGAGAGCAGCCACTGAAAAGGGCTTCTCGTGTCTACACCGAATGTGTCTTTGAGATTGGTGGAACTAAGAGAAAGCCCCCCTGCAGAATATCTGAAAACCCAAAGATCTTGGTGTGGCAACAAACAGCCCTCCACCAAGGTAGCCTGAATCCAAGCGATTATGGATTTTAAAGGTCAAAGGCAGTATTTTGAATTTGGTTTCATGAATGGCTGATGGCTGCCAGCCAATCAAGTTGGTACATCAAGGAATTGCAACAACAACAACAACAACAACAACAACAACAACAACAACAACAAAGGCCAAAATCCAAAAAGTAAGTGGTCTTTTTAATTATCTTTTTATTGGTCAATAAAGGGTTTTATATTCTCCTTGTAAACAGCTCTAGTCTGGATTACTATGAGTAATGCCTCTGTAAAAACTAAAAGATTTATTATATGAGACCAATCAGTAGTACTCACGCCTGTTGTTATCTCTTGAACCATGGCTTGTACCTACAATGAAGAAAAGTACAGTGGCATTTCATTTTCAGAGAAATACGGCAGATGAAACTTCATTAAAACATCGGAATGCTCTTTATTTGGGGGGCTCTTCCAGGTAGACCTTTGTTTTGCATAATTATATACCTCATCTAGCCCTGGTAGGATGGTTCCCTTTCTCACCATCCACAAGGCATTTACTTTGGCTTAGATTAATTGTGTGAATCTCTGAACTAAAGACAAACATAAATATCAAGTAGTATTCTATGGGTGATGAGTGATAGAAAGGTTAAAGCTGTTGAAGGTGGTTTTTTTTTTAAAATGGACAGCTGGTGGGACTTGGGGCTCCTATGGAGACCAGATATGTTATGAGAATGGCCAACTTTATTACAACTGGAAGAATATTCACTTTAGCCCGCTGTTCAGTTATTCCTTCAATGGTTTTAGAAGGGAGATATAAGAAAATTCCCTATGAAGATAGACGTTGCATATGCTCCCAAAGGGAGGTGGAATCTATGGTACATATGTTTTTTTGTTGTCCTCTTCACAATCTTTATAGAGAGAGATTCATTCACCCATGCTTAGATAGACTTACAGTAGACCCAAACGAGATGGGCCTGGAAAGACTTTTAAGTGATGAAAACTCTTTTATTACCAAACAAATAGCCAAATTCTGCTTATACCTGATTAAATTCCATTCTAAGAAGGCGGGCTAGTTTTAACTAGAAAATTATTTATTTTCTTTTACTGGTTTAGTTTCTTTTTTCGTTTTAATATTTCTATGTATATTGTTATACCTACACTGTTTTTTGTAACTCTACAATTTTGCAATCATGTTTTAATGACTTTTAATGACTTTTATGGTTTTATACCGCAATAAAAACCTGACCTGACCTGACCTGGTGGGACTTGGGACTTGTTTATTTTTTATTTATTTAGAATATTCTTACACTGCCTATCTCCTTGGAAAAGGACTCAAGGTGGTGTACAATAATGAGGGACAATATGCAGCCCAGAACATTTAAGACGTACACAAGTTAGGAAAAGGGAATTAGAAGAGGCATCTTATAACATTTAAAGGTAATGTTAAAATTACAAAGAACAGAAGAAAAGAAAAAATTATGAGGGATAGAAACTAACATAGAAAAGACTGGTGTTCATTCATGGTAATCCATCTAAAAGTCATGTAATAAGTAGTCCATCATTCAGGGAAAGCTTGCTTGAAGAGGAAGGTCTTTGCCTGTTTCTAGAAAGACAGCAGAACTGGGGTAGTCCTGGCCTCTGGTGGGAGGGAGTTCCAGAGTCTGGGCACAGCAGTAGAGAAGGCCCTTTTGTGTGTTCTTATGAGACACACCTGTGAAGGTGCCAGGATCGAGAGAAAGTGCTCTCCTGATTACCTTAGGATCTGAGCTGGTTCATGACATGAGATTTGATCTTTGAGGTAGCTTGGACTCAGGCCATTTTGTGCTTTGTAGGTTGAAACCAACACTTTGAATTGTGCCCAATAGCTGATTGGCAGCCAGTGGAGCTGCTTTAGTAGAGGTGTAATGTAATCTTTGTAACCCATTCCAGTCAGCAATCTGGCATGGAAAACATGGGTGGGAATAGTCAAGATAAAAGAGCAAAGACTTGGGGTGAGTATGTCAAATGAAAAAAGAAAAGAAAAAGAAAACAAGACCACGTTCTAAAAGAGTTTCTTTCTAATGTAAAAGAAAGCACAGAGAAGAGAACAGAAGAAAGAGAGGAATGTGGAGGTGAGAATAAAGCAACCACTAATTTTACATCTCAGAGCAAATACATTCTGTGATTTTTAGAAACTGGGCCATTAGTGGAATTAATGTGTTTCATTGTTGGTACCCCAATTTAGGATGCTAGTTGCCAGGGTCTTTATGGAATCATCTTGTCGACTCTTCCAGTATGAGTTAAAAGATTTTCAAATGCAAAATTATTAGCAATACTTACTTCCTTCACGACCTGTTCAAAGTCATCGGCAGTCTACAATGTAGAATTGTACAATAAGTTCTCGTGTTTAATGTTACTACAGAGAATATTAAAAATGAACACAACCCAAACCATCATTATGTTTAATTTCTTTTAATATTGCAACTGCTGGCATTAACAAAGTACCCCCAAGGTGCACAATGTAAGAAACATAACAACCAAAAATCAGGATTGCTCCCCTAAGGGAGCTCAAGTCCAAATTTCAAAAAGTTAGAAGAAATCTTAGAAGATGTAGTGTAAACTAAAAGATAGATCATCAAAATTATAAGCACTACTTACTGCAGCAGATATTTTATTTAAAGCTTCCTCAGCCTACAATGCAGAAAAATACAGTTCACTTAGCATCATCAACCCAGAGAACATTTTAGAATAGCACAAGAATAGGACACATTGGTGTCCCAAGTGGAAAATTCTAATCTGATAGGAAACTGGGAAACATACAAGATCAATGAAATTAAGAGTCAGAACAATTGGTCAGTTGAACAGAAGACACTTTCACTTCTGGTGCCTTTACACCACTATCTTTGAAAATCCATGTGGAAATATCTCAGTTCAGCAAAAATATTCATTGGAAAATTACACAGTTATGTGGATTCATGAATGTCCTGGGGGTGTCATAGATATTCCCTGAATTTTAAAATACCTTCACCATTCTAATGTACACACAGAGACAAGGTGTATTGTAGTTTTGCACACTATAACATGCCAGTATGGGCCTAGCCCAACCACCCCAAAACATCCGTTGAAACAATCATATATTGGCTATTCTTTTAAATGTGTTACTAAAAACTGGAAGGTTGATCATAAAAACCATTACTTACTTGTCCTTGTATCATCTTGAGATCTCCTTCCGCCTACAACACACAAACGTACAGTGGTAACTTACTCTCAGGAAATAAAAAAGACACAATCTGTGTCTTTCACAAAAAAGAAGCTCTTGAGGAAAACTGGATTTTGTTTATATTATTTTATAAAAAGTATGTCAAAGATTTCCAGAGCAGATGTCATTTTGAGATAAGAGTCTTGTTAAATGAAGGACATGAATCCCACTATGTCTTGTGACTGTTTTGTAACAAAGACAGAGCAACGGATCACAAACCACTCTCAACATGCATGATGTTGAAGAACAGTAGACTAAAACTCAGGGCCCTGTTCTAAAGAGCTTTTGGTTACAGAAAACAAGATAAGGAGAAGGAGGAGGTGGAGAGGACAGTAAAGCAAACACCCTTTCACCCCATGTAAAATCTATAGAGTCTATGGAAATCCTGTAGAAGGATGACTGTGTTAAAAGCATTCATTTTGCATTTATGCACCAACTGGAAAAAAATTAGAAGCAAAGATATCTTCTCTTGTGATGGCTACTGCAGTTAATCCAGTCAAGCTAATTCTACCCGTGTTTCACCCTCGTTATAAAGGAATATTTAGCCTTACAAAAAGAAGGTTGGGAGGTGATATGATAGGCTTATTTAAATATTTGAAAGGATGTCATATCAAAGAGGGGGACAAGTTTGTTTTCCATGGCTTCAGAGACTAGGACTTGGAGCAATGGTTTCAAACTACAGGAAAACAGATTCCCTCTGAAGATTAGGAAGAACTTTCTGATGGCTAGAGCTGTCCAGCAGTGGAATGTGCTGCCATGGAGGGCAGTGGAGTCTCCTTCTTTAGAGGTTTTAAAGCAGAGGCTGGATGGCCATCTGTCAGGAGTCCTGTGATGGGGGTTCCAGCATGGAAGGGGGTTGGACTGTATGGCCCTTGAGGTCTCTTCCAACTCTATGATTCTTTTTTTTTAAATTATTTTATTGAGGAAGTAACAGCATACATTCCCAGTCTTTACAAGTTTCCAAAAACATTACATCATCCTTTGGTCCCTTCCTCATTAACCCTCCCTCCCTCCCCCAGCAAGCACAAATTCACTACCCTTTCATGTTAAACATTATTAAGGCATGATGGAATAGTCTAGCCCATTTCTCGTTCTCAGGCTTCCCGTTTATCCAATTTATATATTTCTCCCACGCCTTTAGAATTAATTCTATGTTTCCCTTCTGTGTTTCCTTCTTGCATAATTTGTATCCATTCATTTTGAAAAAAATTGATGTATATAATCTTTCCATTTATCATATTTCCATTTTTCTTGGTCCTTCCATCCACCCGTTAATACCATTATAGCTGCGTCCAACTCTATGGTTCTATGATTCCATGAAATGACCTATCCCGCAAAATCAGCAATGGTACTCACATCTTGAACCACAGTTTTCTCAGCCTACAACATAGAAATATACAGTAATTTCTGATTAATTACGTTGCATATTACACAGAGATTGACAGAAGCTATGATGAAACATATTGTAATATCTCCATTAAATGTGCATGCATGTGCACATTGTCTGTTTGCTTACTAATTTACTATTTTATTTAATCATTTGCTCATTTTATGCCCCCATTTCTCACTGCAGAGGGACTCAGGTTGCTTTACACAAATGATTTAACCTATAGAAATACTAAAACAGTTGCAAAATATAACAATCATTTCGTTAAGAACAATTAAATGCAAATACTATTAAAAGGCAAAATAGAAGCACTCTTCTGAAAGCCAGTGATGAACTGAAAATTTAAATGAATAGAAGAACCATTCTCCCCTTAAAATCCCTTCCATTACTGGAGTTAATGAAGGTGACATATTACGATTGTCTGAAAAGGCAAATATTTATCTGCGCTTGAGGGACAAAAGAGAAGTGGCTAGTCAGTGGCTATTATGTTGAGGGGGAGTTCTGTAGTCAGAAAACAGGTAATTTTCCATGTCTGCACCAAGTCCCTTTTGGGGGGGGGAATAGTGTAAAACTTGGGGGGACTTGATAGCTTAAAACCAACATTTGTAATTCTGCTTAACAAAAGACTGCTAGCCTTTGAAGCTTTTACAACTTGGAGTTTATTGGGGGGGTGCCAAAATATATTCATATATTTGTTTAATTTATTAGGGGTGCAATATACCATTGTATATTTTCTTGTAACCACTTCTGGCATGGATTACTATAAGAAATTACTCAGTAAAATCTAAGTGATGGACCCCCAAGAATTATTAGCAATACTCACTGTTGATGCTAAAAGTTCTATAAGGCTCTTTAACTGCAAATAAATAAATAAATAAATAAATAAATAAATAAATAAATAAATAAATAAATAAAAATACAGTGACATTTTGTTTTCAGAGAAAGAACAGCAGATGGACATTCCTTAAGGAGTTTTAGCATGTTTGTTGGCATTGCAAAGTGTTAATAGACATATAACAGTAAATATATATTGGAGGATACCCAGGGGACATTGTTAGATGATGGTCGTGTGTGGCAACCTAATGTGACACCTATGGATAATGAGATGGACAAATCACACCATTGTTGCAGTAAGTTCCATATTAGTGCCCTCAGTCACTGCTGGGTTTTACCCAGGTCGTCACAACCAGGGTAGGAAAAAAGAAAAGGGGTTAAGTGACACTGGCGAATGGAGTTCCACGCATGCGTCGACCGGGATAGACGCCTTGGTGTTTCCCTCCGGCAAGGAAAATAAGATAAGCTTCCCAAGAGGAGAAGAAAAGAGGCCTTTTATCTCTGCCGGCTCTCCTGTGTGACAACAATACTGAGAGTTGAAGTTGGTGAGTCAATATTCCACCCGGGTGATAAAATATTGGAAATAAGGACTGAGTAAATAAAGAAGATCAGAAGGGGTGGAGAAAATGGCTACCAAAAAGGAAGTGAAAGACCTAGCACAAGTGACATTGGCGAATATCCTGGTACCAGATGCAATGAAACATCATATGCTGCAATGACCTGACCTCTCGCTGTCCACAAGGGCACAGTCTGAATTCTGTGGGTAAACCTCTGAACCTACCCTGTACAGCATTACACCTGGCAAGGGTGAATACCCAATGATCCTGAGGATGCTCCAAACGATGGAGGCAATCAGGTCTCTTACCATGGGAGAGTGGCAGAAGGAAATATAGTAGGGAACAAACTTTGGATGTAGCATTAAACAGGATTTGCCCCTCAGTATCCAAAAATCTAGTCTCAATTCTATTGAATACCTGATATAAGGGTATGGTACCCCACAAATCTTGATTTTCCTAATAAATAGGTGTGTTTCATTGTTAGCACTCCATTTTGAATACTTATTGCTTCGATCACTAGTGGAAATCATTCAGATGAGCCTTATGAGTTAAAGGGTTTTTGAATGCAAAATTATTAGTAATACTCACTTGTCCCACCACAACTTCTTTGTCATTGGTTACCTACAATGTAGAGTTGCACAATTAGTTCTCTTGTTACATGTCACTTCAGAGAATATTCAAAGATGGATGAAGTCCAGACCATTGTTAAGTCCACCTTCTCTGTGTTATTATTTACAAAGTACTGTCAATGCACACAATGGTAAGAAATGTAAGGACCAAAAGTCAGAACTGCTCTCCTAAGAGCCTCCAATCAACATTTGAAGAAATTCTATGCAATTTTTTGTATTTAGTACAGACTAAAAGATTGGCCATCAAAATGATCAGCAATACTCACGACAGAATGCAATCCCTGTTTGATGGCGTTAAACTGTAATATAGAAAAACATAGTTACTTCATATACTCAGAGATGGAAGAGGAAAACCTTCTTAAGTAAATCAAATGTTATTGGTTGATATTTTTTTATTTAGCAAAAAAAACAAGCACACTACTTTAGAATGGCACAAACACAGAAACAAAATATACTGTAGTAGCAACTAGAGATGGGCACGACTCAAAAAAATGGTGTTTCGTTTGTCATTTGGTCATTTAGGGGTCTGTTTCAGTTCGTTTTCGTTTTTGTGATGTTTTTTGCAAAAAAATTGTTTTCGTTTCGTTAGGTAATGAAACGAAAAAATGAAAAAAAAAACGAAAAATTGCTGTTTCGTTAGCATTCTTTTTAGTTCAATGCATCTGCTGCAACGAAAATGAAAAACATGGCAAATTTGGTCATTTTGTTTTTGTTTTCATTTTGTTTTAAAAAAATTGTTTCGTTTTCATTGCATAACGAAATGAAAAAATGAAAACGAAAATGAAAAATCGCTCGTTTCGTGCCCATCTCTAGTAGCAACTACTCTGAACCTTTTTTTTAAAACATAATAATATGGATTTTGCCCAGCCCCCCAAAATCCCTTCAGATAGCCATTCTTTGGTTGTCTTAAATATGTAAGGTGGAAATATGAAAGAATCACCTCAAATATTATTAGCAATACTCACTTGTGATTGCAATGTCTGGATTTCTCCTTTTACCTACAACACAGAAAAGTACTGTGATATCTTTTTATTCAAAAGACATCTAAATGCTCTAGCTGTAGTATTTATTTGCCACAGTATCCCTGGTTCTACACTGGATTAAGTGACATTTTTTCTTGGATCACTAAGACGTTGATCATGTCTCAGGCTGTTTAGTGACAAAATCTGTGCCTTCCACAGAAACTCCAGTAGAGAATGGGATTTCTTTTATATTGCCTGCAGAATGTCAGAGATTTCCAGCATGGAATGTGGCTTTTTAAATGGAGGGTTTGGATGTGAATCCCAGTATGCCTTGTGACTGTTCTGTTGCAAGGACGGAGAAACCGACCACAAACCACTCTCAACAGGTAGCATGTTTTAGAATGGCAGACACAAAGGCAGGGCCCTGCTTGAACAATCTTCCACAATAAGAAAAGGGTCACAAGAAATACGAAATGGAAGAGAAGGTGGAGAAAAGAGTAAAACAAGATAGCTTTTCCTCCTGCAAAAGAGTTGGCGGGCTTTAAGGCTAATTGAGTAGAAGGATGAGAGTGGTAGCATCATTTAGGGTGTTTATACACGATCCCTAAGCTCCGCTGCAAATGGCATTAAAAATGTTTCCCCACCAGCTCCGGAGTTTGCAGACAATTAAGTGCGACCCTGCCCATTTTAGCGCAACCCAGCACACTTTTCTTGTACCTTCTCTTTGGAGGTGAAAAATCTTTGTTGCGGTGCAACAATAGTGAGTGCAGGGCTCTCCTCGCTTCTGTTTGCTGCTTTTTGGCTCCCGCCCCTTTAAGAGCTACTCTTACAGAGACGAGGGGGTTGGACTTGATAGCCTTACAGAGACGAGAGGCAGAACGAGGTGAGCGGCATGCTTTTCTTTCTCTTTTTCTCCCTCCCTCACGCAGCCAGCAACCAGGAAGTGTGGAGGGGGGTGGGGACAGAGGAAGAGCGACGAACCCCTAAGATCTCTGGTCGAATTTAAGTGGTCAGTGGATCTTAGGGGTCGTGTAAAAAGGCCCTTATTTTGCATTTAGTACACTAACTGGGACATTTCAAAAGCAAACCTTGCTCTCTCATGGAAATGATCCAGTCAAGGAAAAGCTACATACATTCTAGGTTCAGTTCAAAATAGAAGACATTTCCTGCAAAACGGTACTCACATCTTCTGAGCCAGTTTTGATAATTTCTTCCAGCTACAACATAGAAATACACAGTTATGTCATATTCAGTGTTTGTAAATAACTCAGGGGTTGGCAAAGGCTGAATTCTATTGAATCACATTGTAGTGTAATATCACTTATATGATATCTGTTCATTTATGATTCATTAAAATTTTAATTCATTTAGTCATTGATTTTATACCCCTCCACTTCTCACCACTGAGGCTGTGGTTTAATAAACACGAAGGCTAAGAGAATTACAAAATATAAGTATCGTATTGTTGAAAACAATTAATCACTAGTATTATTAAAAAGCAGAATAGAAACGCCCTTCTGAAAGGCAGTGATGAACCCATGAATGAAAGATATTAGAAAACTTCTCCCCTTCACATCCCTTCCACGGCAGAAGTTTGACAATTTTACATGTTAAAGTTGTCTGAAAAGGAAGGCCTTTTCCTGAATGAGGAAGGGCAGAAGAGAAACGGATCTCTTGTTCAAGAAAGTACTGAAACCTGGGATCAGTCCCAGAAATGTTTCTTCCCACTGAGAAAATGGCCTCCCGCAAAAGATCTTAAAGCCCAGGTCCGTTGGAAGGGAGAAACACAGCTCCTCTAAATAAATTGAACCCAAGTCATTTAAAATATGACAGATTAAAATCAGAAATTGTAATTCTGCTTGGTACAACACTGCTAGCCTGTGAAACTTGTACAGCAAGGATTTTATGAGGAGCGGTCAGAAAATAAATCTACATGAACTTTATTATGGTTTAAATGTTTGTGTGGTGCAATAAATGCCTTTATGTTCTCCCTGTAAGCAGCTATAGTCTGGATTACTACATGAAATGCATCAGGAAAAACTAAATGGTGGACCAAATAGAACTATGATCAATACTCACAAGTGAGTCTCCTTCTTCAACAAGGTGCATTATCTACAACAAAGGAAATTACAACAGTGTTTTATTTTCAGAGGAAGGCAGTTGATGGACCTTCATTAAGACATCTGGTAGACTAACTATTTATTTTCTAGACTGTACCCGATTCAGCCCTGGTCTGATGGCTATTTTTCTTGCCACCCAAATGTTGGAAACATTTCCAAACCTCGACCCTCCTGAATTCTAAGTTTAGATTGCCAATGGCAAAGGTTGTCATTGGCAATACAGGCTTGGAATTCTGGGAGCTGTGGTCCAAAACATCAGGAGGGCAGAAGTTTGGACATGCCTGGTTTAGGCCATGCCCTACTCCCTGACAAGGTTCTAATAAAAACACCCAAGCAGAGGAAAGTACAGCTTGAGAAGAGAAAAGGAGAGGTAAGATAAATCAGGCGAAGAACAGCTGTTCAGTTCCACTTGGTTTTATGATGGGATAAGGATGGTGGCATTGAACCTCAGGCTATAGAAGATGAGAGAATTGAAGAAAAATCAGTATGGGGTGCACGGTGACAATGATTAACATTGTCAAAGAGATCCTGGGATGGGCAGCTGGTGGGACACGAGGAGTGAGAAACCTTGGGAGAGGGGTTACTAGATGGGAGGGTAAAAACTCCTCCAGTCAAAACGTTCAGTATGAGTGAAAATATTTCGCCATGCAACATTAACAATACTCACTTGTGCTGGGAAGCTTCCGACAGAAGTGTGAACCTACAAAGTAGAATAGTACAATAAGTTCTTATAGCTAATCTTACTTCAAAGACTATTCAAAGGTAGATAAGGATCACACCCTTATTCAGTCCACCTTTTTATTATTATTATTATTATTATTATTATTATTATTATTATTATTATTATTATTATTATTATTATTATTATTATTATTATTATTATTATTATTATTATTATCTGATACCAAGTACCCCCCCAGAATGTGTACATTGGTAAAGCATGGAAAAAACAACAAATGTCAGCATTTCATCCCTGAGCACCCTCTAGTCCAAATCTGATGAGGAGGAAACAAAAAAGAAGAAAGAGAAGAACATGGCTGTGGTGAGAAACCAAGGAAGAACATTTGGTCTAGGGCAGTGGTGGCGAACATTCAGCACGCCAGATGTTTTGGACCACGACTCCCAGAATTCCAAGCCTGCGCTGCCAATGACAGAGGGCTATGGCCATTGCAGTCCAAAACATCTGGAGTGCCAAATGTTTGCCACCACTGGTCTAGGGTTTGATATATGTGGTGACTGAGACATTGCTTCAGCAGGGGATTACGGCCATAACGTTTTCCCTATACCATAACGTTTGGCAGTATTAAAATTAAGTGGATAGTTTAACTTTCTAGAACAGAGCTGAATGCCAACCGTCTACTTTTATGAGAGGTAATGAAAAGGGGTCCTGGAAGGGGCATCTCAGAGTTCGATGGGGACTGGTCCATCAGAGCAAGTGGAAGAGTGACCCACCTCAAACTTGACCTTGCCCCAGGCAGCCCCTCCCTCATCAGATGGTGAGCATCAGGATACAGGCTGCGTCATGATCCACATCTCTGAACACAGCTGCTCATTCTGATTTCAAAATGCTATCTTGAGAGCTGCCACACCATATAATACTGTCTTTAATACATATTTTTTTAAGAGGTGTAATTGAAAAAAATATAGGGACCAGTATGCTGATCTATGTACTAAAGATGAAACAGTCCATGACCGCTTCATTGTAAATGTAACCATGCAAAGCAATTATTGGACCAAACATTAGCAGTAGATCAAATACTGATATCTATAACATTATGAACTATTATAAAACTCATTGATTATAGTGGTCTGAATCCAAGCAGTAGTCATTGGATTATCCCCAGTTTATCCACTCTCAAAGAGTAGGTCAACATTTGTGTTAATTTAATTGATCCAGAAGGTTTACTCTGGGGATAGCAATTGGATTTCTCTTGATACCTATACTTAACTTTGTCTGGTTGCCCTGAAATCTAACCCCCTGTCATCAAATCAAAGTATTTTTACTAAATATAAATTGAACATTTAGAAGCATTTTCCATTTGCATGCCCACATTTCTGTTCAGTTAAGAACACATAAAACAACCACAGTTCTTCTGTTTATAGAAGGACAATCAGATGAACTACATTGTTGAATTAGAGAGTTCAAATACAAGAGATGGGTAATCTTCACGTAGACAAGAGGTACATCTCTATGAAAGAGAATGCAACATAGGTTCTCCATTGAGGAAAACCTGACTTCAGGCTTAAACAGAAGATGGTTATGTCCATTGCAGACAATATCTCTGCTTGCTGAGATAAAGCCTTTTAAGCTTCGGCAAAAGAGAGCTGAGATTTTCCAAATAAATTTGCCTGAACGAATCTTTCCATTTATTTCTAAAATTAAGAAATCTTCAAATAAAAGAGATTTATAATACTTACAGGATGAGCTGGGTTATCATGCTGCATGCAATATCAAAGAGGATTTTTTTAAAAGAATGAAATTATTTTCTAATCAACTATCTTTTATAAGTTTGCTTCCCCACCAAACATTTTGAGGAAATCCCTCACCCTCTGGGAAGTACACCTTGACTCTGAAAGTAATACTTCCTCCATTGTTATTCCATCCAATGGTTTAATGGTGGTATTAAAATTAAGTGGCTAGTTTAACTTTCTAGAACAGAGCTGAATGCCAATGATAATGAATGATAATGAAAAAGGATCCTGGAAAGGACATCTCAGAGTTCGATGGGGACTGTTCCATCAGAACAAGTGGGAGAGTGGCCCAACTCAAACTTGACCTTGCCCCAGGCAGCCCCTCCCTCATCAGATGGTGAGCATCAGGATACAGGCTGCGTCACGATCCACATCTTCCAACACAGCTGCTCATTCAGATTTCACAATGCTATCTTGAGAACTGCCACACCATATAATACTGACTTTAATACATATTTTTATAATAGCTGTAATTGAAAAAAATGTGGGGACCACTAGGCTGTTCTATGTACTAAAGATGAAACAGTTCATGACCGCTTCATTGTAAATGTAACCATGCAGAATAATGATTGGACCAAATATTAGCAGTAGATCAAATGATGATATTTAAAGTATAACATTATTAACTACTATAAAACTCATTGATTATAGTGGTCTGAATCCAAACAGTAGTCATTGAATTATCCCCAGTTTATCCACTCTCAAAGAGTAGGTCAACATTTGTGTTAATTTAATTGATCCAGAAGGTTTACTCTGGGGATAGCAGTTGGATTTCTCTTGATACCTATACTTAACTTTGTCTGGTTGCCCTGAAATCTAACCCCTGTCATCAAATCAAAGTGTTTTTACTAAATATAAATTGAACATTTAGAAGCAGTTTACATTTGCATGCCCACATTTCTGTTCAGTTGAGACCATGTAAAACCACCACAGTTCTTCTGTTTATAGAAGGACAATCAGATGAACTACATTGTTGAATTAGAGAGTTCAAATACAAGAGATGGGTAATCTTCACATAGACAAGAGGTACATCTCTATGAAAGAGAAAGCAACATAGGTTCTCCTTTGAGGAAAACCTGACTTCAGGCTTAAACAGAAGATGGCAGACAACATCTCTGCTTGCTGAGATAAAGCCTTTTAAGCTTCAGCAAAACAGAGCTGACATTTTCCAGATAAATTTGCCTGAACAAATCTTTAAATTTATTTCTAAAATTAAGAAATCTTCAAATAAAAGAGATTTATAATACTTACAGGATGAGCTGGTTTATCGACCTGCATGCAACATTATAGAGGATTTTTTTTAAAAAAAAGAAATTATTTTCTAATCAACTATCTTTTAAAAGTTTGTTTCCCAACCAAACATTTTGAGTATATCCCTCATCCTTTGGGAAGTACACCTTGACTTTGACAGAAATGCTACCTCCATTGGAATTCCATCCAAAATGTTAATGGTGGTATTAAAATTAAGTGGTAATTTAACTTTCTAGAACAGAGCTGAATGCCAACCGTCTACTTTTATGAGAGATAATGAAAAAGGGTCCCGGAAGGGGCATCTCAGAGTTCGATGGGGACTGTTCCATCAGAACAAGTGGGAGAGTGACCCACCTCAAACTTGACCTTGCCCCAGGCAGCCCCTCCCTCATCAGATGGTGAGCATCAGGATACAGGATGCCTCACGATCCACATCTCTCAACACAGCTGCTCATTCAGATTTCACAATGCTATCTTGAGAACTGCCACACCATATAATACTGTCTTTAATAGATATTTTCTATAAGAGGTGTATTTGAAAAAAATATAGGGACCAGTATGCTGATCTATGTACTAAAGATGAAACAGTTCATGACTGCTTCATTGTAAATGTAACCATGCAAAGTAATGATTGGACCAAACATTAGCAGTAGATCAAATACTGATATCTATAACATTATGAACTATTATTAAACTCATTGATTATAGTGGTCTGAATCCAAACAGTAGTCATTGGATTATCCCCAGTTCATCCACTCTCAAACAGTAAGTCAACATTTGTGTTAATTTAATTGATCCAGTAGGTTTACTCTGGGGATAGCAATTGGATTTTTCCTGATACCTATACTTAACTTTGTCTGGCTGCCCTGAAATCTAACCCCCAGTGATCAAATCAAAATATGTTTACTGAATATAAATAAACAGATGAATTACATTGCTGAATTAGAGAGTTCAAATACAAGAGATGGGTAATGCTCACGTAGACAAGTACATCTATTTGAAAGAGAATGCAACATAGGTTCTCCTTAGAGGGAAACCTGACTTCAGGCTTAAACAGAAGATGGTTATGTCCATTGCAGACAACATCTCTGCTTGCTGAGATAAAGCCTTTTAAGCTTCAGCAAAACAGAGCTGAGATTTTCCAGATATATTTGGCTGAACAAATCTTTAAATTTATTTCTAAAATTAAGAAATCTTCAAATAAAAGAGATTTATAATACTTACAGGATGAGCTGGTTTATTGGCCTGCATGCAACATCAAAGAGGAGGTTTTTTTTAAAAAAAATGAAATTATTTTCTAATCAACTATCTTTTAAAAGTTTGTTTCCCGACCAAACATTTTGAGGATATCCCTCACCCTTTGGGAAGTACACCTTGACTCTGACAGAAATGCTACCTCCATTGGAATTCCATCCAAAATGTTAATGGTGGTATTAAAATTAAGTGGCTAGTTTAACTTTCTAGAACAGAGCTGAATGCCAACCCTCTACTTTTATGAGAGGTAATGAAAAAGGGTCCCGGAAGGGGCATCTCAGAGTTCGATGGGGACTGTTCCATCAGAACAAGTGGGAGAGTGGCCCACCTCAAACTTGACCTTGCCCCAGGCAGCCCCTCCCTCATCAGATGGTGAGCATCAGGATACAGGCTGCGTCACGATCCACATCTCTCAACACAGCTGCTCATTCAGATTTCACAATGCTATCTTGAGAACTGCCACACCATATAATACTGTCTTTAATACATATTTTCTATAAGAGGTGTAATTGAAAAAAATATAGGGACCAGTATGCTGTTCTATGTACTAAAGATGAAACAGTCCATGACCGCTTCATTGTAAATGTAACCATGCAAAGTAATTATTGGACCAAACATTAGCAGTAGATCAAATACTGATATCTATAACATTATGAACTATTATAAAACTCATTGATTATAGTGGTCTGAATCCAAACAGTAGTCATTGGATTATCCCCAGTTCATCCACTCTCAAAGAGTAAGTCAACATTTGTGTTAATTTAATTGATCCAGTAGATTTACTCTGGGGATAGCAATTGGATTTTTCCTGATACCTATACTTAACTTTGTCTGGCTGCCCTGAAATCTAACCCCCAGTGATCAAATCAAAATATGTTTACTGAATATAAATAAACAGATGAATTACATTGCTGAATTAGAGAGTTCAAATACAAGAGATGGGTAATGCTCACATAGACAAGTACATCTATTTGAAAGAGAATGCAACATAGGTTCTCCTTAGAGGGAAACCTGACTTCAGGCTTAAACAGAAGATGGTCATGTCCATTGCAGATACCATCTCTGCTTGCTATCAAGCTTTTTTAGCTCCAGCAAAACAGAGCAGAGATTTTCAAGAGAAATTTGCCTGAACAAATCTTTCCATTTATTTCTAAAATTAAGAAATCTTCAAATAAAAGAGATTTATAATACTTACAGGATGAGCTGGGTTATCATGCTGCATGCAATATCAAAGAGGTTTTTTTTAAAAAAAGAATGAAATTATTTTCAAATCAACTATCTTTTATAAGTTTGCTTCCCCACCAAACATTTTGAGGAAATCCCTCACCCTCTGGGAAGTACACCTTGACTCTGAAAGTAATACTCCCTCCATTGTTATTCCATCCAGTGGTTTAATGGTGGTAATAAAATTAAGTGGCTAGTTTAACTTTCTAGAACAGAGCTGAATGCCAACCATCTACTTTTATGAGAGTAATGAAAAAGGGTCCTGGAAGGGGCATCTCAGAGTTCGATGGGGACTGTTCCATCAGAACAAGTGGGAGAGTGGCCCACCTCAAATTTGACCTTGCCCCAGGCGGCCCCTCCCTCATCAGATGGTGAGCATCAGGATACAGGCTGCGTCACGATCCACATCTCTCAACACAGCTGCTCATTCAGATTTCACAATGCTATCTTGAGAGCTGCCACACCATATAATACTGACTTTAATACATATTTTTATAATAGCTGTAATTGAAAAAAATGTAGGGACCGCTGGGCTGTTCTATGTACTAAAGATGAAACAGTCCATGACCACTTCATTGTAAATGTAACCATGCAGAGTAATGATTGGACCAAACATTAGCAGTAGATCAAATGATGATATTTATACTATAACATTATTAATGGCTATAAAACTCATTGATTATACTGGTCTGAATCCAAACAGTAGTCATTGGATTATCCCCAGTTCATAAACTCTCAAATAGTAAGTCAACATTTGTGTTAATTTAATTGATCCAATAGGATCCAATTCTCAATAGGATACCTATACTTGCCCTGAAATCTAACCCCCAGTCATCAAATCAAAGTATTTTTACTGAATATAAATTGAACATTTAGAAGCATTTTACATTTGCATGCCCACATTTTTGTTCAGTTAAGACCACATAAAACCACCACAGTTCCTCTGTTTATAGAAGGACAATCAGATGAACTACATTGTTGAATTAGAGAGTTCAAATGCAAGACATGAGTAATCTTCATCTAGACAAGAGGTACATCTCTTTAAAAGAGAAAGCAGCAAGGCTTCTCCTTAGAGGAAAACCTAACTTCAGGCTTAAACAGAAGACGGTCATGTCCATTGCAGACAACATCTCTGCTTGCTGAGCTCAAGCCTTTTAAGCTGCAGCAAAACAGAGCTGAGATTTTCAAGAAAAGTGGCCTGAACAAATCTTTCCATTTATTTGTAAAATTAAGAAATCTTCAAATAAAAGAGACTTATAATACTTACAGGATGAGCTGGTTTATCGACCTGCATGCAACATTATAAAGGATTTTTAAAAAAAAAAAGAAATAATTTTCTAATCAACTATCTTTTAAAAGTTTGTTTCCCCACCAAACATTTTGAGGAAATCCCTCACCCTTTAGGAAGTATACTTTGACTCTGACAGAAATGTTTCTTCCACTGTTATTCTATTCAAGATTTCAATGGTGGTAAATAAGTGGCTAGCTTAACTTTCTAGAACACAGCTGAAGGCCAACCATCTACTTTGATGAGAAATAATGAAAAAGTGTCCCAGAAGTGGTGTTTCATAGTTCGATGGGGACTGTTCCAACAGAGGAAGTGGGAGGATGGCCCACCTCAGCCTTGAGTTTGCCCTGGGTAGCCCCTCCCTCCTGCATTTTATTAGATGGTGCACATCAGAATACAGGCTGTGCCACTATCCACATCTTTGAACACAGCCATTCTTTCAGATTTCACAACACTATCTTGTGAGCTGCCACACCTTCTAACATTCTCTGTCAGAGCTATAGTTGAAAAAAAATGTAGGGAACAGTAGACTGATCCATATACTAAATTTGAAAAAGTTCATTTTGGCCCCAACCAGGTAAAGCAAAGCAAAAGCAAAGTGTTCTGCTTATATACCGCCCCATACCACTACAAGTAGTCTCTGGGCGGTTTACAATTTTAATTACAGTGTGCAGGCTACACATTGCCCCCCCCAGCAAGCTGGGTACTCATTTTACCGACCTCAGAAGGATGGAAGGCTGAGTGAACCTTGAGCCTGCTACCAGGGATTGAACCCCGGGTCGTGAGCACAGTTTTACCTGCAGGACAGGCATTTAACCACTGCGCCTCAGAGGTAGAGCCTACTGCTTCACTGTAAATGTAACCATAAAGTAATGACAGGTCCCAGCATTAGCGGTAGATCAAGTAATGATAATGACTTCGTTTCTCTGCTATTAGTTTCTCTGCTATGATTCACAGTTTTAGAACTTGGGATACATCCATTGCATTGAAAATACATGGAGAAGAATTCAGACAGTAGTCTTAATACTCACGGGTGGAACAGGAACCTAAACATAATAACAAAAAGAAAAAAGGGAACATTAGTTATCCACCCACAGCACTGATGTTCCCTATAATGAACTCAGAATCATCCTTTCCCCCCCTTTTGGTGGACCATTTGTTCTCTATAATTACAAGTATAGGTGACAGGATGTCTTCACGGTTTAAGAGAAGGTAACAAGGTAACCCACTTGGGTTATCTAAAGTTCAGAATCAATGGTATTTGGGACACCAAGGAAATGTTCTCATTTGGGGGGTTGATGCAAGATATTGAATAAGCCCAACATCCCAGATGGGGATTTTACTTTATCACAATTAAAAAAGAGTTGTGTTATGAAATGGCACAACCGTATTCCTGCATTCACCTAATAGCTTACTAAATCAGAGATGAGCACATCAGTTCCTCCAGATACACCTGGACCGCAGTACCCACCAGCCCTAGGCAGCATAGCCAATGGTGAGCAATGATGGAAGGTCAAGTCCAACAATGTCTAGAGGACCTACCCTTGTCCGAAGTGTTCAGAAAAGACGGCACACGGAACACACACCAAAGGCAAATAGATACTTACCGAAACGCTTTCCTTTGGGCAGGCGAGAAAGACGAGGAGAACTGAAGCCACAAGGAGCTTCATCTTGGCTTTCTCTCAGGTGTCTTCCACAAGAGAAAACACAACTGTGAGGACTGAGGGCCTGTGGCCGCTCTATTTATACTGTGGATCTCTCCTGAAGTTTCAAGCCTGGTTGACCAAATGAAATGGCTTCTTTGTCAAGAAGATGGGTCACTTGTTATCTATAGTGAAAGGTCAGCTTATCAAAATAATCATCACATGGCTAGTATTTGTTGGCCCTGAAAGCCAAGGGCCCAATTGGTGCTAAAGAGTAGACACTTCTTCTTCTTAACTGGAGCGTAAAAGGGTCTCCAACTGAGGTTTGCCACGTATGCAGAGCAAAGTACATGGTAGATCATCTGGGTGATATGGAGAACATTTCCACTTCCGCATATAATGTAGGGGTGTTTTGCCTGGAATTTGTGATATTCAGAGAGGGAAATTCTCAAACATATTCAAAGAAGAAAGCTGGTCTGAAGACAAAAGATTCAACCATTGGACTCCTAAATATTATTGGAGCCAAATACACCAATGGGACTATGCATGTATTTTTAAGTAAAAAACATAAATGCACAACAAGTAAAATGACTGAAAGTTACACAGAAAGATTTAAAACTGAAAAGAATTGCTGAATTTTAAACTTAATTTACGTTGAATCTAGCTATGGGTGTGTGTGTGTTATATATTGTACCTAAGTGATTAATCACTAGGTCTAATCCAAACATACCTGGACATTAAACCTCAGTTTATTATCAAATATATCCTAGAGAGGACAACATTACTACCCTTGGCTGACTGCTGGGTATGTCTACAGGGTACTTATATCTGCAAACAGAGTAGTGGGGTAGTGGAGTTCTACTCCATTCTAGGCCTGCCCTTTGTACAAAACTGCAGCACATACACGGTTTCCTGAAGTTTTCATTTCATGATCCTTCAATGCATTCTTCTGCACCATGTCTGTATTTCCAGATGTGTTCTCCAAAATGTCTAATTAATGCATAGAAATGGGTGAACTGTTGAATTTCTTCCAAGAATAGAGCACAATGAAGACACTGAGTACTTGACTATAAGTCAAGTTTTTCCATCCTTATTTTGGGCTGGAAAAAAGGCCCTTGACATATATTTGGGTGAAGGAGAAGTGGTGGACTTTTTAAACTTTCCACCATCAGCGCTTGCTTTGGGAGATGAAAAAAAGGTTTTAAAAACCCACCACTTCTCCCCCACCATTGAGCGGGTAGAGGGAAAAGCGGAGGGGTTTTTTAAGGGATAGGCATGAAATGGAAAAATGGTGTTTTGTTCCATTTCATTTTGTTCCCCCCATGATTCATTTTATTTAATTAGAAATGATTTTTTTAAAAAATGTACAAAATGAAGAAGTAATTAACTGATTAATTACCCTATAAATGGCTTCCCTGGGCCCTAGAGCCACCAAATTTGGTGCTTCTGGGACCTAGGGGAGCTGTTTGACAGCAAAATGAATTGGTTCATTTTAAACAAACAAAAAACACCAGTTTGTTTCATTACTAATGAAACGCTGCTTCCCCGTTTCATTTCATTTTGTTGCATAACGAATTGACAAAACAGTGTTTCATTTTTTGTTTGGTGCCCATCCCTAATGGGGAGTGTTTAAGATAGAAATATGAATAAAGTTGTGGTCTGTAGTTCAATTTATTTACTTTCTTGCATCTCCATTGGGAAAATGTGGTTATTGGTTTAAAAAAACCTCATGCACAAGGAAACTTGACATTCACAACATTGCAGCAAGATGTCCTTGGTGCAGTGTTTTGGTCATGCATGTACAGTACACACCTGCATATCAACAAAACACCATCAAAATGTTAGTTTGACATATTAAGTGGAAGCAGTATTTTCATGTGCATTTATTTTTTTCCAGTTTGTGATACTGTTTTTTTCAAACTTTTGTTCACACAAATATTGCTTTACATCTCCTATGCTGCTTACTTGGAGGGCACTGGTTTTAATCAGGGTGATATAGGATGAGGACTGGGATTGATAAAATGCAACCGTGGGGAGGGGGAAATGACTGTATGTCACTTACATCACCTACACAAAAACCACAGGCTAATTATTAGTCATATCTGCTTGCCCTCACTTGACATGACTACATCATTTCATGTATATCAACTGCGACATGACCTGCCAATGCACCAAAAGCATGTGAAGACTGCTGAGTTTGCCAGCTGGATCAATCTCAAAATTGTAACACTTCCCTATGACTGAACTATCTTTCCAGGAACTTAGTGGTTGAATAGATTCCCTTGTTCTGTCCTGGCAATAACTGATACCACCGTGATTGAAACTGATAAGAAGTCTTTCATCCCTCTTTTAGCACCTAACAAATATTATTTTTTTCATTTCTATAAACGGGATCTAATCATTCGTCCAGTAAATGAACATCACAAATCAGATTAACTTCTTAAGGCCATAACACATTGACCGTACCTCACCTGAAAGTACCTTTCCTTATCTGAGAAGGTGTTGCATCAAAAATGGGGCAGGTGTTGTTGCTTTTCCAGAGCCTCATTTGAATGGGCTACCTTCATGGTAGGAGCTTCTCAAAATCATCTAGAAGGTCTCCATTTTTATGCCCATATGCCACCAGCATTATGGAAGAGCTGCAACATAGTACGATAACATAGTTTAGCATTTTAGAACAGTTGGACTTGCTGCCAACATTTAGAAGGGCATTGAAGACCTTGCTCTTTAGGGAACGTTTTGGGTAGTCTTTGGGGTTCTAGTGGCTTGTTTTTAGCTCATTGTCTGCAGATTCTTGACTTGTCTTGCCAGGGTTTGTTTCTGTAGTTTGGCTGCTGATGCAGCTTGCATATTTTTATTTTATTACATTTGTTTTCCTATTATACTGTTACATTAATTGTTTCATATTATTGTATTTGATTTGTTGATGTATGATGTATGTTTGAGCAAGTTGTTCTTGCAACATGTTGTACACCACCCTGAGTTCCTTTGGGAAAATTTGGCAGTTAACAAATACAAATACAAATAAATAAATAAATAAATAAATAAATAAATAAATAAATAAATAAATAAATAAATAAATAAATAAATCCCCCACTCCGTGCAGGAATACAAACCAAAGGAGATCCTCCAGGTGGTTGTCCAAATTTCTCTTGAATGCCTCCAGTGTTGGAACACTCACCACCAATTGAGGTACAGTAATTGCTTCCACTGCCATACTGCTCTAATAGTTAGGAAGTTTTTCCTGATGTTCAGCTGAAATCTGGCTCCCTGTAACTTGGGTCCATTGCTGCATGTCCTGCAGTCTGTGGTGATAAGGAATAGATCCTGCCCCTCCTTGGTATGACAGGACTTCAAATATTTGAAAATATCATCATCATCCCCCAAGTCTTCTTTTCCCCAAGCTAAATATGCCCAGTTCTTTCAGTCTTTCCTAAATAGGGCTTAGTTGCCAGCCACCTGATTATCCTTGTCACCCTTCTCTGAACTTGTTCCAATTTGTCAGCATCTTTCTTGAAGTGCCCTGTCCAGAATTGTTCTGGACACAATATTCAGGATGAGGCCTAACCAGTGCTGAATTGGGGGGGGGGAAGCACCTCACAGTATTTGGAAATTATACTTCTCTTAAGGCATTTGCCTTTTATGTGTCCACATCACACTGTTGGGTCATATTCAATTAATTATCTACAATAATTCCAAGATCCTTCTCACTTGTAGTATTGCTAAACCAGAGTCCCCCATCTTGTAACTGTGCATTCGGCTTCTTCCTAGGTGCAGTACTTGGCACTTCTCCCTGTTAAATTTCATTATGTTGGTTTCAGCCCAATGTTCCAGCCTATCAAGATCATTTTGAATTTTGTTTATGTTTTCCAGAGTATTGGCTATTCCACCCAGTTCAGTGTCATCTATGAATACGGCAAACATTAATCCGTAACCGTGACCATTTTTATGTCGTATGGATTTGCCCCATAGGTGATTCTGTTAAGCAAATTTCCCCTAGATCCGTAATCTTTTATGTTGTACAGATTTTATGTTATACAAACTGTTTGTTATACGAGGGTCCACTGTAGTTTCGTTATTGTTTCATTTCATTGCAATTGTTTAAAAAAAAATCATTTAAAAAAATGAAACAAAACAAACCCCAAGTAGAAACAAAATGAAACAAAACTTTGTTTTTCCATTTCATGCCCATCCCTAGCCTCATCCTCTCCTTGGACAGCAGAACGTTTTTTATCGGATCATGACCACTTCACTCTCTGCCTCTAGTCATTGACAGTAGGATGGTTGACTTCATGGCATCCGTCACTGAGGTCATTGTGTAAAGCCACAAAAACTGCCTGCCTGGCTGCAGTGCAGGAAAACATGGCTTTGCTGTTTTGCAAAACGTTGTTACGTAGGCCTTCATTTTAATGTGCTATGTTCAGATAAGTTAATTGATTTATATTAAAAGGTAGCTAACTGATTCTATGCAGTGATGTCCGACCTTGAAAAATGGCCTTCAAGGTCATTTTTAAGAAGCTGGAATACACACACACCTTAGATAGACCTTATCTGGGATAAATGCCTGCTTCTAACATGCCAATGTCAGCAGAAGTAAAAAAAGAGGAAGAAAGTGGATGAAAGAACAACATTTACGGTTGACCTACTACATATTTCTGTATAACCTCTGTGCTTATCTGTTCACTTTGGCTACCAATACTTGTTTGATTAAGATCCGGTATCACTTTTATGCAGATACTGTATGCAACTCTGCCATTTAGTTCCAGATCTTTTTTCCACTTCATCATCTTATATCATGTTTCATCCCAATTTCCTCTCGCTTTCTCTTCTCACTTACTCAGGATAAGTTCATGAAAGCTGTTCTTCCACTTTATGCTTGAGTTGTTTCTTTTTCCAAGATGCATCATACAAACAACCATGCTGTACCCAGCGCTATCAGCAACACAGCAAACAGCCTGAAAAATATAAGAACTACATGCCTGGTTGCCTGTATCTACTGGGTAAACTTCAGCAGGATTTTGGCCCCAAAATTTTGGGATAAAAAGCATTTTCTCCAGTCTGCAAGCTAGGATCCTTACTAATTCAGATTCAGACTTTAAGGATCTGAGATAAATAAAACACAAATAAACAATCCAGAGTAGCTATTTGCTAGATGTGTGGTACAGAGTGGTCCCCCACCTGTTCGCAGTTCATATACTGCAGTCCCACTATATCGCGGGACCTCAGTATATGAAAATGTTTTAGGCCTCCTGTACTTATTCCAGGACTGGTGCTGCCCTGAACTTACCCCAGGACTGGTGCTGCCCCGAACTCCCTGCCATAGGAGGTGGTGATGGCATCTGGCCTGGATGCCTTCAAAAGGGGATTAGACAGAGGCCTGGAGGAAAAGTCCATCACAGGTTACAAACCTTGATGGAGATGTGTAATCTACAGGCTTAAAACCAGGGTACTTCAAGGGCCAGATGCAGGGGAGTGGTATCAGGAGACAGATATCTAGTCTTGTGCATTCCCAAATGCATTTGGTGGGGCCACTGTGAGGTACAGGAAGCTGGACTAGATAGGCCTTTGGCCTGATCCAGCATGGCTCTTCTTATGTTCTTATATTCTTATGTTCTGGAAGCCTGAAAATGGCTTCCCTGTGAACTGGAAGTCACTTGCCTTTCCAACTGTTCCTGAACACGGATAGACCCTGTCCCATGCCACCCCATTTCTGAGGAGAAAGATGAAGGCTTCAAAGATGAAGACTTCAAGCAAGAGGGAGGCTTCCGCCAGCTTGCTGAAGGACACCCTGGAGTCTCTGACAAACGCAGAGACCCAGAAGTTAGAGAGGCAGAGGTTAAAACCCAAAAGACATCTGCACCCCCCCCCCATCTTCACCAGGGTCCCCCTACAGTTGGTTGTAAATAAGGCCAGTTCAGATTGGTGAGGGGAGTTTAAAAAGCTAACTTTAAAAAAGCAGAAACCATACAAATTATCAAGTAAGGGCACTTTTTCCTTTTTGGTGTGTATGCCTTTTAACAGGTGCCTGGAAAGGAATGCCTTCCATGATCATGTTTTGCTTATTCTCATTCAGTTTAACAAAAAATGAATTACATTTAAACTGGGGGGGAGGAATCAAAAGAAGAGAAACTTCTGAACAATTATCATGGATTCTTATATCTGTCTCACTCATGAGCTGAGGTGTGTGTGCGCGCCCATGCACGTGTGCATGTGTGCATGTGCGCCCACTTCATATTTCATTGTAACTTAAATGTTGCCATCCCTCATACCTGTTGAAAGGTTATTTTAGTGAGGGGGAAAGTATTGCAAGTGTCTGTAGTACAGAGAAAATGTACTTAAAATGGTTCCTCAGAAGGGTAGCATTTTAAAGGCTTGAGGAAAGTTGTCCAACCATAAAAAAATAACAACAAACACTGGGGCAAAATTTCTCTAGATTATTATCTGTATTTCCTAAATGCATGTGCTGATGATATCATGACTAACCTATAAGGTGCAAGGTGTGGAATCTTCATGATATGGTCAATGCTTTTTCCTTGGGTAAGGGGACTTATGGCTTCTAAATAATTCCACAAGGCAATTAAAACAGGAAACTGGCAGAGAGGTTGGGGCAGCAGCTGTCATGCCCAGCAATCCAATTTGTGGTTGTATAGATGTGGTTGACACATCTCGACATGATAACAACACCATATTTCTTGATTTCTTTATCTGTGAGGGAGCCCAGAGGCATTTTCAGAAAGACCAGTGAAGAATGGCCTCAATCTTCCCCGCAGTTCAGAGAGAACCATGAACTAGGAGGAGGACTTTTCTCAATAAGACGTAAGCAACTGGCATCAGATTGTAATTGTATACTCATTATTTGCAGTTGGCTCATTAGTATGGCTTATTCTTTTTGGAAAATAAACCCCTCCCCTCCTCCGGTCCTGTACTTTGGAAGACCTCACAGCAGATACAGCTTTGTATAGGCTGTTGCAGTGAACCTGGAGGCAACAGTAAGGGCGTTTATACACGACCCCTAAGCTGCGCTGCAAATGGCTCCCAGCTCCGGAGCTTAGAAATGTTTCCCCACCAGCTCCGGAGTTTGCAGACAATTAAGTGCGACCCCGCCCACTTTAGCGCAACCCAGCGCACTTTTCTTGTACCTTATCTCTGGAGGTGAAAAATATTTGATGTGGATAAGAGTGCCGGGCTCTCCTGGCTTGTCTGTTGTTTTTTTGCCTCCCACCCCTTTAAGAGCCCTTTGAGAAGGAACCAGGAAGTAACGGGGCTCGTGGCAACTTCGACCGGCACCGGCAGGTTAGTAAAGGCTTCTTTTGTCCTTTTTTCCCTCCCTCCCCTCACGCCAACAGGAGCAGGAAGTGCTGAGGGGTGGGGACGCAGGAACAGAAACGAACCCCCAAGATCTCTGGTCCGAATTTAAGGGACCAGCGGATCTTAGGGGTCATGTGAAAAGGCCCTAAATGTGATGTGACCAACTAGAAAGAACTTGTTGGGTTGTAGTTTGTAACTAGACTTGGGCAGCGGTCTATAAGTCTTAGGTTCTATTGAGTGTTCATGTCCTTGCTTTGTCAGAAATAAACACCCTAAAATAACCCCAGTGTTCTCCTCTCTTTTTCCCCATTTCATCCTTTCACCATTTATTTTATACTCATCAGCATGAAGAAGCAAATTAATTACTGTGCACAACCACATAATAACAGGCATCAACTTGGTCGAGGCTTGTATGCTACTGGCCTGTTCAAGATGACCTCATTAAATTGTTAGCTGAATTTGTTTTCCGCCCTGGAAGGGGAAACATATATCATGGAAGCATCATGCAGTGAAAACGAGATCCCTTACTATGTCAATATGTGAAATGCTACCTACTCATATTAGCATATACACTAAATTAACATATGAAGAATTTTTAACACAGTTTGTGTTAAAAGGAAGAAAAGGACAACTGCAATGTTAGTGCAACTGCTATTTTCTTTTATTTATTTATTTATTTATTTATTTATTTATTTCAAAGCAATCTGCCGGAACCCAGAACAGTAACAAGGCAGTTTTATTGCTGTTAGTTTTCAATTGCACATGGCAATAAAATCATAGTTTGATGCAATTTATCTCTGTAGTGTGATATGTTTCCCCATTCTCGAAGAATCAGTTTAGGGAGAAAGCATAGAATCCACAACAGCAGGAAGTGTTCTTCAACGTAGTCCAGAAACCTCAGTATATGTCCAGTCTTCAATGGGCCTAGGAAAGAGAAAATAAATAATGCCAGTTCAAAGAAATATTCCAAAATAACTAGGATTAAATAGTTATGCAGCTAGAGAGATGAACTTGTTTCCAGAGGATTCTGGGCAGGATGCCCCACTGAATTCTGCATTATGCTCAGTTCCTACAAATCACAAAATGCAGTAATAGCCATGGCCCACTGCTGTTGATGACTTTAAATGAGAACTAGAAAGTTTCACACAGAATAATAATATTCATTGCTATCTATTACCAGAATCAAGAACTCCATACTTCTGAACATCATCCACTGAGAAACCATTGTGAAAGGGCACTGTTCCCTTCATGACCTATTTGAGGGCTACTGATGTACATCAGTTTGCTGGAACAAGTAAGACTCCGGTCTCAACCAACATAGTGTATTTCTTCCTGTGTATCTCCACATCTTATAAAATCAAAGAACTTTAAGTTTGGTAACGCCTGAAGAACTATCTAGTCTCAACCCTGCAATTGCAGGAATCCACTGATGAAGATGTCTTGAGTAGAGATGGGCACGAAACAAGCAATTTTTGTTTTCGTTTTTGTTTTTTCATTTCGTTACGTAATGAAACAAAAAATGAATTTTGTCTCCAAAATGAAACGAAACGAAACGAAACAACAGAAATTATGTCGTGCGTTTCGTTTTCGTTGCGGCAAATACATTGAACTGTAATGAATGCTAACGAAACAGCAATTTTTCATTTTTGTTTTTTGTTTTGTTACGTAATGAAACAAAAATGAATTTGTTTGCAAAAAATTCATGAAAAATGAAAACGAACCAAAATGAACCCCCTAAATGACAAACGACAAACGAAACACCATTTTTTTAGTCGTGCCCATCTCTAGTCTTGAGGTATGGTCTCCTCCAGCTAAAAACCTCCCAAGGTAGTTCATTCCAATATCAAACAGTGATTATCATTTGGGAGTCCTTCCTACTGTTTAGTTGGAATGTCTTATCTTTTGAATCCATCAGCTCACTTCCTCCCATTCGGAGCAGCAACAAACCAGTTTGCTTGATTTACTTAAGATATCCCAAAATGGCTGTCATGTCTACCTGAATCTTTTCTGCTCAACACACTTGTGCTTCAATGGAACTTAAAATTGCTTTATTTTTACAGCATCATGCCCTTAAGGTTCTCCTGCATCATGCTTACTCTCTCTTATTTCTGTAAAGAGCACAGCTATGAAACACATCTGTCACCTTCTATTACCAATGCACTCATCTAAAAAGTCCACATTTGAAAATGTTTTCCTTTTCTCTCTCCCATGTCCCATCCAGGACTGTATTCCACTAAAGTGTTGATGATATCATTCTTTCTTGAAATCATATCCATCAGTTAATTTGCTTTTTTAAAAAAAAATGTGAATATCTTTATGTGCTTTTTTTAAACCAGAGGAAGCCGCTGAAGACCAAATTGTTTTTTTGTTTTTTAAAATACACAATAGAAAAAAATATTGGAGAGTAGGTTCAAATGTCTTGAACAGTCATTTTCAACCTCCCCACCACCAACATGGCCATAAACACAATATGAAACAAATATAAGCCAAATCAGGATTGTCAAAGACATGTAAGAAAGACATCTTGAAACTTAACCAGCCAGCTAAAAGAGAGGAAAATATATGTTAGGTTCTCTGTTTTATAATTGTTTGGGTGGAAAATGGGCTCAGAACGTCTCCTTGTGTGCTCAATGGGAGGGAGAATGGTTTTACTGTGTTAGGGTCACCACCTTATAAGCCCACACAATGAAAAAAAAAACCACCTGCAAAAATATTTAGCCACTCTAGTCTCTCTTTTTTATTGGTACAAAAGTAATGTGTACAATGAAAATCAAGCATGCATTTAACCCAATTTCAGTTCTCTTCAAAACCATGGCTTAGTATTTAGCCTTGGAAATATGCACGTATCGGGGTATGGTCTTAAAGGGCAGACCAAAGCTGTCAACAGGGTCTAGTCCAGTGGTGGTGAACCTTTGGCACTCCAGATGTTTTGGACCACAATTCCCAGAATTCTGAGCCTAGATTGCCAATGACAAAGGACTGCGGGAGTTGTGGTCCAAAGCATTCTGGAGTGCCGAAGTTTCACCACCACTGGTCTAGTCCACCACTATCATTTTGCACTCAAGGAAGGATCCCAAATCTATATGGACTCCAGAGGTATCCTCAGTCAAAGCTGGAACAAGAAAATCATGCTGCAGATATTCAGGATCCAACGTGTCATTGTTCCTGCTCGGAATGATGATTCCATATTTCTTCATAGCAGAGAGGCTTAGAAGAGAATTGTTATGTCAACCATGCCCTCCTATATATTTCACAGTTCCTTTCACATGATTAATGCATACATTATTTTATTTTATCTACCTGGGTATCCCAGCACTCTTCTCAACAGGCAAATTAAAATTATTAAAGCATATTTAAAAGGGGTGTATTTTGGAGGTGATATATTTTCTATAGATCACATAGTTCATTGCACTGGCTTTAAAACATTCTTAAAATTCTCTAAAAGGTCATTTTAAAACATAGCTTAGGGCAGGCATGTCCAAAGCCCAGTCCAAGGACCAAATGTGGCCCGTTTTCAAATTTTGAGTGGCCCGCAGCCTCTTCTCCCCGCCAGCTCAGCCTGTCATGCATACTCACCAGCTGCCCCTACCCCTTGCCAGATGGAGATGTCAGCTTGCTGTTTTATGGTTTCCTTGCCCTCCCTGCCTCTGTCTATCACCCCAGCCACCCACCCAGCCTACCTGCACCTGGTTCCATTGCTGCAGCATCCTCCCCGCCTCCTTGCATGTCCTGGAGGCCTGCCCAAAGTCTGGCCCGGGGGCCAAATGCTGATGAATGGTCAGCCCCCACACGTTTTCACCTCACCAAATCTGGCCCTCCTTGCAAAAAAAAAATTGGACAACCCTCTGCAGAGACAGATCTAGGCTGACTTCCTTTCCACAGCTGAGGTGCCGCTATTGAGAAAGCTTGGTTTTGTATACGCAACATGTAATCAAAGTTTGGTGGGAGGCTAAATCTCTGCGAGAACCTCCAATTCAACATGTGCATGCAAACAGAGGAGGCCTTTTAGATACCTCAGCCCCAAGCCATGCAAGTCTTTGACAGTGCCACTGTGTATTTTCCTGAAAACCAAAGGAAAAGCCATGGCAGTGAAATAAATGATCTCCCACATTTTGCTGTAGCTTTCCAAGACAGTCCCAGGAACAGTTCATTACAGAAATATAATCAAGAGCTAATTATATGTTTCTGTGACCAAATCTCCCTTCTCCAAGAAAGGAGCACAGCCGCCACACCAGCAAAAGCTGGTCAAGAGTATCCTAAGAGTATCAAACCCAAAATACAATTCCATCCAAAGTTGTCTGACTTCCTGGGGATCAGAAATCTCACTTTCCCAGGAAGAGAATAAACAGTTGACCCTAACATCACTGATTTTTTAAAAAAGAGATTTAATTAAAGTTACAAAGAAGAATGTGTACTTACTGATGACCTCTTCTATCTCTGGAGGGAAAAAATGAGAATAATGATCATTTATTTTTGTAGAACAGGTATCCATGTTGGCCTGTACAAACATTAAAAAATGCAATACTGTGCAAAAGTTTTAGGCAGGTTTGAAAGAATTCAGAAAACAAAGAATGCTTTCAAAAATCTTTGGAAGTTGATGCAGTATGTATAACCTTGTGTCTTGTTGCTGTGCTCAACCTTGCCATGACATGAAACTGTCTTTCACAACCTCACCTTGGTAGCAGAGTTTAGCTCTTCCTTGCCCAGTTTTAAGCCTACTACACAGCTGTTTCTGTTTCATGACTGGGTTTTCAACCTACGTGTGACATTGATCATCATTCGCATCAGTTTGGTATAATTGGTTGATCATACTCCTGACTATAATCCTACAAAATCCCTGACTTTCTGCAAGTGTACCTTTAAGAACTGATGCTCATTTGAAGGCCATATATTGATTTGATTTAGATGTTTCTTTTGTTCGCTCACTTTGCATTTTGTAAATTGACAAAAATAATTACCGGTAATCATTATTTATATTTCTGAAAGCATTCTTTGTTTACAGCATTCTTTTAAACCCACCTAAAACTTTTGCACAGTACTGTAAATAAAAATAAAAACTTAAAAAACAAAAAACAAAAATGTGGTGACACCTTAAAGACTTATATTTAATGTGAGCGCTCATGGACAAAACCCCTTCCACAAACATTAAGAGAAGGGGGATATTTATAGATGGCATTGAAATACAGAGATTGTGGTTGGTTCTTTGATAAGAAAGTCAGTGGGGTGATAGCCTTGTTGATATACATGTGTATTTACTAAAAGTTTGGGTAAGAATCTCTGTCATGAATAACAATGGTAAAAGAACATGAATGTTAATCATACTGAAGGAAGGGACCTTAGCTAATGACATGGCTTCTCTTTATAGGAGACTTTTTGCATAATTTACACTTCTTCACAATTATATGTGAATTACTTCAGACTATGGGTCACCACAAGAGCAGCACGACAATGAAATTAGACTCTCTGGTTTATTTTTGGAGATTTTTAGGTGGCTGTGATGCAGAGGAAAAAATATCTGAGATATAAAATACAGTACAATCATTGTAGTGTTCATCTTTTGTGATGGCCTAAAAAACTTGGCTTACACTGAGTTCAATGAGATGGGTATCTAGCATGTGTATATATTTTATCTCAGCTCTCTCTGTCTCTCTGGACCCTTGTCCTGTATTTTCTTTTTTCCAGAATGGCTACTTTTAGATCATGTGTAGAGTATGGTAAATTAATTCACTAACAACTTGAGTGGCCAGCATTGGGGAGTGGATCCACTCAACGAATGGTCCAAGTGCCCCCTTAATACCCATCATCATCTGCCAAGTGGTGTCTGCTTTGCCTGCTTTGATACGGAATAGGCTGACCAAAGTGGAAACATCACTTGGGTCTGCCAGCCCTACAGTCTTCCATTTGAGTTCATTTGCCCAATGCCACTCATAAGGAACATACCTTGAGACAGAAAGGGAGAAGCAAAACAAATTGTCCTGCTTATATAGAGCATCACAAAGCTCCTACCCACAAGGGCAGGTCAGTGTCATACATTTCTCTTTTGCAACATGTTTAACATTTTTCTCTTGCAGAAAATATGCACAATATTTGTAATACTCACAGCTCCACCAAGACCCTAAAAGCAAAAGGGAAAATAATTATCTCACTCTTGACAGTAAAGAAAACTTGCAGTCATTTGGTATTAAAGGGCCTTTTCTGTTAATTCTTGGTAGTGGGAGATTAATTTGCCTCATTCCTTGTTACTCTCCCGGCAAGCGTTGAAAACCCCTCCCCCAGTAGGCTTTCAGTAGCCATAACTGAGTCCCCAAATGTTGTGTTTTTGTTTTGTTTTGTTTTGTTTTTTGCTGAGTAAGCTTTTTAAAGTTTTAAATGATTATACAGTAGGACCCCAGTATCTGATGGGGATTGTTCCAGACCTTCCGGTGGATAATGAAAACCATGGATAAGAGAGAATGCCAAAAATCCCCCAAACTGCTGTTTTGTGACAGTAACTTGCTTTATGGCTGTTGTTTTATGACAGTAGCTTGCTTTACAGCTGCTGTTTGTGACAGTAGCTTGCTTTGCGGATGCTGAGTTCTTTATTTATTTTTTTCTTCAGCCAACCATGGATAAATGAATCAGTGTATAATGAATCAGTGGATATGGGCATCCTACTGTACATTTTAATTACTATAACAGTTTAATTGTTTCAATGTGCAATTTATTGCATTTCACATTTTATTTGTTTTAAGAGAGTGCACTACATTGAGTCTCCTCATTATAAGAAAGGCAGCCTATAAATTTGAGATAGATAGATAGAGAGAGAGAGAGAGAGAGAGAGAGAGAGAGAGAGAGAGATGGTAGATCTTAACGTTAATATGTAAGGCTTCTGACAGCTTGAGACCCAGGTTTTAGGAGCAAAGAATGAGGGTTGAGGTTTTCTGACATACCATGGTTAAATGTTGGGTTAATCTTAGGGTTGATGGAAAGATTTACCATGTATATTGTTCAGCCCATTAGTTGGAGATATGAATACCAAATATATCTAGCTAGCTAAATCTCTGCTGATATTACAGTGCAACCTATTCAAGAGGAAGTATTGCTCAATGGGCCCCCATCACCCAAACATCTCTAGAAACTGAGATACAAGATCCAACAATAGCCTCAAAGTTGGAATATTATGGAACTCTCAAGAAATACAAAAAATGCCTTAAATACTCACAGGAATATTTTTCATAAATCCCTAGATGTAAAAAGGTATCATTATATTATGCATCATTATTCTGTCACAACAAGAACCACCTGATATGACTTTTTCACTGTTTAATCAGGACTGTACTGACATATCTATCATCTTAATGACAATTTTATAGCTAAAAGAGAGTTATCCCTTGTTAAGTGACTGCTGCAATTAACTTATGTAGTAGCTTCATTACTGATATAATACTTCAGTTACTAGGTACTTCCATTTAATCCCTTTCATTATCTGGAGAAGAGATTTATTGGGAATATCTAGAAATTTGTAGTTTTACTGTGAACTAAAGCAGCATTTGTAACTAGTTGGGTCCACAGAGAGTACAGTCCAATTCAAATCTTCATTTCAAATTTCATGCCCCGCTTAGCTGAAGAAAAGCAAAAGCAGGAGGTTTCTAGATAAGTTGTATATAGAATGCTGTTCAGACACTTACACATACCTTTACCCATTCCCATTATTTCTAAAGTTAAGGACTGTCAAAGCAAATGTGATATGTAACACTCACCCCAAGGAAAGGAATATTCTGAAATACAATAGAACGACATAGAAAGAAATCATTTCCATAGTTCAGATTTATTACCATAACAACAACAACAACAACAACAACAACAACAACAACAACAACAACAACAACAACAACAACAACAACAACAACGCTTGGGAAGCATGCAACTAGTTATTGGTAATACAAGATCCAGCGTAGTCTGCTGTGTGATGATGATGATGATGATGATGATGATGATGATGATGATGATGATGATTTATTTATTACTTGTTTTATTATTTGTTTTAATAATAATAATAATAATAATAATAATAATAATAATAATAATAATAATAATAATAATTGCAGTACTCACATTAAGTAGACTGGCACCCTGGAATAGAAAGCAAGAAAGAAGAAAAAGTGTAATTATAAGAAATGTATTATCAAAATAAGTTTCTCCAGACAGTGCTTCTGGTAGAGAACCATGCCATCATGGAAGACAGAAAAAGAGACATTTATGAAGTTCTATTGCACAATCTTTGCTTCTTCCTGGAAACTTGTCTAAGAAAATATGTTCAATCTTAATTACAACTCTGAATTAATTCATTCTTTCTTGACAGAAACATAAGGCAGGGGTCACTTTATGGGTTCCATTGGGAGACCTCTAGACTAGAGATGGGGATGAATTGAACAATTAATCACATTTTTGGAGAAACTGAGCTGATTTATCAATATTTGGCAATTTGTATTCATCATAAATAAAGTCCCCTAACAAATATGATTTTTGATTTGTCAATTAATTGGGCCATGAAATGCCCCCCAAAGCATCTAGAGCAGTGGTTCTCAACATGTGGGTCCCCAGATGTTCCTGGACTGCAACTTCCAGAAATCCTGGCCAGCTCAGCTAGTGATAAAGACTTCTGGGAGTTGCAGTCCAGGAACATCTGGGGACCCACAGGTTGAGAACCACTGACCTAGAGCCTCCAAATCAGAGGGGAGCTTCCTGTGACTCTCCTGTAGAAGCCCTCCAAGTTTGGTGAAGCTTGGGTTTCCCCAACCCAGTTGGCATATCACACTTTCCTAGGGAGGCCTACCTTTGTGGATGTTTAACTCAGATGTCTGAAACCCAATCATCACTAATCTTGGAGAGATTGTAGAGGTGAGTTGCAGGGCAGGTGGTTTGACTGGATGGCCCTTCAGGTTTCTTCCAACTCTTTGATTCTATGAATTGGGAGAAGCCTCTCAACAGGTTTGGTTTCTCTAGGTGCCTGGGCGCAATCCTAGGGGGTCTCGTTGGTGCTGCATAGCTTAGAGGTATGAGCCTCAATTCTCACTAAAATTTCAGGGCTTGCAGGTGCTATTTTAAAGAGGAGATGAATTGATTCATTGATTCATCAATTTTTCACTGGAAATTAGTCAAATCATTGATTTGTCAATTCTTCTGCCCCAACAAATCACAAATCAGGATGAATCACCATTTATTTCATTCTCAATCTTTAATCTAGACACTGCTGGAAGCTCCTTCATTGAAAGATACTAGGAAGCATATAAATAACATTTTAAAAGGTGGAAATACTCACAGGTATGGGCTGCGGATTACCCTAAATTTAAAAAAAGAACAAAAAGGTCATTCCATGGGTCTTTCTGAAAGAGTGTTCACATACATTATTAGTTATTTCGTGATTACAGGAAGACTTTCCAGGGGAGTTCAGCCAAATCTATTCTTTCAGTGAAAAAGGATTTGGAGTTTTTTTAAAGGAAAAGGAACGAAACACATCTGACTTTTCTTGTGCTTTCAGAGGCATATTGCTACTTTTAAAGCCCCCAGTTTTAGAAATATATCCAGAGCTTGGAAGATCATTTTAAAATGTATGTATTACATTTTATCACTAGCCTGAAACAAATGATGGTTAGCATTAACAATGATTCATCTGCAGAAGTACTCGAATGTTTTGTGTTTCACTAATGGTTTGCATTGCCTTCTAAAACATGCAAGATTTTTATATATATAAAAAGTATTTTACATATATGGAAGTACTGCCCCAGTCCACCCAGTAGCCCATCTCAACCTTGCGTCTTGAAAAATCACAGACCAAGATTTACTGAAGATCCAAAGCAATGAGATGGTTTTCCAGATCATTTGCAAAGGGATCAATTGCAGAAGAGGGTCAACAGTGCCCAATTTGTGTTAATTATGATGCTAATGACAATATGGTAGAAGAACACTAACCGGCATATTTAAAAAACAATTAATTCATGCATGAATGGTTGAAAAAAATCCAAGCCAATAAGACCTTCCCCAATCTCTGCTCATGCTCTGTTCACATGAAAAAGTATTGTTCCCTAGTTTCCATGAGCCACACATAAGTAACATGTTAGGAGACAGACAGGGAAGATAAGACTATGTCTGTTGTTTCAGCCATGGCAAAAGAGAGTCCTATGGTACCTTTAAGATAAGCAAGCATCTTCATGATAACATGGGTTTTTATGGACAAATGACTCCCTTGCATGTCTCCATGTGTATCTGCATATCCTCAAAAACTAATTCTGTCATGAAGCTGATAGACTTAGATGTGTCAAACAGTTATCTGCTGCTGTTAATCAAAGGGAACAGGTGCAGCATTGGTGTTAACACTCTTTGTCTGCAGAAAATATATACCATATATACTGCCTCCTTCCATATGAACCTAGCTGGCAATTAAGATCAAGCCAGGGGACCCTTTTGAAGGAGTCATCCCTCAAGGAGGTGAGAGGGATGGCTTGTAGGTATAGGACCTTTTAAGCAGCTGCCCCATATTATGGAACACCCTCCCTTGTGAGATCCGTCTGGCATCGACATTACTGACATTTCAGTGCCAGGTAAAAACCTTCCTGTTCCAGAAGGTTTTTTAATGGACATAACATAGATTGTGGGTCCTGATGGCAATTTTTGTGTGCTGTATCTATATTTAAATGTTTTAATTGTTTTTAATTGTTCATTGGTATTTTAACATTTTAATTGCATTAATTGTTTTAATTGCTCATTTTAACAGTAAGCTGCCCAGAGACTTTTGGGTAGTGGGTGTCATAAAAGTTGTATAAATAAATAAATAAATAAATAAATAAATAAATAAATAAATAAATAAATATTTGGAACATCTGTAGTACTCACAGATGAAGAGCCACCAAAACCCTAAAAGATAAAAGGGGAAAGTAGTTATTCCACTGTGTTTTTGAATACACCGTTGGTATTAGAGGGCTTTTAGATAGATAGACAGACAGACAGACAGACAGACAGACAGACAGACAGACAGACAGATAGATAGTAGAGATGGGCACGAATAAAAAATGGCATTTTGTTTGTCATTTGTCGTTTGGAGGGACCGTTTTGGTTCGGTTCCATTTTTCGCGAATTTTTGCAAAAAAATCATTTTCATTTTCTTTCGTTTCGTTACCATTTCATTACCATTTATTTCAATTTTTTGTGATTTTTTTTAGCATTTTAAGCAATTCACTCATATTGCAGTAACGGAAACAAAACGCACGACAAAATTTCTGGTGTTTCTGTTCATTTAGTTTCATTTTAGAGACAAAATTCGTTTTCATTGCGTTGCATAACAAAATGAAAAAACGAAAATGGAAATGAAAAATCGTTTGTTTTGTGCACATCTCTAATAGATAGATAACCATGACTGAATGCCCAGCATGCTATAGCCGAGACCACTTCTGGAAAGTGATAAAATCAGACAATGTCCTCTAGGTTAAGGTATTATGCACTTCATAGGGAATACAAATAATATCTTAAATACTCACAGGAATATTTTTCATAAATTCCTAAATGTAAAAAATAAAAGGCATTATTCCCATAGGCACATTATTCTATCACAGCAGAAATAATTTGATATCCTTTTCCCTTTTCTGGACATGCCTTTATATACAGTATCTACCATGTTAATTAGAAACGTACAGCTACAAAAAAGGAAGGGATTTAACCCTTGTTAAGTTGCTGTGGCAACTTACTGATGTGATATCTTTCATTATCAGAAGAAGGGATTAATTATCTGCTGGTTTGCAATATTTCTTATTTGTAACTAGTTGGTTTCACAGTACAGTGTAATTAGAGTCACAATTCAAGTCTTCATCTCAAATTCCATTCCCCACTAAGCTCGGGAAAAGCAAAACCAGGAAGTTTGTGAGTAAGTTGATCAAGGAATCCTGTTCAGACACTCATGTAGACACCCAACCCATTCCCTTTATTTTCTAAAGTTAAGGACTGCAAAAAGGAATATAATGCTCACCCCAACAAAAGGCACATTCTGAAAAGCAAATAGAAAGGCAGAGAAGGAAATCATTTTCATGGTTCAAACTTACTACTGTGAAATGTAAGGGCGTTTATACACGACCCCTAAACTTCGGGGCAAATGGCTCCCAGCTCCGGAGATTAAAAATGTTTACCCACCAGCTCTGGAGTTAACAGGAAATTAAGTGCGACCCCGCCCACTTTAGCGCGTCCCAGTGCAGCTTTCAGGTACCTGCTTTTTGGATGTGAAAAATATTTGATCCGGTGTAAGGATAGTGAGTGCAGGGCTCTCCTGGCTTCTGTTTGTTGTTTTCTGCCCCCCCCCCGCCGCCCCTTTAAGAGATCTGAATGCTGCCGGGAACAGAACGGAGGTAAGACGGCATTCTTTTCTTTCTTTTTTCTCCCTCCCTCACACAGCCAGCAACCAGGAAGTGCGGAGGGGGTGGGGACAGAGGATGAGCGACGAACCCCTAAGATCTCTGGTCCGAATTTAAGTGGCCAGCGGATCTTAGGGGTCGTGTAAAAAGGCCCTAAGTGACTGAGAAATAGACTAAAAAGCTATGTTTATCCTTTAGGAAATGACAACAATTAAAAGTTTGTGGTGATTTGTGTGAATCACACAATGGAAATAACATTCAGATTTTCCCCATGGGAACTTACACTTTCCATCACTAACCAGGTGGATGAAGGCTTATAGCCCCAGGTGCTTATAGGTCTCCATTAGCTCTTAAGCCAACTGTGTCAGGCACAGGCATTGTTGCCAGTGTCGCCAGCATCGCTTGTGAATGAGCGTCAATCCTGGCAAGCGAGTCTCCCTTGGATGGCTCCATTGCTACACTGGCAGCTCAAACAAGATGGAAACACCAATGCTGCACCTGTTCCCTTTGATTAAACTAACCTACTTTCACATGTAGTCTTTTCAAAGGCACTGAATTAAAACCACTAGGTATGATGGAGTAGAGGTCAATGACTTTCTTTCCAGAATGACATTTGTATTTAAGGGTGATAAATCCATCATAATACTAGGCAGTCAAAAAGTAGTGGCCTCATCTTTGCTCATACTGCCAATAACATTATTAAAATACCACTGCAATTCATGTCTCTGTTAGGAACACGTGATGCTCACAAGTAAATTGTCCAAAAATATTGTTGCAGGTAAGAACTGTTGAAATAAAGCTGCAGCACCAGAAACAACAGCAATTCTTAGGCAGAGGCAGAGGTACAGAATAATTCTTCACCGTGCTGTTCCTTTCTCGCCGACTCACAGCAGGTAAAAGGAGGTACATTGAACTGTAGCCAGTCCATTGAAGTACAGAGCAATACAGCTACCAACAAATAATAATTTGCAATACTCACACCAAACGGACTGGTACTCTGAAATGGAAAAGAAGAAAAATGGTTTTCACGAGCAAAAAAGTGTTTCCTCAAGGCAGTGTTTCTGGTAGAGAACCATGCCATCATGGAATAGAGAACAAGAGAAGGGTCGTGGCATAAAGTTCTCCTGCATCTTCGTTTCTCCCAGGAAAGGACTATAAAAAAGAAAACATTTTGTTGGGAGAGATCAGCTAGATCAGTGGCTCTCAAATCTGGGTCCCCAGATGTTCTTGGATTAAAACTCATGGAAGTCTTCATCACCAGCTGGGCTGCCCACCTGGGGACCTAAGTTTGAGGACCACTGATCTAGAGGTATCCATCAAGAAGAATTAGGAGCAAAAGATAAAATGGCTAGTAGCTCTATGCATTCACAACATAATCAGTTTCATCAAAATGGGCAAGGAGCAAAACTGTCCCAATCTCAACTTTTATAAGAGTTCAGAAGCAAAACTTGAATCCATCAACATCCCAGATGCATGTGCTCCAGATTTCACATTCCTTTGGTCCTTTTGTCCAGTGTGTGTTGTGTCATTACAGTCGTGACCGACTCTTCGTGACTCCATGTTCATGGAGTTTTTTTGGCATGGATACTGGAGTGGCTTGCCAGTTCCTACTCCAGGCGCCTACAGTATCTGGTATTCCCTGGTGGTCGCCCATCCAAGGACTAACCAGGGCCGACCCTGCTTAGCTTCCGAAATCAAGTGAGATCGGATGTGCTTAGGGCATCTAGGCATTTGTTTCCCAAACATTTGTTTCCCATTCTATGACTAGAAACATCAGCTTAGTTCATGAATCATCTACAGCACTATTTCTACAGGCTTGGGTCTCTTTGTATCACCATTTAGATTCAGAAGGATTTCAGTTTTGTGCAAGCAACTTTAGAGCTAATGGTCTGCAATTTGGAAGGTGTGTTCCCATCTTTGCAATCTGTCATGTGCCAAGATCTCTGTATCAGTGCAAAAAGAAACAATTATACCCCTTTTGCTTTTCCTATACACCGAGTTAGGTCACTGAGTGTGGTGGAATAGATCTCAATGACTCCCTTCCTTTCTTGAATAGCCTTTGGGATAAAGAGCATACAGTACATTCATTGCAGTCCTTAGTTCAGCTGGAATGGCCAAAACTTTGCTTACACTGCAAATAAGACCATTAGAGACTGTCATGCTTCTGGAATTGTGATATTCAAGTTAGTTAAAGAGATTTATGTGTGTATTTTTGGTGTCTTTGAACAGTTCTTTCACCCCAACAGAAAATGGGAATAGAAATCCAACTATGCAGAATGCAAATTAACACATCGTAATAAAGCTTTTATGAATAACTGGACTCATCAAAGCAAAATAAGTGCACCAAATACTTGCTTGTTTTACAGCTAACCCCACTCACTCAGTGGCAACATAGCTCAAATATCAGACTGGGTTTTATCAGGCATAGCTGAAGGAGAGATAAGGTAAACCATTTAGCTATTACAAAGAAGTTAAAATACTCACAGATGCAGCTTGCCCATCGCTCTAAATTTAAAAAGAAATAAAAAGTTTTTAGTAACCTGTTTGAGCGAACGTGGATCCCTAAACTGGAAGAAATACTGTATAGCATAGAAATAAAACCAAGGAACAAACATATTCCACACGGGCATTTAGGCTTGTCCTCTGAATTCATTCAACAACCTGCTTGAACAGGAAAAATTATATACACAATCTCTCTCTCTCTCTCTCTCTCTCTCTCTCTCTCTCTCTCTCTCTCTCTCTCTCTCTCTGGGACCTTTTTCCAAGGGGAAAGGTGGGGTAAAAATACTCTAAATAAATAAATAAATTACACACACACACACACACACACAGAGAGAGAGAGAGAGAGAGAGAGAGAGAGAGCATTTGCTCAAATTCTGAATTTTAGAGGCATATTCAGTGCTTGGAAGGGGGTATAGGAGTTGGATATGTTGGTGTTAATTTTCAAAACATTCAGTTCTAGATTCTGGAGTGCTCTAAATCTAAATGGCCTAGGCCGTGGGACAAATCTCCAATTGCTCAGCCTTCCACATGGCTCTGAATTAATCCTTTTCTTCTTAACTGAAAAATAGACCAAGTGTTGTTCTTTGGATTCCATCAGGCACCTGGAGACACTTAGACTATGCTAGAAAATGAACCTGGGATTCCTTCGGTAAAAGATATTATGAATCGTATAACTACTAAAAATAATATACTCACATTAGCAGGTTTTGTACCATTCTAAATTAAAAAAAAATAAGGAGATCAGTCCATCAGTCTTTCTGACATAGCATCCTCATGTTTCTTATTTCATAAAGATATATATATAGACTTTCCATGTGAGTTCAGCCAATCTGTTCTTCCAGGGAAAAGTGATTTGCAGTGTTTAGAAAATAAAACAAACACATGGGGCCTTGCAATTTCAGAGGCAGGTTGATAGTTTCTGTTGAAATAACGCAGTATGAACTTAGATCTGAGGAGTTGGAAGGGACCGAATGGATCATCATGTCCCGTCATTGTCAAGAAGGCCCAGTGAGAAACTGAACACCCAACCTCTGTCCAATATTTAAACTATTGCACTATTCCTCTGAAGTGGAGCCTCCAACTTCAGATGTGCAGTAATACTGTGGTTCACAAGTGTCATTCTTTCATAATGCAGTTAGACTTAAAGGAGCCACCCTTTCCTGCTGCAACTAACTTAACACTCTTCCCCCTACAGCAAATAGAGGTAATATAGAGGACATCTGTAATACTCACAGATGAAGATCCACCAAAACCCTGAAAAAGTAACAAGGGAAAATAGTTATCACACCATGCTTTGGAATACATCCTAACTATGTTCATGTGTTCACATTAACAGTAAAAACGTTTGCAGTCAATGGTACTAGAGGACCTTCTTTTTAGACAGACAGACAGACAGACAGACAGACAGACAGACAGACAGAAAGAAAGACAGACAGACACCCACATATCTGTGGGTTGAGCATTCATGACTTCATTTATGCGAGGATCTGAAAATATTAAAAGAAAAAAAACTTGAAATGTTATTTTCACAATGTGTTTACCAGAACTGGCCACTAGAGGGAGTGGGAGATCATAGTATGTATGCTTGTGGTTGAAGAGAACACAGAGTACTTTGATGGGGGTTTCTGCATAACAAGGGGATGGACTGGATGGCCCTTGGGGTCTCTTCCAACTCTATGATTCTATGATTCTATGACAGCATAGCCTCTGGATCTCTACTCCCTCTGCTGGAATATTCTGGTAATACATGGTGAAAATGCATCTTGTTTTTTTTCTTTGACCATGCTTTGTATAGAATTGACCATTATCCATGGCTTTCTGTATCCATGGAGGGGTGATTTGGAACCAATCCCCCCATGGATAGTGTGTTGATATTAGTATCTATTAGGCTATAGCTCACATCTATGATGGCCATGAACAAACCCCAATATGACATGGTTTACATTCAGGGTCAATGTTAGGGTTGATGGAAAGGTTTACCATTCATAATCCTGAGCCCAGTATTTAAGCACACCAACCTCAAATAAATGCGGCCAAGCCTCTGCTTATAACCAACCATTATCTGCTTATCCAACCATTGCAGAAGTAAGTATTTGTCCATGGTTCCAACCAGCCATGACTGAGACACCTCTAGAAATTGATAAACAAGGTCGAGGCAACAGCATCTAGGTCAGGGGTGGTGAACCTTCAGCATTCCAGATGTTTAGGATCACGACTCCCAGAATTCCATCTGTGTTGCCAATAACAAAGGACTGTGGGAGTTGTAGTCCAAAACACCTGGAGTGCCAAAGGTTCTTTACCACTGTCTTAGGTGAAAGATATTATGCACTTCTCATGAAATACAAGAAATATCTCAAATACTCACAGGAATATTTTTCATAGCATCCTAAATGTAAACAAAAAAGTATTATTCCATTAGGTACCATTACTCTATCTTCTTCATGTGCCATGTCCTCATAGAATATTGGTGATCAGTAGCCTGAACTGGTTTCAACCTAAGGCTATTTTAAACAGAGCAGCTGTGCTTACTGCGGACCATTGGCTTAAGTTCTTCAGCCAGAATGTTCTTCTATGCTCTGGGCCATGCTTCCCATCTATTTTTCCTTGAAGGATAACCTGCAGCAGATGGTATTTCTTATACCTCATTATGTGTCTGAAATATTGCAATTTTCTTGTATTTACAGTATTGTAAAGCTGCTTGCTTTGGTGGCTAAAAATAAGTGTGAAAACCTCTCATTTCCCCTCCCCAATCGGACACATGGGGGGGGGTAAATGACAAGAGATTTTAAAACACAACAAAAAATGAAAAGAAACAGAAAATGAAACAATTTTTTAAAAAAATCATTTCAACTAAAACGAAAAACAAAAAAACTAAATGAAAAACAAAACGAAGCACCATTTTGGCATTTTGTGCCCATCTCTAGTCTATTCGTCCACATTTTCAGTACTTTCAGCTTTCTGCATAATATGTCTGTAAGGGTCCATGTTTCAACACCATAGAGAAGTATGATGAGTACATAGGATCGAAGTATTTGAGTACAAAGTCTGATAGATAAGTCCCGGTTTGTCAAGACTTTCCTCATTACTATATTGCAGTTGGAATTATTTAATATGATTCTTTTGACCTTTAATCAGAACATGCCCCAGCACATCTATGATTATAAGCACAAACATAGAGCGATACAAACAGGACCCTATTTCTTGTTAAGCTACAGTTAACACTTTACTTCATTATCAGGGCAATGTTTCATTCGCCATAAAGCTCAAGCAAAGCAAAGCAAATAGCAGAAGTTAGTAAATAACACCTGTAAACAATATTCTTCAGAGAATCATATTCTACTCATAGAATCATTTCTAGAATTGAAGAACATCCAAACAAATGCGACACATAATACTCACTCCAAGGAAAGGCACACTCTGAAACAAAAATAACAAGGAATCATGTCATTGACTCTGACATACGATCATGAAAAGTAAATGACTGTATTCAGCAAATTGATCAGATGGCAATTTTAATCCTTTGGGAAGCAGAGTGTTAGGTTTGGCAGGTGACGGATGCTTCCTGACACAGCACTGGCAGCTCAGAAAGATGGAAGTATCAACCCCCATAGCCCATCTCTTGGTTGGGCTATGGCCAGGCCTCTCTTATGTGCAAAAGACCAGAGGCAGTTCTTCCCAAGTTTCCGAAAACTCCCCACGTCTCTTCTTATAGAATTAGAATAGAATAGAATAGAATAGAGTTTTATTGTCATGATGCATACACAAGATATGCACAACAAAATTAGAGTGCTGTTCCACTACACACTCTAAACATACAAAACACCTAAAAAACCATACAAAATATTAAAAACTCTTAAAATTGCTTACCAAATTTAAAACACTACTTAAAAACTGATTAGGATGGTGCTAAAACTGTCACATTTAACTTGGATACCGCTCTGTGATAAAAACTGTTCTTTAGTCTATTTGTCCTTGACCTAAGAGTCCTGTATCTCCTGCCAGACGGCAACAGTTTAAAAAATTGGTGGCCAGGATGCGAAGGGTCTCTCAAAATTCTAGATGTCTTCCTTGAGCATCTGGAGTTGTATAATTCTTCCAAAGGAGGAAGAGGACAGCCCACTATCCTCTCAGCAGTGTTTATGACCCTCTGGAGTGCCCTTCTATCTGCCACTGTGCAACTGGCGAACCAGACACAGAGGCAGTAAAGGATAGTGCTTTCTATAAAGCCCCGGTAGAAGGTTACCAACAGTTTCTTAGACAGTTGTTCCCTCCTGAGAAGTCTCAGAAGATATAATCTCTGTTGGGCATTCTTAACCAGTGCTTCAGTGTTGGCACTCCAGGTCAAATCCTCCTGTAGAATAACTCCTAAGAACCTACTGTCCATCACCCGCTGTACACAAACTCCATCAATAATCAGGGGCTGAATGTCTGTATTGCTGGTTTGGAGCACTGAACCCCACTTGTGGCTCCCCCCCCCATGCCAGCTGATTTGTGAAGTCTGGACGAAAACATAATGCCCCGATGCCGTTCTGTGGTGAAGCAAAGTAAATTTACAAGTGGGTTGGGATATAGGGCACAGAGAATTAAAAGGAGGCACACAGATCCCTAGCCAACCTATGCAAGTAACAGGATATACCCACATCATCAATAACACAAACAACATATGCAATACTCACACCAAGTAGGTTAGAACCCTGGAATATAAAGTAAGAAAGAAGGACAGGTGTTATTATTCTGCACCATCATGGAATGTAGAAAAAGAGACATAGCTCTGAAATCAAGTTCTCCTAGGCCTCTATCACACTGCTCTTAAAAAGCACATTTTTTTATTTTTTAAATCCGCATCTGGAGTGCTGGTCTCTACTGTGCTATGCTTCGAAAAAATAGATGTCTCTGCCATGATTCCTGCAGTGTGACCCACTGCATTTGCCTGATCCTTGCCCCCCCCCGTTGTAATTTTTTGATCCGCATTTTCGAAGAACAGAAATGCACATCAAAAGTAAGTGGCCCCCACTTACTTTTGATGTGCACTTCTGTTCTTCAAAAATGCGGATCAGAAAATTGATCTGTCTCATAGTTAGTGCATATTTTTGTTATTCTGCTCAATGTATTTTTCAAAACAGCAATTTGATGCAATTTTGGCCCATGGGGACGCATGAATAGAGCATCAAAAATGCAACCATGGGGACTGAAGGTGCGCATCAAATATCACATGACCGGTTTCGGAGAAAGTACACATCAAATTAACATGTGCATTTAGTGTGCATGTGATAGAGGCCCTACACAAGCATTGTTTCTTCCAGGATTTATTCCTCAATAAGAATTGGGAGCAACAGAAAAAATAGCTGACAATTCCTACGATGCATTCACAGTGTAATCATTTTCACCAAAAATGATAAATAGGAGCAAAGCTATCAAGTTTCCAGCTTCTATAAGAACTAAGAAGGAAAACAATTGGACCCCTGAACATTCCAGATGCTTAATGTTCCAGATTCCACATTCCCTAGTTTCTTTTGATCAGCATGGAATCCTGAACATTTCTTTCCTGTTCTGTCACTAGAAACATCAGCCTAGTTCAGAAAATACTATAGAGGATAAAGCACTGTTTAGTTCTCAAGTTTAAAAGTTACTCGTCAGTACTAAGGACAATAGCATTAAACAAATCTTTCTCATCCACTAAAAACCACAGGGTGAATTTTCATCTATGCTACATGCCTTATTGAGTAAGTCTGTGAAGTTTCTAAGTCATTCAGGTGAGGTTATCTAGACGTTGAGTCACAGCAACTGGACTTCTTTTCTTTGGAGACTGAAACATTTCACTACTCATCCAAGTCATTTCATCAGTCCAGTCGACTGACAAAGCTACTTGAATGAGTAGTGAAATGTTTCGATCTCACAAGAAAAGAAGTCCAGTTGCCATGACTCAACTTCCGGGTGATTTATTGAGTATGGCTGATTTGCATGACAGCACAAACAAAGCCTAGGGTTGATCAATTGAGGTAGTGTCCAGTTTTCCACTTGTTTCTACAGGCTTGGATTCATTTGCACTGCCATTGAGATGAAATGGCATGTACAATTGCATATAACGTTTTTGGTTTGGTTTGGTTTTCATGAACCAACAAGCACACAAAGTATAGCTAGTTCTGGCCAAATATCTACTTGCATATCAGTTAAATCTTCTTCTTGGAAAAACCCCATGTGTTCTCCCCTTTAGACTTCAGAACATTGTTGAGGGTGGTATCATTCATGAATCATGAGTCATGTAGTCAATAAAGAAAAGATTAGGAATACTCACAGGAAAGCTGCTCAGAAAATTCTTAATTTAAAAGAAAGAAAACTAGAATTATTCCATCAAGCTTTCTGCCTTGCCATGTTAATTCAGATTTCACAGTAGCATGTAAAGTGTTATCACTACATATTCTTAATTTGGGTTAAATTGGTAGCCCTCAATTTAAATATAGAACTGTTGCTTTGAAATATTTGGAGAGTACCACACTGGAGAATTCTACTTATGAGACTGTTTGGAGGTCACTCATAGGACTGCCATAAGTCAGAAGCAACTAAACAGCACATAAGAACAATGTATGTACCTTTCTGCCATTAATTACTAAGGCTTAAATCCAATTGCTGAACAATATGACATTTATGTAAATCTCATTGATCCAATGGTCTAACTATAGTTGGAACTAGCAACTGGAATTATCAACATTTTCTAAACAAGCAACAAAGAGTCCTGCTGTACCTTTAAGTCTAGCAGATGTAATAGTTGAACTGTTGCATAGTTATGCAAAAGCATTATTTTTTACCTGTGGATTGCTGCAAGGTAAGAAATGGCTATAGGCTTTATCTGTTACACATCCAAATGCACATCACAGCGTGCAATTGATAATGCCTATGGAGACTTCATACCTTGCAGCAATTTGCTTCAAAAAGTTAGATCTTTTAGTAGCTGAACAACAGGATGTTAGCCATTATGTCAGCATAATAAACTTCTCAGGGTTCCTGCATGGAAGAAAGAAGTCCATCATAACATCTGTCAGGACTAGAGATGGGCATGAAACAAAAATATAGCAATTTGTTCATTTCTCCTTTCATTTTGTTTCATTAGTAATGAATTTTAAAATAATTTTCAGAATGAACTGAACACGATTCATTCATGGCTCCCCTTGGTCCTAGAGGCACCAAAATCACAGGGTAGCTTCTTTGGACACTTGCCTGTAAGCAACCCAAATTTGTAGAGGTTTGGGGTTCAGGGTGCTGAGTTATTAAACTCCAAAGGGGGTCCCCTTAGGGAAAAATCATTCTAATTGAATCAGGAAGTTGCTAATCACTTCCCAACTCAATTAGAAATGATTTTCTCCTAGGGGAACCCTCTTTGGAGTTTAATAACTCAGCCCCCTGAAACCCAGAACCTCTCCAAATTTGGGGGGCTTACAGGAAAGAGCCCACAGAAACTACCCAGATGAAAAATGTTTTGTTTCATTTCATAATGAAACAGGTTTTAACATTCTGTTTCTTAACAAAACAATTCATTACATAATGAAATGACAAAATAACGTTTTGTTTTTAATTTCGTGCCCATCTCTAGTCGGGACAGAAGAATGTGGTGTTGAAAGATCTGTAGCTGGTGTTGTTGCTTCTGCCCCAACTTCTTGTTAGGAACTTTGTTCTAAGGCGAACAGATTTATTATTGCATGACATTACAATAAGCCAAATTTCATGTCCTTATTATCAGAGGCTTCTAAAGGACTGGGCTGTGTGTCCATTGAGTCTCAAGCTTCTTAAGTCTTAAAGGTGCTACACTTTTTTTTATTCTACGGCACCAGATTTAACCCAGCTACCCCTGCAGATATTGAGGCAGTACTCACAGGTGAAATTCCACATATTTGTAGATAGTTGTGTCCAAGATCAGTATAATGTAATTTATGCCACTGCAGTTCATTTCATTCAGATTTCATTCCCTACTAAGCTCAGGAGGTTTGCTAATAAGGTGCCTAAGAGTATGTTTAAACACTCACTTGAAAATATGTACACCCATTATTTCTAAAATTGAAGACTATCAAAATGAATGTGATATGTAATACTCACCCCAAAGACAGGCAAACCCTGACATTGAAAGAAATTGAAAGAAATCATTTGCATTGCTCAAAGTTACCATGAAATGCAGGTGATTGTATTCAGTAAATTGGTCCGAAAACATTTTTATTTCCTACTTTTTTTCAGCTTCTCTTGAATATGGTACTTTGTTTTTGTGCACAAATTACTTGCTTACTTGCTTGCTTGCTTACTTACTTACTTACTTACTTACTTACTTTTTGGATAGACAAATTTAGGACTGCAATGTATGACTGAATAAATTCTTATTGAAATTTACAACCGGAACAAAATTCTCACCCATCCCTTATTCATATAAAACTGATGCACAATACTTACTCCTGAGCCTCCTCCCAACAGATTTTCCTAAAGCAGAAAATGAGAAGTAACTGTTTATTTATTTATTTATTTATTTATTATTGAATTTATATCCCGCCCATCTTCCCAACGGGAACTCTGGGCGGCGAACATAACAGAACAAATCAGGGAATACAACAATCGGGTACAGTAAATCACAATGGGGACATGGACACATAAACAACATAGATTAATAAACATATTAAGAAAACTGCAGCAGGGGCGCACCCTCAATACAAACCTCACCGCTGCTATGTCAAATATAACCTAATATCAATTATCGATGGCGGATGGGGAGAAGAGAGGGGGAAGAATAAGGTAAACTAAGCTAGGTCACCAAAGGCCTCGCGGAATAGGATGGTCTTCACCGCTTTACGAAAGGCCAGCAGGGACTCTGCAGAGCGCACTTCGCTGGGTAGGCTGTTCCATAGAGATGGAGCAGCCACCGAGAAAGCCCGGTTCCGGGTACGGGACCGCCTGGCTTCTCGGAGGGATGGAACCTGAAGCGAGTGCGCCCGCGACTGCCGAACCGGTCGGGCCGATGTTGACCGCTGGGCGATCCGCTCTGCCAGGTACTCTGGGCCCAGGCCATGGAGGGCTTTATAAGCTAAAACCAAGACCTTGAATCTGATACGGGTAGCCAATGCAGCCGGGCCAGAACCGGGTGATTCATAGCGACGCGCACCCACCACCAGTCTGGCCGCTGCATTTTGCACCCGCTGCAATCGCCGGAGGAGAGTCAAGGGCAACCCCATGTAGAGAGCATTACAGTAGTCCAACCTCGAGATCACCAGCGCCTGGACCACTGTCCTCAGGGAGTCCCCGTCTAGATAGGGGCGAATCTGGGCGATCTGGCGAAGATGAAAGAATGCGGTCCTGGCCACGGCTGCCACCTGAGCATCCAGGGACAGGGCCGGGTCCAGATCACGCCCAGATTCCGAACCCTCTCCGCCAGCTGGAGGGAAACACCCTCCAAGCTGGGGAGGGGGCCACCATATCCAGACGGGGAGCTCCCGAAGAACATCACCTCGGTCTTCCCAGGGTTGAGTTTGAGCCTGTTGGCCCTGGTCCAAGCCATAACCGCCTCCAGGCACTGGTCGAGCAACCGGACAGCTTCCACTGCAGAGGTGAAAAACAGAGATAGAGCTGCGTGTCATCAGCGTACTGATGACAGCGCAGCCCAAATCTCCTGATGACCCCGCCAGCGGCCTTACATAGATGTTAAACAGCATGGGGGAGAGAGACGAGGCCCTGCGGAACCCCACAAGGGAGTGTCCACGGGGCCGACAACTCTCCTCCATGCTGCACATACTGGGGCCGACCCTGAAGGAAGGACCGGAGCCAACTGAGAACAGTGCCCCGATCCCTACCTCCAGGAGCCGGTCCAGTAGGATACCGTGGTCGACGGTAAAGGCCGCTGACAGATCCAGGAGAACCAACAGGGTAGAGCAACCCTGTCGGCCGCCCGGATAAGGTCATCTTGCAGCGCGACCAGAGCTGTCTCGGTACCTCGGCCAGGCCTGAAGCCAGATTGGCAAGGATCAAGGCACCGCTGTTCCTCCAAAAAAGATTGAATCCGCACCGCGGCCACCCTCTCGATAACCTTGCCCATGAAGGGAACATTGGCAATCGGTCGGTAGTTGGACAGTTGGTCCGACGCCAATCCCGGTTTTTTTTCAAGATGGGCTTGATCACCGTCTCCTTCAGACGAGAAGGAAAACCCCTCGCTGAAGGAGGTTAGCGATGGTAGCGGCCCACTCGGGCATGCTCCCTCCGGCAGATTTAATGAGCCAAGATGGGCAAGGGTCGAAGGGGGTGGTCGCGGGACGGCAATGGGCGATGGCCCTGGAGGCGTCCACAGGAGAGACAGGCCCAAACTCAACCAGTTGAGAAGAGCGGGGGGGTGAAGGAGCTGGGGATGGCGAGGAAGGGCTAGTGTTACTGGAATCAAAGTCGGCACGGATGGCCTCTATTTTGGATCTAAAGAAGACTGCGAAATTCTCACTACTGAAATCAGTAGGAGGAGGCCTAGCCAGACTAGGATTGGTGAGGTCCCGAACCACCCGGGAAGAGTTCTGCCTGACGGTTCGAGGCCTCACCAATTCTCAGGGAGTAAAAAGATCTTCTAGCCTTCGTTAGCGCCTAGTCTGGATCACAACGGCAGTCTTGTTATTTGCCGTCCGGCTTTGTCTCCAGATGCTCTCCAGTCTCCTCCGATTTAGTTACGAGCTCTGCCACGGAGGAGACGCTTGGGGGCGATTCGGTCGACGGCGTCGGCAGCTGACTCAAACCATTGGTTGGCCAAGGCCTCGGCCGAATCGTCAGCCAGACCACCAGAAGGCTCCCCGAAGGCTTCCCGGAACCGAGCCGGATCAAGAAGCCTCGGGGCGGGCCCAAACGAGGGGCCGTTGATCCCCGCGAGGAGGGGCCGCCATTGCCAGGAAAAGACAACAGGTAATGATCTGACCATGACACGGGTGTGGGAACAATGTCCCGCACCTCCAGATGAGAATCCCCGACATGGAGGTAAGTACCAGATCCAGGGTATGCCCACTCCTGTGGGTAGGGCAAAAACATGCTGGGATAGGCTCATGGACGTCATGGTTTCCATGAATTCCAGAGCTGCGCGGCGAGCTCACCGCCAGCATGCACGTTAAAGTCCCCGACGACCAGAAGCCGAGGGGACTTCAACAGAGCAGCGGCGATGAACTCCGCGAGCTCTGGCAAACGGTAGCCCAGCACAATGCCAAATCTATCCCGCTGACCTACCAACAGGTGGAGGCATTCAAGCCCCGGAATCACCAATGTCGAGGCCCTGGTCACTTGAAGCGATTCCCTATAAACAATGGCGACTCCTCCACCCTTCTGGCCCTCCAACCTGCCCACTCCATGAACCAGGAACCCGGGGGGGCACAGCTGGGTAAGGGAAGCCCCCCCCTCTGAGCCCACCCAGGTCTCCGTTATGCAGGCCAGGTCGGCCCTGCTGTCGATGATGGTATCAAAGATGACAGCGGTCTTGTTATGGACCGACCTGGCATTAAGAAGGAGGCAGGACAGGTTGGAGGCTCTGGTGGAATGGCTCCCAGGCACGTGGCAGTGAGTCAGAGGGTCAGAACGCGGGACAGGCACAAGATGCCTGACCCTAGTTCTTCTTATCCGACTAACCCTCTGGCTCGGAGCGCATCGTCCACGACCCAACACGGTTGGTATGTGAGTCCCTGCCAACATGGTGACCTAGCAGGGAGGGGAGGGGGAAAAAGAGGGGGAAGAAAAAAGAAAAAAAGAGAAAAAAATCCTCGGTAACAAAAAATACAGCTAACTCAGACTAAACTCAAGGCAAACAAATTAAATAATGATACAAAGTTAATATAACAAAGATAACTGCTGCCAGGGGGAGATGTAATACACCTGGGAAATAGATAGCCAGGTGATCCTAGGCTGAGCTGATTAGTGTCAAGGACACATCTAATAGCTGCAGGCGAGCAGGAAGCTAACAAATCCTGGACAACAACTAAATAAATTAAAATCAAATACAATATAAATAAACGGAGGAAAATAAATAACAAAGGCAGTAAAATGGGGAGAACCAAATCAAATGAGGTAAAATAAATAAACAGACAAAATAAAGGCAGCATAGCCAGGGCGCAGATGGAAAATAGCGGGGGAGAAGGGGGTAGATGGAAAAGTAAGGGGGGAAACCCCCCCCAGGGCCAGAAGTAGGAATACGGGCATGTTAAAGATGGAATGGGAGGAGGGGGGAACGTGTGGAAGGTGGAAAGACGACATCATCAAATTCCCCCCTCCCTGCCCCAGGCCCTATCCCCCCATGGGCAAAGAGTCTCTAATAGATAGAGAGATAGAGATGCGAAGATCAGGACAATGAAGCGCGGTCATAGATGTAAAAATTACAAAGCCCAAGTCGGAAGGAGGGGGAGACGGCCATTCTGGTCCCGTTTAGCGGCGGCGGCCGTTCCATGCAGTGGTGGCGATCAGCCACCCGAGCCAGAGCCGGTAGGATGGACGTTGACGGTTGGGAGCAGTTGGTACGCTCCAGGGGGGAGCCGCGAGACACCGGCGGCCGAACCACCGCCCGGACAGCCCGCACCAGTAGATCACCGGCGGCCGGTCCGCCGCCCGAGCTCCCGAGCCAGCCACCGGCCGAGACCGGTGGCCGGCCCGGCCAATGTGTCGCCGGCGGCCGGACCACCGCCCGAGCTCCAGGGGTGGCAGATCAAAAAACAGCCGAAGCACAGCGAAGGGGAGAGCCGCTGGCAAGGCGATAGGACGGGGCGACAGGTCGTTTCAAGCCCCCGCGGCAGCACACCACCACACCTCCGTGCATAATGCATGGAGGTAGGCAAGTCCGTCCGCAGCACAGCGAAGGGGAGAGCCGCTGGCAAGGCGATAGGACGGGGCGACAGGTCGTTGTTCAAGCCCCGCGGCAGCACCCCACCACACCTCCGTGCATACTGCATGGAGGTAGGCAAGTCCGTCCGCAGCCAGATGGAAAGGGAAAGCCCCGACAGGCAGCAGAAAATGTACAGCAGTCCCAGGGGGAGCCAAGATAAGGGTCGTGAGTCGCAGGTCCTCGGGTCCTCGGGAACAGCCAGGAGGGCGAGCCACAACACGCTCCAAGACTCCCTCATGGCACAGCCGGTGGTCGAGCAAGGAGCCGGGGTGCTGAAGGCAGAAAGTAACGCCGGAGGGAAAGGGCGCCCGGCGGGACTCGGTCCTCGGCGGTTCAGCGAGCCGGGTGGTAGAATCTCAGATGTGACGGAGACGTAGAGAGCCGCCCGCTTTCAACCCGCTTTCCACCGCTCGGGCATTTCAGCCGCTCGAACTTTGTAAGCCCCCTTTAGACCCCCTTCAAGACCCCCGATGGTTAGCCCTGGCAGGGCCAAAGAAAATTAGACAAAAAACATCACAAACGGCAGCGCTAGGCAGAAAAATACGAAGACGCAAGGGTGCTGAAAAAACAGATGCTGCTGCCGGCCGCCATGGAGGTACAGTATTTTTTTTTTTATAATTTTTTTATAATTTATAGTTTATAATTTATAGTTTATAATTTATCATTATTTATTTAAAATATTTTACCATAAAATATTTCTCCTTAAAAGAATCCAATATGGCTTACAACAATTATTTATATATTTATTTGATTTATATACCTTGCCATCTGACCTACAGTCATTCTGGGTGGTTTACATTACAGGACAGTATTTAAAAACTATAGTCAGATAGTAAACAAACATTAAATTAATTGCCTCATAATCACCTGTCTACATTTCTGAATTGACCACAAGCTATTAGCAGAATATGTCTTCTTAATATTGCATTTCCAATAAAATTGTGTTTACAAAAAGCAAAAATGCAATACAGACTTCATCAAACCTTGTATTCCCTTATGGTGCTAAAATAAACAAAAAATTAATTATGGCATGAGGAATTTAATTATAATATTCATTAGTCCTATTTATAGTATTCCATTATATGAATGGTTAGCTGCTAGTACTATTTTTTTTAGAAAAGACATTGTTTTCCAGAGGAAAATATAGCAATAGATCCTTGTTTGTTTGTTTGTTGTATATGTGTTTGTTTGTTTTAGCAAATAAATAGTATTCTCCATCCTACTTCACAAATATGTTATTTACACTCCACTAGCCAGCGGTTTGCTTTGATTTAATTTTACAGGCAAGAAAGAGATGGAAAAAATGTTCTGTCTTTAGTGATACATACTGTATACAGTGGTACCTTGACTTACGAATTTAATTCATTCCAAATGCATGCTCTTAAGTGAAACTACTCTTAAGTCAGGGTACCTATCTAAAAATTTTAAAAAATGAGTTTAAAATGAAAAAAAATATTTGTAACTCGAGCAAACCATATCTAAAATTTGTAAGGTGGCAGTTAAAATGTCACCATTTTTTCGCTCTTAAGTCAAGTTGCTCTTAAATCGAGCTGCTCTTAAGTCGGGGTACCACTGTATGGGGGAGATATGTATTCAGCACAAAATGCAGTGATAAGAGAGAACGAGTCTATGACAGAGTGGGACACCAGAAAAACAATGTCATTGAGCTGAAGAGGAGTCCACAATATCAGGCTGTAATCAAAATATTTAACTACAACAGTCATCCAAAGTTTTCTTTCTAAGCAGGGAATCCATTTATTGCTTTTGTGCAAAGCATGTGTATGTGTTTTCCTTCGGAAAGACTCAGAAGTTCTATATCTTGATGAAATAAAAAAAACATTTCTTATCCGTGGTCAGAGGGAATTCTTATATCTCGTGAGAACCTGATAATGATGGAAAGTGCCTGACACACGTTCCTGCCTTACAAGTCAAATGCCGAACCTGCTCTCAATCTGCCCCTTGTCTTTATTGTAGCATATAATATCCATGAACCTAAAAGTGTATTATTCTCATTGCAAAAACCTGCTCACAAGCTGTAGGGTTGCAAAATAGCTTGGTATGTGTAAAGGCACAAAGGTTGTTCCTAACCACTGAGATGCTGGCCAGTAGAGGAATCATAGACATGTCATACATGCATTACAGTCAGTGTCAAGATATGTGTGTTGATGTCTTCTTCTCAGTAATGTGGATGAACTTATTCTCCATCTTGCACTATTCATGCCATGTTAATTATGTTTTCCTTTTTGCTGTTAGACAGAATTTAAAAGTGGCATAGAGAAATGGTTGTTGCGTCATTACAGTCGTGACCGACTCTTCATGACCCCATGTCCATGGAGTTTTCTTGGCAGGAATACTGGAGTGGTTTGCCAGTTCCTGCTCCAGGCGCCTACAGCACCTGGTATTCCCTGGTGGTCTCCCATCCAAGTACTAACCAGGGCCAACCCTGCTTAGCTTCCAAAATCAGGCAAGATCGGATGAGCTCAGGGCATCTAGGTAGCACATAGAGAAATTATTTTTCTACAAATATAGATGGCATGGGGAAACAGCCAAACAGCCAAACAATGAAGAATTTGGAGACTGGAACCCCCCCCCAAAAGACTGGCCACCTTTCTATCTCTTTGGGACGTATATACAGCTTTTATTTTCAAATAGGGGAAAATAGGAATCTTCAATACATGGTATTAAAACACATTAATGGTGTTTGAGCATTCATATCAATACAAAGAAGACTGTTTTTACCTACCATGAATCCTTGTGGAGCCTGCATTAAATAAGAAGACAACCAATTATTTATTCATGTTTTAAATCCCAACATCCTAATACCAAGCTGAATTTCTTCCCCATGGCCTTTCAGCAGTCCATTTGTCAAATGCCTCCCACATTACTAAAGAGGAAGGCAAATTATTTCACCTTGCTCTATTCCTCTTCACCTCCATCGTTCCTCCTCCTGCCCCCACCACCTCATCTTTCTTTTAAGAAATGTTTGATATTATTTGTCTAAGGAAGACCTTTGTATAAAACAGAAATGCACAGTCCTTTTCTTTCAGCCCACCAAATATTTTAAACAAAAGCAAAATGAGAAGCTTATGCGCTGCCCTATAGCACTTAAAGCACTCTCTGGGCAATTTAAAATCTTAATTATGTAGGCTAGACATTGCCTACCCCACGGTAGTTAATTTAACAACCTCAGAAGGCTGGAAGGCTGGGTGAATGTTAGGCTGTCGATTTATGCTTGTAAAGATCAAACTCAGATCACGAGTAGAATCTCGACTGCCATGCCACTGTGTCATGAGGCTCCGTAGGTCAGAGATGGACAAAGCATGGGCCTCCAAATGTACCTGGACTACAGCTCTCCTCAGCTCTAGACAGAATAGACAGCTGTAGATGGGGAATGCTAGGAGATGTCCAAAACAGGAAGAAAGCTACACTGTGTGGCCATGCCCTCTGCTAAACATTCTGGAAAGGGGTCCCATGGAGTTCCCAGGAGCAAAAAACAACTCACTGAAATGGTCTCCTCTGGGCAAAGGAGAAAGACGAGAAGACCAGCAGCCACAACCAGGAGCTTCATTTTGGCTTTGGCTTGGGTGTCCTTCTGGAGTGAAGACTGAGAACCTAGGGCGGTTGAGTTTATATTGTGGATCTCCCCAGAAGCTTTAAGCCTGGTTGACCAAATGTAATGTCTCCTTTGTCTAGAGGACCTGTCATGTGTTATCAACGAGGAAATGTCAGCCTGTCACGATCTTCATAAAAAGAACAAATCAGGGGGGAAAGGGGGCCGTTTCATTTGTACCACACAGACAGAAATTGTTCACACTGACAACTAGGGCTCATATTGCTCTTAAACAGCAAACAAGATTACTTTTTTGAACCTGGAGGTTGTATTGGCTCAACTTGACCTATGTCAAGTATGCACAATCAAGACTGAGACAGAAAATCTGGGTGGAATGCATACCATTTCTGCTTCACCATATTTGAGCCACGTTTTCAACTAGTTATTGCACCCAAGACACGAAGCACTACAATGAATTCACATATTTCTAGGCTAGCAAAGCTGAGTTAGGCCACAGTCCTACCAGCGTTTTCTCCGTAGTTTCCCGGTGGCGAACTGCTCAGTAAAAGATCACGTGCTAACCAGGAAGAGAAGTAAATTCTGGTCTCGGCCGACCACGCCCCTGGAACAGCAGTTTCAGTGAAGTTTCCTAAACCACCGCCAGGGGCTGGATTTAGAAAGTTCACTCGAAAATGCTTACTTGTTTGCTTCTGTAACCACGACAGAACCCTGAAAATACACAGTAAAATCAGTTGTTCCCCTTTATCACCATGGAGGCTTGGAAACTAGAGCCAGAAAGAAGGACAAAATGTGAAGTAGACAGGTAGAGACCGAACCAGAATACAAAAATATGATGCAGAAGAGAGGCCACTAACTGCACATTAAAAAACACATGAGTGCCCCCCCAAAAAGTACGTAGGGAAATTATATACGAAGAAAATTCTGGTAAGACCGTGGCCTTAGTCACTAGTTCTGTCCAAAAAAGGGCAACATTGTCAATCCTGGCTCATGCCTGGATGATAATTGCATTTTCAAATACTACCTAGCCAAATTTCTACCATGTATTCTAGAGATGGGCACAAATAAAAAAATGGTGTTTCGTTTGTCGTTTGTCATTTAGGGGGTCCGTTTTGGTTCGTTTCCATTTTTTGCGAATTTTTGCAAAAAATCATTTTTGTTTTCATTTGTTTCCTTACCATTTCATTACCATTTGTTTCAATTTTTGTGATTTTTTTTAAGCATTTAAAGCAGTTCACTGTATTGCCGTAATGAAAACAAAATGCACGGCAAAATTTCCGGTGTTTCTTTTCTTTTTGTTTTATTTTACAGACAAAATTCATTTGTCATTTTGTTGCGTAACGAAATGAAAAAACAAAAATGAAAATGAAAAATTGTTCGTTTCGTGCCCATCTCTAATATATTCTAAGAAGTGCAATTTAAATATTAATGTACCTCAGACTCAGGCTCAGGCTCAGACTTTCTTTAGTTATATCTCCCAACTTGGAAATAGTATTTCCAAGTTTTGCAGTAGACTGAACATGTAATAGGAAGTTTAACTTTGGAAACGTAACAAGAGAATATGAGGAGAAATAAGTGCCATGAATATGGATTTTGAGGGTGGAAGTGGTCCATAGATCGTCCCCTAAGACCACAATATAGTATGTTTCATTTGATATAGATTCATTCCCCCTCCCATTTTTTCTGCTTTGGCTATTAATATTCATTTATTTCAGAAGATGGTCCACTTTCATGTGGATGATTTAAGTAACAATGCCATTCAGTTTCAGAACTTCCTTCTGCTTCATTAGCTCCAGTAACAGCATATCTTGCTCCCGTTTCCTCTCGGCTTTCTCTTCAAATGTTAAGAGTTTCTCAAGCTGATAAGATATTTTCCTTCATTGTAACTCATTTTCCATATCAAAAACAAAAGACCATAAGATCAGATCAAAGTCCTACCCAGACCATAATTTTGTTGACACAATGGCCAACCAGATTGTGAAATGTGTAAGGGGAGTATATGATTACAAAACCAAAACAATCAATTCCTACCTCTTGTGAATTGATATATCAGAATATATCATGGTGCTGGAAGAATAAAAATGTCTTGTGAATAACAGCCATATATTACTTCATTCTCCATGTGTGTGTGTGTTTTGTCGTTACAGTCATGACCGACTCTCTATGACCGCATGTCCATGGAGTTTCCTTGGCAGAAATACTGGAGTGGTTTGCCAGTTCCTACTCCAGGCGCCTAGAGCGCCTGGTATTCCCTGGTGATCTCCCATCCAAGGACTAACTAGGGCCGACCCTGCTTAGCTTCCGAAATCAGGCAAGATCGGATGTGCTCAGGGCATCTACAGTATCTATGCAATATTTTCTTAAAGGAATCTATGTTGGTGGCCATCGTCACTACACCTTGAGGTGGTCAACAGTGTAGCCATGCAAAATGTGAAGAAATCATTCCTTTTATCTGCCCAGACTCTGCCACTCTTCAGCTTCATGGTACAATTCCAGATTTTAATATTATGATACACAGAACGAAATGCAAAACCCCGTGAACCTAATTTTATACTTGTCTCTTTTTACTTTTTAAGACAATAAACTGCCCACAAGTCTCTCCCTGTCTCATAATACCAGGAGCTGGGATCCTACAATGACATTGAGGGGGATGTTTAAGATACATTCGTAGAGCAAGGCACCAATAAATTAATGTTATTCAGCGTTTGGGTATCAGGACGTTTAACAGAGCTTCCCATTTCCTTGGTGAGAAAGAAATCACATCCAGACTACTTCTTGTAGGAGAATAATAAAGCCAGTCTTCTTCTTTTTCTGCCTAGGTTGGGTCAGGACTGAGGGGCCTTTATGGGGCTTCCGACATTTACCTGAAGTCTGGTGCTGCCCCGAATGGGACTCCAACAGTCTTCCCAGGCCTGTCAGAGGCCCCAGTAGTTTCTGGTGATCTGTACCTCACTTCTGGTTCACCAGAAACCACTTCTGGGGCCTCTAATAGGCCTGGGAAGCCTGTCAGAGGCTCATTTGGGGCATCACCAGGCCTGGGGTAAGTGCAGGAGGCCTCAAACAGGCCCAAGCAGCTTACCCCAGGAGGCTTTGCCTTTCATATACTGTGGTCCCGTGATATACAGGGACCACAGTATATGAACCGCAATATGGCAGGGGATGATGACTGTATTTATGTATTTCAAGGGTGAGGTGGAGCATGTAACAGTCCAAAGAGCCCAGATACATGATGATGTGGTATCTTCACAGATCTTTCATTCGTTATCCAGTAGTCACATGTTACAATCAGAAGTAGGTAGAGAGAAATCAAACATTTGTCTTTGTCATTGGCAATACAGGCTTGAAATTCTGGGAGTTGTGGTCCAAAACATCTGGAGTGCCAAAGGTTTGCCACCACTGCTATATAACATCCCTTCTGCCATCTAGTGGGTACAAGGTACAATTGGCAATGCTTGGATGACCAAAGCACTTCTGCTCCCACATTGAATTCTTTTTTAAAATTCCCACTAGAGAGTGCAGCGAGGTTTGTTTATTTGTTGGAAAAGAATTATAATTTTTTTATTTTATTTTTCAAGTTAGTATTAAGGAACAGGAGCAGTCTTCTGAGGCAGTGAGATGGAGGTAGAGCATCTTTGGAACTCTGGTAATTGTACACATCAAGTCAAAAGAGATCAAAGATCAGGAAAATATTTTTATAATGCGCGTACACACAGGTTTCCTCACATATAAAGCTCATACACCTCTGGTTGGGTTTTGATCTTACAGAAAAGTTACCTCATGGAAACAGAGTGAAACTTAAATCAGCAAAATGAGAAATTAACACTACCAAACAATTAAAGAGACAATGTTTTGCTGAATAGATTTTATTGTTTGCTATTTTTCTAATGCAACTTGCAATTCTAAGAAGGTCACCTGCCTTGCCTGCAGGAGAGGCATCTGAAAGGAACAGCAGCAATTTTAAAAAGTACAGGTATCAGAGTTGCAATTTGTGCCTGGAGTTTGTCGGGAAGAAAAGTGCGGAAAGTGTTGGTGGAAAGCAGAGCAATTTGTTTTGTTATTTCCTCAAAGTATTCCCAATCGGAAGATCTAGAAAGCAACAAAAAGAAACATGAAAAGATAGATCCTTCTCATCCAATGTATTCCTTATTGTTTTAATTTGCTTCGTACATTTTCATTTTAAAAGGGAAAAAAATCCATTCTTGTTATTCATGCAAATGACTAAAGAGGGGGGAATCTTAAATAAGAATCGGAAACAAGGGGGTGTCACCATTTCAAGGTAGTAAAAGGCAATAGAGCAATATCTTGGACAAAAGAAAGACGTGAGGATTATTGGTTAGAATATGAGGCACATCAGTTTTTTTAACAAATAGGTCAAAGTGAACCCAATCAGTGGCACAGTAACCCCCTGCATATCGTGGGGGTTAGGGACCCGGCCTGACTTGCAATAATTGAAAATCTGTGCTATGCAGATGCTGGGTTGGGTCAGGACTGGGGGAGCCTATATGGGGCCTCCTACACTTACCTGAGGCCTGAGTGCTGCCCCGAACAAGGCTCCAACAGTCTTCCCAGCCAGGCCTGTCCGAGACCCCAGTAGTTTCTGGTGATCTGGACCTCACTTCTGGTTCGCTGGAAACCACTTCTGGGGCCTCCAACAGGCCCGGAAAGCCCATCAGAGGTCCATTTGGGTCATCACCAGGCCTGGGGTAAGTACAGGAAGCCTCAAACGGGCCCAAGAAGCTTACCCCAGGAGGCTTTGCCTTTCATATACAACAGTCCCACGATATACCGGGACCACAGTATATGAACCACAATATGGCAGGGGAACGACTTTATTTATGTATTTCAGGGGTGAAGTAGAGCATGTAACAGTCCAAAGAGCCCAGAGACATGATGATGGGGCATCTTCACACATCTTTCATATGTAATCTGGTAGTCGTATGTGACAATCAGAAGTAGGTAGAGAGAAATCAAACATTCAAGAAGAAAGCAGGGATGGTGCCCCTCATCTACTGATTGTCTTAGGAAACTACTCAAGGTTCTCTGTTAGTATATTGGTCAGTGGGAGCAGGGGAAGAAGAAAATACCAAATGCATAAAGCAAAACCAAGTCCATAAATGGGCAACTACTCTTGCACAATGTGGTGAACTGCGAGGATGGGCAAAAACTTAGGCTGCTTTTATACAACCCCTAAAATCCACTGCAAAATGCTTGCAGATGCAGAGCATAACATTGTTTTCCCACAAACAGTGGACTTTTAAAATAATAAAGTACACCCACGCCCACTTAAGTGCACCCCAGCGCATTTTACAAGTACCTAGTCTGGAGGAAGTAAAATCCTTGTTGCTGTTTTAAAGCCTTGCATGCCTGGCCCTCCTCCACTTTTTGTTTGTTTTTGTTGCCCCCCCCCTTTAACAGACAGGAATCCTAATGGGCTGGAACAATTAGCTGCTGGTGATGGCAGGAGGAGGTGAGCCTGCATTTTTTTCTCTCTCCCCTCACCGCAGACAGAAACAATAGAATCAGAGTGCGGGAGGTGGGAACACAGGAAGCAGAACAAAAACCACGTTGGGGGGGGATCTGCATTTAAGTTGCCAGCAGATTTTATGGGTTGTGTAAAAGCAGCGTTAGCGACTTGTGGCTGCCTGTACATCATTTCAGAAAGCCAGTAGCAAGACAAATGAACAAACTGGTCCGCCTGAATGTTCTGATATATCTAACATGCAATGTGGTCAGCATTTGCCATTTCTGTAATCCTGAAGATGGCATGACAAGTATATATTCTGAAAACTTGATCTTTTAACTGTATTGAAGTTTTTAAAAGTTTTTTTTTAAACTTGGAAGCTAGACTCATTTTTTTGGTAGATCTTTTCAGTCTGTTCATTGATATTAGTCTATGGCTGATACTTCACGCCCCTCTCGCTGCAGTTTGCGGCCCCGCTGGAGACCGGTTCGAAGGATCGTAACCTCACGTCCTTGTGGGGTCAATCTGAGTTCGAAGGAATGTAACGTCACGTCCTTTTACTATTGCTCTGACCAGGAGTCCTTGATGGAGTCTAGTTGTTGCATTTCTGCCATTTATAGGCGGAAATGCACCAATGCCTCCATGGACTTAGGATTTGAAGGAATCATAGTGTCTTTAAAAAGATACAGGTTGGCTCAGCCTCTGTCTGTGCATCCTTTATCTGAGCATGCCACAGATTAGAGGTTCTACAAGCATCCCTAGTGGTTTGTTTCCATGTTACAAAAATGGGGGAACGGTGAGAAAATGGGAAGGAGCAACCCATCTGTCCTTGGTCCTTGTTTTACCTATGTCTCCAGGTTCCCTACTTCTAGTCCCATAGTACCCAAAACTGCATGCAGTAAATCCATGGCCAGACTGTTCTCGACATGTGACAGAAGGAAAAAGAAGCAAAAGGTGCTATAAATGCAATAGTTTGATGGGGTGCAGAATACCCTGATACACTGCTGTCTTGAAGATTAAAAAATTAATACAAGCATTAGAGAAAATAAAAATGATAAATTTGCCCATCTCTTGTTTTACAAAAAGCAATTGTACCCACCTGAACGGACTCTTAGGTAAGCCATTCATTTCCCTGGATACTAGAAAAAGAAAAAAAAGTCAGGTTACTAACTGGAGGGCCCATAAAATGCCAAGGCTGATGTCCTTGACCCCAAGGGAGAACTTTCATTACATAATTGCTAAAAAGAGATGTGACTGGGCTATAATTCTTTCTTTTAGCTTCTCATTTTTAAAGTGTAACCAAAAACAGATGGCTTTAGTTCCTTTAAAAAAAATCAGAATGTGATGTACTTCTCTCCTGTGGTTCAGGGCACAATTATATAAGGAGGCCATTGACCTGCAATGATGGAGGTAATTAAAAATGCCACAGTTTGGGTGTGCATATTTTTCCTTACTGTCAATAAAGTAAATTAGTTATGCCCATGTTATTGCAAAAGGGAAATAATTGGAAATAATTTATTATTCATAAACAGTGACTGCTTAAAGTTCTGCTAAGAGTAGATGCCATGATATCAATGGGACTGACCAAGCTGACACACTAATTTCATTGGAGCTACTCCAGGTGGGACAAGCATCAGTGCTTATGACAGCTCAAGGACTGCAATACTGAACATTACATACTAAAGGACCCCTTTTCTGCAGCATGCTTGAAATTGCTGTTTAGAATCCTATCTTTTAACAAGAGAAGAAATAAGCAAAATGGAAAACAGCTGGGATAGTCCCGGGAAGCAGAAGTGAACTACTCACCGCTGGTGGCTGACCTGCAGGGGGCTAAAAAGGGAAAGCGCAGGAGTAACTTCTCTACTCCAGAACTGGGAGCTATGGAACAGATTCTTCACACCCCATGCATAATCTTATATACTTCTGCCATGTCTTTCTGCATTAGCCTTTTCCTAAGGTAAACCACCTCTATCCAAAGTCTATGCAAATTATCTCGTAATGCAAGGAATTAGGATTGGATAATGAAGCTGACAAAGTTATTCAAGGCATGGCAGAAAAGCCAACCACCATAAATTGAACTAGGGGAATTCAGCCCCTGAGAGATTCCTGATATCTGAAGTGCCGGAGGTATGTGCTTCTCCCACCCATCTGGCCAGTGAAACCATTTGTATGGGCCATGTGACACAACAGACAACAGAGTATATACATAAACTCACCATCCTTAGTGCAGATCCTTTGCATTCAGTTTGACTTCCCACCCTCTCATCCCATGAGGAGAATGAGACTAGCTGGTCATGTAAGGGCCAGATGGGAATTTTTGACTGTCACTCTGATTGGCTGGAAGTGATGGTGAGTTTTCACCCATCCCTATCTCTTCAGTTTTTGAGGAAATTGCCTGTTCTGGTCACAATTGGCAGGCAGTGCAAGTGGTAATAGAAGTTAGGCTAAAGTTATTTAGGAATAAGATCCTTAGTCTGGCAGCACTCGATTATCATTTGGATTGGAGGAATTATTTAAGAATAGATGAGTAGGCTTGATGATAGATGAGGGCTGCCCAGACTGCTATACTTCTGGCAGCACGCTGATAAAGGGAGCAGCGTCCTGCTAATAATAATCAGGAATAGAACTTAGCCACTTGCACTTGTCTGGCCTCCTTGCTTTTAGGTTTCCTTGAGTTAATACATTGTGACCCAATTTCAACCCATCAAACGTGTCTCGTCTCTTTATTTCTGGACTGGGTGGGCAATGATTAATTAATTATCAAACAACTCCTTTCTGCAGCACGATTGCCATTGCCATTTAGGATCATGTCTGTTGACACGAGAAGAAGCAGGCAAATGAAACAGCAGGGCTATTCCTGGAAAGAAGAAGAGAACTACTCACCACTGGTGGTTGACCTGGAGGGGGCTAAAAGAGAAAGGGCAAAACTAACTTCTCTATTCCATAACTAGGAGCTACTTTTCCTGCCAAAAGGGTGTCTTACATCTCCTGCCTAAAGGTCAAACTAATGAAGATGTAATTAACACATCTTTTAAAAAAGGTATCCCCCACAGGTGCTGAAAGTCTGATTTGGCATAATTTTATGAATGGGATGATCACAAGGAATTCCCTTTAATGTGTATTTGACCCATACTCTCAATTCTTTTCCAAAGACAATCTACAATTCCTACCTTTCAAAGTAGCAAGGTCATTATAGAGAGGAAGAAAGCCGCACCTTAACTCTACCATGTGAGGAGAAATAATTCCTTTAATCTGTTCTTCCCTTCAGCTACATTGTAAATTCCCTACTTCTACTACAGGGAATCAAAATGTTTTCTTCTCTACATTCTCCACAACGCCATGCGTAGTTTTATAGACTTCTGACATGCCTTCCTAGTCCAACTAGCCAATATATTGTTTAGCCTATCTTTAGAAAACATTCTGTTACTAGTGGGGAACGTGCTTGATTCATCACCGTAAAAAATAGACCAGTGGTTCTCAACCTGTGGGTTCCCAGATGTTCCTGGACTGCAACTCCCAGAAGTCTTCATCACTAGCTGAGCTGGCCAGGATTTCTGGGAGTTGCAGTCCAGGAACATCTGGGGACCCACAGGTTGAGAACCAGTGAAATCAACCAACCACAGGAAATGGCCTCTCAGAGAATGAGTGACACATAATTCAGGCTCTTCTCAATACAAGCACGAGAAGATTGAGATGACAGTCCGTAGCATTAAAGGAAGCACTGTCCTGCACCCACCCGACACAGATGCGCTCATTTGCTCCACTTCTCCACTTTGTATGGAGGAGCAAATGCATTCTTGATGTTGCCATTTAGGATCAGATCTTTTGACAAGGGAAGAAGTAGTCAAAATAAAATGGGCTTTTCATGGAAAGAAGAACTACTCACCACTGGAGGCTGACGTGGAGGGGGCTAAAAAGGGAAAGGGCAGGAGTAACTTCTCTACTCCAGCACTAGGAGCTATTGAACAGATTCTTCACATCCCATGCATAGTTTTATAGAGTTCCAACATGCTTTCCTGGTCTGACTAGCTAATGCATTCATTAGTCTCTCTTTAGAAGACATTCTGGAGGTTGAGTCATGGCAACTGGACTTCTTTTTCTTGAGAGATTGAAACATATCGCTGCTCATCCAAACAGCTTCGTCAGACCGTTGCCATGACTCAGCTTCCAGATAAACTCAACTGGATGACTGAGAATCTTCACAGACATGGAAGACATTCTGTTACTAGCACTGAACTTATTTGATTCATCATCACCAAAAAAAAAAATAGACCAACCACAGAAAATGGCCTCATAGAGAATAACTGGCACATAATCTCAGGTTCTTCTCAATACAAGCACGAGGTGATTAGGATGACTGTCTGTAGCATCAAAGGAAGCACTACCCGACACCCACCCAACACAAATGCACTCATTTGCTCCACTTCTCCACTTGATATGGAGCAGCAAATACATGCTTGATGTTGCCATTGAGGATCATATCTTTTGACAAGGGAAGAAGTAGACAAAATAAAAAGATGGGCTATTCCTGGAAAGAAGAAGTAAACTACTCACCACTGGTGGCTGACGTTCAGGGGGCTAAAAAGGGAAAGGGCAGGAGTAAGCATGCTGTGACATCATTTTTCCTGCTTTGTGCTGCTGGCCAATCACAGAGGGAGGTGGGATTATGTCTGTCCCTGCTCAGCTCCTGATTGGTTAGCATCACAGATCTAGCACAGATGATGTCGCAGAATGCTTCCTTGTTGGATTTTAATCCTGCGCAAGACAGAGAAAGGTAAAGCAATTGGATCTGTGTGCATCAGCCTGTTCCAAGGACCACCTGGGCTCACGTGGTTCATTTTGTAACCTACTGGTTCCAAAAAAAAAATGCCCATCCCCAATTGTCTGTTTTAGATTTAAAGCAGGGGAGGCAGTGGAGGATAGGAAGACCTGGCGAGCTCTGGTCCATGGGGTCACAAAGAGTCGGACACAACTGAACGACTGAACAAGATTTATTTTTTTATAGATTTTTAAAAATATTTATTGTTTTATGGGGTTTTATGTTGTAAATTGCTCAGAGTCCCCTCTGGGAAGAGGGACTGAGGCAAATCCAAATGAATGAATGAATGAATGAATGAATGAATGAATGAATGAATGAATGAATGAATGAATGAATAAATAAATAAATAAACAAACAAACTCACCACTTGTGGTTGTCCTTCAGGGAACTAAAATAGAAAGGGCAAGCATAACTTCTCTACTCCAGAGCCACCTTTCCTGCCAAGAAGGTTTCTTAGATCGACAGCCGAAGGTCAAACTAGCTAAGATGCCATATGAGGAGAAAGGCCTCCTTTTATCTCTCCTCATTCAAACTCCCTTCAGCTTCACTGTAAAATCTTCCCTTCTACTACAGGGAATAAAAATATTTTTCCTCTACTCATTCTCCATGCCCAATGCATACTACGACAGACCTCTGATATGCCTTCCTGGTCCGACTGCCTAATATTTTAATAAGCTTATCTTTAGAAATGCTCTGTTCCTTGTGGTAAACTTATTTGATCCATCACAGTAAAAAAAAAAAGGCCAACCATAGAGAATGGCATCACAGAGAATAATTTATACATAATTTCAGGTTCTTCCCAATGCAAGCAAGAGACGGTTGGGATGGCCATAGCATTAAAGGAAGTACTGCCATGCACCCCGCCTATATAAATATGCTCACTTGTTCCACTTCTCCAGCAAATGCATGTTTGGCATTGCCGTTTAGGGTCATATCTTTTGACAAGAGAAGTAGGCAAAATAAAAGGATGGGCTTTTCCTAGAAAGAAGAAGAGAACTACTCATCACTGGTGGTTGACCTGGAGTGGGCTAAAAAGGAAAAGGTCAAGCATAACTTCTCTACTCTAGAACTAGGAGTTTCCTTTCCTTCCAAGAGGCTTTCTTAGATCAACAGCCAAAAGTTCAAAACTAGCTAAGATGTGAACTGGCCCATTTTAAAAAGATGCTGAAAGTCTCTCATTTGTCATAATGTTATAAATGGGCTGATCAGAACACATTCCATTTAATGTATATTGGACCCACATACTCCATTCCCCCCCCCCAAATATAACCACTAGTTCCTACCTTTCAAAGGAGCACAGTCATAACAGAGAGGAACAAAGCCAGTACAGCCATAGACAAACCACAACTTAATTTTACCACATCAGGGGAGATCCTTCCTTTGATCTGTCCTGAACCAAACACCCTTCGGCTCCATTGTAAAATCCCCACTGCTACTGCAGGGAATTAAATTATTGGTACATGTTTTCCTCACCCCATGCATGGATTTATAGACTTCTGACACGCCTTCCTGTATTTGCCTTTTCCTAACGTAAACCACTTACAGTGGACCCCCTGTAACAAGCAGTTTCTTGAACAGAAAATCCACATAAAGCAAAAAAATTCCAGAGATAGGGAGAAATCGCTTAACAGAATTGCCTATGGGGAGAATCCATACAACAGAAAAATGGTCACGATTAGGGATTAATCCATTTTCAATTTCCTATGGGAAATTTGTACAAATGGGAAATAATTAGAAATGATTTATTATTTATAATCAGTAGCTACAAGCTCTGGGCAAGACATACCTACTGAGAATGAACTGTGTTTAATGTTTTGTTAGGAGTAAATGCAGTGATATCAATGGGAATGACCAAGCTGTCCCACTCATTTCATTGGAGCTACTCCAGGTGGGACCAACAAAAGCACTTACAACAGCTGAAGGGCTGCAATACTGAACATTTCATATTAAACAACTTATTTTTTGCAGTATGCTTGACTTTGCCATTTATAATCATCTCTGTTGATGTGAGAAGAAACAGCCAAATGAAACAGCTGGGCTATTCCGAAAAAGAAGACGTAAACTACTCACCACTGGTGGCTGACCTGGAAGGGGCTAAAAGGGAAAGGGCAAGAGTAACTTCTCTGCTTCCAGAACTATAAGCTAGGTATAAGCTATTCATAAGATGCCTAGATGCTCTGAGCACATCCGATCTCGCCTGATTTCGGAAGCTAAGCAGGGTTGGCCCTGGCTAGTACTTGGATGGGCGACCTCCAGGGAATACCAGGTGCTGTAGGCGCCTGGAGTGGGAACTGGCAAGCCACTCCAGTATTCCTGCCAAGAAAGCTCAACAACAACAACAACAACAACAACAACAACAACAACTAGCACCTATTCACACCCCATGCATAGTTTTATAGACTTCTGACCTGTCTCTGTATTTGCCTTTTGCTAAGGTAAACTTCCTATATCCAAAGTCTACACATATCTCATAATACTGTACAAGGAAAGGACAACTGTAACTTCTGTACTCCAGAACCAGGAGCTATCTATCCTGCCAAGAGAGTTTCTTTGATTGACAGCCTAAAAGGTCTAATTAGCTAAGATGTTAATTGACAAATCTTTAAAAGAGGTATTCTCCCAAGTTCTGAATGTCTTTAGTTCTTTGCTTGATTTTAATGAATCGGCAGTGCAGGCTACAATGAAACACAGCCCACTGGGAGACCCTTACAAAATCAGAGAAAATGCTACAGTTGGTTAGCTCAAGATCTGATACATGGAGGATGCTTGCTGGAGTGAAGCTATCCGGCAGCATCTCCTTAAAGCAATCCATTCCATAAACAGTTGCTGTTTCCATTCCATAAACAGTATTTGCCTGGTGCCGAAAAGCCAAAAGTGTTGGCACCAGGAGGATCTCCATGGGGGGACATTCCAGAGTTGGGGGGCAACTGCCGAGAAGGCCCTGCTTCGACATGCCACCCCCCCTTACCTCTTTGAGCCACAACTCCCAGAATTCTGAGCCTAGATTGCCAATGACAAAGGACTGTGGGAGCTGTGGTCCAAAACATCTGGAGTGCCAAAGGTTCATCACCACTGCATGTCACAAACAATTTTTCAGCTCTCCATGTTGAAAACGACCTTTAGTCTCTCCTTGTTACATTCCCACTCATTTCAGTGAAGCACTTTAATGTTGATTTCAGCCCCCTAAACAAACCCTAGAAGAGACTACAGATGATGGCCTGAAAGGAAAGTAAGCTTGTCAGAGTGGAGGTGGGCAGAAAACTTTTCTTGTCACTGTCAATGCTACAGGGATTGGTCAATGTCCTATTGGTAAGTCAAGGAAGGACAGACTGATTGAATCAACACCTGAGAGCTCAGTCAACATTTTTTTGTAAATCCATCTTAGGGCCTTTTCACACGACCCCTAAACTCAGCAGCAAATGGCTCCCAGCTCTGAAGCTTAAAATTGTTTCCCCACCACCTCCAGAGTTTACAGAAAATTAAGTGCGACCACGCCCACCTAAGCACGTCCCAGAGCACTTTTCAGGTACCTGCTCTCCAGGGGTGAAAATCCCTGATGCAGATGTAAAGGAGTGAGTGCCGGGCTCTCCTCACTTCTGTTTGTTGTTTTTTTGCCCCCCGCCCCTTTAAGAGACCGGAATCAGGATGACGACGGGACTCGGGGCGGTCGACCGGCAGAGGGAGGTGAGCCTGCATTTTTTCCTCTCTTATTTTCTCCCTCCCCTCACGCAGACAAGAGCAAGGAAGTGCGGAGGGGGGTGGGAACACAGGAAGAGCAACGGCCCCCCAAGATCTCTGGTCCGAATTTAAGTGGCCAGCGGATCTTAGGGGTCGTGTGAAATGGCTCTAAGTCAATCGTGGCACTAACAACAGGAGAGAGGACATGCACATTAAAGCAAAATGGTATTGACTGAAATGTGGGTCTGTGGTAGGCAGATGAATAATATTTTTTCTACTTACCGGGCCACCAACTGGGGGAGGATAGGCACCAGGGAATCCCTACAGCAAGAACAAGAATAGTGTTGTGCTTTCAAACATGCTTCATTTAAGTTGCCATAAAACTTTCCTCAAAATTCACTTGCAACAGTTCTCCTGTGGGTGATCAATCTGGTGCGGCCGTTCTTTCATCCAGTCTTTCCAAGAATAAAGAAACCACTCCTCCTCCTCCTCAAAAAACAAAATCTGACTGGTGAACAGTAAATAAGGTCAAACTAATTGCTCCTTCCCAACATGAAGTAGACCATTATTATTACAAATTAGGTCGTTACCCCATGTCCAGTTTGTTGCTCTAGAAAGTGCTCTGAGACGCGGATCTTAAAATTGTTCCCCCACATCTGTCGTGCTTTAAGCAAAATAAAGTGCGACTACGCCCCCCCCCCCGAAGCCCAACACAGCGCATCTTCCTTCTACCTAGCCTCGGGGTGGTGGAATCCTTGTCACTGTTCGGTTGCATTTTTAAACTAGTACATGCGCCCATGAGGAACCGTTTAATCCACAGAATAACTGTTCTGTCACCATAGGGCCACCTAGTGGTTCTACTTGGAACAGCCACATGACATTAAATTCACAGTAGGAGAAGCCACTATGCACAGAAAGTAGCCAAAAAATTAGATTAGAGCTGGCCCGACCCACCTGTTCCTCTATGGCTCTCTCACTCTGGGTGGCCACCCCCAGGGAGGCCCGCAGGGTAGTAACTCGAACATGGGTCTTCTCGGTGGCTGGTCCATCGCTTTGGAACAAGCTACCCAGTGAGATATGCCAGGCTCCCTCACTGGCATCCTTCAGGAAAGCCCTTAAAACCTGACTGTTCAGGGATCCATTGGCGACTGCTAATGTGGTACCAAGTTGTTGTTGTTTTCCCTTCTCTTTTTTCATTGTTGTTAAGTTTTTGCCTCTTGCCCAGGATTATTTTACTATTTTATATTGTTTTATTGATGTCTGTTTTTAAGCCTATTGTGTGAACCACCCAGAGTTCCTTTGGGAAATGGGAGCGGTATACAAATGCAAAAATAAAATAAAATAAATAAATAAATAAAAGAAGTATTCAAAGTTCGACAAATGACAAATGAAAATCGATATACTGATATACCTACCTATTGGGTTTTAATTTGTTTTTTTTTTTTTAAAAAAATAGTGCAGCGAGAAAACAAAACAAAATGCACTTTGATACGGACCCCATCTGTGGGGTCACAGAAGTTACATAACAATAAAGTGCATCCCTGGGGATGCAGGAACACAACAAAACTATGTGACCGCAACAAGATTCATTTCACATTTTAGTTTGTTGCGGTAAAAAGTGGACGTGGGGTCACAGCCTTAGAAGACTTTCTGGGTGTAGGTGGAAGTACAAATCTACTTCAACCCTACTCAGTCTTTCCCAAAACCAGCTAGCCTCACCTTCTCACTTAATGCTGGCCATAGAACTTAAAAATATATATATATAAGCATTCCCTGAATAATGGACTACCAGTTATGTGACTTTTAGATGAATTATCATGCATGATTGCATTGACTGATCTTGTAAGAGCACCAGTGTTTTCCATGCTAGTTTCCATCCATCATAATGGATTTTGGTTTCTTTTTGCATTATTCTTGGTAGCCTTAATGTTATCTTTGAATGTTGTAAAATGCCTCTTCTAATTCCCTGTTCTTAACTTGAATATGTATATTGTATATTGCATATTGTATATTGTCCCTCCTTATCGTCCCTCCTTATTGTAAGCCACCATTGGTCCTTTTCCAAGGAGAAAGGTGGGGTAAAAATATTCAAAAATAAATAAATAAACATTTTAAAGAGGGTCTCTGAAAAGCTGACAAATGGCACTTTAATGAGTCTACTTACCGGACCACCATAGGGACGACGATATCCGCCAAAATATCTCTAGACCAAGAGCAAGAATGATATTGTACATTGAAACATGTTCAGTTTAAGTTGCCATATACCTTCTCTCAAAATTCACTAATAACAGCCATTCGGTGTGTGACCACCATTCTGTTGCTGCCATTCTTTCATTCAGTCTTTCCAAGAATAAAGAAACGACTCTACCCCCAAACTCTGACTGGTGAGGACAACTAATCACCCCTCCCCAAAAGGAAATAAACAAATTCATTACTAAAACTTAGAACGTAAAGGTAACGTTTCCCTCTACACATCCGTGCTAGTCGTGTCTGACTCTAGCGACGGTGCTCATCTCCATTTCTAAGCCAAGGAGCCAGTGTTGTGCAAGCCTGTGGCCATGTAGTCGGCATGAATGCATTTCTGTGCACAGAACACTGTTTACTTTCCCACTTTTTACGGCGGTACCTATTTAGCTACTTGCATTTACATGCTTTCGAAGTGCTAGGTTGGCAGGAGCTGGGGCACCCAGGATTCGAACCACTGAGCTGCTGACTTTGCAGCTGACAGTTTCAGCACTCTATTCTGCAGAGCCACCACACCATCTCAAAAATTAAAAGACTATGTGAGTACATTTGTGTGGAGATAGAAATCTACTTCATCCCTATCCAAACTTTCTGAAATCCAGTGTCATGGTGATAAAGAAGAGGTGCTATCCTCACCCTCTCACTTAATGTTGGACATCGAACTTAAATATGCCTAATATTTGTCTTAAAATGGATCTGTGAAAAGCTGATAAATGACAGTTGGTTTACATGGTTTACCATGGGTCCTTTTCCAAGGGGTAAAATATTCATAAATAAATAAATCAATACATCAATAAATAAATAAATAAATAAATAAATAAATAAATAAATAAATAAATAAATAAATAAATAATATTTTAAAGAGGGTCTCTGAAAAACTGACAAATGACACTTTAATGAGTCTACTTACCGGGCCACCATAGGGACGACGGTATCCACCAAAATATCTCTAGACCAAGAGCAAGAATGACATTGTGGTTGAAACATGTTCCGATAGAGTTGCCATATAACTTTCCTCAAAATTCACTTACATGCTAGTCATAGAACTTAAACATATCTAATATTTATTTTAAAGGGGGTCTATGATGAGCTGATAAATGATACTTGGTTTACTTGGCTACCAAACCATGGAGGATTCTGGACACAAGATCTCTAGAGCAGGAACAGAAAGAACATAGTCCATCACATCATAGACAAAAATTAAAATACCATTAGAGATGGGCACAAAATTAATTTTTTATTCATTTTGTTATTCGCTATTCATTTTGTTACATAACGAAATGAATAACGAACGTAGGAGTAAAATCCAAACTAAATGAAACAAACCGGGGAAAATGGTTCATTACGTTTTGTTTCGTTAATGGCAGTGCGTGAAGAAATGAGCTGTTTTTAAATGCTTTAAACAGATGAGAAACACTTCAAAAATATCATAAATATTTTTATGCCTGATTATAGCTATTAGGTTGATGCCAGTGATTTAAAACATCTAAAATGTGTTTTTAAAGATATCTTTTTTAAAGGGGACAAAATGGCTGCTGCATACGTTTGTTAATCCATGCAGAATGGCATTTTAAGGTATCAAAATGTCCTGAATATACTTAGAAACCCAGCAAAAATTATTTTTTCTGCCTTATAATACCTAGCAAGGGGGGCGGGGGTGAGCAGTGTTTAAAACATCTATTTATGTGTTTTCTCAGACCGCTTTTTTTTTTTTTTTGGAGGCTTAAAGTGGCAGGGAGAGGCAAATATGTTCCCTAACCTTTTGTCATACTCTATCTCTCTCTATACTCTCTCTCTGCCAGCATCAGGGGGGTGCTGACTTTATGCTATTGGGGTAAGAAAGAAAGAAGAAATAAATAATTATAAACTGTTTCCTCCCATTCCAAACAAAACAAAGTGATGGACTCGGACAGGGATCCGTCCATGTGGTAATGGGATTGGATGGATGAATGAGACTCTCATGTGATGTCATGTGATGTCATGTGTCACATGCACATGAGAAAACACTTCACTTACACAACACACACACAACATGACACATGACAACAACACAAGGATGAGGATGAGGAGGAGGAGGAGGAGGAGGATGATGGGAAGATGAGGATGCTGCCAGTCCAGTTAGTGCAGTTATCAAGTTTTTTATTTTATTTTTTTAATGTTTTCCATCTGGTCTGGGGCATTGGGATGCCCACGCACGGTCAAATGCATTCAATCACGCAAAGCAGGTAAAAACAAATAACAAATTAACAAACCAACGAAATGAATTTTTTTGAAAAAAATGGTTAAAAATGAAACAAAACAAAGCAAAACGAATCACCATTTTTCCTGTTCGTGCCCATCTCTAAATACCATATAACTTGAGTCAAAATACTACTAAAACTGTTTCTGGTCATTTGGTTACTTTCACCTTTTTCCTGCAATTCGAAAACAGGTAATGGATAACAACAACTAGCTGCCCTGCTCTAGAGTGAAGTCATCAAATTCATTAAAAAAAATATGAAGACTATATACACAGAAATGTCTAGAAGGGAGGAAACACATTAAAGCAAAAAGTGTTCTGCTTATATACCGGCCCATACCACTTCAAGTTTAATTACAGTATGCAGGCTACACATTGCCCCCCCCAGCAAACTGGGTACTCATTTTACCAACCTTGGAAGGATGGAAGGCTGAGTCAACCTTGAACTTGCTACCTGGGATTGAACCCCAGGTCATGAGCACAGTTTTACCTGCAGTACAGGTATTTAACCACTGCACCATGGGGCTCCTATCTCCATCTGACCTTTCAAAAACCCAACATCATTAAGACAGACAACAAATGCCAGTGGGCCACACAACCTTTTATTTTGTGCACCCTGAAGAGCAGTACTACTAAATTTAAAACCCATTAGTATAGTAATAGTGATATGTGCATATGCTATACTATGACCTCCAAACTAGAGACCATTCTGACTAAACTAGTCCTATAGCAAGGACAGTAGGTAACCACTCAAATTTTCCAGACTAATGAATTACAGGCTGATTATTGTTTGAGTGTGCAAAGCCAGAGGGGAAGGAAGCCACTAAACACCCTCCTTATCCACCTTGAATAGTGTTTCACAATATAGAGTTATATAGAGAAAACATAGCAGGCCCTTTCAGAACACCTCTTCAAGGAGCAAAGTAACGCTTTTGTTTTATGGAACCTGACAGAGCACATCTACTAAACTTAAATCTATTAAATTGGTAATGTTGGGATGTTATACTCACTTCTTTACTGCCGCTGGAGCCAAAGTGTCCCTTCGGAAGAAACAAGACATTGTGGATTGAATAATATGAAATTTAAAATACTTTAGAACTTTTGTAATCCTGTTACAACAGATGTACTATTTGTGGACATTCGGTTACTCCCATTCGTTCGTTCGTTCATTCATTCATTCATTCATTCATTCATTCATTCATTCATTCATTCATTCAATTCCTACAATAGATGAATTGCTCCACCTGAAACATAGTGCAAATAGTGCAAATAGTAACCCATTGGACCCATTGGAGTCCTTCTGAAATCCATTGAGATAGACAGAGTCCGCTACCCCTCCCACCTCTCTTTTCGGCTTTCATCACATGAGCCAGCTGAAGAGAAGCCTCCAGCTTGTACACAGACTCTGCATCAAAACTGCAACCTTGATTTTCCCGTTGTACAGCTCATGTCTGGAGTCTGCATTCAAGCAGAAAGTCATCCAGTTTAATCGTTACATGGGTGAGCAAAACCCTCGAAGAAGGGAGACAGCTAGCTAATCATCCCACGCTGACTTGAATAACTCTTTCCTCTCTTTACAAAGCCTTCCATATACAGATTGCCACAGGCTCTTTCAGAAGCTGTCCTCAGAAATCCCCAAAGTATAATTATTATCCCTGCATTTTAAGAAATGGCTTTTGAAGGATCAACATTTTTATGGAACCTGATAGAGCACTGCTACTGAACTTTAAATAATTTAGTAATGTGGAGGTGTTATACTCACTTCGCTACTACCACTGGAGCCATAGAAGCCAGGGTATGCCTTCAGTAAGAACAAGAAAGACATTGTGCATTGAATCATATAAAATGCAAAATATTCAATCAATCAATCAATCAAAAACCTTTAATGGCATCAATAAAACACACATACAAAATACATTCAGCAGCACCTAATTTAGGTTTTCTAGCAATAAGCAAAGGAATACCATGCAAAATATTTTGACACCTTCATTCATTCATTCATTCATTCATTCATTCATTCATTCAATAGATAAATTGCTCCAACTCAAACATGTATAGCTTATAAATCTTTGATGTGGAGCAATTTATAAATTATAAATTGGTGAAGAATAGGTTACTGTCATTTCTCATTCATTGTCAAAAATGAATGAACTTCTGTATTTTTCTGTGCATAAGACTATATTTTAGTCTAAAATTGTCAGACTAAAATTTGAAGGTCGTCTCATACAGAGGCATAAGCCGAGGAGCAAACTGTGCAGTTGGGAAACAGTAATTTGGGGCTGGAAAGGTGGAGATCACCTTATACATGGGGCTCTTATACATGGAATAAATATGTTAGTCCATCTGTATGGTTTGGATTGCAGAACAGCCAATGAGAACTAATATTTGCTGCACTGTGAATCAGTGAATCTGATCAGTGTAGTGGTTGAAGCCCAGGTTGCAGAATGGTTGCAGAATACCTTTTTCCATCTGAACCATATTGTACAACTCCATCCTTTCTTGAAAGGAAGTCCCTAATATCATTGGATCAACTAACTCAATGCTCTCTATGGCCATGATCACACCAGCGTTCTCTGCGTATATAAATTTCATGCGTATTTTTTTTCCGGGCGGTCACATGGTTTTTAATGTGCAGTTAGTCTCCTCTCTTCTGTGTCATATTTTCCTAATCTGGTTCCGTCTCTACCTGTCTACTTCGCATTTCCCCCTTCTTTCCTGCTCTATTTCCCAAGCCTCTATTGCCGAAAAAGGGGAACAATGGTTTTACTGCATTTTTTCGGTGTCCTGTTGTGGTTACAGAAGCAAATAAGTAAGCATTTTCTAGCGAAGTTTCTAAATCCAGCCCCTGACGGTCATTTATGAAACGTCACTGAAACTGCTGTTCAAGGGGGCGTGGTAGACCAGGGCTCGAATTTACTTTCCTTCGCAGTTAGGATGCAATCTTTTTCTGCACAATTCGCCGAAGGGAAACTCCGGTGAAAACGCTGGTGTGACTGCGGCCTATGTGGGGCTTTCTTTGAAAGAGGTTCAGAAGCTGCAGCAAGTGTAAAATGCAGCAGCTAAGTGGCTTACTAATATACCTACATGTGACCGTATTTCACACATCCTGGCCTGCTTGCAATGCCTGCCAATATGCTGCTGGGCCAAATTCAAGGTTCTGATGTTAACTAAGAAACCCTTGTACAGTCTAGGTCAGTGGTGGCAAACCATTTAGAGACCGAGTGCCCAAACTGCGATTCAAAACCCACTGACTTTTTTGCCAAGTGCCAATGCAGCAATTTAACCTGAATACAGGTGGCTGTGAAGGGGCAATGCTGGGTGCCCACAAAAAGGGCTCAGAGCGCCACCTTTGGCACCCGTGCCATAGGTTCGCCAACACTGATCTAGGTCTAGGATTTCACTACCTATCACAGCGCCTCTCCTTCAAGTTGTTCTGCCATTCCACCTGCACCTCCCACTCCCATAGTTTACCAAAGAGCATTTTATGTTTATATGAATATATATTTTAAAAACTGTTGTATATTTTTGTCATTTTCCAGAAGTCATCCAGAGTAGTACCTTCTCCACTGAATGTGCAAGGTACAATTTTAAACAAATAAAATAAACTTAAGCCCTACTAGGACTTTTTGAAATCCACCTTCATCATGATGGACAGTCAAGACAGCTTCCACTCCTTTTGCCATCCTCCTAGGTGTAGTGATTTATTTGAGGAAAAGCCTCCTGGTTTTGTGTGGGTTCTGTTTTAATGCAACAAACCAGATTTCTCAGATTTTCTGTTCACGGGTGCAATCCACGACAAAGAAGAATCTAGTCGACTTTAGGTTAAGCACTGCTTGGCTAGGCAGTGTCCTGTGGAAGGAACCAGACTAACGAGTGCTTCTAATTTTATAAGTTTCGGAATATGGATTTGTTATACTTACAGGGCCACCGGGATAATAATCATATTGCTGCAGGAAGAACAACAAAGTGATCACGCATTGAAACAAATTAAATATAAAATACCTAAGAACTCTTGTCATAATCCTGGGACAACAAAATTGCTATTTGTGACCATTCAGTTTCTCATTAATTCATGGGTTCGTTTGTGCACAACAAATAAACTGCTTCCATGTCAGAGGTTTCTAAGAGGGAAACAGTACATGATAATAACTACATCCTCTTCCCAAGATGTAAAGTGGTCTGCTTACATACCGGCCAATACCACTTCAAGTAGTCTCTGGGCAGTTTACACTTTTTTAATTACAGTATGCAGATTTTAAAAATCCCTGAAGGCAATGTGCATAAAACTGTGTGTGATCCCAACTCTAAAGAAGCCCCCTTCTTCTTGAAATCCATCTAGAAACAATGATGGAGTTTCCAGAATAAATTTGTTATACCAAAAATAGGCTCACATGACAGCAACATAGTAAGATAGTTGTGAAGTGAAAGAGGAAAGAGAATTCAGATATTGGACAGCAGATAGGCATCTTTGAGCATGGAAAATCAGAGATCTTCACTAACTCAAGTGCTTTTTTGGAGTTAGAAGAATTGTGCTAACACAGAAGACAGATCATATTCACCCATGAATCCTTGAGGATTCTAACTCAGAGGTGCAGAAAGGATATACGTTTGGACGAGAACACCCATCAATTCCAGACAGCATTCCAGTGGAGAATACCAGGAGACACGATCCAACAAAATGAGGATGTCCACCCTTTGGCCATGTCCTCTGCTAAACATTCATGAAATACACCCCATGGGTGTCGCTGGGAGCAAAATCCAACTTACAGAAATGCTCTCCTTTGGGCAAAGGAGAAGGACGAGCAGACCCGCAGCCACAACCTGGAGCTTCATTTTGGCTTGGGCTTGGGTTTCTTTCACAAGTGAAGTCACCAGTGCAAGGACTGCAGAGCCAGGGCTGCTGTATTTATGCACCGTAGCTCTCCAGAAGTTTCAAAGGGGTTGGCCAAAAAGAAACGAGTCCTTTATCCAGAGGACCTGTCACTTCTAATCCATAAGCAAAAATCAATTTATCACAACCATAATCCCATGATTAGTGATTGTTGGCACCCAACGTCATGGGCCAAAAGGCTCCTAAAGCGGAGGCAGCATCAGTGTCCTTAATATGGGTATTAACAGGGATCCCACTTGACCTTTTCCAAGTATGTGCTATGATAACATGGCAAGGATCACATTTCCTCTTTGCCATACAAAGAAGAGGTGTTTGACCTGGGCTGAAATGAACTTTGAATGACGAACCCTGAGCTTTTTCAGACAATCACATTCAGATTCAGAACTTTTATTGGTATAAGAGCAATGCAAAACAGTAAAGATACAGTATATTGAAGGATGCCCAGAAGACATTGTTAGAACTCAGCAGTGTGTTGAAATCTAATGTGATGCCTCTGGATAATGAGATAGATGTATCTAGCAATTACTACAGACAGTTCCTTATTAGTATATCCCCCAACCAGTGCTGTATTCTGCCCAAGTCATCCCAACTGGGGCGGGGGAAAGAAAGGGAGATAAGTAATGCTGGCAGATACCCTGGTACAAAGTGCAGTGAAACACCATATGGTGCAATGTTTTGACCTCTCCCTGGCCACAGGGTTACACTCTCAGTTCCGTGGGCAATCCCCCAACTCTACCCTGCACCAAATTGGAAGGCACAACATTACACCTGGCAAGGGGGAAAAGCCCTGCTATCCTGGAGATGGTCCAGGAGATGAATGTCACAAGGTCTCTTACCATGGGTGAGTGGCCAATTGGAAACGTAGCAGAGAGCAAACCTTGGATGTAGCACTAAACAGGAGTTGCCCTTCAATGTCCAAAAACCTTAGTTTTAATTATATGGAATGCCTGAGATGGAGGTAATGAGCCCAAGAAATCTGGTGACAGCTCCAGGGTCTTGATGTTCTTAATAAATAGGGCCAGATCCTTTGGTCAGAAAGCTGTGCTTGGAATAGAATATCCTGGATTGAAAAATAAACAAATTCTGGCCCAGAATTTGAGAGATCTAAGCCAGCCCAGGGCCTCAAGCATGTTGGCCAGTTTCAAGGCATAGGGTTGCATATGGAACACAGCGAGGCAGACCAAAGATTTTATGCAAAAACCTTGATCGGACCCTTTCCATAGAACTGAGGAATGCAGGCATCCAGATGTAGACACCATAGAGAAGCGGTGCTATTGATTTAGTATTGAAAATCTGCAATGTGTCAGGTATGTATGAGGTGCCCCAAGTAAGGTGAAAACATAGGGTAGCCTGTGCTGAGAGTTTATCTGACTTAACTGCTGTCTGACAAGGTGTTGTCCAGGTGTGTCTATAATGAAAAAAGACACCCAGCTACTTAAACTCTAACCTGCTGGATGGTTCAAACTTCAGACAATAAATAAAGTCTAAAAGGCAGAATTGAACAAGTGGGTGTCTCGATTATTCTGCTTTCAAGTGCATTAACAAGACAACCGGCCCTTTCAAAAATATGTATCTGAATATATTGGTATTTGTGTGTGATGTTAAATTTGAAACTCAATTGTGGTGACCATTGGGTATCTAGATATCTAGTCTCGTGCACTCCCAGATGCATCTGGTGGGGCCACTGTGAGATGCAGGAAGCTGGACTTGATGGGCCTTTGGCCTGATCCAGCATGGCTCTTCTTATGTTCTTATGTTCTTATGTAAGGCCTATGCACACGATAAGGCTATCACAGTGACTGGTTCTTCCCTACAGATGAAGCTCTGGCTATGGCAGCCCCATGGGGGCAGAGTTCCTGGGTGGGGCTTCTTTGACCACCTGATTGGATTTGGCAAAAAAAAGCATGTCGGTATGGGGCTGGAGCTAAAGGAACTGGGCAACCTAGATAAGATCTGCCCATGTAGCCAGCAGCCTCCATTTTGCTCAGGTGATCACTCCCTCCCACCTTATAATGGTGAGAATGAGATTAGCTGGTCACATAAAGGCTGGATGGGAATTTTTGATTGTCACTCTGATTGGCCTGGGAGTGACTGTGAGTTTTCACCCATTTGATTCTCTTTTAAGGGTCGTGGGGGTATTTAAATGAAAGCTTTCCTGGTCACATTTGGTGGGTAGAGCAAGAGGTAACTAAATTCAGTTACACCCCATAGTAAGTAAACTTTGGGCGGTTTCGAGGTCCATTCTCCAACATTTCCAGGTAAGACTTGGGAGTGCAGTCAAGGCATCACTACCTGCTCCCCACGCTGGTGTCTCCTCAAGTCTTCTTGGGCCATCACTTCCATCATGCACTGGAAGATGTTCTCCAAACTATCTGGAATCTACTGTTTTGGTGAAGAGTACACGCAGAGCTAAGCAAGAAGGGCTTTAAGTCTTCGCAGAAGATAGACCCTTTTGCTTCCAAAGCCCACTTTGTAATATCTTGATATCAATAATATTTGAGATGATCATCTGTCCCTATCATCTGTCCCTATCAGTAGATCCTGATACACTCCAGATAATATTCTTGAATAGTTTGGGTGATGCCATATAAGCTTTTCAGTTGTTCCTTCCAATTATTGTTCCTTCGTGTTGTCATCTTCTGTTCATGTTGGGTCAATTGACTTTTGTAAGACGCTATGCCATAGACTTAAGATATGAGGTGAGGGTTTGGATTCTTATTCAGTCCCACTGTTCAGAATGCCTAGTTTTCTTCTTCCTCTTTGATGCCTTTTATTTATGATGTTGATAAATAAACTTTTCATTTTCCACAGATCATCTTTCCCAATGACACTGTTCATTCAAAATAGTCTTTTGGGCTTACTTCGCTCAATCAAACTCTCCATGTCAGGGTATAAAAGCAATAAATACATTGTGTTCAAGTTGAGTCAAATGGCATCGGCACAACCTGTTGGAGTTGTATGTTTATGAAAGATTAGTTTTTGTTATTGTTATATGACAGGTGATTATTTGTACAATGAATTTAATTCATCCAAAAAAATTCTGGTTTATGAATGTGGAATATTGTCCTTCTTTATCCATCAGTCAAAACAAACAGGAAATGGCCCCCTATTGCTTCATGATATTGTGGCTGTATTGACAACAGGGAAAAGGATGTCAAAATTTACGTGAAAAGGACAGCAAGAATGTTGTCAAAAGGAACAGGACAAATATTAGTGGATGTTTTCTGTGAGGAAGTCAAGCCAAGATAAATGTCTTTCGTCACCTCAAGAAAAGTCTTTTTCTCAAACTTTTAAAGAAATCCTGAGCAGACCTTCATATTTTAAAATACTTTTAAAATTCTTTAAATATTATCTCACTCATAAAGCTGAGGTCCCAACTGAGCATCTTGGCCAGAATCTCAGTGAAATTCATTCATTTCCTGAAGAACTTTCAAGAAGTTTGGGCAATGACTACTGTACATAACACTGTACATATCTAGCTACACTTGGTGGATGAAATTTATTTATTTATTTATTTATTTATTTATTTATTTATTTATTTATTTATTTTTATACTGCCCATCTTCTGAAGGAACTTATAGATCAAGTGAGAATTTTGTATCTTTTAAATGACAGCAAAGTTCCATCTGGACCAAAGAGAAGACTGTGTGAAGAATCATTTTCAAGGAAGCAGTGTTTGCCATTTGCAAAATAATTGCAAACTCGTGGGCACCAATATCTATTGCTTAGGTGTCGACTGGGGATGTTAGGACTGTGTTTTTAGAAACAGAAATTGGACTACTAAAAGTGTTCATCCAATCTTCTCCAAATTGGGTACAGAGGAAGCCCCTACAATCTGCAGTTAGGGCCTTTTCACATGACCCCTAAGATCCGCTGGCCACTTAAATTCGGACCAGAGATCTTGGGGGTTCATTGCTCTTCCTACGTCCTCACCCCTCCGCACTTCCTTGCTCCTGTCTGCGTGAGGGGAGGGAGAAAAAAAGAGAGGAAATAATGCAGGCTCACCTCGAAGCCGCCCGGAGCCCTGTCATCGTCCTGATTCCTTCTCTTAAAGGGGCAGGAGGCAAAAACAACAACAAACAGAAGCAAGGAGAGCCTGGCACTCACTCCCTTAAATCCGCATCAGGGATTTTTACCCTCTGAGAGCAGGTACATGAAAAGTGCGCTGGGACGTGCTTAGGTGGGCATGGTTGCACTTAATTTTCTGCAAACTCCGGAGCTGGTGGGGAAACAATTGTAAGCTCCGGAGCTGGCAGCCATTTGTGGCGGAGTTTAGGAGTCGTGTACAAAGGCTCTTACTTTCATGGGATACTTTACCGGGGAATGAACCCCAGGTGGTGAGTGCAATTATAGCTGCAGTACCGCTGTTTAACCACTGTGCCCCTTGGCTCTTACCCAAGCTTTCTCTTGTACCAGTCAGGTTTTGATTTTACTGAAAAGGCACTGCATTTGAACAGAATGAACCTTAATTCATCAATAGGAAGAATTAAGCCTATGGAACAACTGAAGAGACAATAGAATGGCATGCTTCCAATTTTTATTATGATTATTATTTTGGTAATACAATGTGCCAATGGAAATGTGTTGACAGGAAGTATCGCAATCAGTTTTGTGATCTCTTGATGGCGTCTCCAACGGGCACATCTAAAAATCAAAGAGGTGAAAATACAGGTGAAAAAGATAAGCCCTCCTCCTCTAATGCATTCCATGTGGCTTTAACTTGCCACATGCGCTGCTAGAGAGCCTTCACATTAAATCCGGCATTCAAATGTTGCAATCTGAAGTAAACAAACAGAAACCAAAAAGCTAGAAAGAAATAAATCTTTTCTCGCTTTTCTTACTACAAATTCATGGATAAAATCATCAAGCAATTCAAAGAAGTCAACAGGCAACTGAAATGGGGAGATCTTTTTAAAATCTGATTTATAGTTTTCAGATAATGTTTTTAAATATTTGTATGTTGTTCATGAATGTTACTATATGTGTGCACCACCAATAGTGGCGAACGCTTGGTTAATAGGTAAGCATGTAAGTAAAATAAAACGTACTCCCAAGTACTTAAGAGAAAATATACTAAGAGAGTGTAAAGCTGCTGTTTAGCCTATGCCTTCTGCTTGTTAAAGTACAGGATGACACCTGTATCCACTGATTCATTAACCACTGATTCAGTTATCCATGTTTGGCAGAGGAAAAAATTAAATAATTCAGCCGGTGCAAAGCAAGCTACTGTTACAAACAGCAGCTGTAAAGCAAGCTACTGTCACAAAACAGCAGTTTTTAATGTTCTCTTTTATCCACGGTTTCCGTTATCCACAGAAAGGCCTGGATCCAATCCCCAGCAGATAACCGGAGTCCTACTGTATTATGCAATAACTACTATCCAGTGTTCAGTTGTGGTCAGAATGTTAGGTTAGCGACTTGCGTCCTATTCCATCCTTGTAGAATTCAGCACTCTCAACTAGGCTAGAGAGGTGTGCCTGGACCCAGTCTTTCTATTTTCTCACTCTTCATGTCATCAGCAATCTCTCAGAAGAGGTGACTTTCTCAGTTGTCTGTAGCCTTTGAATATAAGCAAGGACCTTTCTTCCCCAAGGTCCTGGCTCCTTTGAAGAGCCTACATGTGAGCAGGAAACCTCTCATCTACATCCTTAACATCATTCTCAGGGGGAGAACGTTAGGCACTCTCCTTCAAACTAGGTTGACAAGGCACCATTTTAGAACAACTGAATTGGACTCTGGGAGGCCCAGGTTGAAATCTCCACCCACCACGACAGTCACTGTCCCTCAGCAACTCCATCTCACAGGGTTGTTCTCATTGTAAAGTGAGGAGGAGACCTTTCCAGGGAATAGCTTTCCAAGGTTAATCCTCAACCACGTTTATGGGAATGGAACAGAGTTTCTACCTCGTTTTTTCTGATGAGGGCTCCATTCCTTAGCAGGCATGTGGTTAAAAGTAGAACATGCCCTTCTCCATTCTAAAAAGAGTTGTGAATGGAGTATTGCGGGGGTGTTTAAGAAAAAGCGTGATTCTTATTCCTTCCTCCTAAAGGCCCAGCTAGCTAACACATTAACTGACACATTTTTAGAAGAGGTGCTCCACCTTGTGGCAAAAGACAATGCCAGGTGGTACCTTAAAGACAATTATAGAAAGTTTCTCATTGAAGGGAGAGCCAATGACATCAGAGGGATTATTCCTTCATATCTGAGGTAAAAATAAGTAGAGGTTAAAAGATACAAGCATGAAATGTGGGAGACAATCAAACCGAAGGATTCGTCCACCACTCGGTGGACCAAAGATGGCAACTGATCTTACCTGAATGAATTCCTAGGTAGGTCATTCAGAATGCTGGAACCTAGAAAGAAACCAGATAAGCACAAAATGTAAATGTAAATACGTTTGAACCCATGGGAGGACGTTCATTGTGTAATTTCTCAAATGGATGGAAGTGGGCTGTAATTCATCCTTTGACGTCTTCATTATTCAAAAGTAACGAAACCACATGCAGTACTTTTTTAAAAATTCAGAATGCAAACAATTCTTCACCTTTCAAATTTTCTAGTTTTTTAACTAGAAAATAATGAAAGTACTGTCAGAGTGAAAGCAGAGCTCTCTTGCCACATCGCAGTCATTAATATAATTTAATTTTGCCAAAGTAATTAGGGAATGAATAATGAATATCTTATTGCTTGCATACTTAGCTTTCAAACTCTGGACAATAGCATTGCTACTGATAAAAATTCCAGGGGAAAAAAAAATCAAAGAAACAAAATAAAACAAAAGATGAAAAACAGGTGGTACCTTAAAGACTATTATAAAAAGTTTCTCATTGAAGGGAGATGCAATGACATCAGTAGGAAAAATGATCTCATTTAGTTTAGTGGTGTTACTCTAGATGGGAAGTGCTTTGGATGTGGGTCAATGGCTACATATTTTTTAATTTAAAAAAAATTAAAGAACTCATTTAGAAGTATGTTTTATATCAACATTTAAAATTGGAGTTAATCGTGTTAGAGAAACCAGGCAAATGCAAGCTGTTGGGCTCCCTGGAAAGAAAAATTACCATACTCACCTCCGCGGGTGGCGTTTGAGGCTAAAAAGGGAAAAAAAATGTAACTTCTCTGTTCAAAAACTATAAGCTGCCTTACTGCCAAGGGTGTTTCTCTCACCTTCCGCCAAAAGGTCAAACTAGCAGCTAACATTAACTGACACATTTTTGGAAGAGGTGCTCCAGCTTGTGGCAAAAGACATTGCCAGGTGGTACCTTGTGTCTCTGTGTGTGCATGTGTGTGCGTGTGCGTGTGCGCATGTGTGTGTGTGCATGTGCATATGCATGTGTGTGTGTGTGTGTGTGTGTGTGTGTGTGTGTGTGTGTGTGTGTGTCTGTGTGTCTGTGTGTCTGTGTGTGTATGTTGTGTCATTATAGTTCTGACCGACTCTTCGTGACTCCATGTCCATGTAGTTTTCTTGGCAAGAATACTGGAGTGGTTTGCCAGTCCTTACTCTAGGTGCCTACAGCACCTGGTATTCCCTGGTAGTCTACCCTCCAAGTTCTAACCAGGGCCGACACTGCTTAGCTTCCGAAATCAGGCAAGACTGAATGTGCTTAGGCATCTAGGCTAAAGACTATTATAAAAAGTTTCTTGACATCAGTGGGAGTGCTAGATCATCTAGAAGTGCTAGACATCTAGATAGGAAGTGCTTTGGATGTGGCTCAATGCCTACATGATTTTTTTAAAAAAAGATTAAAGGACTTCTTTAGTACTATGTTTTATATAAATACGTTATATGTGTTTATATAAATACGAATTGGAGTTAATAACGTTAGAAAAAGCTGTTAGGTTCCGCTCGAAAGAAAAATTACCATATTCACCTCCTCTGCTGGAGCTTGAGCAGGCTAAAAAGGAAAAGGAAAAAAAGAAACTTCTCTGTTCAAAAACTATAAGTTGCATTACCACCAAGGGTGTTTCTCATACCCTCCACCAAAAGTCCAACTAGTTGCTAACATAACTGACACATATTTAGAAGAGGTGCTCCACCTTGGTGCAAAATACGTTGCCAGGTGGTACCTTAAGAACTATTACAAAAAGTTTCTCATTGACGGGAGATCCAATGACATCAGTGGGACTAATGTTAAGTATGATCAAGTGATCTCATTTATTTTAGTGGTGTTACTCTAGATGGGAAGTGCTTTGGATGTCGTTTAATTGATACATAATTTTTAAAAATTAAAGAACTCCTTTTGTAGTATGTTTTCTATCAATATTTAGAATTAGAGCTAATGTTAGAGAAATCAGGCAAATGCAAGCAGTTGGGCTCCACTGTAAAGAAAAATTACCATATTCACCTCCTCTGGTAGAGCTTGAGCAGGCTAAAAAGGAAAAGGAAAAAAATGTAACTTCTCTGGTCAAAAAGGATAAGCTGCCTTACTGCCATGGGTGTTAATTACACCTTCCGCCAAAAGATCCAACTAGCTGCTAAGATTATCTGACACATTTTTAGAAGAGGTGATCCACCTTGGGGCAAAAGACATTGCCAGGGGGTACCTTAAGGAGTATTATAAAAAGTTTGCCATTGAAGGGAGATCCAATGAAATCAACGGGTTTAATGTAAATTATGATCAAGCGATGTCATTTATTTTAGTGGTGTTACTCTAGATGGGAAGTTCTTTGGAGGTAGGTTAATGGCTATATTTAAAAAAGAGATTTAAAAACTCCTTTTGTAGTATGTTTTCTATCAATATTTAGAATTAGAGCTAATGTTAGAGAAATCAGGCAAATGCAAGCAGTTGGGCTCCACTGTAAAGAAAAATTACCATATTCACCTCCTCTGGTAGAGCTTGAGCAGGCTAAAAAGGAAAAGGAAAAAAATGTAACTTCTCTGGTCAAAAAGGATAAGCTGCCTTACTGCCATGGGTGTTAATTACACCTTCCGCCAAAAGATCCAACTAGCTGCTAAGATTATCTGACACGTTTTTAGAAGAGGTGATCCACCTTGGGGCAAAAGACTTTCCAGGTGGTACTTTAAGGACTATTATAAAAAGTTTCTCATTAAAGGAAGATCCAATGAAATCAACAGGATTAATGTTAAGTATGATCAAGTGATCTCATTTATTTTAGTGGTGTTACTCTAGATGGGAAGTGCTTTGGATGTCGTTTAATTGATACATAATTTTTTAAAAAGATTAAAGAACTCCTTTTGTAGTATGTTTTCTATCATTATTTAGAATTAGAGCTAATGTTAGAGAAATCAGGCAAATGCAAGCAGTTGGGCTCCGCTGTAAAGAAAAATTACCATATTCACCTCCTCTGGTGGAGCTTGAGCAGGCTAAAAAGGAAAAGGAAAAAAAATGTAACTTCTCTGGTCAAAAAGGATAAGCTGCCTTAATCCCATGGGTGTTAATTACACCTTCTGCCAAAAGATCCAACTAGCTGCTAAGATTATCTGACACATTTTTAGAAGAGGTGATCCACCTTGGGGCAAAAGACATTGCCAGGGGGTACCTTAAGGAGTATTATAAAAAGTTTGTCATTGAAGGGAGATCCAATGAAATCAACGGGTTTAATGTAAATTATGATCAAGTGATCTCATTTATTTTAGTGGTGTTCCTCTAGATGGGAAGTACTTTGGATGTGGCTCAATGGCTGCATAATTTTTTTTGAAAAAGGTTAAAGAACTCCTTTTGTAGTATGATTTATATCATTATTTAGAATTGGAGTTAATAATGTTAGAGAAACCAGGCAAATGCAAGCAGTTTGGGTTCCCTGGAAAGAAAAATTACCATATTCACCTCCTCTGGTGGAGCTTGAGCAGGCTAAAAAGGAAAAGGAAAAAAATGTAACTTCTCTGGTCAAAAAGGATAAGCTGCCTTACTGCCATGGGTGTTAATTACACATTCCGCCAAAAGATCCAACTAGCTGCTAAGATTATCTGACACATTTTTAGAAGAGGTGATCCACCTTGGGGCAAAAGACATTGCCAGGGGGTACCTTAAGGAGTATTATAAAAAGTTTGTCATTGAAGGGAGATCCAATGAAATCAACGGGTTTAATGTAAATTATGATCAAGTGATCTCATTTATTTTAGTGGTGTTCCTCTAGATGGGAAGTACTTTGGATGTGGCTCAATGGCTGCATAATTTTTTTTGAAAAAGGTTAAAGAACTCCTTTTGTAGTATGATTTATATCATTATTTAGAATTGGAGTTAATAATGTTAGAGAAACCAGGCAAATGCAAGCAGTTTGGGTCCCCTGGAAAGAAAAATTACCATATTCACCTCCTCTGGTGGAGCTTGAGCAGGCTAAAAAGGAAAAGAAAAAAAATGTAACTTCTTTGTTCAAAAATTATAAGATGCCTCACTGCCAAGGGTGTTTCTCCTTCCGCCTTCCGCCGAAAGGTCCAACTAGCTGCTAACATTATCAGACACATTTTTAGAAGAGATGCTCCACCTTGTGGCAAAAGACTTTCCAGGTGGTACTTTAAGGACTATTATAAAAAGTTTCTCATTAAAGGAAGATCCAATGAAATCAACAGGATTAATGTTAAGTATGATCAAGTGATCTCATTTATTTTAGTGGTGTTACTCTAGATGGGAAGTGCTTTGGATGTCGTTTAATTGATACATAATTTTTTAAAAAGATTAAAGAACTCCTTTTGTAGTATGTTTTCTATCAATATTTAGAATTAGAGCTAATGTTAGAGAAACCAGGCAAATGCAAGCAGTTTGGGTCCCCTGGAAAGAAAAATTACCATATTCACCTCCTCTGGTGGAGCTTGAGCAGGCTAAAAAGGAAAAGGAAAAAAATGTAACTTCTCTGGTCAAAAAGGATAAGCTGCCTTACTGCCATGGGTGTTAATTACACCTTCCGCCAAAAGATCCAACTAGCTGCTAAGATTATCTGACACGTTTTTAGAAGAGGTGATCCACCTTGGGGCAAAAGACTTTCCAGGTGGTACTTTAAGGACTATTATAAAAAGTTTCTCATTAAAGGAAGATCCAATGAAATCAACAGGATTAATGTTAAGTATGATCAAGTGATCTCATTTATTTTAGTGGTGTTACTCTAGATGGGAAGTGCTTTGGATGTCGTTTAATTGATACATAATTTTTTAAAAAGATTAAAGAACTCCTTTTGTAGTATGTTTTCTATCAATATTTAGAATTAGAGCTAATGTTAGAGAAATCAGGCAAATGCAAGCAGTTGGGCTCCGCTGTAAAGAAAAATTGCCATATTCACCTCCTCTGGTGGAGCTTGAGCAGGCTAAAAAGGAAAAGGAAAAAAATGTAACTTCTCTGGTCAAAAAGGATAAGCTGCCTTACTGCCATGGGTGTTAATTACACCTTCCGCCAAAAGATCCAACTAGCTGCTAAGATTATCTGACACATTTTTAGAAGAGGTGATCCACCTTGGGGCAAAAGACATTGCCAGGGGGTACCTTAAGGAGTATTATAAAAAGTTTGTCATTGAAGGGAGATCCAATGAAATCAACGGGTTTAAAATGTAAATGATGATCAAGTGATGTCATTTATTTTTTGTGGTGTTACTCTAGATGGGAAGTACTTTGGATGTGGCTCAATGGCTGCATAATTTTTTTTGAAAAAGGTTAAAGAACTCCTTTTGTAGTATGATTTATATCATTATTTAGAATTGGAGTTAATAATGTTAGAGAAACCAGGCAAATGCAAGCAGTTTGGGTCCCCTGGAAAGAAAAATTACCATATTCACCTCCTCTGGTGGAGCTTGAGCAGGCTAAAAGGGAAAAGAAAAAAATGTAACTTCTTTGTTCAAAAATTATAAGATGCCTTACTGCCAAGGGTGTTTCTCCTTACGCCTTCCGCCAAAAGGTCCAACTAGCTGCTAACATTATCAGACACATTTTTAGAAGAGATGATCCACCTTGGGGCAAAAGACTTTCCAGGTGGTACTTTAAGGACTATTATAAAAAGTTTCTCATTAAAGGAAGATCCAATGAAATCAACAGGATTAATGTTATTTATTATCAAGATATCTCATTTATTTTAGTGTTGTTACCCTAGATGGGAAGTGGTTTGGAAGTGGCCCGAGGTCTACATGATTTCTATATTAAAAGATCAAAGAACTCCTTTAGTAATATGATAACATTAGAGAAACCAGGCAAATGCAAGCTCTTGCGCTCCGCTGTAAAAAAAAAATACCATATTCACCTCCTCTGGTGGAGCTGGAACAGGCTAAAAAGGAAAAGGAAAAAATGTAACTTCTTTGTTCAAAAACCATAAGCTGCCTTACTGCCAAGGGTGTTTCTTACACCTTCTGCCCAAAGCTCCAAGTAGCTGCTAACACTATCACATTTTTAGAAGACATGCTCCACCTGGGGGCAAAAGACATTGCCAGGTGGTTGCTTAAATCTATTATAAAAAGTTTCTCATTGAAGGGAGATCCAATGACATCAGGAGGACTAATGCTAATTATGATCAAGTGATTTCATTTTTTTAGTGATGTTACTCTAGATGGGAAGTGTTTTGGATGTGGCTCAATGGCTACATTTAAAAAAAAGATTAATGAACTCCTTTTGTAGTATGATTTACATCAATATTTAGAATTGGAGACAATGTTAGAGAAACCAGGCAAATGCAAGCAGTTGGGCTCCACTGTAAAGAAAAATTACCATATTCACCTCCTCTGGTGGAGCTTGAGCAGGCTAAAAAGGAAAAGGAAAAAAATGTGTAACTGCTCTGGTCAAAAAGGATAAGCTGCCTTACTTCCATGGGTGTTAATTACACCTTCCGCCAAAAGATCCAACTAGCTGCTAAGATTATCTGACACATTTTTAGAAGAGGTGTTCCACCTTGGGGCAAAGGTCATTACCAGATCTACCTTAAAGTCTATTTTAAAAAGTTTCTCATTGAAGGGTGATCTAATGACATCAGGGGCCTAATGTTAATTATGAACAAGTGATGTCATTTATTTTAGTGGTGTAAATCTAGATGTTAGTCAATGGCTACAGAACTTTTATAAAAGATTAAAGAACTCCTTTTGTAGTATGTTTTATATCAATATTTAGAACTGGGGTTAATAACATTAGAGAAACCAGGCAAATACAATCTGTTGGGCTCTGCTGGAAAGAAAATTACCACATTCACCTCCTCTGGTGAAGCTTGGGCAGGCTAAAAAGGAAAAGGAAAATAAATGTAACTTCTCTGCTCAAAAGGTATAAGCTGCCTTACTGCCAAGGATGTTTCTCCTTACACCTTCCGCCAAAAAGTCCACATAGCTGCTAAGATTATCTGATACATTTTTAGAAAAGGTGCTCCACCTTGGGGCAAAAGACGTTGCCAGCTGGTTCCTTAATGATTATTATAAATAGTTTCACATTGAAGGGAGATCCAATGACATCAGTGGGACTAATGTTAAATATGATCAAGTGATCTGATCTATTTTACTGGTGTTCCTCCAGATGGGAAGTGCTTTGGATGCGGCTCAATGGCTACATAATTTTTTTAAAAGGTTCAAGAACTCCTTTTGTAGTATGATTTATATCATTATTTAGAATTGGAGACAATGTTAGAGAAATCAGGCAAATGCAAGCAGTTGGGCTCCGCTGTAAAGAAAAATTACCATATTCACCTCCTCTGGTAGAGCTTGAGCAGGCTAAAAAGGAAAAGGAAAAATGTAACTTATCTGGTCAAAAAGGATAAGCTACCTTACCGCCAAGGGTGATTCTCCTTACACCTTACACCCAAAGGTCTAACTAGGTGCTACCATTATCTGACACCATTTTAGAAGAGGTGCTCCATCTTGGTACAAAGGTCATTACTAGGGGGTACCTTAAAGTCCATTTTAAAAAGTTTCTCATTGAAGGGAGATCCAGTGACATCAGAGGGACTAATGTTAGTTATGATCAAGTGTTTCCTTTTGGGGGGGTGTTACTCTAGATGTGAGCCAATGGCTACATAACTTTTATAAAAGACTAAAGAACTCCTTATGTAGTATGATTTATATTAATATTTAGAATTGGAGCTAGTAGTGTTAGAGAAACCAGGCAAATGGAAGCAGTTGGGCTCTGCTGTAAAGAAAAATTACCATATTCACCTCCTCTGGTGGAGCTTGAGCAGGCTATAAAGGAAAAGGAAAAAAATGTAACTTCTCTGTTCAAAAACTATAAGCTGCCTTACTGCCATGGGTGTTAATTACACCTTCCGCCAAAAGATCCAACTAGCTGCTAAGATTATCTGACACAGTTTTAGAAGAGGTGATCCACCTTGGGGCAAAAGACATTGCCAGGGGGTACCTTAAAGAGTATTATAAAAAGCTTGTCATTGAAGGGAGATCCAATGAAATCAACGGGTTTAATGTAAATTATGATCAAGTGATCTCATTTATTTTAGTGGTGTTCCTCTAGATGGGAAGTTCTTTGGAGGTAGGTTAATGGCTATATTTAAAAAAGAGATTTAAAAACTCATTTTGTAGTATGGTTTATATCGATATTTAGAATTGGAGTTAATAACGTTAGAAAAACCAGGCAAATGCAAGCAGTTGGGTCACGCTGTAAAGAAAAATTACCACATTCACCTCCTCTGGTGGAGCTTGGGCAGGCTAAAAAGGAAAAGGAAAAATAACTGTAACTTCTCTGTTCAAAAACGATAAGCTGCCTGACTGCCAAGGGTGTTAATTACACCTCCCGCCCAAAGATCCAACTAGTTGCTAACATTATCTGACAATTTGTTTGAAGAGATGTTCCACCTTATGGCAAAAGACATTGCCAGGTGGTACCTTAAGATGTCCTAAGCACATGTGATCTTGCAGGATTTCAGAAGCTAAGCAGGGTCAGTCCTGGTTAGTACTTGGATGGGAGACCACCAAGGTATACCAGGAGCTGTAGGTGCCTGGACTAGGAAATGGCAAGCCACTCCAGTATTCCTACCAGGACAACTCCACGGACATGTGGTCACGAAGTGTTTGTCATGACTGTAGCGACACCACACACACACACACACACACACACACACACACACACACATGAGGCAACTTCCACATATTCAATGCAGAAAGGATTTTTTTAATTATTTTAAATAAATGAATGGGAAACAAAATTTTCATCATCCGTCTAGGCCCAGTAAATAAGAACATTAAAAAAAACCTGCATCCATTAACCCTGAAATAAACAAGTGCATTGATAAAACTGTCGAGACTATATCCTTAAATCTTGGAATACTCACTGGGAAACCAAAATCAGGCCGATCCTCTGGACCATATTCCTAGGGTAAGAAAAAGACAGATAATTAGCTAGTGCCTTTCCCCATATCAGATCTCTATCACAGGGAGGGTCAACTAGGATGCTTCCTGATACCCATGGAGGACTAGCAACTAGAGATGGGCACGAAACAAACTTTATTTCATTTCCGTTATTTGTTATTCGTTTTGTTACATAACGAAACGAATAACAAACATTGTGATGAAATTGGAACGAACTGAACAGAACCATGAAAATTAGGTTCATTACGTTTTGTTTTTCATTAATGGTGACGCGCAATAAAATGAGCTGTTTTAAATTTTAAAAAATGCCCTGGACATCCATGAAAATGCAGCAATAATTATTTATACTGTCTGATAATAGCTACCGGGGGTTGGGATCCTTAAAACGTTTGTTTTTGTCTTCTCCCATAGCGATGTATTTTTCCTTTCCCTTTAAAGATGACAAAATGGATATCGCCAGCCACAAAATGGAGGCAAGCCATGTGATGGGATCATGTAAATTCTTGGCAACTTCAACCAATAGCATGCCCAGGTTGCAGACTTGGCAGGTCTGGCAGCCACAGAGTTCATAAAAAACTCTGGCAGCCCCCGTCCTCCTTGCAGTCTGTGGTGGGAGTTTTTGCAACTCGTTATTTTCACTTTAGGCCAGGCAGGCAAGTGTGTGTCTCTGTGTTCTTGCCGGCTGCAGCCTGGCTCTTAGGCGAGAGAAAGAAGAGATTTCTCTCTAGCTTCAGTCCTGCAGCCTCCCTATGTGTGTGTGTGTGCCTACCTCTCGGTGAGTACTGTCCCCTGCCCTGCAGTGCAGTCACTCTGCGGCTGCCTTGCACCCCGGGCAACACCCGCCACTGCCTTTGCAGCCTCCCTGTGTACCTAGTCTATACTGTGTCTCTGCCAGCATCCATTTTTTAGTGTTTTCCCTCTGGTCTGGGGCATGGGGGGAGGCCCATGAACGGAAATGCTTTAAAATCGTGCAAAAAGCGGGTAAAAACAAAAAAAAATGAAAAATGAATAAACGAAAATGATTTCCCCCCCAAAAAAATTCATGAAAAATGAAAACGAACCGAAATGGACCCCTCAATGAAAAACGAAAAACCGAAATGCCATATTTTCGATTCCTGCCCATCTCTACTAGCAACCATCTGTATAAACCACTGCAGCTAGAGGTTAAAAATGATAGCTCTTATGTTTTGGCTATAGCTGATACATAGCCCTCCGACCTTACATGTCACAAAGCTTGAAAAGAAGGGTTGGTCATTGTGTTTCAGTCCAACTGATTTCAGTGAATTTGATCTATGTATACTACACACCAGCACAGTGAAATCACCCACATGAGGCCAATCCTAGAAGAGGCTACAGCTGATTAGTTGAAAACCAGGAGAGGTATTTTCAGATCCTGTTTGAAATAGACAGTAGATCTATCCTAATTCTACAGTCACTATCATGTGCTGGTCCCAAGCAAGAGAGACCTATTGGGACAAATAGATCCTGACTCATGTTGACTGGCCACTCAACCATTGATTGAACGACTCTGTGCCTTCTTGAATCTTACTATAGTTTGCCAGTCAAGACCCATATCAAAGAATGTTTCTACATACCGTAACCCCACCAAGTAGCTTCCCTTTTCCGGTTTCTATACTCACTTTGCTACTAAATTCGGAACTATCCTGGCCAGAATTTTCCTAGAACAAGGGGGAAAAGCACCATTGAATGCACTGACGATTGACTGGTCAACGAACATTTGTGTAAAGCCATTCAAGCCTCAAGTCTCTTGTGTGAGCATTTAGTTGTTCCCACGTGACCTTGAAGGTTTTTCAGCAGTGGAAAGTAAAGGAGAACAAATCACTACCCCACCCTCTGTGGAAATAAAACCTGTGAAGATGACATGTTTCAAATGGTGTCCAAGTGCAACCTAAAGGCTTGACCACACATGAGAAAAGAACCTGATTTATTTCAGTTCTTTTCATGACTCTGTTGTACTGACACCATGCACTCACATTGTTTTGAACTTCATCAATTCATTTCTATTGGAAGACGCTACACTGCTCTTTAATTTTATATCAGTTGGTTTTCTCTACTGCTTCATGGGGCAATCAGCCCCCCCTTGTATTTTTGGTTTTTTTATTGTCATGATAGTGATATACTGGTAGGGCAACAAAGCTGTATGAGCCTTCTCTCATTCTTCACACTCCCCTTTCCCCCTTTACTCCCTTGTCCCCTTTTCCGTGTTTCCCTCTATGTCTGTGAAGATTCTCAGGCATCCAGGTGAGGTTATCTGGAAGTTGAGTCATGGCAACTAGACGCCTTTTCTTGTGAGATCGAGACATTTCACTATTTATCCAAGTAGCTACTTTGGTATGAGAAAAGATGGTGGGAAACTTCCAATTTATAGTTACAACTCAACTTCCAGAAGAGCAAAGAGAGCAAAAGAGAGAGGAAATAATTGCAGGTCTGAGGACATGAAGCACTCTTCCTTACAATTTAAAAAATAATAATCATTCTGTTGCAAAATGTACTTCTAGCTTGTTTCTAAGAGTTGGCCAACATTACGAACTTCCACATATTCAATGTAGAAAGGATTTTTTTAAAAAAATATTAAATAAATGAATGGGAAACAAAATTTTCATCATCTCTCTAGGCCCAGTAAATGAGAACATTACTGCACCCATTAATCCTGAAATAAAGTGCATTGATAAAACTATGGAGACTAGAGATGGGCACAAATCGGGAAAAAAATGGCATTTCATTTTGGTTTTTTTTTTTCATTTCATTGAGGAGTTTAGTTCAGTTTGTTTCATTTTTCATTAATTTTTGTGGAAAAAATCATTTTGTTGTTTCGTTATTCGTTTTTCATTTTTACCCGCTTTGCAAGATTAAGCATTTCCCGTGGGTGGGCATCCCCCAATGCCCCAGACCAGACGGAAAACACTAAATAGTAAATAAGTAAATAAGTAAATAAATAAATAAATAAATAAATAAATAAATAAATAAATAAAGATAGATAGATAGATAGATAGATATAACTGAACAAACTACCTACCTTAAAGTGAAAGTAACTATGCAGACAGCACAATCCCACCACAGCCTGACTCCACTCCACTCCTCCACAGACTGCAAGGAGGGCTGGGGGGAGCAAGAGCTTTTATGCCCTCTGGAGCTGCCAGACTTTCCCACTGCAACCTGGGCATGCTATTGTTTGAAGATGTCCAAGAATTTATATGATCCCATCACATGGCTAGCCCATGTGACTGTGCTCAATTCATGATATAGTAAAATAAGGATAAATAAAAAATAAAAATAAATTCAAGGAAGCTATGAATCGACTAAAAAAACAAACAACCAGAAAATAAAATAAAATTAAAGTGATCTGAGAAAAGGCATAAATGCATGTTTTAAGCACCTCTCACCCCCTTGCATGTCTTTTAATACCCAAGAAATATTAAGCATGTGGCTGGCATCCATTTTGTGTCATCCTTAAAGGTGGAAAAAATACATTACAATGCAAGAAAAGACATAAATGAATGTTTTAAGGACCCCAAGCCCCACTGGCAGGTATTATCAGGCAGAATAAATAATTTTTGCTGGGTTTTTTATGGATATTGAAGACGTTTGTTAACATTTAAAACAGCTCATTTCATCGCGCACTGCCATTAATGAAACAAAACATAATGAACCTAATTTTCTTGGTTCGGTTCGGTTCGTTTCTTTTCCAGTGCCAGGTTTGTTATTCGTTTTGTTACGTAACGAACCAAATAATGAATAACAAAACGATTTTTTTCCGTTTCGTGTCCATCTCTAACGGAGACTATATCCTTAAATCTTGGAATACTCACTGGGACACCAAAATCAGGGTAATCCTCGGGACGACTTTCCTAGGGTAAAAAAAGACAGACAATTATCTAGTGCCTTTCCCCATAGCAGATCTCTAACACAGGGAGGGCCAACTAGGATGCTTTCTGATACCACTGGAGGACTAGCAACCATCTGTATAAACCACTGCAGCTAGAGGTTAAAAATGATAGCTCTTATGTTTTGGCTATAGCTGATACTTAGCCCTCCAACCTTACATGTCACAAAGCTTGAAAAGAAGGGTTGGTCATTGTGCTTCAGTCCAACTGATTTCAGTGAATTTGATCTATGTATACTACACAGCACAGTGAAATCACCCACATGAGGCCAATCCTAGAAGAGGCTATAGTTGATTAGTTGACAACCAGGAAAGGTATTTTCAGATCCTGTTTGAAATAGGCAGTAGATCTATCCTAATTCTACGGCCACTATCATGTGCTGGTCCCAAGCAAGAGAGACCTATTGGGGCAAATAGATGCTGACACATGTTGACTGGCCACTCAACCATTGATTGAACGACTCTGTGCCTTCTTGAATCTCACTCTAGTTTGCCAGTCAAGACCCATATCAAAGAATGTTTCTACATACCGTAACCCCAAGTAGCTTCCATTTTCCAGTTTCTATACTCACTTTGCTACTACTTAATTCGGAACTATCCTGGCCAGAATTTTCCTAGAACAAGGGGGAAAGCACCATTGAATGCAGTGACGATTGACTGGTCAACGAACATTTGTGTAAAGCCATTCAAGCCTCAAGTCTCTTGTGTGAGCATTTAGTTGTTCCCACGTGACCTTGAAGGTTTTTCAGCAGTGGAGAGTAAAGGAGAACGAATCACTACCCCACCCTCTGTGGAAATAAAACCTGTGAAGATGACATGTTTCAAACGGTGTCCAAGTGCAACCTAAAGGCTTGACCACACATGAGAAAAGAACCTGATTTATTTCAGTTCTTTTCATGACTCTGTTGTACTGACACCATGCACTCACATTGTTTTGAACGTCATCAATTCATTTCTATTTGAAAATGCTACACTGCTCTTTAATTTTATATCAATTGGTTTTCTCTACCGCTTCATGGGGCAATCAGCCCCCCTTGTATTTCTGTTTTTATTGTAAAGATAGTGATATACTGGTAGGGCAATAAAGCTGTACGAGCCTTCTCTCGTTCTTCACACTCCCCTTTCCCCCTTTACTCCCTTGTCCCCTTTTCTGTGTTTCCCTGTATGTCTGTGAAGATTCTCAGTCGCCCAGGTGAGTTTATCTGGAAGCTGAGTCATGGCAACTGGACTTCTTTTCTTGAGAGATTGAAACATTTCACTTCTCATCCAAGCAGCTCCCTCAGTCTGAAGAAAGTGAGTCGGGACTAACTTACTTTCCTCAAACTGACAAAGCTGCTTGGATGCATAGTGAAATGTTTCAATCTCTCAAGAAAAGAAGTCCAGTTGCCATGACTCAACTTCTGGACTCCCTGCATATTTTGCCCTCTTGAGCTCTTGGTTTTTGTTTTTCTTTTGATTTGTGCACAGCGTTGGAAACATAGCCCGGGGTGTTGAAGAACATTCTGGCTTAAGAACTTAAGCCAATGGTCTGCAGTGAGCACAGCTACTGTCTTTCCGGAAGCAGGCAAAGACCTTCCTCTTCAGGCAAGCTTTCCCTCACTGAGGGACCATCTACTATGGGCCTTTTCACACGACCCCTCAGATCCGCTGGTCCCTCGGACCAGCGATCTTGAGCTTGCCGTTCCTCCGTCCCCAGCTACTGTTCTTTAGACACGGACAAAAGAAGAAAGCAGGCCAAGACCTTGCTCTTAAAGGGGCGGAGGCGAAAGAAAAACAACAAAAGGCAAGGAGAGCTCAGGCACTCTTCAAATATTTTTCACCTCCCAAAAGCAACTGAAGGATCACTTAATTGTCTGCAAACTAGCTGGTGATTTTTTATATGGCATTGCCATAGCATGATTGACATTGATTGATTTTCTGATTTCATAAGAACACTGGTGTTTTCCATGTTGCTTTTCACCCCCTCATCATGGATTTTTCTTTTCTTGTGTGCTCTTTGTAGCTCTAATATAGCTCTTTGTACCTTTTAATGTTCGATGGGCGTTTATACACGACCCCTAAGCTCCGCCGCAAATGGCTGCAAGGTCTGGACCTTAAAAATGTTTACCCACCAGCTCCGGACTTTGCAGACAATTAAGTGCGACCCCGCCCACTTAGCGCGATCAAACTGCACTTTTCTTGTACCTGCTTTTTGGATGAGACAAATATTTGATCCGGTGCAAGGATAGTGAGTGCAGGGCTCTCCTGGCTTCTGTTTGTTCTTTTTTTGCGCCCCGCCCCTTTAAGAGATCAGTATCATGCTGCCGGGAACAAAACGGAGGTACACGGGCATTCTTTTCTTTCTTTTTTCTCCGTCCCTCAGGCAGCCAGCAACCAGGAAGTGCGGAGGGGGGTGGGGCCAGAGAAGAGCGAGGAACCCCTAAGATCTCTGGTCCGAATTTAAGTGGCCAGCGGATCTTAGGGGTCGTGTAAAAAGGCCCTAAGATGCCTCTTCTAATTTCCTGTTCTTAACTTGAATATGTCGTAAATGTTTTGGACTGTATACTGTCCCTCATTGTTGTAAGCCACCTTTTTCAAGGAGAAAGGTGGGGTAAAAATATTCAAAAACCAAATAAATAAATAAATAAATAAATTAGGAATAGCTTTTGATAGAACCAGTTCAGAAGCTACTGTTCACTAGCATTCTGTGAGGACACAGCACCTGAAAATAGAGCTGCTAAACTCTAAATGGACTGGGGTGGAAGTATGGACATGGTTTTCTCACATGATCAATTGGACTTCTCCAGGGTTGAGTACCACAATGCAGTGATTTCCAACCTGGGTTAACCCCAGGTGTTCTCAAGACTGTGATTCCCAGAAGCCTTCCCCACCAGCTGTGCTGGCCAGAGTTTCTGGGAACTGTAGTCCAAGAACACTTGGGTTAACCAAGAGAGGGAACTACTGCCATTGTATATTTCCACATTCTCTGTATCACAGGGGGAGGCCCAAACAGTATATGAAAACATTATATTTTTAAAAACTACATTATCCTGCCAGCTATCTTAGAACATAAAAGCATATTATTTATTTCAAAGATGACATGTGGTTAGCTGACAAAAACACTTGCTATACTCACGGGGCGATCAAAGCGGGGACCCTTCTCTCCATTACGTCCCTAGAGCAAAGAAAAGAACTATACATTAGGAACATCCATATCCGCAGTTTCACTTATCGGCTGTCTGAAAATTGTATAAATAGCATGGTATCTGGCACTCTCTAGTGGCCAGTTCTGGTAATGAATATTAAAATATTTTTCCAGGTCCCTCCCCCTTTACTGTACTATATAGTCAGAATTTGCTATTATTCATGGATTTCAGTATCTGTGGGGTAGGAGGCAGATCCAATCCCCTGCAAATAGGGGGGTCTTAGCGCATTGTTAATTTAATCACATTGTATTTAAAATACCATGTACATCTGCTCAAAATAGCTGTTCTACGCTTGAGCCTTTAATTACTTCATGCAATCGTTCCACTCCACAGTTAAGAAGAATTAGCAGTAAATGGCAACAAATAATTATCCCGTCCGCTAGCAAACATGCATTAAATGTATTTTTAAAATGTGTTTTAAGGATCCTGAGCACTTTATCTGAAAGATCACATGCAAGTAGAAATACAATAAATTCAATTCAGACCTTAGGAAATCCAGCATAATCCAAAGAAACAGAAATGGGCAGCTAACCCAGGCACTTTCCCTGTTGTTTTCCCCAAATGAGCAATAGTAAGTCTAAAGCAGGGGTGGCGAACCTTTGGCCTTCCCAAAGTTTTGGACCACAACTCCCACTGTTCTTTACCATCAGCCACAGAGGTTTGGCATTCTGGGAGTTGCAGGCCAAAACATCTGGAGGGCTGAAGGTTCCCCACCCTGAATGAAAGAGAAGGCTCCTGTTTGGGTGTGGGATTTACATGGAAGCTACAACTTAGATAATTCAGATGCTTTGCTCCTGTGTGGTGCCTGCATCCAAGCACAAGCATCCAGTCTTCAAGCTTATGACTTCCTGGGGGGTCAAATCCATCAGGGAAAGAGCACGACGATCCACTTCTCTCTATCCACCTTATTTAAGGCTTTCCTCTGTTTCTCAAGTGTTCCTTATTGACAATGTATAGGCCAGTGGTGGTGAACCTTTGGCACTCCAGATGTTTTGGACCACAACTCCCACAGTCAGTTGTCATTGGCATTCTAGGTTCGGAATTCTGGGAATTGTGGTCCAAAACATCTGGAGGGCCAAGGGTTCACCACCACTGATATAGGCCCTTTCAGAAGATTTCTTCGGGAAGCAATGAAATATATTAACCCTTTTATTTATGAACCCTCCCCAATTCTCATTGAAAGCAGGGTTCCCAAATACTAAATTTAATAAGTTCTGAAGGTGGGCACGCAATACTCACACGGCCACCATTCGGACCACGACGACCCTAGAGCAAGAAGAAGAGCAGTAATCTGCATTCAATCATGTTAAATTTTAAAACAACAGTCAACACTGGTCAAGAACATTTTGTACTGCTTTGCTGTGTGAGCATTCCGTTGCTGACTTTCTCCCATCCCTTCATTTCCAAAATGAGTAAATGACTTCACTTCAGAGGTGTGTGTGTGTGTGTGTGTGTGTGTGTGTGTGTGTGTGTGTGTGTGTGTGTGTGTGTGTGTGTGTGTTTACAGTCGTAACCGACTCTTTGTGACCAAATGTCCATGGAGTTTTCTTGGCAGGAATACTGGAGTGGCTTGCCAGTTCCTACTCCAGGCGCCTACAGCAACTGGTGGTGATTGCCCATCCAAGTAGTAACCAGGGCAGACCCTGCTTAGCTTTTGAAATCAGGTGAGATTGGATGTGCTTGGGGCACCTAGGCAGCTTCACTTCAGAGATGCACATCTACAATTAAAAACTCATTTAGGTGCTCTTCAACCTTTTACATCATCAAGACAGAGCAAGGAGGGCCGCTGCTAATCCTGTTGCCTTCCCTGTTGCTTTAGTCATGTAACCAGCGATGGCGGTGAGCAGAAGGCCCCTGTTAGTCTGGAGGCTCTGCACTTGAGTTCCAAAGCAGATCCCCCCCCCCTGCTTTCTTGGTCATGTGTAGAGCTGGCATCTGAGCAGGGACTTCTCTTCAAGATCATCACTGCTAGGACTGTCAAAGCCCGTGGGGAGGGGCCACAGCCCATCTATCCATGCTGTGTGGGGCTTTCCTCACTTCAAAAACTCTTCTATATAAAGCAGGCATGTCCAAACTTCAGCTCTCCAGATGTTTTGGACCACAACTCCCAGAATTCCAAGCCTGTATTTCCAATGGCAAAGAACTGTGGGAGTTGAGGTCCAAAACATCTGGAGGGCCAAAGTTTGGACATGCCTGATATAAAGAATGTCAAAAGGCCTTTAAGAACATCTCTCTGAGGCATAACAATGTACCATGATCACTACCATTTTATGAACCATTGTGTCCTCACAAAGAGCACTGCCCTCAAATTCTGAATTCTAAATATGCATTCGGCTAGGAAAGTAGATGTCTTTCTCTCATTATGAACTGGAATCCTTGACTGGAAATTCCCACTGTGGCACAGATGGGCAACTGAGAGTTTTCCACATATGACTAGAGGCCTAACAATGGTCAATGCCAACAACCACTGCAAAAAAGTCCAGGACGGTTGGTGTCACCCTTACCTGCCCTTTGCATGCCACATATCACATCCACGAAGACTTGCAAACAACTGTTGGCCATCATTTTGACCACAACAACTCCCAGAATTCCAAGCCTGTATTTCCAATGGCAAAGAACTGTGGGAGTTGAGGTCCAAAACATCTGGAGGGCCATCAGTCCTATTGATTCCAAAGAATCAGCTTTATAAAGAATCCATTCTAAAATGGGATAGCCCACTTAAGCCCCCTAAACAATCTTAAAAGATAGCTGCTGATGATGTGAAGCTCTACGACATTATTTACTTCTAGTTCCCACTTGTATGTGTACTGGCTGGTATCCTATCGCTAGACCTGAGCAAGCATGAATGCATAGACTTATGGACTCAACGGCTAACTAATCAGGCAGCATATCCATTTGCTTCAATAAGTCTACTCAAAATAGGAGTAGGAACAGAACTGTAATCCTAGAATTTGTATCTGAATAATATTTCTTGAAAGGGAGAGCTGTGAAAAGCTAACACGCAACACATGATGTACTTACTTGGCCACCAAAGCCGGGACCCTTTGGCCCATTACGTCCCTGAAATAAGAACAAGATTAATATTGTTCATTGTTACCTTCTATATATAAGCAAAACAAGCTGAGGAGCCGTGTAGCCATCACAAAAACCACATACAAAAGTGGAACAGGTGATCCCTTTAGGCTACTAGAAAATTAACAAAAACGTTGCCTGACTTTTTTTTTATCTTTTCAAGGACCTTACATCTAACAAATAATTCCTGGCAAATCCATCTTTTGCCATGTTATAACCTATTGCTCTGAGGAAATGGGGTTTTTGCCCTCGAAATATTAGCAACGTTTTTGTTAATTTTCTACTAGCCCATATATATCAGAGCATTCAGCAAATCCTGTTATTTCATGCAATCATTCTCAGAATAAATAAATCATTTCTCACCAAATACTTCTGAGAGTCAACAGAACATGATTTTAAATATATACTTATACTTAATCCACCTCAGGGAAAAACAATGGATAACCTTCAGATTTTATGTGAATAGATGTCTTCACTAAGTGCAGAGCTATTAAGTTCTAAATCTAAATAGCCTCATGGCGCAGTGGTTAAACTGCTGTACAGCGGCTATAACTGTGCTCATGACCTGGGTTTCAATCCCAGGCAGCATAGGTTAAAGGTTCACTCAGCCTTCCATCCCTCCAGCTCGCAGGGGAGGGGGGGAGGACAATGTGTAGCCTCCGTAATTAACTTGTAAACAGCCCAGAAAGTGCTTTAATCACTATGGGGTGGCATATAAGCAGCCCACTTTACTTTGCTTTGTTTCGCTAAACCTACTAGGCTCCTCCTCCATGGATGAACACTCTACATGAAAGTTACAACACAGATGTTGTAGATTTCTTGCTTGGATGTGCACCTTGTATCCAAGGAGAAACATCTAGGCTTCAAGCTCATCACACCTTGGGTGGTCAAACGCAAGCAGAAAAGGCGCAGTTATCTACCCATTCTATCTACAGGCGTACCTGGGTTGACCAACACCTCCATTTACATAATTTTTGGTTCATGAAAGGAAATCCATGTATTTCTAGTTTATGAATTTTCCAGAATATGAAATGTCCGAGAGAACAGATTAACTTCGTCAGCTGAGTTATGCCTGTGTTTTGATCAGGGCTTTCCTCTGTCAATTCACATTTTTGAGTCTCTGAGGCTCGAACTGTCATGGGGACCCCTTTACAGCCAGAGACACCTGGGTAACCTCTGTTATTTTCTTCACTTGAGTTGTTCCATGAAAGATCAACACTTTTTTTTCCCAAAAATGTGGGCTAAATTAATTTCTGGGGCCCTCTGGGATTAGAGGCCCTGAAACATAAGATTCATTGGTTTTATAATAGATCTGCTCCCAGAATAGTGCTGGTAAAATAGTGCACTTGAATGACTGAGACACTTCTAAAAGAGGTTACAGTTGAGTTTCTAAAAGCCTGACGATCATCACTTGCAGGGGTGATGATAGGCCACATTTTTTTCCCTCTCAGCAATCACTTTTATGAATACTGGCCCATATTCTGTTTCTAGGACCAAGCAAGTGGTCAACCAACCAACCTGTAATCCCATTAAAGGTAAAGGAACGACTCCATTTTGGACTAATAGCAGAATACATTTCATAGAACTAGGGCCAGTGTTGTGCAAGTCCATGGCCATGTGGCCGGCATGGTTGCAAGGAAACACTGTTTTACCTTCCTGCTTTTTATGGCAGTGCCTATTTATCTACTTGCATTGACATGCTTTCAAACGGCTAGGTGAGCAGGAGCTGGGGTGATCAGCGGGAGCTCTCTCAGCTGAGTGACACCCTGGATTCAAACTGCTGAGCTGCCACCTCACAGGGGGATGTGATCAACTAATGAACAACGCTTGCTGTACTTACACGGCCGCCACCACGGGGACCCTTCGGGCCACGTTGTTCCTACAGAAAGGACAGGAACAATAATGCACATCCACTCATAAGAAAATTAAAATGCCACACACCATTGCTCAATACTCTCTCAGAACAAATGTCCTGTGTGTGATCACAAACATACTTCCTTTATATCAGGCCTGCCCAAGAAGCAGACCGCGGGCTACTGGTAGCCCGTGAAGGGTTCAAAAGTAGCCCGCCAGCCATCAATAAAGAAAGTGAGGGGATAAGTTCTCCACCCCTCCCTCCCCCATCTCAAGGACCACCACTGCCCCAGCAAAGTTCTGGGTCTGCCAGTCCACTGTCTCAGCCGAGTGGGGCAGTTCAAGGGCCATGGCACATTGAAATCTGTTCCCTCCAGAACAGATTAATTGGTTTTCAATGCATTCCTATGGGAAACCACTGCTCTACTTACAAAAGTTTTTAAATTATGAGCACGTGTTCAGAACAGATAAAATTCATAAGTAGAGATTTTAGTGTAGTAGCCCTCAGGCACTTTGGACTGGAAAAAGTAGACCTCAGCCTGTTCAAAGGTGAACAGCCCTGCTTTAGATCATGCAATTATTATCCACAGGGATAAATCATAGAATCATAGAGTTGGTGTCAGAGTCAGGGGTCATGGGGTGCAGGAACCCCGTAAGTATTTGCAGAAGCAGTCTCTTGCTGAGGATTGCAGGTGAAGTGCAGGAGGCCATGGAAGAGCTGTCTATACAGGCTTCCTATGCTGCTACTCTTTGGCTCAGCAACACAAGCATCCTGGTGATTCTTTTTGAGTTCTGGCCCTACTCTCTTCTGCTCCTGAAAGCCAAGCTCCTGCCTTGCTTCGAAATACGCCTGTGTGTTCCAATAAGTTCCTGCCGTGCTTCCAAAGACACCCGTGTCCCAAAAGTTCCTGCCTGCACCTTGTTCGTTCCTGCCTTACTCCTGAGGTGTCCCATGTGCTCCAATTGCCCTTGTCTCACAGACTCTGAGTTATTAAACTCCAAAGGGGGTCCCCCTAGGACAGGCATGTCCAAACTTCAGACCTCCAGATGTTTTGGACCACAACTCCCACAGTCCTTTGCCATTGGAAATACAGGCTTGGAATTCTGGGAGTTGTGGACCAAAACATCTGGAGGGCCAAAGTTTGGACATGCCTGCCCTAGGAGAAAAATCATTTCTAATTGACTCAGAAGCCGATAACACATTGCCCCCCATGCATGCAGGTGAGCGATTAAGCACTTCCCAGGTCAATCAGAAATACTTTTCCCCCTAGGGGGACGCCCTGTGGAGTTTAATAACTCAGCCCCCTGAACCCCAAACCTCTCCAAATTTGGGGGGGGTTGTTGTTACTGGGAAGAATCCAAAGAAGCTACCCTGCAATTTTGGTTCCTTTAGGATAAATTGTATCATTCCTAGAGGAGGAAATGGCATTTCATTTTGTAACAAAACACGTCCTACCATTTTGTTACGTGTTTCATTTTTCATTTCCTGCCTGTCTCTGGTAGACAGTAAAGGTAAGTCAGACTCATCACCTTTTATTTTATACACGTTGCTGTCATTGTGAAAAACAGTACTACAAAATTGTAAAATCATTAGGTTTGGAGAGTGGATTGCTATACTTACATGGACTCCAAATGGATGGTCATCCTGGTCAGGATTTTCCTAGGTCAAGAACAAATACAATATGAAAACTCAGATTGTCCAGCTGTCCTGCTTATGAATGAAGCCTGTCACCAAGCAGAAGTGTGTCCATTAGAGTCTGATTGCTGCTAGGGTGCCTAAAGCCAGAGGGGAGCAGATGCAATTGGCTATCCATCTCTATCCATCTTGAATACGGATTTATTCTGTTTCCAGAGTCTACTCTATAGAGATTACAGATCCTTTCAGAACATCTCTTTGTGGAACAGAGACAAGGGACACTAGCACTTTCATTTCCATTTGTTTGTTTGTTTGTTTTTGCTCTTTTATCTTGTCCATCTACCATATTGCTAAGTTTATGAAACCTGACAGAGCATGGCTACTAAACTGAAACTTATTAATTTAAGAATGTGAAGGTGTTATACTCACTTCATCGCTATCACTGTTGTCATGCTTGCCAGGTTTTTTCTTCAGCTAGAACAAAAAAGATATTGTGCATTGAATCATATGAAATAATACACTAGATCTCTAGTTACTCCCATCCATCCATCCATCTGAAGATTTGTTTGTCCAGCTGTCCGTCCGTCCATCCATCCATCCATCCATCCATCCATCCATCCATCCATCCATCCATCCATTCAAAGAATAAATTGCTCTGCATCCAGGATTTCTGAGCTACTAAATTTAAAATTATTAATTTAGAAATATGAATGTGTTATACTTACTTCATCATCAGGACCATGATCACCCTTGCCATGTTTTTTCTTCAGCAAGAAAAAGAAAGAAATTGTGCATTGAATCATATGAAATTTAAAATATATTAGATCTCTTGTTATTCCCATCCACTCAACCATTTGTCCATCCATCTGTCCGCCCATGTGTTTGCTTGTTTGCTTGTCTGTCTGTCTGTTCATCATCCATCCATCCATCCATTCGCATAATAAATAAATTGTTCTGCATCCAGGATTCCTAAGCAGTGTACAGTACAAGAGAACAACTAAATATCCCCCATGCAATGAACGAATGCATTAAAAATCCGTAAAGGCAAAGGGCATAAAACTGTGTGCAATCAGAAACCCTCTTCAGACTTCTTTAAACCTACCAAGAGATAAAAAGCCAGCCTTTTAAAATGCATCTTTGACAAAAAGTGGCTATCCTGCATAGCAGTAAATTGGCAGAATAATCATATAACGATCTAGAAAGGCGATCTAGAATTGAGAGACTGGGATCAAAAAGTTAATAAGTTTTTCTCCATGGGGAAAGTAGATGTGCATCTTTCACATTTGACTCCAAATAATCAGGGATGTTCATTAGCTGGCACCAAAGCAATTTTTGGAGTTGGAATATTGTATTAATGTAAAAGACTGTCCATACTCACCACAAATCCTTGAGGCTCTTACATCCTAGAGCAGGGATGCCAAACTTTCGGCACTCCAGATGTTTTGGACTGCAACTCCCACAATCCTTTGTCATTGGTAATACAGGCTTCGAGTTCTGGGAACTGTGGTCCAAAACTTCTGGAGTGCCAAAGGTTCACCACCATTACCCTAGAGCAAAGTGCTGCAAAGCATAACTCTCCCTATATATTTGGATTAAAACTCCCATTAGTTCAACACAACACAGACAATAGTGAAGAAAGCTGGGAGATTTCTACTGCTGCTCAATGCATCTCCCAATGTACTCCACCATTACCTACCTCCTCCATTTACTAGATCCACCACTGGCCATGTCCTCTCCTAAGCCTTCAGGGATGATGTCCCATGGGCTGCCCTGAAGGGTAAAAGCAAACTTACCGAATCGCTCTCCTTTAGACAAAGGAGAATGACCAGCAGAAGAGCAGCCACAATCTGGAGCTTCATCTTGGCTTCAGCGTTGGTGTCTTTCAGGACCAAAGTCACCAATTTGAGGGTTGAGGACCTGGGGCTGCTGAATTTGTACTGTTCTCTCAAGTACCAAGCTTGGTTGGCCAAAAGCAATGGATCCTTTGACAAAAGGGCTCGTCACTTCTTGTCCTTAAGGAAATGTCAACTTATCATAACTATCGTTGAATGGTTAGTGATTGTTGGCATCAAACGTCAGGGGCCAAATGGCTCCTAAAGAGGAGGTGACATTGTTCTCCTTAACTTGAGTTAAGCTCACGAGTTAAGCTCGCTATTATAACAAGATTACTACCAGAGGCCTAAGGTAGTAGAATAATCTTTAAGATGATCCAATGTACAATATGTTCTTGTCCTCAGGGAGAACAAAGGGAGAGCTGCCAAATATGTGGAATGAGGTACATAGCATGGATAACATTTCCACTTCATGAGACAATGAAGGGTGTTTTACCAAACTGGAATGAAATTCTGAATAGGAAAATCCGGAAGAACATTCAAAGAATAAAGCAGGATTGAGTTTGGTAAGCTGGTATCTTAATGCCATTGCTTTTGAATATACTAAGAAGAACTCCATACCTTTTTGAAAAATCAGCAACATGCGGAAACTTTTGAAACTTGGAAAGTTAACTACAAATCCCAAATGAATTGCTGCATGTAAAACTTATAATTTAGAGATGGGCACGAATGTTGATTCGTTTTGGTTCGGTTTGTTTTAGGGTTCAGTTCATTTTGTTTTGTTCTAAATGGTTTTTTTAAAAAAATCATTTCGTTGATTCGTTATTTGTTTTGTGTGTTGTGTGTGTGTTTGTGGGGGTGCTTGTGCAACTTTGGCTGGGGGAAAGAGGGGCTTAATCTTCCCCCCAGCCACTGTGTGGTGGGGGAAAGAGCTCCCCCAGCCAGCACCTCTCAGCTGAGAGGCGCTGGATTGGGACCAGCACCTCAAAGAGACCCTTCTCTCTGCCTCCACATGAGGAGGTGAGGAACGGGGTCTCTTTTAACATATTTCCCCACAGCGGATGGCAGCACCGAGACCCTTTAAAGAGACCCTTCTTCCCTATCTTTGGCTGGACCTCTTTAAAAATGGCCCAGTCACCACCAGGGGTTCTCTCCAGTGCTGACTGGGCCATTGTTAAAGGGGTCCAGCTGATGACAGCTCGGAAGGATCCCTCTAAAAATGGTCAGGGCGCCAGTATGGAGCTCTCCCGCTGGTGTCCCGACCATTTTCAGAGGGATCCTGCCGAGCTGTCATCGGCTGGACCCCTTTAAAAATGTCTGAGTCACCAGCAGGGGTTCTCCCCGGTGCTGACTGGGCCATTTTTAAAGGGGCCCAGCCGATGACAGCTCGGTCAAATAGTGATGGGGAGATAACTGGATCTGAACATCTCCAAAAGACTAGACCAGCTTTAGCTCCAGTTGCTGAAGAACCTAATGCTGACCATGACCCAAAGGTGGCACCGTTTGCTGGGTAGCCACAGACCTGTCAGAGTAGCCACGATGCTGCTGAAGGCATCTATAATGGGAATGTGACCATCAAAACTGGACCATAGAGGAATGGAAGATGGATCTGATGAGTCACGTTTTCTTTTAGATCAGGCGGATGGCTCGGTGTTTTTGCATCATTTAGCAGGATGTACTGTGGGAGAAACACTAGAGCTGGAAATGGTCTAGGGCAGAACCAGGGACTGATGTGCTAGAATATATGCATTCGTTTTGAGCTTCAGGCACTGATGAAACACGGCTTCATTGTATGGGAAAGCGGAAATGTTTTCCTTGCCACGCACTTCATTGCACATCCTTTGAAAAGGTCAAGTGGTGTCCCTGTTAACACCCCAGTTAAGGAGCCTAATGCTGCCTCCTCTCAAGGAGCCATTTGGTTCCTGATGTTTGGCGCCAACAATCACTAACCATGAAATGATGGTTGTGATTTGACCTTTCTTCAAGGATAAATCGTGACAGGTCCTCTTGACAAAGGACCCATTATGTTTGGTCAACCATATTTGAAACTTCAGGAGATTCGGAACTTCAGTATAAATGCAGCGCCCTTCACCTTGGGGACTCGGACCCTGAAAGACACCCATGTCAAAGCCAAGATGAAGCTCCAGGTTGTAGCTTCTCTTCTTCTTGTCTTCCTGCTTTTTCCAAAGGACAGACTTTCAATAAATTTGCTTTCACTCTCAGGGTGGCCCATGGGACACCATTCCTGGATGTTTAATGGAGGACATAGCCAAAGGGTGGCTTGCCCCATGCTGTTGGACTGCATCTCCCAGCGTTCCTGTCTGTTGTTTGTTCTGACTGGAGTTGATGGAAGTTGCAGTCCAAATACAGTGGTACCTTGAGTTGCGACATTAATCTGTTCCGAATGCACATTTGGAAGTCAAATTGACATCCAGCTTGTGTTGTGGGGAAAGCATTTCCCCACTTTAAGTGTGCTCACCTTTTAAAAATCTCCCTCCTTCTGCTGGGTCAGGGACCTGCCACAACAGAAGGAGGGAGATTTTAAAAAGGCAAAGGCACCAAAAGTGGGGAAAAGCTTCCCCCACGTTGGCATGTTTGCCTTTTTGATATCCAGCTCCTCGTGTTGCATGCCGCATAGCCAGAAATTGTTCCCCAGCTTTCTAGTGCATGAGACAATGTCTCGCCGTAATCAGGTTGAGATGGAGTGTCCCGAAGAGGCTGCCTGGCTATGACAAGATGCTGCCTTGTACGCTAGGCAGCTGCAGGCTCCGGTCCTGCGTGCACCCAAGTCCTCGCCCTGGCAGTCACATAGGCCCCCCTTGTAGCTTCTGCTCCTGGGCTCGGTCTGGCTGCAGGGCTCCAGGATGGCAGCGGTGGTGGCTCCTCTGGCCTGATCATGGCTTTTCCCATTTGGGAAGGCATGCAGAGATGACAAGACCTCGATGTCCTTTCCTCTGACCAGCCCACTCCGCTTCTTAAGGGGGAACCACAACCACCACTTTTGTGCTCCCCATGGAAGCTGGGGAGTGCAGGGCAGAGGAGGGAGGGAGACCCCTGCCGCTGCCACCACCTCCGCCACCGAGGCCCTGTGAAGGAGCCCTTGGCCCACATGACTGGCAGCCCCTTGCTGCCACAGCCACCGGCTCCTGGCTAAGCACATTTTCCATAGGAAATAAAGGAAACTGGGGCCCGGAACGAATCATTTGAATTTCCATTGTTTTCTGTGGGGAAATTTGCTTTAATACACGAGTTCTTTGGTTTATGAGCCTGCTTCCGGAATGGATTATCTTCCTTAACCAAGGTACCTGTGCACTGGAGAATGGTGCATTTTGATTTTACAAAAAAATGTTGAAATGTACTATCCCATTCAAACCTGAAATATTTTTGTTAAATATCATGCCAGAAATTAAGGACGTTAAAGACAAAACATTTACTGATGCATATGATAACTATAGCATAAATTTTATTTGCTAAATACTGGAAAACAGTGGAAATACCTGACCGGGAAGAACTCTTGGAAAAGTGTTTTGAAATGGCAGAGATGGACATACTGTCAGAACTGTTGATAGACAGAGAGATTTACAGAAGGCAAAAAAAGCTGGAAACCTTTACTAAAATATATGAATGATTTAATTGAGACAAAACATCCTTTAGGAAATAATCTAGATTGTTGGTCTCTTATTTTTTTAGGATGGAATTGGAAGACAAAATGTAACCCTGTTAAAATGTATAAATAGTAGGTGCATAAGGTGGCATGTCAGTAATTTATGTTAATGTTTCTTTTGTCTTTTCCTTTTGTTAATAAAATAAATATTTAAAATTAAAAAAAAAGAAAGCTGGAGACCATTCTATGACTTTTATGAAAAGAATTCCGTAACTAAGTTACTCCAACAGTATATTAGATTCATAATCTGTTAGTAAGGGAAATGATGTGAACATGCCATGTAATGTTTTCCTTTTTACCTACAGAACCCAACACCTGACCCATACCCATTAGTTACCCCTTGAGTATGAAACAATAGAAGATGTTTTAAATAATAATGATAAGAAGAAGCCTGGAGACTATTTTGCTGGTGAAAATATACCCCACTTTCCCCGATACGCAACTCATGTTGCTTTCTGCTTAGGTGCTAAACTGTTAGAAAGGACACTGTATCTGAATGGAATGAATTCAGCATGAAAAAAAAATTAAATTGACAGAACAATTGAAGAGAGACAGTCTTTTGGGACAGAATTATATGCTGCCATTTGATGATGATGATGATGATGATGATGATGATGATGATGATGATGATGATGATGATGATGATGATGATGATGATGATGATGATGATGATGATTAGTGTAGAACACTATTATTATAATTAGTGTAGAACAATCAGCCTTGGTAGCAGGAAAGGCACTCAAAATCAACCAAAAACAGAACGATAGCCTCTCCCCGCCCCCCCAGTCACTAAATAACTTCCAATTTGTTTGGAGCCTGATTGGGAAGAGGAAAAGTGTAGCAATTGGTATTGTCAGCTCTTGCAGCATCTCCAGCGGGCAGATCTAGAAAACAAAAATGTGTTGAAATGCTGGCGAAAAGGCAGGTCTCTCTCATTTGATATACAACAGGATGGGGGATGGGTTCTGCCCGCCACCCCATATAGATACTGAAATCTGCAGATACTTGTTGCTGTTGTTGTTGCTGTTGTTGCTGCTGCTGTTGTTGTTGTTGTTGCTGCTGCTGTTGTTGTTGCTGTTGTTCAGTCATTCAGCATTCACTGCAGATACTCTACTAGTGAATGCTAACTATATAGTATAGCAAAGGTGGGGGGGAAACCAGAACAAATATTTTAACATGTATTAGCCACGAGAGGATGCCAGATACCATGCTATATATAATATTTTCAGACCATGGATAAGTGAAGGGGTTTTCCCTTAATGTCTGCTTCTTTTCGTTGTTCTTTCAACATGCTTGGGTGTTGCTGTTTTAAAAGATGCAATTAAAGTCTTGCATTTCATTCAACACTTCCCCAGAGTCAATAGTTAGTCTAATAATTATAATTAGAGATGGGCACGAAACGAACAATTTTTCATTTTTGTTTTTTTTTTTGTTTCGTTACGCAATGAAACGACAAATGAATTTTATCTCTAAAATGAAACAAAATGAACAGAAACACCAGAAATTTTGTCATCCGTTTTGTTTTCGTTACGGCAATACATTGAACTGCTTTGAATGCTAAAAAAACAATCACAAAAAATTGAAATAAATGGTAACGAAACGGTAACGAAACAAAAGAAAACGAAAATGATTTTTTGCAAAAATTCATGAAAAACGGAAACGAACCGAAACGGACCCCTAAACGACAAACGACAAATGAAACACCATTTTTTTGATTCATGCCCATCTCTAATTATAATGTATTGCTCAGTCAATTTTGACTTATGTTGAACTTTTTCAGAGTTTTCCAGGTAGAGAATATGCAAACATGGTTGACCTTTCCCTTCATCTGGGGGGACATCCTGGAACTTTGCAGATTGCCCAGGACCATAAATGAGATTTTTTAAAGGTTGTAGAGCAGTGGTGGTGCACCTTTGGCATTCCAGATGTTTTGGATTGCAACTCCCAGAATTCCAAGCCTAGATTGCCAATGGCAAAGGGCTGTGGGAGTTGTGGTCCAAAACATCTAGAGTGCTGACAGTTCGCCACCACTGCCTTAAGAGACCTGTCATGAGTCCATGCCTATTCCCTCCAACACTTGACCAGTCTCTTTGACTAAGCCTTCAGAGACATTCTCACCAGGAGCTTGGATCGTCCATCAGCCATCTGTGTGTTTGTTGTGCATTTGGTAGAGAGAGATGATTTGAGGTTGTTGGAGAAAAGATGGCAGCGGGGGGGGATTGGGGCTAACCATTAGATTGGAGGGTAATTTAAACGGTTGTTAATCGCCCACTAAATAGCGAGGCATACAAAAAGTAGATTAAAGTTAAACGAATAAACAAATCTGATGTGGAAATAACATGGGTTTTTAAATAAAAAAATACATTAGATGGACAGGAAAATAACAGTGACAGATTTGTCGATCCCTCGCTGGACTCACCTGAAGAGATCCCCGTGTAAACCATTCAGGATGTCTAAGCCTAGAAAAAGCAAATGCCAGGGAAACAGCTCAGAGGAAGCAAAAACGGTCAAGACCCATCCTTTGGAACCCACAGGAGAGAGTTCATTATGGAATTGCTAGAAAGAGGTGGGAGTAGACTGCGAATTCCTTCGCTTACTTCTCATAATTCAAATGCAGCTCAAAATGATGCTTCTAGCTGAATTTCTTTTTTTTTTTTTAAATCAGAATGTGATGAACCCCTCGCCTTTCATCCAGAGTGCACATTCGTAATGAGGCCATGGCCTTCTTGCTATAAAAACAATTAAAACAGCTATGCCTGACTAACCAATTTACTTCCAAGCTCTGGGCAACGGCATTTTTACTGATAATCAATGGCAGCATCCAATTTAAAATCTATCAGGAATATAATCCACTGATATCAGTGGGACTGCTCTTATTTGTGGCCAATCGGTCCCTTTTATTTCAGTGGAACTACTCCAAGCGAGACCAGCATCGGATATAGTTCAAAACTAAGAAATGGGTGTGAAAAGATATAGATTTGCTGCAAAAGAATGCTTACCTCTCCAACATTGGGTGCAGATGTTAGCAAAGGAGGCTATAAAAGAAAAATGAAGAAATACTGTGTTCTCAGGAGAATACAAAACACACTTATGTGCTTATTCGTGCTTTCCTTCACCTCCATATCTTGCATTTAAACTGCTCAGATTTCTAATTTGGCATTGGAAGCATGAATTTAGTTCTGACGTGTGGCACATATTCCTGAGAAAACTGTATTGCTGGAGGGGGTGGAACACTCACAAGGTTATTTAATGGTTATTTGACCATTGCTTTCAGGTTCTTCCCCACAAAACTAAGAAATGGGTGTAAAAAGATATAGATTCGCTGCAAATGAGTGCTTACCTCTCCAGCATTGGGTGCAGATGTTAGCAGAGGAGGCTATAAAAGAAAAATGAAGAACTACTGAGTTCTCGGAACAATACAAAATACATGTGTTTATTCATGCTTTCTTTCACCTCCATATCTTGTATTTAACCTGCTTCAATTTCTAATTTGGCATCGGAAGCACAAGCTTAGTTCTGAAGTATGGCACGTAGAGATGGGCACAAAACAGAAATATAGTGTTTCATTTTGTTTTGTTTCACTCTTCATTTTGTTTCATTTCGTTAATAACAGATTTTAAAAAAGAATTTTCAACATGAAATGAAATGAAATGAAACACTCCATAAGCCTATACATAATGGGGAGCTTTCCTTTTATTTATTTAACAGGGAGCCCTCTGCTTTAAATCAAAGACCCTCAAACTTTCTAATCAATTTGCTTTAAAGCAAAGAACACTCTGTAAAAAAGCTAGAGACCTAATGGCTAGCTGCTGCACAGAGAGATCGGAGAGATAAGCTCAACAGCTGGTTGGCGGCACGGCAAGGGAAGGAAGGAAAATATTAAAAAATAACCTCCCCAGTCCTACTTAATCAGGAAAAGTTAGGAAAACAATCATTTTAAATCAACTTGCAGACACAGCCAGCAAAGGGAAGAGCTCAGCTCCTGGCTAGCTTCAGGCAGATCAAGATCGGAGATAAGGTATCTGAACAGATAAGGCGCAGGAAGGAAGGAAAACAAATCCATCAGTTTAAAAATAAACCTCCTGTTCTCAAGATGGCTGGATCAAGAGGCTAGGTCGAATCGTTTCATTTCTTTAAAAAATAGTGTTTCATTTCATTTCTTGACAACATGCTCTTTGCTGTTTCGTTTCACTTCATAAGGTTTCATAAACTTATGAAATGATGAAACAGTGTGCCGTTTTTCATATGGTGTCCATCCCTAGTGGCACATATTCTTGAGAAAACTATGATTGGAGGGGGTGGATTACTCACGAGGAATTCCTTTAACGGTTATTTGACCAATGCGTTTAGGTTCTTCCCCACAAAACTAAGAAATGGGTGTGAAAAGATATAGATTCACTGCAAAAGAATACTTACCTCTCCAGCATTGGGTGCAGATGTGAGCTGGGAGGCTAGAAGAGAAAAATAAAGAAATACAGAGTTCTCAGGAGAATACAAAACACACCACACATTTGTTCATGTTTTCCTTCACCTCCATATCTTGCATTTAAACTGCTTCAATTTCTAATTTGGCATGGGAAGCACGAGCTTAGTTCTGAAGTGTGGCACGTGTTCCTGAGAAAACTGTATTTTTGGAGGGGATTGACTACTCACAAGGAATTCCTTAAATGGTTGTTTGACCAATGCTTTCAGGTTCTTCCCCACAAAACTAAGAAACGGGTGTAAAAATATATAGCTCTCCTGCAAAAGAATGCTCACCTCTCCTGAATTGGGTGTAGTTGTTAGCAGAGAAGGCTATAAGAGAAAAATAAAGAAATACTGAGTTCTTAGGTCAATACACACATGTTTGTAGGAAAGTAATAATCACTGGGAATCCATCTGCTGGATATGCCTGGGATGGATGTTGAAGAAAAGGAAAGAATATTCCGTATGTTGGTGCTAGATTTTTGTAGCAACTCTAGCAAAGAACGTGTTAAAGACTAACATATTTTATTTGGCACTAGCTTTTGGGGACTGCAACCCTCCTTAACGTCCTTGATAAACTCAGTTTCATATGTTAGAACAAAGTCGGCAGCTCGGCAGTTCGAATCCTGGGTGCCACGCAGTGGAGTGAGCTCCCGCTGTTAACCCCAGCTCCTGCCAACCTAGCAGTTTGAAAGCATGTAAATGCAAGTAAATAAATAGGTACTGCTGTAAAAATGGGAAGGTAAAACAGTGTTTCCTTGCAGCCATGCCGGCCACGTGGCCATGGATTTGCACAACACTGGCTCTTCGGCTTGAATATGGAGATGAGCACTGCCCCTAGAGTCGGATACGACTAGCACACATGTGCAGGGGGGAGCCTTTACCTTCACCTATCAGACCAGAAAGCATGTTAATGTTGGAAAGTGGTTATCCAGCCGTGCTTCTGTTTGATTCTGCGAAATCAAACTACAACAAAGCGGAACTCTAAAATCCCAAAGACCAGCGCCAAACTGGGCAAGTTGTCATAATCCCCGAGAGGACAGAAGGTGCAACCATCAGCTGCTGTTCAGTGTGACACACTAGGATGTTTCCAAAGCCTGTTTCTTCCTAGGCAAGGTGCTTTGTTTTGCAATAAGGTCATTTGAAGGTGCACCCAAGCTTCATTTGTCGGTCTGATGGCTGAGGCACACCTCTCTAAGGAAATCCTACTGAGAGGCAGAGAGCAGAAAATACCATTTACAGTATTTTTGAGGTTTTATTTGAGCAAGCCATGATATGTGAGGAGGAGGTTGACAAGAAGGAGGAACCAGCAAATTAAATCTATAGGACCGACCATCCTATAGAATAGTGGTGGCAAACCTTCGGCACTCCAGATGTTTTGGACCACAACTCCCACAGTCCTTTGTCATTGGCAGTACAGGCTTGGAATTCTGGGAGTTGCAGTCCAAAGCATCCGGAGTGCCGAAGGTTCGCCACCACTGCTATAGACCATCCTCCTTTTGTGTGTTGATTCTACAAGGAGGAAGGAAGAACATACTTGGAATATAGCTTAGGAAAGTGGACATAGGAAGGTGCGTAGGTGTACTGGCAGGAAATGAATACTTACAGGAGTGGTAAATCCTGAAGAAGGCTAAAGGGGGTGAAAAAAAGGCAAGAATTATTTTTCAAGACATAGCAGCAAAGGAAGGTTCTTTTTAAAAAAGATGAATACTCACCCATTCTGGTTGTCCTGGAAAAGGCTTTTAGAAAGAAAAGAAACAGGAAAAGTTTGTGTTACAAAATTATACAAAAGAGAACCAATTTTAAAAATAGATAATAGTGACATATTTTGAATTCTCTGGAGAAGACAAAAAAAAAAAAAGACAGGCATGTGTTTTATTTTAAATTTGCACAGAAGATGAATATCATGGTTTTTATGGTGTGTTTTTCAAATGGTTTTACACTGGTGTTAAACTGTTAGTTATCTAAATAGCATAATGGCTGAAATTTGATTGCTTATCATGGAATGCAACAACTAAAGTAGGACCTCTGAGTTTGTGGTCAGCCAATTATCCATAAGTCCCACTGATTTGATGCTCCTATTCTAATTGTAGCTTACTGACTAGGCAACATGATTTCAGCCTAGATGTCTGCCTGTTGTGTAACTGTGTAATTCATCATGTTTTTATTTGTGTGTTTTAAAAAAAAAATCCACATGTGAGCCAAGTCATGTCTCAGTATTTGGAGAATGGTGGCACAGAAGCAAAATACATAAAAACATGTGATTCTAACTAAGTGCAAAGAGGAAATAAATACACATTCTGTACTTGGCGAGAGAAAGCAGGAATTATTGTTAGGGTGGGAAATGCAGCAAGGCCTGGCAGCTCCTCCTTTGTGAGCATTGCACGCCACTGTGACAACACCCTGGAAGCAAGAGAACTACATATGTAAAAATCATCAGCCAATCCCAGCAGGAGGGTGGGGGATTGCATGGTATAAAAAGGGTGGAGCCTGGTCTGTGAGTTGAGAGTTGAAAGCTGAGAGTGCTGAGAGAGCACAGCTCTGTTAGGGCCTTTTTACACGACCCCTAAGATCCGCTGGCCACTTAAATTCAGACCAGAGATCTTAGGGGTTTGGTGGGGGCACTTCCTGGCTGCTGGCTGGTGAGGGGAGGGAGAAAAAGAGAAAGAAAAGCATGCCGCTCACCTCGTTCTGCCTCTCGTCTCTGTAAAAGTAGCTCTTAAAGGGGCGGGAGCCAAAAAACAGCAAACAGAAGCAAGGAGAGCCCCGCACTCACTATCTTTACATCGGATCAAATAATTTTCACTGTCCCAGAGCAGATACAAGAAAAGTGCACTGGGACGCGCTAAAGTGGGTGGGGTCGCACTTAATTTCCTGTTAGCTCCAGAGGTGGTGGGTAAACATTTTTAAGCTCCGGAGCTGGGAGCCATTTGCCCCGGAGTTTAGGGGTCGTGTATAAACGCCCTTAGAGTTCAGGCAGGCAGGTAGGTTAGGTGTGAGGGCTTTACTGTTTACTGTTTATTAAAGACAGGGAGGCTTGAAGATTTGATTTAATCCATTGTATGTTTAAGGCAATGCATACCAACTTCAGTCGTTGCTGTATTTATTTATTTTCCCAATAAACATAATCATTATTTTTATGTTATACATCTGAGTCTGTCCCAGTTCATAAGGCGACAATTTAAAAGGTGGCAGCATTACCAAGTAGATCCTGTGAAGATTAATAAGTTGGTTCCCTACACTTCACATTTTCATCACAGCCACTCCCCTGCAATGTGGGGGATGGGGTCAGAAGAAGTGGCGCACAGTGTTTAAAATGACTTTTAACCACCGACCCAACCACTTGCCTCAGTGGCTAAAAATATTGACCCAAATATAAGTCGAGGGCCCCTTTTGTTCAGCCCAAAATTAGGGCTGAAAAACTAGACTTATATTCGAGAATACACAGTATATGAAACAAAAGACAGTCTACTAGTGAATACCATTTGATGGACATGCCTCTGCATGGTGGTGTCCATTGCCTTAGGGAATTTTCCAAGCTCTTTTGTGTATCTTCAGACAATTATGGTGAAATGTGGAAAAATAAAGTTGCAATTTAGAGTCGTAAGGACTGGGGTATACAGGAAATGGTGGCAATTAAGCAAACAGAGTGACAGGCCTAACCCTAATCCTAACCCTAACCCTAATCTACTGCTCTCAACAATTATAGTTGTTATAATGACACTGTCATGTAATGTCTCAAAGCTGCAAGTGTAACGTGAAAGCAATTTAGCACTAGACCGCTAAGAGTCTTTTTCTTTTTAAAAAAAAAAAGTTTCAAAGCATACTAGAGTGTGGAAAAAGGCAAAAGCAATGAAGGAACTGGGAATCCGGCCTTAAATTAAAAGGCTCAGTTCAAAACAGGCCACCAGTATGGAGCGTCAGGATAGTGACCATGCCTGAACTGTTCAATGTTATGGGAGAAAGCTGCTGTAGAATTTACAGGGCATAGAAAAGTGGACCGGTGAATTGGTAGGAAATGAATATTTACAGGAGAAGGAAACCCTGAAGAAGGCTAAAAAGGGGTGGGGGAAAAGGCAAGAATTATCTTTCAAGACAAAGCAGAAAAGGCAGGTTCTTTTTTGAAAGATGAGTGGGCCCTCTCCCTACAACAGTTACTGAGCTCCTCAGGAGTGTCACCTGTGAAGAATGAGAACTAGGCTATATATAAGAAGTGGCTTCTCTCCTCAAACCTTTGCCTCAGCAACATAGTGTGTGGCTTCTGCTTGGTCTAAATTCTTACTGCCCAGGTAGTAACCCTGCTCCGGTTCTGTCCCCTGCCTTCTTTCGTGACCCTGGACCTTGCTGATATCTGCTGCCTTGGCTTGCTTGCTCCACTTGACTCCTGATTCTTGGTCTGTCTGACTCTGGTTTGCCTAACCCCTTGAACTTGGTCATGGCTCATCTGGACTTGAACTACTGATCTGGTAGATTGCACCCTTGGTGGTTGGGCTATTGTAACTTGGTTCTGCAGCCTGGCCCAGGACTGTGTCGTGGTGGCTTTGCCCGGACCATGACATGATGGAGGGGAACACCAAAACACAGAACTATTTAACCACTAGAGGCATGTCCAAACTTCGGCCCTCCAGATGTTTTGGACCAACTTCCACACTCCTTTGTGATTGGCAATAAAGGCTTAGAATTCTGGGAGTTGTGGTCCAAAACATCAGGAGAAGTTTGGACATGCCTGCAGGTTGTCTAAATGCTGGTCGATAAGGAGGAAAAATTGGGGTAAGGAGAGAAAAAGCAGTCGGTCATTATCTCCATACCTCAGATCTTCTTGCCTATTAACACTAGAATATCATAAATGGTGTTTACTTTGGGAGAGAATTGCTTAATTTAAGAAATCACTGGGAAATCATTTGTGGCATGCTGAGGTGTGCGATTCAGGAGCCAAATGAAAATGCCTGCTGTGATTTCATACCCTGGGGAATTTGCAGGTAAATGCTACACCATCTGCAATAATAATGATACTAATGGCCTGGTGAACATGTTTATCTCACAGTAAATCCCATGATTAGAGATGGGCACGAAATGAACTTTTGGTTTGTTTCGTTATTCGTTATTCATTTCATTATGTTCGATGGGGACTTTTAACCTCCCCCCCCAAAAAAAAGGAGTGCCGACCTGGCCCCAGGGGTGGCCAGGTTGGCGTTCTAAAAAAAATAAAAAAAAAAAAAAGTGCTGACCCTGCCCCAGGGGCCGCGCAGTCTGCACTTGAAGGGAAAAACAAATAATGAATCAAAATGAACAATGAAACAAATATTTCAAAAAAATTCATAAAAAACGAAATGAAACGAAATGAACCTTAGAATGACCCGAACCAAAAGGAATTGCCATTTTTTTCAGTTTGTGCCCATCTTTACCCATGCTCTTTGACCAACAAGTGGGATGAACGAGGGGGGAAGGAGAAAGAAGGCAAGCAATGCATGGCAACACTCCTTTCTGGACCTTAGCTCTCAGTCAGAAGAAATACTTGGGAAGACCCAAGTAGGCAAACTAAGTCACACTCACCATGTCATGGAAGGGAGGAGGACGATAGAAAGGAGGAAAGTCAGGATCAATCTGCAGAAATAGGCCAAAATCCCATTAGATTCAATAATAATAATAATAATAATAATAATAATAATAATAATAATAATAATAATAATAATAATAATAATAATAATAATAATAATAATAATGATGTTATTTATTTATTTATTTATTTATTTATTGGATTTTTTATAGTGCCCATCTGGCAGTAAATTATTATTTTATAATAAAACATGGAACTGTAGAACTAGAAAGGACCTTATACAGCACTAAGTCCAAGCCCAGTTGAGAAGGCATAGTGTGTGTGTGTGGGGGGTTTCAGCTACCAACCTCTGTCACGTGCCTGTATCACTATGCAACATGCCTGCACTGCCTTCTTAACATGAGGCAATCCATTTCATCTTGGTCAATGATCCTTTTACGTTCCACAAAAAGGAAAGCATCCCTGAGGCCATGCTTGGTCTGTGCACATGTACAGGTCTGTTCAATAGAACATCCTCAGTGCACTTCACAGAGCAAGAAGAGAAAAAGAGAAGGAACAGATCTGTGCCATAAGGATCTGGTGCATTCTTGTTTAGGGTGTGAATAATGCTCATATTCTTTATCCTGGTTTATCTCTAGGCTATCACAGCAACATAAGGCTCTGTGATGAATATTTTGAAAGCCACCACACTCATCATGCCCCCCAATGGCAAAGAACCCGGATTTGTTTTCATTACAATGACCATGTTTTTGCACAAAATGAACTCCAATGTGGAGATGGGCACGAACTGCCAGTTCAGTGGTTCGCGCTGGTTCGCTTTTTTAAGCCAAACAAGTGTTTGGCACTCCCCAGAGCCACCACCTCCAGCGAGTACAAACTCAGAGGCATTGCTCTGGCTTCCCTGCCCCATCTCCTCCAGGTGCTGCCTCTAAACGGGCACCTATTGGGAAGCATTGAGCACCCGTTTGCAAAACCAGTGATTCGTGCCCATCTCTATTCCAATGTTGTTAGGTTTTTTTTTAACTGACACCGCAAATTTCTTCCTAGTCAGCATTGAAGTCATTCATTGTTTTACCAAAGGGAAAACAACGGCTGTTGATTCTCTGTCCAGGTCTCTTACTGCTTAGCTGTACAATGTGTGAATTTCATTGCTTACATAATCAACCACATTATTGTGGGTTAATTCAATTAAGGCTCTTTCCAGTGGAAAGAAGTGTGTACAGCAGAATATCTTACTTGAAACTGTCCAATATAGCTGGGTCAAAATGTTGGTGTGGTTTGTTGTTGAAGAATTTATGATAATTTAGTAAATCACATAATGTTTGTTTGTTTGTTTGTTTGTTTGTTTGTTTGTTTGTTTGTTTGTTTGTTTGTTTGTTTGATTGATTGATTTTTATACCACATGGGCCATCTGTCCCAAAGGCCACTTTGGGAAGTGTACAAACTGGATAAAATACAAAATAGGGCAGCAAAAACATAAATATCAAAAGTCAAAATTAACATTAATGCAAAGCCTAACAGTACAAATCAATTAATAAAATGAAGAACAAGGATAACAAGATAAAGTCAAATTATCCTAATCTCTAAACATATGCAAGGACAGCTAAAGATAAAATCAAAATCAAAAGGAAGGTTAAACAAAGGAATAATGATCAGGGATAATTATTTTGAAACTAGTTTTAAAAATAAGATATAAGAGAAACCAAGACAAATTTTTCCTATTCCTACAGATTAGTCTTCTTCCCATACTCACTGGGCCAAGATAGCCAGGGGGAGGGCCAAAAGGAAGGTATTCAATGTAGCCAGGTCGAGCCTACACAACAAAAAAGAGAAAACAAAGTTATTCATATTTCTATTTTTAAAAAATTAGAATAACTAAAATCATAACAATAAAACCTGATAGAGGGCCAACCACATAGGTTCCTGAACTTGTGGGTAGTTTTGCTTATGCATTTTATCCCATTAAAATGTCATTTATTGGTAGGCAGGCTTCACCTGCCATCGTCTCTGCTGTAACCCAACAAATTGTTCCAAATCTTAAAGGCGGCATTAAAAACTAATGACTTTTACCATGAATTTTCCCAGTTAGAAGGGGCAAGATTAATAATTCCTAGCTAAGGATAGATCCATTGGTAAAAAGCTCCTGGCAAGTTGTAAGAGTAGTACATTGAATCCACTGGATACAGGACAGTAGGCTCACTTAATTTCCACTCATCCAATGAGCCTACTCTAATTGTGATTTACTAGTGCATTTCAGCTATTGGACCGATTGCTGAAAGGTAAGTCAACATTTATGTATCAACCCTTTTGTCTCCCCCACCCAGGCCAAAAGGGATTTGTATGTCTCGTAGTGCCAAATGGAGCTAGGTAAGGGAGTGGGGGTAGTACATGACCCATGTTCCTTTGTTTGAAGAACAGAGGTGTGACTTAAGAAGCAGCTTTTTACAACTGCCCCTCTTGCCTCTAATAAGACTCCTGCCCTGGCTGCAACATCATCTAGCCATGGACTCCAAAAACATAATCTAACCAAAGACTTTAAAAGTAACCTCCTGGTAAAGCACATCTTTTACCACATCTGAACTTATGAGACCTGCTTTGAAGAAGGGTGATTTACACTCAAAAGCTTGCAATGTTCCTTTTTTATTTTTAATAGTGGCCTATAAAGGTATCACCTGTAACCTATTTTTGTCAATCAATTTGATTCAGTTTCAATCCATAGACATTAATTAGATATTGTACCTAATTAAAGGGGGATTGGTGGTAAGCTGAGAAACAACACTTACTATAATCACTTGGCCACCAACTCTGGGATGACTGAAGCGAAGATTTCTCTATAGCAAGAAAAAAAAGGATACTGTCCTTTTAATTGTATTAAATTTTAAGCACCCCAGAACTCTTGTCAAGAGCCTCTACAGCAGCCATAATGAGTGGTGAGCATTCACTTAGGTGATTACTTCACGTCCATTTTGTCTCTGTTAGTGTTGCACTTAGGAGCGGTACAAAAAATGTTACTTCACATCCATCACACAACTACTGAAATTTGTCTCAACCATGCCCCCAGAACGGGTGCTAAGTGTAACAATCCCATACCTGGTGCTGGGGTAGGGTGTTCCCTTGTCACTCTTTGTTCCTGTTTTCTGATCCGAGACAAGACACCATGTAGTAACAACTATCATGCAACAAAACATTTGTTTCTCTCAGAAAACTGTGTCCAGGTTGTTGTTGTTTTGTTTTGTTTTTTTACTTTTCAGAAGCAAAATATCAAAAAAGAATATTGAAAAGGAAAAAGGAAGCTAGAAAAATTCATTGTTTGTCACAGTACAAGACCATGAGGTAACACTTGTCACGAGACAAGTTATCACGACCATGGGAACACGGAAACAGGGACAAAACCACATGATCGTGACAAACGCTGTCACGGTACAAAACTAGTCGCGGAACAAAGAAGGATGTGAAGTAACCGCCTTACTCTTCATTCAGCCAGCCATTCACAGATTCAATTCTTTCCCCATTTTCAGTGGTGAACAGCAAATAAGAATAGAATTTTGAAAATCATTAATAAAGCTACGAAGGCCATAGGCATAAAATTGTCCGCAGGTAAAAACCCACACTTGAAAACCCTGTTCAACCTTGCTGAAATCCAGCACCATCAAGAACGGTAGACAAAGGCAGTTAGACCTGCCACATCCCCTGTCCTTTTGTTTCAGTGATGGGTCCAAAGGGAATGATCGGTTTTGTGGGAAGGGCTTTGCAGGATAGAACCCCCCCACACACACACACTTGTCAGATTTTCTTGGGGGAGGTGATCGTGCACAGAGCATATGTGTAAGCAGAAACATCTCTTTCATCTTCTTGCTTTCTACTAACAGAGAAATAAGAAAGGGGTCAGGACTAACCATTCTTCTCTCTTCATGTGAACAGTGCTGGGTTTTTGAAGGACTTAACAGGGTTTTGTTCTGTTTCCAAAGTGTTCTGTATGGACCACAGTACAAGCTCTTTCAGATCAGGCCTGTTCTGGAAGTATCATGAATTCCTCTTGTATTTTATTACATCTGCAGCCTTCCCATAAAGCAGTGCTTCTAAATTCTAAATATATTACGTCGACCTTGTGGGTGTCCCTTTCACATCATCAACTGGAATTATCCAGTGTCACTTCCCATAGTTGATTTCATCATGCCCTCTATTGCAGGGGTGGGCAACTGGGAGCCTTCCAATATCACCTGAGGCCTAAGAACGACCAACAAAAATCTCACAAAGGTACAAAGATGGTGGCTGTTTCCTAGTCACACTTGCCCCCTAGACATTCCATCTTGAGCCTTGTGGCGCAGTGGTTCAATGCCTGTACTGCAGGTAAAACTGTGCTCATGACCTGGGGTTCAATCCCAGGTAGCAGGCTCAAGGTTCACTCAGCCTCCCATCCTTCCGAGGTTGGTAAAATGAGTACTCAGCTTGCTGGAGGGGGGGGGTGATGTGTGACTTCATGACTTTTCCTTCCATTAATGGTTCAATGTCAACAATGGCTTAATCAAAGATACCTCCTCTAATGTTTAGGGATGAATCTAGTCATTGGTTCCCAATGAGAAACATAGCTATTAAATTAACTGGACTTCCCTAAGAACTGATTGAAGTCATCTCATTCATTCAATAGGTCTCTAGTCTGGGTCTAATATTCATTTAACCTTCTCCATCATGACAATAAGACAAGACACTGTGAACTACTGTATTATCCTCTTTCCCTGCAGGACAACTACTCACCAGGCGAGAAAAAATGCTTTCCAAAAGGTTCTTTAAACAAAAAGAGGGGGAAGAGAGAAAGTCAAGAATTATTTTAAATTGCACCCCATAGCAGTATGGCTTCAAATAGCAATGGGTCGTTAACCCCCTTTTTTGAGACCATCAGTGCTACTGCTTTTAAATAGCTTGGCCAAAGAGGCAGGGCGAGACCACAAGGCTGTCTTTGCACCATCCACTCAGGCACCTTCTGGGCCTCTTGTGTATTTTTATCTGACATACAAAGAAAAGAGTCGCATTTTCTGGAAGGTTCTCCGAGCGCTGAGTTGCCTTTTAAAAAGGTCACTGAGCCTACTGCACTATTTAACATTTGTTCACATTCTCCAAAACTAAAATTGCAAAGTTTTCCGTCTCCATTATTCTGTTTTGCATTTTAAAAGAAGAAATCATGCTGTGACATTGTGCATGCATGCTCCTTCCTGGAGGTCCTTTGGGCATAAAACTGACCTCTCTTCAGGCCTGTCGTTCTTTAAAAGTCCTATTAAGGCATGATAACTTGAAAGCCTGCCCCAAATAACCTGCTACCTGGAACTCAATCAGACCTTGGGATAATGAGATCAAAAATCTATAGTGCTGCTCGTAAGCATGTTTAACTGAAAGATTTTGGAGTTCCATTGACTGGGGACCATTGGGTTTCTTCTCATACAGTAGAGTAACAAACAATCCGCGTTCACGAGCTGAAAGGGTCTAATTCAGTGGGTTCCCCCCCCCCCGATGTTCCTGGACTGCAACTCCCAGAAGCCTCCACCACTCACTGTGCTCGAAGAGATTTCTGGGAGTTGCAGTCCAGGAACATCTGGGGACCCACAGGTTGAGAACCACTGGTCTAATTGCATAGAGGTTTCTGTCATAAGATTATATGAAGTAACCCGCAACGAAAACCTGTCCCATATACTTACTCCTACCCAGCCGAAGATATCAAACTACAAGAAGAGAGCACAGGTTATTATTTGTCAAGATCCATTGTCCCTTGTTTTGGCATCATGTCCCTAGCCACCTGCCCAATGCAACCTGTCTAGGACAACAATCTATTATTATTAGAGATTTCTTGGTAGCTTTTGACACTTCTGCACATAACTTTCTGATGACCTGTTCAGGTGGGGACAAGAGGGGCTGTATTTTGGGGGGTTTCAAGATGATTCAGATAACAGCTGACCAACTCTATGCATTGATTTTATAGAATGCCATCCTGTTCTTCTCTGCGCCAAGAGATAAACACCAAGTGAAGTCATTTAAGACTAGAATGGATGACATGCCATCAATCTTCTGATGTGCCTCCGTTGTCTAGTGGAACTGTAAGAGCAAACAGATTCACAAATAATCTTCTTTGAGGACCAAACTGCTTGTCATCTAGGGCTGTGCTAGGGTTCCCAGAACACAGAGAGAACTCCTAGCTCCCTGAGCTCCTGCCCTCTGAAGATGCTGGGCACAAAGTCTGGCAAAACATCAGGAAGAGAAACATCCAGCCAAACAGCCCAAAAATCCCACAACAGTCATCAGAGGTTAGACTGTGATTTCTTCAGGTTGGCTGAAGCTATGGATTTCCACCATTCATTCGTTCATTTGTTCGTTTACCAACCAACCACCCATCTAGCCTGGGGGCCACTCTAGAGGAAGCTGGACTAGGTAGACCCTTAGATCTCTTCCAACTCTAGCATTCTATGATACTGTGAAATCACATTGGGCTCAATTACCGGCATGCTGTAGAGAGAGTCACCAAAATCAGGAGGGGGAAATTTGGGAGAAGGGAACTGAGGTGGAGAAGAGTCACCAAAGTCAGTGTCTTCCTGCAGGAAAAAAAGGGGGGGCAGAGAAAGACATGCATCAATTTGCTTGGTTTTTTTTCCAATTAATAATAGCGCTGTGTTGAACAATTTGCCTATCCAAATGTTCAGCCTTTTGCACGGGGCTCCGTGCTAGCCTGTTGACGACAAATCAGTGAAAAGTTTTGTAACCAACTGAGCACTAATAGGGTATATTTGGCTTAAGCATTTACGGGCCATGGCTCACATAATGCATGCAATCAAATCCACTTGTCATGCACAGCAGCTTATGACAAACAAAACATGTTAGTCTTGGAAGCTTTCATTGTTCCGGATGGGACTGCCTTTCTGGGAGCCACTCACGTGACAAGCTTGTTCTCCTGGCTTCCATCTTTAGGACCTTGTCATGGGTGACATACGATTGGCAGCAGGATGCATGGGAGTCAAGGAAGAATACAATGGAAGTGATCTCCAGGGGTCTTTCTTAAGAGGGGGATATGACCAAAAGAGGTAAAAAGAATCCCCATACTCACTGGAGGAACAGGATATTCTGGAGGACGAAACTCTGAAGGAGGAGGGTAGCCTTGATTGTCGAAGCTGCTGTAACCTGGACTCTCCTTCCGAAAATTGAAGATTATATATATTAATTCCTGCTGTTTTGAAACTGATACTAATTTCCCCATAATGCAGAGGACAGTATCTATGGTCAAAGGAGAGCATCCCACACCATGGGGTGCTTTACATTACAACTCCCTGAAGCTCCCGCCAACTTGGGATTACTGAAGGGGATCATGGGATCTGCAGTACAAAGCAAGTGGAAGACAGCCTTTTCCACAGCTTTCCTCTGTGCAACTTGCTGTGCTCTGTAAACATCCTTACTTGGGAGATCTGGACCACCTAGGTCTCGCCATCCCTTTTAAAAGGGGGTTGGTCCATCAGCATTCCCGCACTTGGTGCAGCATCAGCTGCATTGTTTTTCACCTTCCCTATTCCAGTGGAAGCAGGTGACTCATGTTTCTCTGGGCGTATTGGAGCTGCTCTGGGCGCTTGTCTGGGCTTTAAAGGAGTTAAGCAAAGGAACAGGAGATGAGGTTCAGCATCTCTAGGATAGTGGAGGGGAACCTTTGGTACTCCAGATGTTTTGGACCACAACTCCCACAGTCCTTTGTCATTGGCAATACAACCTTGGAATTCTGGGAGTTGTGGTCCAAAATATCCAAAGTCTGGACTAAAAGCCCCAGCAGATGGCCCATTCCTTTTAGACTAGAGACACCAGTTTTGCCTCTTCCTCTGAAAGGAGCTAGGGAAAGGACCTCCTGATTCAAGCTATGATCCTGCAGTAAATGAGAAGTCTTAAAAGTTCCACTGGAAGATGGGCGGTATAGAAATAAAATAAAATAAAAGAAAAAAAATAAAATAAAATAAATAAAAGTTTGAACAGTGATGATTCAGAGCCCGTTGTGGGTCTAAAATTTGCCCAGCACTGAAAAAATGTGACAACAGAAGGCAGTAGCAGACACAATGGTTGACTTGCCAACAGAAGAGGTGAATCTCCATGGGCTGATTTTGTGTGAATGACACAGCAACAACTTCTTGCATTTCCTGGAGTTTGCAGATTAGCCTGCTTTGCTTTGAGATGGGTCTTTAGGGTTCCTCTGTGCAATTCCTTTGAAGTTGTATTCCTTGGCCTGAATCACGCCTTGCCAACACTGTGGCTTTTGGCTGCATGTGTATTCCATGTCATGACGTTACATCTGACTTAACAGTTACCCCAATAAGTTTTCAAGTCATGCGAGATACTTTGGGAGAGGTTTTATCATTGCTAACCATCCAGGGAGTTTCCACGTGCAAGCGGGGATTCAAACTTGGTTCTCCTGAGTCCTTGTCCATCACTCTGTCCCACCACACTATACTGGTCCTTGCCTCCTCCTGCAATTATGACTTGTCTATAAAGTCTCTTTCTGTCTTGTTTGCCTTGCTGAATAAACTCATAAGTAACACTGTAGGGTGAATTGTGCCTTTCTAATCAATCATTTTGTCCTGTTCTGTTTTCCTTACTCTACATATAGGGTACTTTAGCTTCATAAAGAGAACAACTAATTTCAAAGAACAGCATGACTTCTGTGCAAATTAGATTTTGTGAAAATGGTAAAAACCATGCCAAAAACACATAACATCTATCGTGCAAGAGATCTCTCAAAGAGGCAGAAAACCCTGTAAATAGGCATAATTAGATGACTAGTTTGCCCTAAAATGGGCATTTTTGTGTTAAGGGATGAAGACAGAGTGGGAACAAGGAGCACTGATATAAACTGTCAGATAAAACATGGCATACTTACAGGACCACCATAGCTGGGAACGCCATAACTGGGATTCCCCTGCAGAATATTTTAAAACTGCTGTTAGTTATCCATGTTTAGGAGTTAAAATAAATCATTATGGCTATTGCCAGCAGGGGCGCTTGAAAGAGCACAACTTGCCACTGAGGCAAGTGCTTGAATCCTAGCCCCCAGCACTCGTTTCCAATTAACAGAACGGGTCCACTGTGCATTTAGATTTTGGACAGCTTTCCCCTTCCGTGTGCCACCCTATATCCACCAACAAAAAGTGGACAGAAGTCCACTACTGTCTCACCTGTGCATCCACGCAAAGAGCAGAAACCACAAGAACAGCCGCCCCAAACAGAAGCTTCATTTTGTCAGGATTCAGAGGTTCTTCTTCCAGGTGTGAAATAGTTCAAGGAGGCGAGAGGTGGTTTGGGAACAGTTATTTATTGATGGACCATCTCAAGCCACATTACCCAAACTGAAAGCTTCTATTGAGGCTGTTGCCAAATTATCTTATCGAAAAGAAAAGGTCAGAGCAGAGTGAGCACACTGTGGATGGGCGTTGCGAGACAGACTCTCCACTGCCAAAACTCCTTGCAGCATGTTCTCTGGAAGCCCGTGGGCAGTACTTTGTTCACTGGTGGTGTAGACAAACACTATGCACTTCAGCAATCGTGACCTGTCGCTTCCCAAGTAAAGTCCTTCTTGAGGGCAAAAGCAAAGCAAAGTGTTCTGCTTCTATACTGCCCCATACCACTTCAAGTAGTCTCTGGGTGGTTTACAGTTTAATGACAATATCCCCCCCAGCAACAGGCTACTCGGAAGGATGGAAGGCTGAGTGAACCTTGAGCCTGCTACCTGGGATTGAACCCCAGGTCATGAGCACAGTTTTACCTGCAGTACAAGCATTTAACCACTGTGCCACAAGGAACTGTGCAGCTCGCTCAAAGCTACCCAGGCTGGCTCTTCTCCCTAGAGGTACTGAATCGAACTGCCGACCTCTGACTCTGCAGCCAAGTACTTAAAACTCTGAGTTATTCAGCCAGCTTCAACATACATAGCTTATGCCTTATACTGTATCACAAGATCTCAGGGTGAGTTAAAAAACTGTATGAAGCAATCCTTCCATTTGAATTTGAAGTTGGTTGGTTGGTTGCTTTGTTTTGACATACCACATGATACAAAGGCTGAATGGAATCAGTCCAGCTCTTTTTGCTCCAAAAACAGCTCTTTTCCCTCTGCTTCTAGTTTTTCATTTATTAATTATTTTATTTTAGAGTATTTTTACCCTGCCTTTCTCCTTGGAAAAGGACCCAAAGCTACTTACAGTAATGAGGCATAATATACAGTCCAGTACAATTAAGACATGTTCAAGAATTTGAGAACAAGGAACTGAGGGACATCTTACAGCATTAATAGACAACATCGGTTATAAGGAGTCATAAACACAAAGACTATGTGAACCCATAGATTCATATAAAATACACATGGTAGTCCATCATTCAGGGAAAGCTTGCCTGAAGAGAAAGGTCTTTGCCTGTTTCTGGAAGGACATCAGAGATGAGGCAGTCCTGGCCTCTAGTGGGAGGGAGTTCCAGAGTCTGGGTGCTGCAGTCGAGAAGGCCCTGTCATGGGTTCCCACGAGACGTACCTGTGAGGGTGGCAGGATGGAGAGAAGGGCCTCTCCTGATTACCTTAACACCTGAGTTAATTCATGCTGGAATTATTTGAATTGCCCCCCGTGTGGTTAGTTGTGTGACATGTTCCTATAAAATAGAGATGTGTGTGTCTCCAAATTGGGGTTTCAGCGATGTAGGCAGTTAGGCCATGATGTTCAGGAGCTGAAGGGGAACCCACTTCCATGTTCTTTCCTCTTTCTGTTCACACTCTGTCTTTTTTTAAATGTACATGTTTATTTAAAATATATTTCGGCCACCCTTTCTCCTTAAAAATACTCACATGAGATTAGAGCTAGATCATCATATCACTTGACTGTTGGGTCAGCAGCAGTCAAGTTTATTACAGCTATAAGCCCATTAAGACTGTTGGGTCCTCATTATTTCCCATATTTAAGTCCCCATCACTTCCTGGGACATTGATGTTCAAAGGCGGGACCAGAGGAGGAAAGGATGGGCAGAGGTGGGACCAGAGGGAGGAAAAAAAGGCAAACAGGGGGACTGTGGACTGGGATGCAAAATCCAAGAGCTAGCCTCGACTCTAGGGCAGGGTCCCAAACAACTTTCCTCTGCTCTTTTGCAAGTACTATTCACTGAACACCTGAATCCCGCTGCAACCCCTCTGGGAGCGCTAGTTGCAATTTCAAACGGAATACAAGGCGTAAATCAAATCACAGCCAAGCCAAATTCCTCCAGTTTGGCTTTCCAGGGTATTCCCGCAGTGTGTGAATTATTCTGGATTTGTCTGATTTGTCAAATAGCTCTATGTTGTACAGTGTTGTAAGAACAGAAGGGAAAGCATAAACTAAATCTGACTGCCATCTAATGGGAAAATAGCAAAACTGCCATTTAATCATTGGGCTTTTGGACTGGGATATACAAGAGAGAAATCAGTGGCTATTGAATTTCAGATGAGCCACAGGTGTATTTTTTACTTTTACTTCTATCTAGACCAGTGATTCCCAGCCTTGGTTCCCCACATGTTCTCGGACTAAAACTCCCAGAAGCCTTCACCATTAGCTGTTTTGGCCAGGATTTCTGGGAATTGTAGCCCCAAGAACATCGCAAGATTGGGAACCATTGTTCCAGAGAATCATCAGAAATGGAAAAAGGGGAAAGGTGTCAATGAACAGTGCAGGGAAAATTAGTTAAAATAGCTGCAATGAGCTGGTACTGCATTCTCTGAAGTCACGAGTATTGAGGGGTGTGATTTTTCAGGGGAAAGGAAAGATAATAATATTAAAACACGCTTCAGAGCAGAAAATCAAAGGCTTTGAATTATCCGTTTTACTAAAAATGTTTCAAAAATCACACTGTGTTCAGTAGGACTTAGCTTTCCTTACCAAACATGTTTCTATTGTATTCTTTTTCCCACTCTTGGTACTGGGGATATTTATTTTATTTATTTTCCAGTATTTTTACCCCACCGTTCTCCTCAAAAAAGGACTCAAGGCGGCTTACAGTAATGAGGGACAATGTACAGTCCAGTACAATTAAGACATATTCAAGTACTGAGAGCAGGGAATTGAGGGACATCTTACAGCATTAACAGACAACATTACATTATAGGAGCCTCGTGGTGCAGTGGTTAAATGCCTGTACTGCAGCTAAAACCGTGCTCACGACCTGGGGTTCAATCCTAGTTAGGAGGCTCATGGTTGACTCAGCCTTCCATCCTTCCTAAGTCGGTAAAATGAGTACCCAGTTTGCTGGGGGGGGGGCAATGTGTAGCTTGCATAATTAAATTGTAAACCGCCCAGAGAATGCTTGAAATGCTATGGGGTGGTATATAAGCAGAACACCTTGCTTTGCTTTTAATGCAATCACAACGTTTATAAACACAAAGTCTATGTGATCCTATGAAAGTCACAAACTGGAGCCTATGCAGAGAATTAGATGTGTCGTCGAGACATTCCTCTCCACAATTAACATTTTTCTCCTTAGGATACCTAACAAACCACTTGCTCTCCTGCCATGACACTCCAGATCTGCTCTTTGAGCTGCCTGCATCCCTCTGACCAAGGGCAGGGTTAGCCCCGACTCTGCAGCAGTGTCCTTATCAGTGTTCCTCTTGTATTTCTTGTGCAAACGTGTTTTATCATTCATACTTGGGGCCTTTGGTTTGATGGTTCCTGAGCAGCCATTTGTTTTAGTAACATGCCAACAGTTTATGGAGAAGTGACAGGAACAGGCGTGCCTTTGGAAGCAGCAAACATGGTTCTTTTGCATCCTCCTAGGATGCATCCCAAGCTTTGGGAGTGCTTTATTGATCAGAGAGGCAAAGGATCAGGCCATAGTCTTCCTCTTTCCGCCATACAAAATAGAATCGACAGGTGTTTTGCTCATTCTGCACGCATTATTCACATCACTATGATAGTCCCCTTTCAACCCATTTATCTCCTGTGATGTCATGCCACCACCATTGTTGTTTCCTAGGTGACTCCAGTCAACAATTATTCTCCACTTCTCTCATGAAACAATGGCTTCCTTAACACCACAGATTTCGGATAACCTGCCTCAGCCTCCAGGTAAAAGAGCTAGGTAGAACACTGAAGGTGGATATAGGACTTGGGCAGTTCCAGGAAGGGCAGAACTGAGGCTATGATGTAGGGCAAGCATGTCCAAACTTCGGCCCTCCTGATGTTTTAGACCACAAATCCCAGAATTCCAAGCCTGTATTTCCAATGGCAAAGGACTGTGGAAGTTGTGGCCCAAAACATCTGGAGGGCCGAAGTTTGGACATGCCTGATGTAGGAGATCGGCAGCTGACAAAAAAATGGGGCCAAAAAATGGCGCGCAGAGGTGGGCCAGCTGAGCCAAGGTTCTGGTGTAAAGAAGCTGGTTGTTCAGATTGAATATTTAAGGTGAGAAGAAAAGAGAAACCAAAGTGATCACCCAAGCACTCTTCACCCTCTCCTTGGTGATCAGCGACTACAAAACCACCTGGTTGCAGAATAGAAGGGAATCACTGATAGATCCCATGTGTATATCTGCCACTTTGGGTGAAGTTGGGGGACAGCCCTAGTTGAGGAACACTGATTTAGTTTACCTTGGTCAAGACACCTTGACATGTGGTCTATGAACTTCACTAGGAAACAGGTGTGCAAGGCTACCACAGTGTCTCCTGCTACCTGTGGGAAGCAAAGAGCTTACCCATATCATAGTCACATCATGAGCCTCATGGTGTGGTGGTTAAAATGCTGTACTGCAGCTATAACTATGCTCTTGACCTCGGGTTCAATCCCAGGCAGCAGAGGCTAAAATAAAGGATCACTCAGCCTTCCACCCATCCAAGGTTGGTAAAATGAGTACCCAGCTTGCGGGGGTGGTGGCGGCAATGTGTAGCCTCCATAATTAACTTGTAAAAAGCCCAGAGAATGCTTTAATCACTATGGGGTGGTATATAAGCAGCCCACTTTGCTTTGCTTCATTTTGCTAAATCTACTAGGGTCCTCCTCCATGGATGAACACTCTACAAGAAAGTTACAACACAGATGTTGAAGATTTCTTGCCTGGATGTGCACCTTGTATCCAAGGAGAGACATCTAGGCTTCAAGCCTATCACACCTTGGGTGGTCAAACGCAAGCAGAAAGAGTACAGTTGTCCACCCATTCCATCTACAGGCGTACCTCGGTTGACGAACGCCTCCGTTTATGTAATTTCTAAATCTAAAGAGCTCTAAATCTAAAGAGCCTCGTGGCGCAGTGGTTAAACTGCTGTCCTGCAGCTATAACTGTGCTCATGACCTTGGGTTCAATCCCAGGTAGCTGGCTAAAGCTTCACTCAGCCTTCCATCCTCCCAATGTTGGTAAAATGAGTACCCAGGGCAGGGCAATGCATAGGCTCTATAAATAAATTGTAAACCATCCAGAGGGTGCTTTAAGTGAGATGAGACAGTATATAAGCAAAACACTTTGCTTTGCACCATTTAAGTGCTGGGGCATATTGTGCCCCCCCAGCCACTGCTGTCAGTAAGCCACTGTCCCTTTACTGGAGAGATGAACCACTGTCCACAACCCTCCCCACGTGCAGTCAGTTTGCATTAAAGCTATTTTGTGAAGTATCTGGCTCCAGAAATCCTTGGGACGTGTACCTTGGAAACGCCTGCTCTATGCCCAACTACCAACAGACATTAATCATCATCCTCATGTGCCATCAAGCAAATGTTGACCTACGGTGACTCTTTTCCAAGCTTTCCAAGTAGAAAATTGCGAGTGGCCGTTAACTTCTTCGATTACTATTATTAAAGGGGAGAGGAGCAAGACTAAAGGGGCTTTTGTAGGTGGTTTTAGGGCAGTGGTGGCTCAGTGAACTAAGGCTCCAAAAACTGTCAGCTGCAAAGTCAGCAGCTTGGCAGTTCGAATCCTGGGTGCCACAGAGTGGAGTGAGTTCCTGCTGATAAGCCAAGCTCCTGCCAACCTAGCAATTCGAAAGCATGTAAATGCAAGTAGATAAAGAGGTACGGCCACAAAAAGCAGGAAGGTAAAACTGTTTCCTTGCAGCCATGCCAGCCATGAGGCCATGGACTTGCACAACACTAGCTCTTCGGCTTGAATACGGAAATGAGCATCGCCCCTAGAGTTGGACATGAGTAGCACACATGTGTGGTGGGAACCTTTACCTTTACCTTTAATAGAACAGAAGGGGATTAAAAACCAGGTATAAATGAAATGAAGGAATTCCCAAAAGGACATTTGACTGAAGCTTAACTAATAGAACATGAAGATTCCTACAGTGGCACCTCTACTAAAGTGTGGCTCTACTTAAGAGCAATTCGACTTAAGAGCAGAAAACCGGTGGGGTTTTAACTGCTGCCTTACAAATTTTAGATGTGGTTTGCTCTTCTTACAATTTAAATATATATATATCAATTTTTATATATTTTTTCAATTTTTTAGATACGGTACCTCTACTTAAAGAGTTGTTTGACTTAAGAGCATGCATTTGGCACAGATTAAATTTGTAAGTAGATGTACCACTGTAGTTGGTACTCTGATGGGAAGAAAGCATACACAAACTTGGGAGTGATCATCTATCTTGAGGAAAGGGAGCCCCAGGGGTGTCAGGACTGGCCCAGGGGCCCGAGGTTCCTTATCTGTTCAGTAAACTTACTTCTTTTTACAACCTGCCTTGTGCAGTACAAATGAGATCTCTGGTAGCATGCTTGCCTTCGAGAGGGTCACCACCTTCTCCCTGGTTTGGTCAACCACTCCTCACTCTGCTGTTTCTGAATCCTACACTCACAGGTGAGAGAGGGACCCCAGGTCTTCCCGCTCCACTGCAGCTGGGTACATCTCTTTCGGTTGTGGGAAGTGGTTCCAAATCCGTGGTAGGCACCCAAGACTTTCTGCTTCCACCACCCCTGCCACCCATTCCTCCTCCACTGCCGCCTGTCTTCAACCAGCCAGCTCCATCCAACTTGTCCTCCAGTGTCATCTACAGCCTGTCAGGCTCCCCTGTGGCCTCTTCTTCTTCTTCTTCTTCTTCACCGCGGCTGGTCCAAACTGTTCCGGGCTCCTTTCCCGACATTTACGACGGTGACGTGAAGAAGTGGGAGGAGCATTTCCGCAGCATCCAGAGGGCCTACAAGGAGCTGGGCAAAGAGGATGATTTTGCCATCCGGGTCCTAACGGAAGACTTCACTCTTCCTTTCCCTTTTGCATGGCCCAGTGAAAGCGAAGCATCCCAGCCGCCTGTCTATGACCCCGCCGACTGCTCCGGCTTCGACTTCTTCCTCCACTCTGGGCAGCCCGTGCCCCGTCTTCTCCAACCTCTTCACGCCACCACCCAGGCGTTCTTCAAGAAGAGGCATCTGGAGCAGATGGCTCTGACTTTTGCTAGTAAGGCATCCTTGGCCAACACGTCGGGGATGCCGACGCCACCGGAAACAGGTCCCACCTTCCGGCCAGACATCATGGTCATCACCAGCATGCCCTGTGTGGCAACCACCGCCGCTCCTGCCGAGACGACCTTTCTTGTGCAAGACGGCAAAGCTCAACGGAACACCCAACCTGGCCCCATGGCTACCCCAAGGCAACCTGTCAGCCTTCAGTTTATGAGCCCCACTCATCAGGGGCCATTTTGAGTCCCTAGGTCTATTCCAATATTCACAGTGGCTCCCCAAATGGTCAACCAGTCCGAACTCTGTCTTATATTTTTCTCTATTATCGCCATGGCTTCCAAGAGTGCCAACCAACCTCATCTTACAGCTGCCAGTGTTCGCAGTCTGCATCTGGTCCCACTACCTACGGAAGTTCATTAAAGACCAGTCTTCTTGACCTCACAGAGCTTTGTGGCTGAGTGTCTAGGATGGGAAAAGCAACAATCATGCATCAGTTTTGTTCACCTTTATGCTAAGTTGTAAATGACTTTACTGTTTTATGTGGGAACTGTCCTTGGAAACTGCAACCTGGTGCAAAATTGTGTGGTTGCAAACAGAACATACAAAGTACGTGAAGTATGATGGTCAAAGGGAATATTCAGCCATGACAGGGGTATTTAGGCTGTTTCTGAGATTCTGGGCACCATTAAAGAACCTGGCTGACAGTCTTAACATACTGCACCTTAGTCTTAGAGGGATGGTGTTTTAATAGAAAGCATAAGACAGGGATAAGCAGTGAGGTGGCCAAGTTTGTGGATGACACAAAACTTTTCCGTGTGGTAAAAACCAGAGAAGATTGTGAAGAGTTCCAGAAGGTTCTCACCAAACTGGGGGGAAATCGGCTGCGAAATGGCAAATGTGTTTCAATGTAGGAAAATGTAAAGTAATGCATATTGGAGCAAAAACATCAAAACTTTATCTATCAACTCATGGGCTCTGAGCTATCCCTGACGGATCAGGAAAGAGATCTTGGTGTGTTGGTGGACAGCTCCATGAAGGTGTCTACCCAGTGTGTGGCAGCGGTTGAAGAAGGCCAATTCCATGCTAGGGATTATCAAATAGGGGATTGAAAATAAAACAGCCAACATAATGCCATTGTACAAAATGATAGTAAGGCCGCACCTGGACTATTGTGTACAATTCTGGTCACCGCATCTTAAAAAAAAAAGACATAGTGGAACTGGAAAAGGTACAAAAGAGCGACTAAAATGATTACTGGGCTGTGGGACCTCCCTTATGAGGAAAGGCTAAAACATTTGGGGCTCTTTAGTTTGAAAAGGCACCTGAGAGGGGATATGATTGAGACATACAAAATAATGCAGGGCATGAGTCAAGTGAATAGAGGGACGCTCTTCTCCCTCTCTCAAAATACCAGAACTAGGGGACATCCACTCAAATTGAGGGTTTGGAGAGTGAGAACAGACAAAAGAATTTTTTTTTACCCAGCGTGTTGTTAGTCCATGGAACTCCCTGCCACAGGAGGTGGTGATGGCATCTGGCCTGGATGCCTTCAAAAGGGGATTGGACAGATTCATGGAGGAAAAGTCCATCACAGGTTACAAACCATGATGGAGATGTGCAATCTCCAGGCTTAAAACCAGGGTACCTCAAGAGCCAGATGGAGGGGAGTGGTATCAGGAGACAGATATCTAGTCCCATGCGCTCCCAGAGGTCTTTGGTGGGGCCACTGTGAGATATAGGAAGCTGGACTAGATGGGTCTTTGGCCTGATCCAGTGTGGCTCTTCTTATGTTCTTATAAATCCTTCCTGGTGGCAGCCTCTTAATCTAACAAACCGTGTTCTTCTCACTACAGTACTTATGCTTCATTACAGGTGGAATACCCATTTCCTTCATAAAACTTGCACACCTTCAATGCCTGATTCCCACTATGTTCACTCCCTCTCTTATGAATGATGTAATTACATGCTTGATACCATTTATTTTGTTAAAAGATATTGTTTTTTACCTGGATGTTAACTACCTTGTTCTGTTACTCGGCATTTAAACAGTCTAGAAAAGCTACTAGTATGTCATTTGTTATATGCAATATATCTATAAAAACTACAAAATTTGCTAGGGAAGCAGAATCCCTATTTTTTTTTGGGGGGGGGAGGATGGGCCAGCCCTCCAAACAATCAAATCAGAGGGATCGACAGAGTCCTTGTCATCAAATCCAAAGCCCATGAAAGTGGGAACAAGGCTGGTCCATCCCAGATGCAGCAAAGGGGCTAAAGCCAAATTCTATGCAGAACTTGGAACATTACTTTTAAAACTAAGTTAGAGTTCCATAAATTCCCCATAAATTCATTAATTGTGAATTCCAGGTTTTTAAATGTCGCCTGTGTCATTAAATTGCAAACTGCCCGGAGAGTGCTTTAAGCGTGATGGGGAGGTATATAAGCAGAACGCTTTGCTTTTTGCCCTTTGTTGTTGTTGTGTTGTTACAGTCGTGACCGATTCTTTGTGACCCCATGTCCATGGAGTTTTCTTGGCAGGAATGCTGGAGTGGTTTGCCAGTTCCTATTCCAGACACCTGCAGCACCTGGTATTCCCTGGTGGTCTCCCATCCAAGTACTGACCAGGGCCGACCCTGCTTAGCTTCTGAAATCAGGTGAGATCGGATGTGCTTAGGATATCTAGGCAACTTTTTTGCCCTTTATTTCCTGTTTTGTTTTCTAAACAGCCAAGTGCTACATGTCGCTTTTCAGCAGTTAAAAAAAAAAACTCTTCTACCCACTACTTTGTTTTCTACTCATCTCCGGCAGCAGCCTGAGATATACGTCAGCACTTGAATCATGGGTTATTCGTCCGCTACCATTTCATGGGAATGCACCCATGTAACTCGCAACAGGCAAAGTCTCATGGAAAGGAATCCAAAATTTAACATTAACCCTACATGGATTGCCATAGAGTGCCCTTAACTTACTCTGAGCTGGGCGATTCCCTGGCATTAGAGAATTGGCCAGGGACATACAAAGGTCTGAGGGCTACATGTGCCTGTCTGGGCCCCTTAAAGGGCCCCCAATTCCTTCTGTGACCCCCTTAAAAACCTTACATGTCAGGCCTCTAATTCAAAAAGCTCCCTTGTTCCCTCCAGTGGCTTTAGTCCCTCTATCTCAATTCAGTGATGTTGGCCTTCTGGCTCCAAATGTGGCAAAACTGCCCCCCAAAGCCTCAGAGGGTGTGGGACCTTTTGTAAAATCATTTTGGATGGGCACAGTTTTGTGAGGGGGGCAGCGTCTCATCTGGGTCCCACAGGATCCAGGCTGCCCGCTAACTCATTTAGGTATCTGGAAAGAGTCTATAAACCAGACAGAACTCCAAATATGGAAAATTATGGGGTTTGTAGCCTAGACCGCAGTCCTCTCTCGACCACCCTCCACCGCGGGTGGGTGACAGCAGTCCTCCCTGCGGGCGATGATAGCCGGGCTGTCATCGCCAGTGGGGAAGAACGAAATGAATCTCACCGAACCAATTTTTTCAGTTCGGTTCGGTCTTAAATTACTCTGGGACTTGTTATTCGTTCCGTTACCTAACGAAACGAATAACGAATAACGGAACAAAAAAAATCATTTCATGCCCATCTCTAGCCATTCGGCAACGACCAAAAAGTGTGAGGCATTATGAGGAACGTAAAGCCCACACTTGCCTTTCCCAGGTGCAGAGCATGCAAGAGTACGGAAAAGGCAAGGGTGCTTCTGTGCACGTCCAAAGCGCATCTCCTGGCACAGGATCTCCAAGGTCTAGGGCTAGGCCTTCCCTGAAATGCCAAGTCTACCGATGGGAGTCGGAGAGCCAAAGTACAGTGGACCCTCGTATAACAAACAGTTTGTATAACATAAAATCTGTACAACATAAAATTTTTGGAGATAGGGGAAATTTGCTTAACAGAATGCCTATCCGGTGAATTGGTACAACATAAAAATGGTTGCGATTAGGGTTTACTGTACTCTGTTTTGAATCCATTCCTATGGGGAATTTGTACAAAGGAAAATTTGCTTATCAGAATTTCATTTGGAACGAATTAATTCCTTTAATACAAGGTCCCACTGTAGTTGAAAGGGCTTCTGCTTCCTGGTCCACCTACAGCAACCTTATCTGTCTGTCACAACCATCCTTTCCCGAAAAACAAATTCCTCTTGGCTTCCTTTTGAAATGAACACAGGATTCCATGGGAAAAGCCAGACTGGTGCTCAAGGTTTCTGTCGTCCCTACAGAGGATGCTCTGCATCACAAAGAAGGCCATGGAGGTTTATCATCTTTAGAATTCAGTCATGCATGATTAGAGGGAAACAAAGACAGTGGAGCCTTGTATAACAAACAGCTTGTATAACATTAAATTTGTACAACATAAACAATTCCGGAGATAGGGGAAATTTGCTTAACATAATCGCCTATGGGGAGAATCTGTACAACATAAAAATGGGATTACTCCGTTTTCAATGCTTAACATAATTTCATTTGGAACGAATTAATTCCTTTATACAAGGTACCACTGTATTAGAGTCTCTTTCTCTCCTTCACTAAAAATCCTAAATAGAAGGTGTGTGTGTGGGGGGGGGAATCCAAGGCCACACCGATTTCCTGCTCATTCAGGGCAAAGCCAGATGCCTTCGGCTTATCTCCTAGCTACACATTACAGAGGGAAGGATTTGATCACTTGGTCTCCAAAAATAAAATGTCATCAGATACTGGGATCCTGTAGCCAAGGAGCTGGAGCTGGAGGGGATCTCTTGCAAGGACCGGGCCATTCCACGGCGATCTGTAGGCCTCTTGAAGTGCGACGAAGCCCCCGTAGCGTTCGATGGGGCTTCCACCCACCCGGGCAAGGGTGGCACAAGCTGGCAGGTCGCCAAGACCTCCGCGGGCAAGGCGTCGTCGGGATCGGAACCAGCCAGCACGAACCTTCCCTGGCGATCCACACTTTTGCTTCTCTAGGTGGACGTGACATCGGACTACGGGGACCAGCGGACCTAATCGCGGAGGGAGAGAAAACTCGTACAGGACTCTATTTTTAATACCAAGCGCGTGTGTGTGTCCCCGCCGTGCAAAGAAGGGAGCGCCGGATCCGATCCCCGGGAAGCGCTCCAAGCCGACGCGCATGCGCCCTGCAAAACCGCGGCCACAGTGGGGAGTGGGGATTGCCGTGTTGTGTGTGTGTGTGTGTGTGTACGTGGGTGCGCGTGGGTATATATGCAGGGAAACCCTCGAGCTCCGGCTCGCTCTCGCCTCCCCCACCCCCTTCTTCACTCGTCACCCGCCGCCTATCCCCTTGCCATCGACGACAACGTGGCGACACCCCCCCCGCAAACCCAAACCCACGCCCGTTTCCTTTCCTTTCGTATCCCGCCGCCGAAAACACGCGTTCACACGATCACCCCGAAACACGTGTCCCTCCCTCCCACGCCGTCGCAACGTTCGAACCCGCAGCAAGTATCAACGTTCCATCGGCGGCTCGCAACGTTCCATCGCGCTCCTCCCCCTCCCTCTTTTCCCCCGCCCCGGACCGTCGCAACGTTCGATTCTTCCCCTCCCCCCCTCCCCTTCCCTTCGCTCGCTCGGACTTGTCGCAACGTTCCATCCGCCGCGGCTGGTGCGCCGACGTTCCATCGGCTTTCCCCGGCGGCGGCCTTGCCCGCTCCCTTTCCCTGCACGGCCTCCTCCTCTCCCCCCTCCCCCTCCCCCGCCGCCCCAACCTCACGTGTCCCGGGTTCCCAGCTGGGGGAAGGAGGGGGCAGAGGATAGGGATCCCTGCTCGCTCGCTCGTTCCCTTCGCCTGCTTCGCCTCTCTTTTCCTCCTCACATGACCCGAGTGTTTGTCCCCGTGATCAGCGCCTCGGCTCCCGTGTCTCCTCCGCGTCCCCTCTACCTCCATCCGGCGTGAGGTTTGGAACGCGTCCCTTCCTTTTTCCCCTCCGCCCTCCCCCCCCCACTCCCCACCCCTTCCCCACTGGTGCTGCGGGGGTCGCTCTCCCCCTTTCCCTTTCCCTCCCCCCCTTTCCCTCCCCCCCTTCCCCCCCCTTCCCTCTCCCCCCATGGACATGCTGGATCCCGGCCTGGACACAGCCACCGCCTCCGCCGCCTCCAGGTAAGAAGAGATCTTGCAAACAACCCACCCCATCCCAAACCACTAGGCCTTCCTGCCTGCCTTTCTTCTTCTTCTTCCCGGGGACCCGGCGCTCCCTTCTTTGCACAAGGCCGGCCGAGGGTGGTGGGGGACACAGCCACCTCCTCCTCCAGCTAAGAGATCTTGCAAACAACCCCCACCCCACCCCACCCACTAGGCCTTCCTTCCTTTCTTCCTTTCTTCTTCTTCCTTCCCGGGGATCCGGCGCTCCCTTCTTTGCACAAGGCCGGCCGAGGGGGGGTGGGGGTGGGGGGAGGGGAGCAGGCACCACCAGCCATGATCCGCCTCCGATCTCGCCCTGCGGTTGCAAGCCGCCGCCGCTGCTGCTTTTGCAAGGGGGAGAACAAAATGGAGGACGGAGGCTTCCAGCTTGGGAGGATCGACTCTCGGGGATCTGGTGGGGGTTGGGGGGTGGCGATCCAGGCGGCTGGGTAAGCTGGCTCGTGAGAATGGGGAGCCCGGGATCCCCTCGCCTTGCAACGTGTCGATCGGATTCCCCAAGCCACGCAGGGATCATTGGGGTTTTTTTGTTGTTGTTTTTACTCCGGATGGCTTATAGGGTGAGGAAGACAAGAACGGGATCTCCTCCAGGATTATAAATGTCAGAAGGAACTGGGGTGGCAGAAGGGGGGGGCTAGATATAAATGGAGTGGGGGCTGTATAAGCCGATGCAACTACATCTGCTGATAGGGGGGGGGAGTGGAGTGACACTGCATTGTTTTGGTGTCAGGAGGGGAGAGGAGGCCAGTGGAGTTGGCTGACAGGAGGGGAGGGAGAAAGAGGAAGTGGCCAGGAGGTGGGGGGAAAGAAATGCCCCCAAGGTAGGGAGGGGTGGGCCAGTTTGGGCAAGAGAGGGTTTGACAAGCAGTGGACCAAAGTAACAAAATGGAGTGGACCTCCTGGATTGACAGCCCTTTGTGTTGCCCTAGTAGTGGGATGGCCCCCTTGGAAGAGGAACCCCGGGTTCAGATTCTAGAAGAGATCTCTCATCTTAACTACCTTACGGGATTGTTATGCGGCTGGAAAGTCTTCTTGGACTACCCTGCCCAGGGCATGTTGGTGGCAAGGGGAATTAATAAGAACATAGGAAGAGCCCTGCTGGATCAGGACAAAGGCCCATCTACTCCAGCTTCCTGTATCTCCCAGTGGCCCCACCAAATGTGCCTGAGGGCACACAAGACTAGATATCTGTCTCTTGATACCACTCCCCTGCATCTGGCCCTTGAAGTACCCTGGTTTTAAGCCTGGAGATGACACATCTCCATCATGGTTTGTAACCTGGGATGGATTTTTCCTCCAGGAATCTGTCCAATCCCTTTTTGAAGGCATCCAGGCTAGATGCCATCACCACATCCTTTGGCAGGGAATTAAAATACGTCAATTCTTGAAGTCAAGGGGCAGAAAACGTAATAGGAGCTAAACATTGTTGGGTCAGGACAACTGGTTTGGGTTTGGAGCTCAAGATCCTCTTCGTTTTTTTTTAATGTTTCCTGGCAGGGTGTGTGCATGTGTCTAAACCGTGTGTGACAATGAAATTAAAGTATAATTATGGCCGATACATGCGTGGTACACTGGTGCACTCGTCTGTAACTATTTTTTAGTTCTGGCATCTGGTCCAGTGTATACTTCCTGCAGATAATGACCCTGTAATGTGTGAAACGAACATGAGTGAATGGCGAGGGACTTTCTGGGTGTGTCCTGTGTTTTCTGGCTTGCGGAAGGCAGTCATCCTTGTAGGATTTTGGCAACTCAGCATAATGGAGAATTCCTATTCTGGAACATATACTTGTTTGCCTACAGTAAATAACAACAACAAAAGCCTCCAGGTGACCAGGCTGGGATAATTTTGTAATTTTAGACCTGAACTGTGCTTTCCAACTTTTGAGTCTGGGATATACCATAAAGCGGGATGTGTGTGTGTGGGGGACCAAACATCATCCAGATGTTTTGGACCATAACACCCACCACCCTTTCTCATTGCCAATATAGGCTTGTAATTCTGGGAGCTGAGGTCCCAAACATCTGGAGGGCCGAAGGTTTTCCCCCACCCTTGGCATAGAGCAGGCCTGCCCAAAGTCCATAGTCAGGCCATTCTAGTGGCCCGCGGCTGGTGGTGTCGTTATGGGTCAGTGGGTGGGGCTTGCAGTGGGATGGCAGGGTCAGGGAGCAACCGGCCCCTGACACATTCTCAGCCACCAAATCTGGCCCTTCTTACAAAAAGTTTGGGCACCCCTGGCATAGAGGAATAGTATATGTGTGTGTTAGACTAGTTCAGGCGGCTACACTGAAGTAACTCCTATGTGTTAGACCAGTGGTTCTCAACCTGTGGGCCCACAAATGTTCCTGAACTGCAACTCCCAGAAATCCCTTCCAGCACAGCAAGTGATGGAGGCTTCTGGGAGTTGCAGTCCAGGAACATCTGGAACATTTGTACCCTGCTTGTCAACCCAAAAGGGGTCCAAGGTGGATTATACACCTCTATATGGATTATTTATACAGACACCAACCGTTTGCTCTCATAATGTCCCAGTTTGCATACATAATAGAATTTAATGATAAGGGTTTCTGGATCTACTTTATGAAGCTGTAGGTTTTATGCTTGAATATTTGTTCTCTATTGTCCCAGCCACATTTTTTTAAAAAATGAAACAAAAAAACATTAAATGGCAGGTGTTTAAGCTGAACTCTTTGATTTAGTGTGGCAGTGTAAGTTGAGTATTTATGAACAGTTTTTCCCCCCCACCTGGGACATGTGGTACAGAAGAACGAAGGAAAAGTAGTGACAGTTTCTTCCTGGATGTATTTCTAAGATTATTAAAATCACTTTAGGATGTGATTAAGCAAGGGGTGAGTGAAAAACAATTAGAATCATATAGATAGAAGTGGATTTAAAAATACAGTGGTGCCTCTACTTACGAGCAGCTCTACTTATGAGCAATTTGACTTAAGAGTGGAAAACTGTTGGCGTTTTAACTGCTGCCTTGCAAATTTTAGATGCGGTCTGCACTACTTACAATTTTTAATTTTTAAATTTTTTTAAAAAATTATTTTTTCAATTTTATAGATACGGCTGCTCTACTTACGAGTTGTTCGACTTATGAGCATGCAGGCAGAATGGATTAAACTCGTAAGTAGAGGTACCACAGTAATAATAGTTAATATTATTATAGGGTAGGAGGATCAGATGGTCTTGGTATACGTTTTTGAATACTGCTCCTGTTATCCCCCAGCCAGCCCATTGGCCATCCACTTGGCAGATTCTGGGCACTGGAGTGCAAAAATTCTACATTTCTAAGGCATGGGAGACAGAATGGTAAATTCCCCTCCCTGCCCTTATTAAGGAAGGCCAAAGCCAGGGTGAGAGCAACATTCTTAAAAGCCTTGTCCCATGTACAATAATGACAGATTAAGCAACTATTTGCATCTTTCGGGTAGTACTGAAAATCTACTGGTTGAAGCCGCTGTCTGTCTCTAGGACCCACCTTCAGAGAAGGACCATGTGGGGGAGAAACCCCATCCTTGCACACAGTCCCATTAAAGAGCGTGGTTGAAGCTGCTGTTGAGCCTCGAGGCTGAGGAACCTTGAGTCATCATTAGCTCTGTCAGTAGACCTGTCTCACAGGGTTGCTGTCCTGGCGAGGGGGAGACCTGCCTTGAACCCCCTGGTGCTCAGACATCAACATGCACCTCCATGCATCTTCATCTCTGCAGTTGATGAAACGCTACAACACACGAGGTTCTGCTCATCCTGAAAACCTGTTGTATCCCAGGGCCATCCTGAAAGAAATCAAGCCCGAATGTTCACTGGAGAAGGACAGATTTTAAAGCTGAGGCTCCAGTACTTTGGCCACCTCATGAGGAGAGAGGAGTCCTTGGAAAAGTCCCTGATGTTGGGAAAGATGGAAGGCAAAAGGAAAAGAGGACGGCAGAGAATGAGACGGTTGGACAGTGTCATCGATGCAACCAATATGGATTTGACCAAACTCCAGGAGGCAGTGGAAGACAGGAAGGCCTGGCGAGCTCTGGTCCATGGGGTCACGAAGAGTCGGACACGACTGAACGACTGAACAACAACAAAACCTTCCCTGTTAGGTAGTTAAGGCCCCTTCTTCTAAACTAGAGTCCTTACTTAACTCCTGTGCTGTTCTCCATGCCTACTGAGTGCAAGAATAATTAGACTCCTGCTGCATCCCAAATGCATAATGAAAAGGAAGGCCTCTCTCGGTCCCTGTTCCAGTTTATGTGAAATTAGGTTAGTTTTTGAAAGGTGTCCCATTTCTCTGTACTTTTGGTCAGGAGATGGGCTAAAATGAGGAGATGGTGATCCTAGGAGGGCAGCAGGGAGGGCAGGGAGAGAAAAGAGGAGATGGGGCGTTGATGGACTGCATCTCCCATCCATAGTCTGGCTAAGCATAAGGGGTCATGGGAATTATAGTCTAAATCAGTATTTTCCCAACCTGAGGTCCCCAGATGTTCTTGTAGAAAAACTTCCCTGGAGGCTTCACTGAATAGCTTTTCTGTCTAGGATTCCTGGGAATTGTAGTCCAAGAACATCTGGGGACCAGTGGCCTCAAACATCTGGGGAGCCGAAAAGGATATTACCTGGCAGCAGGTAATATCCGCTTTCCCTTGTATGTAACTGAAGCGCATGATCTGTCCTTAGATTTAGATGATTTGATTTTGTTAGATTTAGATGCAGTTCTTCTGTTCGGGATCAGACTGTGGCTCTGTCCCAAGGGATCAACTACGTCACGTGCTTAGTTCAGAAAATGGGCAGAATGCGACCCTCCAGATGTTGATGGATTTCGACTCCCAGATGTTTTCTCCCCAGCTGTGTTACCTAGAGCTCAGGGGACCTGCAGTTCCCAATGAGTCCCGCTAAGCCCATTTCTAACCCATCTTCCTATGTCTTTTAAAAAAATAATAATTAGATCTGAGATTTATATCTCCTCTGCCTTGGTTTATTAGGTTACCAGGTGTGTATTCAGGTGGTTTCCTGGAAATTGAAGAAAAAGGTCAGAAAGCTAGAATTACGTACATAACAACCCCGTCTGAGAACTGAAGGGTGTTGGATAAAGTGGGCTTAAAACTTGTCATTCTAGGACAGGGAGAATGAAGCAAGAAAAGAGGAGGATCTAACACGAAGTGGATTGCCTTGGTTAAGGAAGCCCTGGCTTTTTATTCTCAGTAGACCTGAGGAGGTTTGTAACTGATGGGGTCTTTTCGTAGACTCATGGGTTAGAAGTGGCCTGTAAGCCCATCGAGTCCAACTCTCTTGCTTGATTCAGGAAACCAAATCAAAATGTGTTTGAAAGATGGTTCCGTATATACTCGAATAAATGCCGAGTTTTTCAGCTTATCTTATTTTCTCTTTATCTTATCTTATCTTAATATTATATTGCATTATAATATAATAATATAATAATATAAATAATTGTTATGTTATATTAAATAAATAAATAAATAAATAAATAAATAAATAAATAAATAAATCTAGAGACCCATGGTTGGATACCATTGGGCTGCAAGATTGAACTGGTGCTTTGGAAAGCCGGTTTCCTCCGAGCTATGCAAAATATGCGGGGACTTGTGGAAGTTTCCCTCGCTGAGCTTGACCTACCTTGCAGGACTGTTACGAGAAGGAAAACGGGGAGAGCCTTGTAAGCCACTTTCAGCTCATGAGAAGAAAGGCGGGGTGCGAGCCCAACCCTAAAAACAACAACAACTGGAGCGTTGCCTAGAGGAGGGTAGCCGTTGGTGTACACCTGTAATCGGCCTGTAGAAGTTGCTAACCTGCTCAAACAAGCTTCCTGCATGCACAGGGAAGAGGGGCCGAAGGTGTAGCACTGGCTAGGTGCAGGCTTGAAATCCTCTGCCAAAAGTCCCCTCTGCTTTCTTGACTCTGAGATATAAATGTTGTAAGTCCTTCTATCAAGATCAGATTTCCCTCTTGGGCATAAGAACATAAGCAGAGCCATGCTGGATCAGGCCAAAGGAACATCTAGTCCAGCTTTCTGTATCTCACAGGAGCCCACGAGTCTAGATATCTGTACACTCCCCTGCATCTGGCCTTTGAAGTACCCCGGTTTTAAGCCTGGAGGTGACACATCTCCATCATGGTTTGTCACCTGTGATGGACTTTTCCTCCAGGAATCTGTCCAATCCCCTTTTGAAGGCCTCCAGGCCAGATGCCATCACCACATCTTGTGGCAGGGAGTTCCACAGACTAACACCACGCTGGGTAAAAATAATATTTTCTTTTGTCTGTTCTCTCTCTCCCAACCCTCAGTTTGAGTGGATGTCCCCTAGTTCTGGGGTGGGCCCCCTTGTGGCCTTCCAGACGTTGGGCGGCAGCTCTGATTGCACATCACCCTTGGCTAGGCCTGCGGGAGGTGACATCTAGAAATGGCTCAAGGACCACAAGAAGCTTATCCTGTCCTCAAGAGAGAGCAGAGCGCAGCTTTGCCATCCTGTCTTGCAACCTCCTTCCTCCAGCTGCTGGGCACCTTCCCCTCCACTGCACGGCATGGTCTCTGTGCCACGCCACTCTGCACCAACATCCCGTCTGAGATAGGAGCCTTATCTCTCTCCGCCAGCATGAAGGATTAAGACAGTTGAATGCCTTCCAGCTTTGCAGCTGGCTGCGCGCCTTTCCGCCTCTCTGTGTTCTCGGAGGAAGCAAAAGGATATTGACGTTGAACCTTCCTGATCGTCATCAGCTCAGAAATCTTTTGCTTTCAGCAATGTTTGGGATGTGGATAGAGATCCCTCGCCATAGCAGGAAGGAAAGAGTGAGGCTTTCCTACTACTTGGATCCAAGACTGGGTTGCGCTTTCATAGATTCTTAGAAGAGACCTCAAGGGCCGTCTAGTCCAAACCCCTGCCATGCAGGAACCCCCATCACAGGACTCCTGACAGATGGCCATCCTGCCTCTGCTTAAAAACCTCCAAAGAAGGAGACGCCACCACCCTCCGTGGCAGCATATTCCACTGCCAAACAGCTCTATCACTTCCCTTGGTGGCGAATGTTTTAGAGACTGAGTGCCCAAACTGCAATTCAGAACCCACTAATTTTTCGCAAAGTGCCAATACCAGCAATTTAATCTGAATACAGGTGGCTGTGAAGGGCTGATGTCGGGTGCCCACAGAAAGGGCTCTGAGTGCCACCTTTGATCTAGACACTATACCTCTGTTGATACAACCAAGAATCGCATTGGCTTTCCTGGCCGCTACATCACACTGCTGACTCATGTTCAATTTGTGATCCACCCCGACTCCCAGATCCCTTTCACATGCACTATTTTCCAGCCACTTGTCTCCCATCCTTTATCAGCACTGCACAAAGAGAGGGCATCAGGTGAAGCAGTAGTGGTCAAATCTGTAAGGGGTACAATAGGGCAACAAAAACAGACTGTATTCTAACATGACATAAATGTTGCAGAAAGGAAGGCAGAATTGCATTAAGTAGTAGTAGTAGTTGTTGTTGTTCTGTCGTTCAGTCGTGTCCCACTCTTCGTGACCCCATGGACCAGAGCTCGCCAGGCCTTCCTATCTTCCACTGACTCCTGGAGTTTTGTCAAATCCATATTGGTTGCATCGATGACACCGTCCAACCATCTCATTCTCTGCCGTCCTCTTTTCCTTTTGCCTTCAATCTTTCCCAACATCAGGGACTTTTCCAAGGACTCCTCTCTCCTCATGAGGTGGCCAAAGTACTGGAGCCTCAGCTTCAAAATCTGTCCTTCCACTGAACATTCGTGGTTGGTTAAGTTGTAGAGCCAGGGTTTGTTCTGTTCTGATTATTTCTGCTGTTCTAATTCAATTACAAACCACCGAGATCGTGTTTTAGGGACTATGGGGCACTATATATGCAGCACACTTCATTTTTAAAGAGGATCAGTAGGTGCCATCAAGAGAGAACAGTGACCCTGTAGAGCAGGCCTGCCCAACAGGTAGACCGTGGGCTACTGGTAGCCCATGAAGGGTTCAAAAGTAGCCCACTGGCCATCAATAAAAAATTGAGGGGATAAGTTCTCCATCCCTCCCTCCCCTATCCCAAGGACCACCACTACCCCAGCAAAGTTCTGGGTCTGCCAGCCCACTGTCTCAGCCGAGCGGGGCAGTTCAAGGGCCATGGCTCATTGAAATCTGTTCCCTCAAAAACAGACTAATTGGTTTTCAATGCATTCCTATGGGAAACTGCTGTTCTACTTACAAAAGTTTTTACTTATGAGCATGTGCTTGGAACGGATAAAATTCGTAAGTAGAGGTTTTAGTGTAGTAGCCCTCAGGCACTTTGGGCTGGAAAAAGTAGACCTTGGCCTGTTTAAAGTTGAACAGCCCTGCTGTAGAGCAAGCATATCCAAACTTTTGGACCACAACTCCCAGGATTCTAAGCTTAGGGTGCCAATGGCAAAGGGCTGTGGGAGTTGTGGTCTAAAACATCTGGAGAGCTGAAGTTTAGACATGCCTGTAGAGATTCACAGTTGACATAGCGGTGAAGGTGGCAGCAGAGGCCCACGACCTCTCTTGCCACCTTTCCCAAATTCCAGGCCTCCTGATGTTTTAGATGCCCGGCCGAGGTTGGCATTGCCAGTTGTTTGGTGCTGGTGCCCAGAACCTTGCACCCAGAAACATCTGCAGATGGAAGCTCCGGTGCTGACTGAGATGAGGCAGGGAGGTGGTAGTGGTTACCTGAGGGCATGGTGGGGCCACGTGTTGTCTCTTAAAAGAACCAGGTACAGGCAATTCCTCACTGAGCGACGGACTTCTGTTCCCACAACAGGGCCTGGGTGAATTGGTTGTTAAGTGAGGAATTTCAGGCGGATGTCTTGTGCATTGAGGGGGTCCTCTTTGCAGGCTGGGAGAAGCAGAACAAAAAGGAGGAGGGAAATAGAGATGGAAGTGGCCCATCTTCCATCCTGCTCAGGTTATTTTTGTCCCTGGGGAGGCATTGTGATGCTTGCAACATCCCTTGGAAGCAGTTGAGGAGCAGGGAGGCGGGGTGGACGTTGTAGCACTGCTTCCTCCCCTCTGAGTTGCTGCGCCAAGGTCGGTGTTGGCAAGCAGAAGCAGGCTGGATGTTTTGGCCCAGGCCCTGTGGGCGGGAACAGCAGGACCTTCCTCAGACAGCCATTAGGTGGTGGCGGCAGCTTGGGCCACTGCTGCTGGTTTTATGTCTGAGCGGTCATTAAACAGATAGGTTGTTAAGTGAGGAGTGGCTGGACGTCATTGCCATAGTGTATGCTAGGTGCAAGTGCCCAAGCAAAATGTGGGATGGTTGGTGCATGTGGACCAGTTTTGATGTCAAAATACAGCTAGTAAGGTGGATCTCCAATTCATGATACAGTGGTCCCCCGCCCTTTCGCGGTTCATATACTGCGGTCCCGCTATATTGCGGGACCGCAGTAGATGAAAAAAAGCCCCCTCCCCCCCAAAAAAAACATGGATCCCCATTCCCATGCCTATGCTGCAAAATGTAGGCTTTTATATTTCCTATGAACACAATTCCAGCACTTTCAGTCAGTCACAAATAAACAAATATTTCATGGCACAGATAGCACGGGGGACGTGTGCTTTGGGATCATGGTTTCTTATGGGGGGCAGAGAGTTGTAAGGGAGAGGTACCTAGTGGTTAGAGCAGAGATGGGCAATCTAGGTGTGTGTGTGTGTGTGTGTGTGTGTGTGTGTGTGTGTGTGTGTGTGTGTGTGGTGTGTGTGTGTGTGTGTGTGTGTGTGTGTTTTAACTACCACTCCCATCAGCCTCATCCAGACATCTGGACATCAGGTTTGTATAGCTTTGGATTAGGTTTGGGAAAGCTTCCCTTACGCTTCTCTGCCTTTGCTCGAGAGGGCTTTCAAACCCGGTCCATGACAGAGTCTCTCTGTTCTCTCTTTGCTACAGCCACGAGAAAGGACATGAAGTTGAAGAGGGAGTCGAGCTGCAGGAAGGTGAGGAGGGGTCCCGGGCTGGCCCAGAAAAATGCCCAACCGCCCTGCACGAGCAAGTTGTAACCCCTGCCTGGGGAGGGATTTCTGCTACCAGGCCACCGCCTGATAAGTAAGGTGTACAGCATGTCTCTGTGTGAACGGAAACTGGATGGTGTTAAGGTCTTCCCCATCAGTTCTAGGGAGCAGGCGTCTCCGTCTCTCCCTTGTTCATTCAGCGCAGGGTCCAGCCGGAGACCTCGGTTGAAATTGTCTTGACAGAACGCCGTATGGCTGATGGCGTCATCAGCAGCAGTGGTTTTGTTTGAAAAACAAAGACTTCCTGCTTCTGTTCTGAGGCTCCCAAGGTCCCCGGCTCATGCCCTCCATTGTGGGGAGACCGTGGGAGCTGCGGGATGGGAGGAGGAACTGAGGAAGTGTGTGATTCGTGAAAAATAGTCGCTGCAGTGCTGATGACAACATCAGCCATCCTTGATGCAGTCGCACAAACAGGATTTCACCCATCATGCCAAAGATGTGGCACCAATTACTCCAAGATTACAATCTATTAGGGAAAGCCCATTTTGGTACCAAAAACTAAACTTAATAGTGTGCAACTAGTTACGTGTTGGGATTGCTTTTCCTCCAGTTATTTATTAATCTCATTTGTGTTCTTGCTTTCCTTTGAAGGGTTCAAGGTGGCATGTATGGCCCTTCACTTCTCTGCCTTGTCTTCACAATGACCTTGTAAGGTAGACCGAGCTACAAGAGGGAACAATTGCCCCAAAGGCCACCAGATGAGTTTTGTAGCTCATGGAATCACCATTCCACACTGCTTCGCCTTATGCTAGTCTCTATGTCAGAGATCCCTTCCAGTGGTTCTCAACCTGTGGGTCCCCAAATGTTCCTGGACTGCAACACCCAGAAGTCTTGATCACTAGCTCAGCTGGCCAAGATTTCTGGGAGTTGCAGTCCAGGAACACCCGGGGACCCACAGATTGAGAACCACTGCCATAGGCCTTTGGTGGTGAACTTTCAGCACTCCAGATGTTTTGCACCTCAGCTCCCACAGTCCTTTGTCATTGGAAGACTTGGGTTGGAATCCTGGGAGTTGTGGTCCAAAACATCTGGAGTGTCGAAGGTTCGCTACCACTGCCCTAGGCCAAGAGTGGTAAACCAGGTGGCTCTAGAGACCCAGTTCAGCTGCAGCTCTTGGCAGTCCTTGTGAATACGCCTAGTGGTGAGGGATGCTTCAGAATCTGGAGTGCCACACACTCTTGTCCTCAAATTGGGCACTAAAAGCAAAAGCAAAGTGTTCTGCTTATATACCACCCTATACCACTTCAAGAAGTCTCTGGGTGGTTTACAGTTTTTAATTATAGTATGCAGGCTACACATTGCTCCCCCCCCCCCAGCAAGCTGGGTCCTCATTTTACCGACCTCGGAAGGATGGAAGGCTGAGTGAACCTTGAGCCTGCTGCCTGGGATTGAACCGCAGGTCATGAGCACAGTTTTACCTGTGGTACAGGCATCTAATCAGTTAAGTTACTTTGTTGTGACATAAGTGGAGAACTTGGCATCTCTCTGTACCTGGTGGGACTCCAAGTCTCAGTAGCCCCTGCCACTATTACTGGTGCTGAGGGATGAGGGAGGTTGTAGTCCAGCAGCATTTAGGAGCATAGACTTCCCACTTCTCCCTGTACACCCCCTCCCCACACACATCTTTTCCTACCGGGGTGTCCATGGCAGAGTTCCCAGCTACGCCTCTTCCCTTGTCTTTTATCACTATTAAAACTTTTCTGCAGATGTCCCATGGGCCTACCCTGAGTTGAGAAGTACCACGTTCCACATGTCAGGAAGAGGGTAGGAGCAGCCAGTTGTGACCATCTGGAAGTGCCCCAAGGGCAGAGCATACCTGGCCATTAAAAAGCTATTTTCCCCATCATTCCTTTTTACTTAAAGATAAAAAAATTATTTGATATTTGAAACAGGCTTAGGGGAGGTGGGAGCGACTTGCCTCTAAACACCCAGTTGTACCACCCTGACTTTCAGGTAATACAATTGGCCATTTTTAAATCAGGGAGAGCAATTTGACCAGGATATGCACATGTTTGTTGTGAAGGCGCCTCCAACTCATGGCAGCCCAATGAACAAATGCTCCTACAAATGTTCTGACCTCAGCTGCGCTGCTCAGCTCTCGTACACACAATCTGGTGGCTTCTTTTAGGGAGTTAGTCCATGCCGTCTTTGGTCTTCCTCACTTCCTGCTGCCTTTCACTTTATAGAAAAGCTTTGCTTTGTGTCTCTTAAAAATTACATACAGTATATTGACCTCTTGAGATCATGCATTTGCCTTTGAAGGCCTTTGATGGTTTCCAGTTGGAGAACCGGATTGGACTTGGTGGCTGTGGATATTTCCATATAAAGATGTGTCCTGCCCACTGGTCTTATCTTGGAGTTGGTTTTGAACTTTGTTTCCCATGACAGATTTTGGGCTTCATGATTTTATTTTTCTCTAGGCTTTCTTTCTGTTAACTTTTCTGGATCCCAAGATTCTGTCTCTGTAAGGCTCATGGTTCTCATTTTTGTACTATAACTAGGCCAGGCGGTTGTCTTGACTTCGCCTAAAACGTCTTGTAAAGATCGGTTCTTTGGCCCTTAAAAAAAAAACACCTTTCTCTGTAGGTTGTGCATTCATGGAAGTCTTTGCACTGTTACCAACCAATTGCGGTCGTTGTTACTGCATGTGATACTACTATATAGCAGGCATGTCCAAACTTCGGCCCTCCAGATGTTTTGGACCACCACTCCCACAGTCCTTTGTCATTGGCAAGCTAAGCTTAGAATTCTGGGAGTGGTGGTTCAAAACATCTGGAGGGCCGAAGTTTGGACATGCCTGCTATATAGGTTCAGTATTTGGCCCCTGCTTTTCCAACACACTTAAGGGTGTCACTGTAAGGTCTGGGTGTCTCCTGGCCCAGATTATTTGGATGGAAAGGGTGCTGGTGGTCTATCTAGCAGGGTGGTTCTTTTCTGCCTTATTTTGATTCTTTGCACCAACCTGGGCTAGTTAGTGTAAACTTGGAGGGTGTCGGGACTTTGGGAAAAAAGGATCAGGAGAAAAGGCACAAACGACCCCCCTAGACCTACTGAGGTTGCCATTTTCACCGCCAATCTGATTATTCCTCCCCCTAGGAGATGGTGCGAACGCAGATGAGCAGACGGCAGTGGCCATCACCAGCGTCCAGCAGGCTGCCTTCACAGATCATAACATCCAGTACCAGTTCCGCACAGAAAACAATGGAGGACAGGTAGCGGGTGCATTTTGACCAGCCTGGCTTTTACTGCGAATGTTTCCATTCCAGGCGGTAGAAATGGGGTGGGCATTCTTCACAGTCTTCCCCGCCACGTAATCCCTACTTTCACCTCGGAGGGCTGTAAAGCTTTCACAACCCCACTCCAAAATATTTTTCTTACAAAAATTTTTTTTGCAAAAAAACACAGACCCCAATGCGCCCTCTAGTGGCCAATATTTTTTTAAAAAAAAATCTTAACATTTGGGCAGTATAACAGGGCAAGGGTGGCACTGGAAAAGTTATCCCTTACGACCCCTGGAGATCACTAGGGGTCACTGTGAGCTCGTTCTACCCTTCCAACTTCAGATGTTTGGGGTTCTGGGTCTGCAGGTCAGCCCCTGTGGGCAATATTACGGCCGGCCCCTTCAGGTAAGTGTCTTTTGATCTTAGAAATAGATGGGAGGATGAGAGTAAGATACGGAGAGTCCAACATTTTGCTCTCTCTTGCTTCTAATCAAAAGTTAGCCACACTGTATTTGTGGAAGAATTCTTTGGTGCAAGAATCCATGAGTAACAGATGTTCTGATTGTTGTACGATTCAATATACCCCTTGAAAACGCAAAGTCTAAGGATGAAGAACTTGCCAGAGGGAGATGTTTCATCTGGTCCTTCAGTTACGGGTGGTTGAATTTTCACCAAATCTTATCCTTCCGTAGAATTTCTAAAGCAGTAGCTTGCCGAGGAAGAGGTATTGCAGGTATTGTAAAGGAGCTGGACCAGTGGTTCTCAATCTGTGGGTCCCCAGATGTTCTTGGACTGCAACTCCCAGAAACCCCTTTCAGCACAGTGAGTGGTGGAGGATTCTGGGAGTTGAACTCCAGGAACATCTGGGGACCCACAGGTTGAGAACCACTGAGCTAGACCCTGGTTCAAGCTGAGCCTTCTGTGTGCATAGACCTTGTGCAGAAGGGAATGGTCCATTATTAAGAAACACCTATTGTCGAATACAAAAGTGGAACAGGTGATACCATTAGGCGACTAGAAAAATAACAAAAATGTTGCTAATATTTTGGGGGTGACACCCCCTTCCTCAGAGCCATACCAATAGGTTATCACATGGCAAAAGATGAATTTGCCAGGAGTTATTTCTTAGATGTAAGGTCCTTGGCAAGATGGGGTGGAGGGGTGGGAATGGGGGAGCCAGGCAGTTTCTTAGTTGAGGTTCGGAGTATGGATGTTGTTAGGCTGCATCCAAAATAAAGGGAGGGAGGTGTTTTTGCTGCCCCAGTCCTTCCAAAGACATGTCACGGCTCATGGCTCATGTGCACACATTCACACCTGTCCTCAATTCGACTCATTGAGGCCAATGGCCCCTGCCTTGCCAGCGAAGGGGGAGGGGGGTTGGTGCGGAATCTCATGCATTTCATTTGAGGATTGGGATAAAATTGGGAAAAGTCCACTGAGTCTAGCCAATTGGGTCAAATAAAAAGGAAAGAGATTAGCCAGTGTTGCCGTCTTGCCATGTCTCCGTTGATGGTCCATTTGCCTCTTCCTTGGCACGTAGACCAAGGTCAAGATGGTCTCCAGCAGTGGTCCCCCCAACCTTGGGTCTCTTGGGCTGCAACCCCCAGCTGTGCTAGCCAGGGTTCCTGGGAGATGTAGTCCAATCATCTCTATGGACCCAAGGTTAGGGACCACTAGTCGACAGCATACTGTCTTGCACTCACTGCCATTCACACTTGTTGAATAGACTGCCCAGATGAGGGCTTTGTGTTTTGGCCAGGAATGGCAAGCTGATGAAAAATAAATAAATAAGGGAGTCAGCTCCAGGGATTTTTTCCTTGCATGTTATCACATCTCTGAATGGAAGGGATTACCTTGCAGTGCTTACCTTGCTTTGCCACTTACTCTTAATAATTACTTATATGTAACCTGCCTAGATGCCCTAAGCACATCCGATCTCGCTTGATTTCAGAAGCTAAGCAGGGTCGGCCCTGGTTAGTCCTTGGATGGGAGACCACCAGGGAATACCAGGTGCTGTAGACGCCTGGAGTAGGAACTGGCAAATTACAGTAGATGCCCTAAGCACATCCGATCTCGCCTGATTTCAGAAGCTAAGCAGGGTCGGCCCTGGTTAGTCCTTGGATGGGAGACCACCAGGGAGTACCAGGTGCTGTAGGCGCCTGGAGTAGGAACTTGCAAGTCACTCCAGTATTCCTGCCAAGAAAACTCCATGGACATGGGGCCACGGAGAGTCAGTCACGACTAATGATGCAACACACACATATTGTTAGTTTTAGATATTTTTCAGATTTTTAAAAAATAGCTGTTGTTTTATTGTGTTGTAAATCGCCCAGAGATGGGTGGTGACAAATTTAAATAAATAAATAAATAAATAAATAAATAAATAAATAAATAAATAAATAAATAAATAAATAAATATCTCAGTCGCTGTCCAAAGAGGGAATGCCTGCTGTGTGCTTGGCACTCTAGGCCAGCTGACTAAATAATGGTGTTTTCTAGTAAAGTGATTTTAACCAGTATAATAAATAAATTATTATTGTTATTATTAAATTAAAAATAAATAAATAAATAAATAAATAAAACTGCCACCGGGGTGTCCCATAGGTATAGCCCTACTAGACTGATTCCACAGGTTTGGGGGTCTTGCCAGTTTTGCAGGCCTGCAGTCTTGAGAAAAAGTTTCTTTAATTGTATCTGAAATTGCCCAAGGCACTGTGTTCTCTCTTAATAGCCACCTATAAGTGTGGCAGACTGTGTTATGCTTAGAGAAAATGACCCCTTTTTGGGCCTTGAGCAGCGATAATTGGTTATTGGATTAGGCGAGACAGTAACTAGTGATTTCTGGATTCCACTTGGAGGGGCAAGGGCCCTTCATTTCAAATTGCTGTTTTTTTAATAGGGTTTGATATGGAATCTCCATGAGAACAGACCAACATCCCCCCCCCTTAGCCTCAGCAGTAGATCCCGCTTTCACAGAAAAAATGAGTGTTTGTTCGATTTCTCTTCCAGGTGACATATAGAGTCGTTCAGGTGACGGACAGTCAGCTGGATGGACAAACAGACGCGACGGGGGCAGTCAGTGTAGTCTCCACGGCAGCCTTCACCAGTGGCCAACAAGCTGTTGCTCAGGTGAGGGCAAGATGGGAGACCCCCAGAGACCAGTGTTGGGTTTACTCAGTGTTTTCTTGTTGGTATTTTATAATGTATACCCCCACCTTTCCAAAAAGTGTGCTGCTTTTCTACGAGAAAATTCTTCTGATCACACAAGCAATGGGTACAGTTTGGTAAATTGCACAATACTGGGAAAAGTGAAGCATTGAATGGGTTGTTTGTGTCTTGCTCTGCTTGCTCTCTCTCTCTGTGTGGCTTTACATAAGGAAAAATCACTTGAGACAGGAAACCTGTGCGAATAATCTTCCTTGAAAACTGGAAGAACTACAACATGGAGAGAAAATGGGTGTCTATCTCTTACTAGAACCAAGATCTCTCAATGAGAGATGGGGTGGGGGCAATGGAGAGTTATCAAGGGGCCACCTTACACTGCCAAGTCTAAACTAGAATTTCAGTGGCAAGGATATGTCTTCAGGCAGCCGAATATCTTGGGGCAGCCTTACCAGGAGAACTCGAGTCTGAGGTTGCCTGTTAGTGAAATGATCAACTCAGACATCGATTTCCTCTGTAGACAGCCGACACTTCCTTTCCCATTTGTGTTTGGTTTTGTTTTTAAATAATGTCGAGTTGACACTTTCCAGTATCAGATATACAAAGCGTGCTTCCGGTCTTGAAACCAGAGGTTAGAAGGAGACACACTTTGGCTTTTGAAAGCCGAGGGGCTTCGAGGCTCGGAGAAGCCACAAAGTGACAAAAGTTGTCGTTTGGGTATCTGACTGCCTCATGCCGGGGAGATGTGGTGCCCGAACCCAATTGGCCCTTCACCAGTTACAAAATGCAGCAAGCTCAGGCAGAAATCAGAAGTTTGGCAGCCTGCACAAAGGCAGCTGATTTCTTTCATGCGCATGGGTGAATCAGCCGCATCTCACTTCGTGGAAGTGGCCGGTCAGGATGGGGTTACCAGGTAGTCGGAACCCACATTTGTCTTCAGGAGGTGATGCTTCCCATAGGGCAGCCTGTTCCCTTCCCTTCCTCACCCCCCATCCCCTTCTCCATCTCGAAGGCCTTGTCTAAGGGGTTGTATTCCTCCCTTGCATTCGGGGAAGGAAGAAAAGGAGGCACATAAGAACATAAGAAGAGCCCTGCTGGATCAGGCCAACAGCCCATCTGGTCCAGCTTCCTGTATCTCACAGTGGCTGCGCCAAATGCCTCTGGGAGCGCACGTGACTAGATATCTGTCTCCTGATACCACTCCCCTGCATTTGGCCCTTGAAATACCCTGGTTTTAAGCCTGGAGGTGACACATCTCCAGCATGGTTTGTAACCTGCCATGGACTTTTCCTCCAGGAATCTGTCCAATCACCTTTTGAAGGCATCCAGGCTAGATGCCATCACCACATCCCATGGCAGGGAGTTCCAGAGACCTTTTGTCTGTTCTCACTCTCCCAGCCCTCAATTGGAGTGGATGTCCCTTAGTTCTGGTATTTTGTGAGAGGGAGAAGAGCATCCCTCTATCCACTTTACTCATGCCCTGCATTATTTTGTACCTCTCGATCCTATACCCCCTCAGGTGCCTTTTTTCCAGACTAAAGAGCCCCAAATGTTTTAGCCTTTCCTCATAAGAGAGGTCCCCCAGCCCAGTAATCATTTTAATCACTCTCCTTTGCACCTTTTCCAGTTCCACTATGTCTTTTTTGAGATGTGGTGACCAGAATTGTACGCCATACTCCAGGTATGGCCTTACTATCAATCTTCCAATCCACCTTCAGGAATGGTATTGGCAGCCCAATGCAAAAATGAGTAGTGCAGCCAACAAAAAAATTGGTAGCTGGCCCTTAGAGGTTAGCAAGGGATACTTCTGTATAGACCCAGAAGCATATATTTTTAGCCCTAACTGTGGTTATCAGGTGTTCTTGGACTGAAATTCCCAACACCCTTCACCACTGGTGGTGTTGTTTAGGAGTTGCAATCCAAGAACATCTGGGGACCCCAATATGGAACCACTGCTTTAGGAGGTAGATAACTTGAGTTTGTGGGGAGGGGAAGTTATTCTGGCAAATGGTTGCTGGTTTGCAAGATCCACTTCGTTTTTCTTCAGTTCCTGCAAATAGTCATCAGTGGGCATCCAGAGCAAATGAATTAATTGGCTCAGGCAGGGCCACTGGGTATGTTTCAGAACCACTTCCTTCTTCTAACCACGAGAGGGCAGGGTGCACCTGGAACCAAGACAGGGACACAGGGATTAGTGAAAGCTAAGAGTTTTGGTCTTAACACATGAGGTTTAGCCACATAATGAGCTAGGAAGTTTTGATTCCCCTTCCTCTTATCAGCTGGCTGGATAATTCAGTGGTTTCACCCAGAGGATCACTGGTCTCTGGAACTCCCTGCCAGAAGAAGTACAGTAGTGGCAGCGGTCAGCCTTGACAGCTTTAAGAAAGGATTGGACAAGTTCGTGGAGAAAAGGGGTATCGATGGCTATCATTCTGGATGCCTATGGACAACCTCCGGGTTGGAGAGATAGGCAGGACATCTCTCAATACCATTTGCAGGAAATACCCTGAAGCAAATGGTGAGCCGCTGTGTGAGACAGAATGCTGGACTGAATGGGCTGTGGCCTGTTCCAGCAAGGCTGTTCTGATGTTTAGATAAATTGATTGTGCAGCCAGAGGTTGGGAGTTCGATTCCCCTCTGTGCCTCCTGTGAGATTAGAGCCAGCCTAGGTGGCCTTGGGCAAGCTGTACAGTCCCGGGATGTCCCTCCGAAGAAGGGAATTCTAAATCCCTTCTGAGTAACTCTATGTCTAAAAGTCAGAATTGACTTGATGATGATGATGATGATGATGATGATGATGATGATGATGATGATGATGATGATGATGATGAATTATGATTTCTCGTGTTGGACTGTCTTCCTTTCGTTCTGCAATTGAGTTTTCCAGCATTGCCTAAAGACAGAGGTTGCTGTGTTGGGTGCGTGAGAATCAATTTAAATCCATTTGAATTTCGCCACCCCACACCCCACCCGCACTCCGGGTTTCAAGGTAAAAGAAGCCATTGGGTGGTCAGCAAACTGACATTCCAGAAGCACAGGAGCTAAACCAGGCATGTCCAAACTTCGGCCCTCCTTATCTTTTGGACTGCAACTCCCAGAATTCTAAGCTTAGATTTCCAAGGGCAAAGAACTGTGGGAATTGCAGTCCAAAACATCTGGAGGGCCAAAGTTTGGGCATGCCTGAGCTAAGCTATGAAAAGAACTTGGTCGTTGCCGAGTCCAGAACTTCTGAAGGGTGAAGAGTTTCCCCAACCCTGGTTGCAAAGCTATGTTAGCTAGCCTAGCCTAGCCATTTCACTCAGACAGGTGGAACGTAAATGTTAAAAATGTTTTCTTCAACTGCATGTTTTTTTTCTTTCTTTCACCGCTGGCTTAATATTGAGACAAAGGAGGTTTCCATCTGTTGAGGCAAGAGCGTTTGCCATTTCACATGTGCCGGGGCCTGGATCTAGCGGGGGCAGGGGGGGGCAGGAAGAAGTCTCAATCCAGGAATCCAAGATGTCTTTGGAGGAAAAGGGAAAGATGTCTGTCTATCCTGAGACCCCAACAAACATGCCTGTTTTTAGAAGCATCGAGGGACATTGCATCCAAATTGTCCTGTGTGACCTCTATGCATCCTCCCCCTGTTTACCCCAAAGTAGCATCCAGATCTTTGCTTTCTTAGCATTTATGAAAACTCTATTCCTTTCCCGGATCCAGGGGATAGGATCTGAAGCACAGAACGACTGAGTTGTCCTCTTTGGTTTTTCTTTATGCCATCCTTTATGCCAGTGGTTCTCAACCTTTGGGTTCCCAGATGTTCCTGGACTGCAACTCCCAGAAACCCGTTCCAGCACAGAGAGTGGTGGTGGAGGCTTCTGGGAGTTGCAGGCGAGGAACCTCTGGAAACCCACCGGTTGAGAACCACTGCTTTATGTCATCCTTCCATCCGCAGGCTGTGATACAGAACCCTTTCAGCAATGGCGGGAGCCCAACTACAGATGCCGTCAGCGGGGAGGCGCGGTTTGCCTACTTCCCGGCCTCGACCGTGGGGGACGCCACCGCCGTGTCGGTGCAGACGACAGATCAGTCACTGACGCAGGCTGGAGGTAGGAGATCAAGAACCTCGCGGGACAAGGGGAAGCGGATGTCACTGCCTGCCTTCTGTTCAAATACCGTACAAGACTTATGAGGAGAGGCTAAAACATTTGGGGCTCTTTAGTCTGGAAAAAAGGCGCCTGAGGGGGGATATGATTGAGACGTACAAAATAATGCAGGGCATGAGTAAAGTGGATAGAGGGACGTTCTTCTCCCTCTCACAAAAATACCAGAACTAGGGGATGTACACTCAAATTGAGGGCTGGGAGAGTAAGAACAGACAAAAGAAAATATTTTTTCACCCAGCGTGTTGTTAGTCTATGGAACTTCCTGCCACAGGATGTGGTGATGGCATCTGGCCTGGATGCCTTCAAAAGGGATTGGACAGATTCCTGGAGGAGAAGTCCATCCCAGGTTACAAACCATGATGGAGATGTGTCATCTCCAGGCTTAAAACCGGGGTACTTCAAGGGCCAGATGCAGGGGAGTGGTAGCAGGAGACAGATATCTAGTCTCATGCGTTCCCAAACGCATCTGGTGGGGCCACTGTGAGATACAGGAAGCTGGACTAGATGGAGCTTTGTGGCCTGATCCAGCAGGGCTCTTCTTATGTTATGTTAAGCTATAGAGACAAAACAGCAGTGTGGAAGAACCAAGCGCTTGTTGTCTAGAAGCATGAGGAATTATAGAATAATGCACTTGGAAGAAACCTATAAGGGTGTCAAGTCTAATTCCTTGCTTAATGCAGGAATCCAAGCCAAAGTAGAGCTGACAGATGGAGGTCTGATTTTCTCTTGAATATCTCCAGTGTTGGAGCGCTCACTACCTTCCTGGCTAATAGATTCTTTTGTTATACAATGGTTCCCTGCCCTTTCATGGTTCATATACTGCGGTCCCGCTATATCGTGGGACCACAGTATATGAAAAAAGGCTCCCTGGGGTAATATTTGTTTGTTTGTTTGTTTGCTTGTTTTTTACCGCCTGTCTTCCTGAAAGAACTCCAGGCGGTTAACAAAAGGGATAAGAAATATCCCATTACAACAATCACTAAAAAAAAAAAAAGAAATGAAAATATAAGAAATGAAAAACGAATAAAAAAATCAAGACAAAAGAAAACAAAATCTCTGGCAAGATGGTGGCACAGAAGAAGGGGGGAGGCCTGCAAGGCCTTCCCTGGCCTTCTGGAGGCCCCAAAAGGGCCTCCCTGTGAACTGGAAGTGACTTCCGGATCACCAAAAATCATCTGAGGCCTCTGACAGGCCCTCAGAGACCTCAGAAATGATTTTAGGCAATCCGGAAGTCATTTCTGGTTCTCAGGGAGGCCCTGGGAGGCCCGTTCAGGGCAGCGACAGGCTGGGGGTAAGTACAAGAGCCCCCAGCTAGGTCCCTCAGGCCTGGCCTGACCTGCATCTGCATATCATGGATTTTCGGTTATTGCAGGTTGGGTTGGGTCCCTAACCCAGACGTGATACAGCTCCAAGATACATGTGAATGTGGCCACTTTGGTTCAAAGTTTGGGTTGTTGTTGTTTTCCAAATGTGGCACACCACATAGATTGTTATACTGTCAATCATAAGCATGCTGCACTCCAGTGTATTGTTGCTGGTCCCCACAGGACCCCACACACAAAAGCCCTGTCAATTACTGCACATTTTGAAACAATTTCCAGGGGAATCCTGCACAGGAAAGATGCCAGTCTGCAGGGATCCTATATAGGAATCTTAAACCCTGTGCAACTCAACATTTCCACAATAACAATTGGCTGCAAGAAATTTTGAGATTTCTAATGAGATTTCTCCAGTGGCAACTATCTCAGGCAGCAAAATCTCATAGTGAGGAGAAGAGAGGCCCCTCTCCTTAGTTTCCTCCTAGGAGTAAAATCTTGTAAAATTCACTTCCTTGATAATAGGTGAAACTGATTTGTGTTCTATCCAGTTTTGTTTGTGGTCTGGTTCTGAGTCAACCTATAAATTCATTTCCCTTTGCCCCAGAACCTCATGTGTATATTTTGCACCCACCCAGACGTGATACAGCTCCAAGATACATGTGAATGTGGCCACTTCAGTTTGAAGTTTGGGTTGTTGTTGTTTTCCAAATGTGGCACGCCACATAGGTTGTTATACTGTCAATCAGAAGCATGCTGCACTCCAGTGTATTGTTGCTGGCCCCCACAGGACCCAACACTCACCCCTCCACTGATTTGTTTCCCCATAGGCCAATTCTACGTAATGATGACCCCACAGGACGTGTTGCAGACTGGAACGCAACGTACCATCGCCCCTCGGACCCACCCTTATTCCCCGTACGTGCAACCTCTGGAATCTCTTGAAATAAACGTTGGAGCTGGCTGGGGTCGTTGTAACCCAGGATCCGGTAACAGCGGTGCCAATCTGGCACCCAGCAGTGGTTGAGATGGGGAGGTTGGCGGAGGATGCCAGAGCAGTTGGAGCAAATCAAACACAGTAAGGGGCACTGGAAGCCGTCGCCTTGTAGAGTTGGATGTGAAGTATTGCCTAAATCCGGGATGAGCAAAACAGTTGTTCCAGTTTGAGGGGTAGCAGATGAGCTTTGAAATCACTGTTGTCTCTCTGATGCCATTTAAGAATGGCGCTCCAAATTGATTCGCCATCAAGGATGGGACTGGGGTCGTGCGGACCCTCCTTTGATTCTTCTGTAATGTTTGCCATCTAAACCTAGGAAAATGGACGGGCCGCGGACGCCGCGGGACGAGAGGCGAAGAGCCCAGCACAACGAAGGTGCGTGAAAGAGCCCAGGCGCAGGCATTGCCTTCATCCCCATCTTTTTTTTTTTCAAAGTCCTGTCTTATTTATTTATTTGATTTATATACTGCCCATTTGGCAGCGAAGCCACTCTGGTTAGTTGACAACACATCAACATAAGTAAAGTATAAGCAATACAACAGTGCATACAAAAACATAATTAAATCAATAACATCACTCATAAAAGGCAAAGAGGAAGAGGAAGTTAAGAGCCAGTGGAGATGGGTGGCAACATTAACAAGTCTGTGAGTAATCGTTAACAGACATATAGTGGATAAGGATACAAAGGCCCAAATCGTGGTGTATTTTCTCCTCCATGCACAGTTCTGCATGTGCAGTCATCTGCCGCACACGTGGTTGCTCCTCCCCCAGTGTTATTCCGGGGGGGGGTGTTGTGTTGCCAAATTGATTGCTGGCTGATGTTGTTGCAGCCAGGGCGCAGTTGCCATTGAATGTTTGTCTGGAGGCAACGTGGGGACCATCTGCAGCGGTGATCAAAAAGACAATTTGATGGTGGAGAAGGCACGCAATCCTGTCCCAGGGTGTCTGCAGATGTTGCAGCAAAGCCATGCGGCTGGCGCATCTCACCGGGGTCTTCTCTCCCTTTGACCTAGTTGAACGGAGGCGGCGAGACAAGATCAACAACTGGATCGTCCAGCTGTCGAAAATCATTCCAGACTGCAATACGGACAACAGCAAGACGGGAGCGGTAAGGCTGATTGATGAGCGCCGGACTTAGGGAGAAAGGAAGGAGGGGGAGGATGATTAGATGTGATGGCTGCTCTCTTGAATGGGTGCCTTAAGCCTTCCCCCTTAGGTTCCAAGGAGAACTGTCGCCAAGGGAGACAATGACCAGTGTCCTTCTCTAGTGGCTGAGTTGGGTTTTTTATTTTTAGTTTATTAATTTTTATAATGCAATAAACAAACAAACAACAGCAAAACAAGATTTGAGGTACAGAGTTACCTAGGCACTATATTTGCTAATGTTTCATTCTACAGTAGCGCCTCTTAAGACGAATTTAATTCGTTCTACGGGTCAATTCACCCTATGAAAAATTCGTCCTACGAAACAAGGTATGATGCGGTTTCCCGCAGGAATGCATTGAATTTGTCTTATGAAGCATCCCGTAGGAAAATTCGTCTTACGAGGTTTTCCTATTCCTGGGCATTTCATTCGTCTTACGAATTTTTTGTTTTAAAGGGCTTTTTCTTACGAGGTATTACTGTATTTCTCCTTATCGATCTATGTTCCTTGGGTTATATGTCATTAGTATCACATGAACAGCAGGTTTGGTTTGTGTCTTTTGGGTTGGACGAGTCGGGTTTAGGGGGCGGGAGGCAGCTGTACCCTCCCGAGAGCCCAAATCTGGTAACGCATGGAGGGTCGAGCTTACCCAACCCAGAGAAGGGCTTGTGGTGGAAATGGGCAGTCTGGTTTTATGGCTGTGATGATGGCTATCTCGAGAGAGCCAAAACAGGAGTGTTGGCGCAGTCTTGGCTGTCCAAGCCAGAGGCATCGGAAAACAAAACCGGATTCTGCATTTCCTCCCACAGAGCAAAGGGGGAATCCTCTCAAAAGCCTGTGACTACATCCGGGAGTTGCGGCAGACGAACCAACACATGCAGGAGACCTTCAAGGAGGCAGAGGGGCTTCAGATGGACAATGATATGTTACGGCAACAGGTAGCTTTGCCGTTGGCCGTGTGGATTTCCACCACCTCCCAACAACCCTGTAATGCAGCATAGGCTGAGAAAGAGAGCAACCAGCCCGCTGAAGGCCATGGCTTTGTGGAGATAAAAAAAGGTCGACTCCCCAAATCCCATTCAAGCACTTTTATTGGCTTTGACCACACTGTCTTTGACCGTCACAAATAGGGATGGGCATTTAGTTTTGGAACCAGTAGGTTCCGAAATGAACCCTGTGAGCCCAAGTGGTCCTCGGAACCGGCTGATACATGCAGATCCAATTGCTTTACCTTTCTCTGTCTCGCACAGGGTTAAAATCCAACCAGGAAGCGTGCTGCGACGTCATCTGTGCTAGATCTCTGATGCTGGCCGATCAGGAGCTGTGCAGGGGCAGGCGTCGTCCCGCCTCCCTCTCTGATTGGCCAGCAGCACGAAACAGGGAAGATGACGTCGCAGCGTGCTTCCTCATTGGATTTTAACCCTGCGCGAGACAGAGAAAGGTAAAGCAATTGGATCTCCATGTATCAGCTGGTTCCGAGGACCACCTGGGCTTGCATGGTTCGTTTCGGAACCTACTGTTTCTGAAACGAAATGCCCATCCCTAGTCACAAATATAAGAGTATGCATATGAAAAAAAAAAACAGTGCATAGAAATATCTAAATAGCAAACCCCGTAGTGCATTAGCACTAGGGGGGCAGTACCTACCTTGAAACTGTAAATTAAATAATGAAATGGACAAGGTGCTCATGGGTGGGCTGCGTACTGCCTGCAGGCAGCATGTGGTCTGCAGGGCCCTTGGGGGGGCCGGCTTCTGAGTCTAAGAAATCTAATCAAAATGTGTAGCCATGCATTTGTTTACTTCCGGAGGCATCCGAGAGGAAGCCATTTTGTCCTAGGAATCGCGAGACTCTCTCACGCCCTGTGTACGGCTAGAAGGGACTCCAAACCAAAGCAATTAAAACCCCAAACAGATGCCTGACCCATCTTTATTTTGATCCGTTATTATAACAATTATTTGGGGATGTTTCCAGGGCTGTTGCAGCCATCCTGGGGCTGGGGCTGGGGGTGGGGGTAGGGTGGAGTGGGTTGTCCACAGTAGCTGCTTTCCCTCGCTTTCCTGTTTTGGGGGAATTGGGCCCTGTCTCTCTGCTTGCGGATAGAAAATGAACCGAGATCTCAAAGAAGGGCAACCTATGGCCCCATAGAGGTCTGGGGTGGTGGTGGACTCGGTCTCCCAGGATTCCTCGTTGTTCATTATCCTGGCAAGGGCTGATGGGGGATGAGGTGAAGCCGTCTTTGGCGGCGGGGGGTCGGGGGAGTTACAGGGGCTTGTCCCCGGAGAGCAGATCTTTGGCTTAATCCTGTTGTTTTTCATCCCTTTCATTCTCTCTCTCTCTCTCTCTCTCTCTCTCTCTCTCTCTCTCTCTCTCTCTCTCTCTCCCTCCCTCTCCCCTCCCTCTCTCTCCCTCTCCCTCTCTCTCCCTCTCCCTCTCTCCCTCTCCCCCCTCCCTCTCTCTCCCTCTCTCTCTCTCTCTCTCCCTCTCTCTCTCTCTCTCCCTCTCCCTCTCTCTCTCCCTCCCTCTCCCTCTCCCTCCCTCTCCCTCCCTCTCCCTCTCCCTCTCTCCCTCCCTCTCTCTCTCTCTCCCTCTCTCTCTCCCTCTCCCTCTCTCTCTCTCCTCTCTCTCTCTCTCCCTCCCTCCCTCTCTCCCTCTCTCTCCCTCTCCCTCTCTCTCTCCCTCTCCCTCTCTCCCTCCCCCCCCTCTCTCTCTCATTTCTCCACCCTGCACCGGAGAGCAGATTGAAGAGCTCAAGAACGAGAACGCCCTCCTGAGAGCACAGATGCAGCAACACGGGATTGAGACTGTGGGGGATGCCCCGGGGCAGTAACAGCGCTCCCCCCTCTCCTTTTCTTCCCTCCCCCTTTGTCACTGCCTCTTCCTACGGAACCTGCACCAGTTCAACCAGCCCGTTTTGTATAAAGAACATGCCTCCCTTCCGAACAAACTTTGGCTAGCTCCCTCTCGTGGTGGGGAGGAACGACGGAAGGAAAGAAGGGAGAGGAAATTGCGTGGCTGGGGAAGGTAGCGTCGGAAAGCCCGCTTACCTGGACAGTTGGTCACACCTGCTCTTGCAGCTGACCCCCTCCCCCCAAAAAATAACACCCGTTGGACTCCCCTGTCCCCCGGTCCATCCCTTATAATCCTGCTCCCCCCCATCCTTGTCTTTCATTAGGATATATTAATATAAAACAGACAAGACCTGCATTTTTCTAGTAGATTTTTAACACGGGTTAGCTGATATATATATTTTTTCTGCCTTTTCCTCCCCTTTTTTTCCTTTTCCGTTGGATCTCTGGGCAGGAGCGTTGCCCCCACTGCCGCCCTCCGCCTTGTCTGTTTCAAAGCAGATAGATTCTCTCTTCTCTGACTGCTGTCGGTTTCTGAGTGATGCTAGCTGCGGGGTTTTTTGGGGGGGAGGGGGGCATCTGGCCAGATCCTTTGGGGCAGGGCCCCCGAAGAAGGCGCGGGGGACGAGGCGAGCAGGAAAGTGCTTGGTTTCTCAGGTTTGGCTGCTGAACTCCGAAAGCAGGGTTCATCTGGCTTCCCTCTGGCAGCCCAAAGCTATGTGCTGATTTGCTGATATCTTGGACATACCACTGTCACAATCAGAACAGTTCCCCAGGGTTTTTTTTTTGGGGGGGGGTTGGAAGTCCCAAAATAAAGGCCATTTGTGTGCATAAAGCAGATGCAAACATGCAGGCTGACATGCGCAACCCATGCAGTCTTGCACTGGTTGCATCCATGGCCTGCCGTAGCCCACAGTCAGTAAGTAACACATCTTGCCTCTTCTCTGTGTCTGTCCACTAAGAAACCTCTCTGACACCATGCCAAAACTTCAAGGCACAATGGAAAATAATCCTAAAGCCTTTGTTTGTTTTAAATCCGATCCTTTCCTGTCTCTCTTTTGTTCCCCCTTTTTTTTCTTCTTGTAAGTATTCTTCCTTTTTATTAGTTTCCAGGCGCGTTTGTATAGAGGTACGTTGTTTGTATGATAGCTGAAATCCAGGCCGTTAGGGAAAGTTTTTAGTGGTGGAATTGAATTGACAACAGGGTTGCTTTTTTGTGTGTCTTTTGATATTATATAATTTTTTAATTCAGCAGTGTTTTAGGATTTCAGGTTGAAAAATGAAATAAAAAAGAAATCAGGAGATACATTTTTAAAAAAGAAGCAATCTCCAATATTTTGGGTTTTTCTCCCCTGCTTCCAGATTTTTTTTTAAAGGAAAAAATGAAAGAAGAAATGGTTCCTAAAATGCTATAATAATAATATTATTGTAATAGCAAGTACCTTAGGCTTGACTTTTTTTAAAAAAAGGAATATCTATATATACCAATCCCTCTGGGGGGGAAAAGAAAGAAAGAAAAAGAAAGAAAGAAAAAGAAAGAAAGAAAGAAAGAAAATCTCAAGATTACAGCTTGCCTTCTAGTATTCCACCCATTTTGAATGTAAGTAGAAAAAGGGGTCAGGTTAAATCAAGGGAAGACGTAAATGGTATATATATATATATATATATATATATGTATAAATATAAAAGATTAATGAGTTGACTTGCAGAATTTGGTTGTTGGAAAGTAGAAAATAATTCTGTTTATATATAAAAGAAAAAAAAACTTGCACAGAAATAATATTGCATCAAATCATTGTGTGGTTATACAGTTTCTCCCTCTCCCTCTCCCTCTCCCTCTCCCTCTCCCTCTCCCCCCTCCCTCTCTCTCTCCCTCTCTCTCTCTCTCTCTCTCTCTTTCTTTTTAGCCATAGTTCCCAGCGTTCTATAACCTGCTGGGGAATTTTTTGAGAGATACAGCTTTAAAAATAATAGTGTCACATTTGAAGTTTCTGAATAATTTGGAAGTAGAAGCAAAAAAAAGAAAGAAAGAAAGAAAGAAAGAAAGAAAGAAAGAAAGAAAGAAAGAAAGAAAGAAAGGAAGAAAGAAAGAAAGAAAGAAAGAAAGGAAAGAAAAGAAAAAAGGTGGGATTGTGCAAATACTCTTGAGAATGCCTTCGTTTGAGATGTGGTGCTGGAGAAGAGGTTTGCAGGGTCCCTGGACTTCCATAATAATAATAATAATAATAATAATAATAATAATAATAATAATAATAATAATAATAATAATAATAATAATAAATCAACCATATATTGAGTTGTTGCAAGAAAATGCTCAGACTGATTACCAACAGCGCCATAATGTAGTTGCTCAAATGATCCACTGGAATTTATGTCACAACTATCATCTGCCCGTAGCAAAGAACTGGTGGGATCATAAGCTTAAAAATAGTGATTGAAAATGAGCATGCAAAATTACTTTAGGGCTTCCGAAAGACAGACAGGGTTTTGGAGCATAATACCCCTGATATTGTGATTGTGGAGGGGGAAAAAAGTGTGGATCATTGATGTTGCTATACCAGGTGATAGTAGAGTCACTGAGAATCAACTTGAAAAAATTGCCCGATGTCAGGATCTGAAAATTGAACTTCAGAAACTCTGGCATAAACCGGTACAGGTGGTCCCAGTGGTAATCGGCACGCTGGGTGCGGTGTCTAAAGAGCTAAGCAAGTATTTAGAAGAAATTGGAGTTGACAAAGTCACCATCAGTCAGCTGCAGAAAGCCACCTTACTGGGATCAGCTTGCATAATTTGCCGATACATCACACAGTCCTAAACGCTTGGGAAGCGTTCAACTAGTGATTTGTTATACAAAATCTACCATAGTTATCTTGTCTGCTGTGTGATAACAACATTATTATTATTATTATTATTATTATTATTATTATTATTATTATTATTATTATTATTATTATTATTATTATTATTATTTAACCACACAGCTAGCCACGCTGGATTTTATATTATTATTATTATTATTATTATTATTATTATTATTATTATTATTATTATTATTATTATTATTATTATTATTATTATTATTATTATTATTTGGATTCAGAGGCAGCTGGATGGCACATAGCAGCAGCAGCAGAACTCCTTTCAGATCTGGAGGGGTGGTTGCTTGCTACCCTGTCTTTTCTTCCAACCCCTTTGGACTCGTGTCCTCCTCTTCGAGGCACCACCTCCTTCGGGCGCTTGCCTCACCCTGGTAGTAGCAACGTCCTTGAGCTGCTTCGAAAACAAATTGGATCGACCACCACCACCACCCCTTTGCAAAGGGCGCAGCAGGACAGGCTGCTCAGAGGAATGGGGGAACTTGAAAGTTGGCCTGGCCAGCCAGCCTGCCTGTCGCCTGTTGGTTTCAGTGCCTGGCGCCACCCGTAATCTGTGATGTTGCTGTCACTGTCTGTGTCCCAGATGAGGGGGGTGGGGGTGGGTTGGGGGTAAGTGGAGAGAGAGTGAGAGAAACATACCAAGAGGGCAAAGAGGGTTATGTCGCAACCCTCTGCTTTGTTTGCAGTTTGAGCATCGCACCTTGTCGTCTTTTGACCCAAATCAAGCCAAACGGCTTTAAGCCCACATCCTGAAAATGATGTTTTTTTTCCCAGGCGACCTTTTCCCATCTGAGCCATTTGCTTCTTATCTATTATTTATTTCAGCTCAGTAGTGTGCATTTTTTTAAAATTGGGGGTCAAAATAGACGTAAAGGCAAGCCTTTAGAGAGAGAAAGACCACGCCAGACGGTCACTTGCTTGGGTTGCGGGATTGGGCTTTGTGACGAGAGAGGGGCCGAAATCAAAGCATGAACCCTATAAAACCTGACCAGGTGGGCTGGTTAGAACACGGAACTTGGTTCTCGTTGCTGTTGCGTTGGCTTCGGCAAAGAGGGGGGCGCCTTCGCCTACTTGCCCCTTCCTCGGCCGATCCGGGTACCAACCTTGGAGGCAGGAGGCCTGCATCCCCTGTCAGGGCCCTGTCACTGCCTCCGGGCAGCTAATACAGGCAGCAGGAGCAGGCAGACACATGCAGCCCCGACACAAAACCAGAAAAATGAACCACCAACTGGTTTGTTTTTCTAGTGATTCATTGGGGTTCAGGCTTACCCATTACCGGTTTTCCAGTTTGTGTGTTCTTAATTCTCAACCTAACTGCCCCATCCCACCCCACAACAGGTATTGCAAATCTGATCTCTGAGCCCTGTGCTTCAGGTTCATCTCTTGAACTTGATGCTTTCAGATGTAATATTTGTTCAGTGTTCCCCACACCACCCCCAAAATAGAAACTTGGGAGTAAAAGCAGAACACTTCCAAGCTTCTGTTGGGAATTTTGGGGATGGGGAGGGGTAGAAACAGGCTCTCTCTCTTTTTTTCTTTTTTTAATTTCATGCAGAGGTGTTGAAAGTATGTGGTTTTTGAAGTCCAGATGGGGATGCATTTTTAAAAATTTGTGATTTGTGCTTTATCAGGGTTGACGAATCAGCAAATTTCTAGTGATGAATTGATTAATTGATTTATCTCCACTTTGAAATGCCAAAAAGCCCCCCTGGCATTTTGAGGCCTCGAATCTGCAGGCTTTCTTTCTCTGCCTATCTTCTACAAACCTTGCAAGATTGGTTAAGATGGGGGTTCCGAAATCTGAGCTGTGCCCCTAGGGAAGTGTCCCTCCAGCACCTAGATCAGCGGTGGCGAACCTTTGACACTCCAGATGTTTTGGACCACAGCTCCCACAGTCCCTTGTCATTGGCAATACAGGCTTGGAATTCTGGGATTTGTGGTCCAAAACATCTGGAGTGCCAAAGGTTTGCGAACACTGAATTAGAGGCACCACACTTGCGAAGAGCCTTCTCCCAAATCTCCACAAAACCTCTACGATTGATGAAGATTGGATTCCAGACATCTGAGTGATACACCCACAAAGTGGGTTTGGTTGCATTCTTGTATTTATTATTTGCTATACGCCGCCCAGAGTTCCCGTGGGAAAATCGAGCAGTTAAGAAGCACAAATATAAACAAACAAACAAACAAACTGGATTGGGGAAACCCAGTTCCCACCAAATTTGGAGTGATTGTAGAGGAGAGTCAGAGGAAGCTTCTCAGCAAGTTTGGAGCCTCTAGGTGCCTTGGGAGGCATTTTATAAGCCGGCGAATCGACAAATCAAAAATCACGAACAATTCCTCAATTCGTATTTGTTGGAAGACTCCATTTATGGTGAGTAGAAATCAATGACATTTGTCCCCTTCTCTACCCAGAATACAAATCTACTCGCCTCTGTTTCTGTAAATACTAAACTGCAACCTGTGTACGTTAAGGATAACACTGATCTGTTTTGTTTTGCCCAAGAATCATCATCTTAGAACTGCCCAGTTGGGAGGGACCCTGTGGAATGGATAATCAAATCCAGCTCCTGTCGAGGAGTGCCACTTGGGAATCGAACTCCCAACCTCTGGCTTCACAGTCAGAGACCTAAACTTCTGAAATGGAACAGTGACAGCAGAGTTAGTGCAGTAAAATATGTTCTGTTACCAGGTTTTTGTCCCTGTACTCTTAACACTTCTGCCCTTGACACCCTTCTCAAAGGAACTGCGGTGCTAGTTTCCCATGTTGCATCTCTCTGGTGCATTCTGGGAAATAAAAAATAGAGCTAGACCGGCAACCCAAATATAAGGTGGTGTTTGGCTGGTTTGCTAGACAAGACACTCTTGTTTTCTTTCATAGGTATACATAGTCTTCCATGGGACGTACAAATAGATTTAGACACAGCTTTCTGGCCAAAACCAGAAATATGAAAACAACTCTTGGTGAAGTTGAAAGGAAGTACAAAACCAGGACAAGCTGAACATTAAGAAGAGAAAAACTCATGGTTACGGAAGGACTGAATGCTGACAATGGGGACATGAAAATTGGTAAAGATTTTGTACACCAGTTCAATCCTTAGTGCAAATATAGACTGCAAGCAGGCTGTCGGAAGAGGACAGATTCAAGAAAGGAGCTGTGCAGGCAGTAGAAAAGTGCCAAAGTGTCATCAATGGAAGCCCCAGGCCAAGTTTATGTACACTATTATATTCCCGATTAATTTGTACGGATGTGAAAACTAGACAAAGAAGAAAGCTGGCGGGGTGGTTGGGAAATGGATTCCTTTGAAATGTACTTCTGCAGATTTGGGTTTTGCAGATTCCAGGGACCTCAGAAAGGCAGGATCAGATCAAGCTCCTGGATCAGATCAAGCTCAAACTCTGTCAAGAAGCAAGTATGGCAGAATGGAGACAGTGCTACTCTGGGCACGTCATGAGAAACAATTCTCGCTGGGAGAAAATAAGGATAGGAAAAGTAGAAGGCAGCCGGAGAGGCTTGAGACCAAATGGGAGATGGACTAACACCATAAAAGAAACCACAGGCTTGAGTTTGCAACAGCTGAGCTGGGATATGAGCAGAACATTTTGGTGGTCACGTATCCATTGGGGAATGATAAATCAGGGGTGTGACTTCACCTTGCATGATGAAGACCAGAACTGTGTGCAGATGTGCCCTCAGCTGAAAGGGAATGATCAGATTCCGATCTGGATTGTTCTGAAGGATGTGCCAGTTTTTTTTTCCTCTAAAACAGGAGCGGTCAACCTCGAGGCTTTCAGATTCATGGGGCTACAAACTCCCATTGGCTCTTCCTATTGCCCATGTTGATTGAGATCTCTTGACGGTTGCAACCCAAGTAATTGGGATCTCCAGTTCCAATGGGGAACTGTTCACTGTCGGATCTATTGATATGGGATCTATTGACCGCAGGATGTGCCTGGTCTCGCAGATGGTCTCCCAAGAAATCAGGAACAGCAAACTGCCGGGCGGTTATGTTTCATGATAGAGATGGGCACGAAACGAACAATTTTTCGTTTCCGTTTTCGTTTATTCGTTTCGTTATGCAACGAAACGACAAATGAATTTTATCTCTAAAATGAAACGAAACAAACAAAAACACCAGAAATTTTGTCGTCCGTTTCGTTTTCGTTACGGCAATACATCAAACTGCTTTAAAAGCTAAAAAAAATTTTTAACAAAAAATAAAAATAAATGGTAACAAAATGGTAACGAAATGAACAAAAACGAATTTTTTTGCAAAAATTCATGAAAAATGGAAACGAAACGAAACGGACCCCCTAAATGACAAACGACAAACGAAACACCATTTTTTTTATTTGTGCCCATCTCTATTTCATAATAATGGGACTCTAGGCGCCTGGAGTAGGAACTGGCAAGCCACTCCAGTATTTCTGCCAAGAAAACTCCATGGACATGGAGTCACAGAGAGTCGGTCACGACTGTAATGACACGACACACACACAGTCTATCCTATCAGGGGTCTCTTGGGAGCTTTGGCCCTAACTGTTTTTCCGGCCACCGACTGACAGGACTGCCTGGAACTGATGCCGCCAAGGACGCGGATCCAGGGCAGAGTACAGGGAAGGGAAGGTGCGCTGTCCCGGCGCCTTTGGGTCTGCACTTGGCCGACCGAGAGGAGCCAGGTCGGCTGGAGCCCAGCCAGATCCCGGGAGAGAGTCAAGCAAATGCAAAATCATGGCAAACAAATCCTTGGCTTTTGGGTCTCTGTGCAAACACATTTACCAAGGAGGTGGCATCTCTTGGTTCATGCCGGACAGCCCCGTTTTCTGTCCAGAAAGGGCATGTAAATTCAGAGGACCATGGCTGAGGATTTTTTTAAATTTTATTTTGCACCTCCTAACACACATCCTTATGTCGTCTTGTAATGATGCCAGCCACATAAGAACATAAGAGCCCTGCTGGATCAGGCCAAAGGCCCATCTAGTCCAGCTTCCTGTATCTCACAGTGCCCCCCCCCAAATGCCTCTGGGAGTGCACGAGACTAGATATCTGTCTCCTGATACCACTCCCCTGCATCTGGCCCTTGAGTCCTTAAGGCAGTGTCTAAATAAATAAGGTTTTCCTAGTCTCAAACGTATGCTCCAGGTATGGATCTCTGTGGTTATGACAGCACTGTCTCCATACCATTTGGAGTTAAAATCTAATAATAATAATTGCACAGTCAAGTCAGTTGGGGCTTATGGTGGCCATTTTCAGGGTTTTCCATGTACAGAATACTCCAAAGTGGTTGACCATTCCATTGGCCACCCAGGCTGGCTCTGTTTGCACTAGACACAGTGGGGAATTGCACTCCTGACCTCAATCTCTACAGCCAGATACCTAAGCTTCTAGTACCAGTTAAATCTACAGCATCCCGTACGCTGAAATTTCAGAGTGAGAACCTGAGATCTAAGGACTGTGGTCACAATGTTGGCATTTGGGGCGATCGGCAAGAGAAAAGGAAGTAGAATAGAGCCAGGAGGTGTCTTCCACAACTTTGACCAGGATAATCTCTGGATTTTAGTCCCCCCCCCCCCCGGGCCAAGGCCCTGATTGCAAGCCCTCGATCTCCAGACAACCCAGTGTGATACTGCAGGAAATGGACCCTTCGCCAATAGATGACCTGCTGGTTCATGGTTTAGGTCGCTGGTTGGGGAGCCAGAGGTTGGGAGTTCGATTCCCCACTGGGGCCCTTTAACGGGGGCTGGCTATTTATTTATTTATTTTAGAGTGTTGATGTTTTTAACCTCGCCTTTCTCCTTGGAAAAGGACCCAAGGTGGCTTACAGTAATGAGGGATAATATGGAGTCCAGTACAATTTAAGGCATGCCTAGGAATCGAGAACAGGGGATTGAGGGACATCTTACAGCATTAATAGATAACATTACATTAAATCTACAAGAAAACGTGCACAGTTAAAAAGAGTAAAATTCCATGTAAAAGTTTATGAGTGATGGAAACTGACATCGAAAATCTGTAGGGTCTCTTCCTGCCCTCAAGTTCTAAGATGGATGTTGAGGATGAATGCACGGCAGATTCCTCCTAGTTATATTATTGCCTACACAAACCCAGCAGTGTAAAATGTAGTGGCCAATTGCTGCTGACTAAGAAGTCAAGAGCTGTATTCTTCCTTGCACACCCATTGTACCCTTTGCCATGTGGCAGGGAATATAAACCTTGAGGTCTTGACTAGCAGCCATTTCTCAGTGCCGTTTATTCCAGTTTACTTACACTGCGATTCTCACTTTTGTGTGTGAGGGACACGCAGTGACTGCGGGCCTTTTCACACGACCCCTAAAATCCGCTGGTCCCTTAAATTCGGACAGAGATCTTGGGGGTTCGTTTCTGTTCCTGCGTCCCCACCCCTCAGCACTTCCTGCTCCTGTCGGCGTGAGGGGGGGAGGGAAAAAAAGGACAAAAGAAGCCTTTACTAACCTGCCGGTGCCGGTCGAAGTTGGCCACGAGCCCCGTTACTTCCTGGTTCCTTCTCAAGGGGCTCTTAAAGGGGCGAGAGGCAAAAAAACAACAGACAAGCCAGGAGAGCCCGGCACTCTTATCCGCATCAAAAAATTTTCCCCTCCAGAGAGCAGGTACATGAAAAATGCGCTGGGTCGCGCTAAAGTGGGCGGGGTCGCACTTAATTGTCTGCAAACTCCGGAGCTGGTGGGGAAACATTTCTAAGCTCCGGAGCTGGGAGCCATTTGCAGCGCAGCTTAGGGGTCGTGTATAAACGCCCTGCGTGGTGGCGTATTCCAGGCATAGCTGAGAAGCATAGGAAATTATGGGAAAGACAAGGTGCTTCTGAGCTTGACTAAACTGCAACGAGGCTGCCAGGCTGAGGGTGCCCCCTTCTCGGAATTGCCAAGTGCAAAAAAGCCTGACACCTCCGGTTGAACCCCAGAACACGGATTGTGGAGACAAAACCTCTGCTGTGATGTCCAAACCCCATCTAAGAACATAAGAAGAGCCCTGCTGGATCAGGCCAACGGCCCATCTAGTCCAGCTTCCTGGATCTCACAGTGGCCCCACCAGATGCGTCTGGGAGTGCACGACACTAGATATCTGTCTCCTGATAGCACTCCCCTACATCTGGCCCTTGAAGTACCCCAGTTTTAAGCCTGGAGATGACACATCTCCCTCATGGTTTGTAACCTGTGATGGACTTTTCCTCCAGGAATCTGTCCAACCCCCTTTTGAAGGCATCCAGGCCAGATGCCATCACCACATCCTGTGGCAGGGAGTTCCACAGACTAACAATTCGCTGGGTGAAAAAATAGTTTCTTTTATCTGTGTCGATAACCATTACTCCTCTGTGTTGAAACAATGGTCGTGATTTTCTTCTTGCAAAGCCTTTAGGTAGAATCACTGCAAACTCTCCCGATAGTATTCTGGGTCCATTAACCCCACTGTTTACAAACCCCTTCCCCCGTCACTCTCTCGCTTGTTAAACTCAAGTCAACAGGACTGGAGTCAAAACTGAGGCGACAGAGAAGCAAAACAGAGGTACTGTATTGGCATCCAAGGGGGTGGGAGGAGGTCAAATACTGAGATTTATGGATTTTAAAATGAAGGGAAAATAGAGAGAGAGAGAGAGAGAGAGAGAGAGAGAGATCTCCTGAGACAAAAAAAAAAAAAACAACCAAGCGATTCTCCAAGGGGCAATGAATCCAAGGAGTAAATATGTGGGGATTTTTGATCACATCAGGGATGGTTTAAAATAACAAGGAACAATGGAATTAGACAAGCCCAGATTGAAATGCATAAATACTAGGTGATTATAGGTGTGTCGTAAGATTGCAGTGATCTAAAATATGGCTGATGAAACAGCAGTATCTTCTTTATTTCCTCGTCTGTCTGCCTTCCGTGTTAAGACTTTGATATCCTCTCCATGTATAAAGTATGGTGGAAGAGGAGTACCCTTACGTTTAAAGACTGCCAAGCTGAGGAATTTGTTTGAAATGCTAGGGGGAATGGAGTTCACAGACCTTCGCTCCTACCTATCCCAAATGAAGAACTCACTTCATTTCAACAGAACAATAAAGAAAAGGAACACACACACCACATGTTTTTTTGTACTGTTAGTACAAAATGCATGTTGATCTACCCCAAGTGAATCAAATATCTACCTACTGTATACATCCAGGTGTGCCTTCTGCTCATGCACCTCAATTGAAACAGATGAAGAGCGTAAATAACCAAACAGTGCATGCAATCCACATGGTAAAACTGAATGACACTTGTAGCACGTACTTAGAAGAGGTAGTCTCTCAAGTGATAAAAAGATCTGTTTGTCACAGCACATGCTTTTCTTTATACAGTATATCATTTTATTCAGCTTGCTTTTTGGACAGGGGGTGAGGACAGATCACTGGAAGGTAAACATGGGTTCAGTTTGTCTATCTGAACACTTCGTCATATATCTCTGAGGAAATTGCCTCATGGAAAGAAAAAATGTGTTAATTGTTAGGAAAGGGAGCTAATATCTATTTTGATTCTTAGGGGTAAAGACTTGGAAAAATTGTTCAGTGATTTCATAAACATTCACTCTTTAATTTTCTTCTTTATTAATTTTTATTCCTCCCTTTGAAAAGAATCTCTATAAAAATAAGAATTCTAGGCAAAAATCAAAGGGGAAAAAAGACAAGAAACATGGCACCTTAAAGACTATTATATTAAAATTTGTAAGCTTTCGTGGACACATCCACTTCTTCAGACATGTAGTAGAATGAAGTATATATGTCTGAAGAAGTGGGCGTGTCCACGAAAGCTTACATTAAAATATAACAGTCTTTAAGGTACCATATGTTTTTGTCTTTTGTTTTTGTTTTTTGTTGTTTTCCTTTGATTTTTGACTGGAATTCTTCCACAGACTAACATAGCTACCTCTCACAAAACTATAAAAATAAGATAAATGAAATGAGACAGAAATAGCCAGGAAATATAATTGGTTACATGGAAAAAAATTAAGCAAGCTGAACTGCCATTACATCAGTTTCCAAAGTAATGTTGCTATGACCTTGGCACCTCTGAAAGTAACGTCACACATAAGGTCTGAAAAAGTGGACTCTAAGTGACTTTTTGAAAAAGTGAGCTCTCTTGAGGAAAAGAGTCTATGGTAACTATTATTTTGTTTTGAAATATAAACGGGGTGGAGGAGATACTGGTGTTGCTTAAATTACAAGATGTGAATATACGGCATTTGAAATAGATAATCGGGCTTTGTGTTCTTTTAACCTTGATTACTGCAGAAGCGGAAGGGTATTTGGGAAGTGCTGTTGACCGACAAGGTGTTAAATGTTATCAATTTTCTTCCACTGAGCAGACATCAAAAACAAAGGTGCACATTCTGGACAACAGTGAAATCCTGGGACTGGATTCCGGAGGGAAGTCAACAAGCCTTTTAACTTGGTTCAAATCTAAGATAGATAGATAGATAGATAGATAGATAGATAGATAGATAGATAGATAGATAGATAGATAGATAGATAGATAGATAGACAGACAGACAGACAGACCAGGCAAGCCAAATAGTTTTGATCACTCATGCTTGAGGTTGTAAAACCTAAATATATATCTAAGAAAAGCAAACAGATAAATAAACACTTTGTATCTTTAATACAGAGATAACCAGTGTGATGCAGTGGATAAAGTGATGGACTAGGGCCCTAGAGGCATGAGTTCGAATCCTCAGTCAACCATGAAGTGTGTGTGTCAGTCTGTACAGTGAAAACCACTCCTTAAATATCTCGGTTCCCTTTCCCAACTAGGGTGGCTTTAAGTCATTTTCAACTTGACACCTTTCATACAGACGACAGATTGTGCTAGAATTTCTTCTGCAAAAACAGAAGACTGTCCTGTTTTGTTCCTCAGAGATCAGCAGAGCTAGATAGAATGCAAAGATTTGAAATCCTTTCTTCTTAAATATAAGGAAGCTCCTGAAGCAGCATTGAGTCAATGTTTAGGGCACACAGTAAGTAGCGGAAGTTAAGTTATCAAAAAAGAAATGTTTGCTTTTTAAATGAAACCAAGTGAAGATTGTTAGATAGTGATATGGATGTTCTTATAGGTGATTGGTTCTTTCCTTTTCTCTGTGTTTATTTTCCTGCTTTCCTCCTCTTTCCTTTTCTTACAATTTTTAAACATTTTTTTAAAAAAATATTTTCCAACTAAATATTTTTTTAATTTTTTTCATATTTATTGACAATCCACATAAGATAATACATACCATCTAATATAGCTTGTTATGCAAACAATACTGAATAACACGTCGAATTAAACATTCTTAAACTATCCAACAGTCCAGTTGAACTGATTTATTCAATTTAGGGGTTTTTTTGTATATCATCTGAAGTCCCTAAAGGTTGCTCTATATTCAGAAATTTATCGTGTTTTATCTCTCCCCTGTATAGTTTAAACCTACTAGTCAGTTTTTCCATAACTGCAACTTCCCACATTCAGTTAACGAATTTTGTGAGTGAGAGATCCTGGGCATATTTCCATTTGTGACTAATTTCCATTCTAGCCACATCCATGAAAATTGCTATTAATTCTTTATTAGCTAGTTTTTATTTTCTCCAGTAAATAATGAGAATAATAACATTTCATTTGGATCTATTTTCTGTTTAGTTTCTCTATCCAGTTAATAATTTTCTTCCAGAATGTTTCTATATTCGGACATGCCAACCACATGTGATCTAAAGAGTCCTTGCACCCGCAATTATGCCAATATGCATCAGAGAGCCTTCTGTTAATTTTATGCAATTTTGTGGAATAGAAATACCATCTATGTACTATCTTTAAAACTGTTTCCTTAGCTTTTGCTAAAATTGATTTATAATAAGGGTGCCCAGTCCAAATCCTTACCCATACTTCGTTTGAAATAGTACTGTTTAAGTTTGTTTCCCAGACAATTTTAGTCCCTAAACATCTGGTAAATTCTTGGTCTATAATACATTTATATATTATTGAAGTTAACCCCTTGTTTATATTCTTATCTTTTTCTACACAGCATTGTTCAAACTCTGTTAATAGTCCAATAGGGCTTTGAGTTTGGTATAATTTCACTGCAAAATTTCTTATCTGTTTTAATTGTAGCCAATTAGTTTTAATTCCTCTTGTTTTCTGTTCTAATTGGCTGATCATTATTGGCTTGCCTGATTCAAACAAATCTCTAATTCTATAGAGTCCAATCTCAGTCCAGTACCCACATTGTTCAAATTTCTCTTGAGATTTAAATCAATTTAAAGCTCAATATTTTCCAATTAAATAAATATGGGCTACCTTGTTGGATTTCTCTCTCTCTCTCTCTCTCTCTCTCTCTCTCTCTCTCTCTCTCTCTCTCTCTCTCTCTTTCTGAAAGAATTGTTTAGTACATATGTTTCAGTTTCTAATTCAGATAAATCAGTGGAATAGTATAGTTACTAAATATCTAGAAAACACAACCAACTGCAGTATCTGATAATGATAGCAGCCCCACTGCAAAAACGTTAACAAGACAGATTGAAAAAATGAATCCTCCCTTTCCCCCCAATTATAATGAGACCAAGAAGTGCCAACTTTACTAGATTCCATACCTTCAATGAACAGGGGTTCCCCCCTTCCAAAGGTTATTTACAAAACTATTAGGATCTGTCAAATATTTGTACAGAAACTAGCAACATGTAGAGCACATGATCTTTGCCTCTTACAGGATATTAATGCTTTAAATTGTATTAGAATCATAGAGTTGGAAGAGACCTGGAGGGCCATGCAGGAATCCCTTCCCCATCACAGTATTTCTGACATATGGCTATCCAGCCTCTGCTTAAAAACCTCCAAAGGAGACTCCAGAGATGACAATGCAAAGTTTCTTTAACAGTGTCCATCTTCCCAAGTTTTCATACTCATTTGTCCTTTTCAAAACCCAGAACTAAACTCCATTTAAAAATCTTGTTCGTTTTACTGCTATTTTTAGAAATTCTCCTGTGCCATAGAGCCAAACTATCAGAGTTGAACATAAATGTTCCTAAACTCCAACAGAATCTGTATTTTGTTAAGCAATATGGTTACGTTTCAACTTTCTCCTGTAAGTTTTTGTTATTGTTGTTCAGTTGTTCAGTCGTGTCGACTCTTTTTGACCTCATGTAGGTTTGGCACTGGCTTTTTCCGAAGCTTGTTTGGGTTCTTGGAATTTTTGCAATAATTCAGATTTACAAATGTTTACTGTCGTCCTATTGAAATTTATTGGATTCTTATGTTCGAAACACTCTGAGAAACATAGGAACAAGGTATAGTTTTTGATATGCCCGATTTTTGTCTTTACTTGGGGAGTTGTTACTATGGGTGGACTTAAATAAAAATTCTGGATAGACTGGGCTGGATAGTTTTGACACAGCTACTACAGTCATTTATTTACATCCATTTTTACTTTGAAATAAAATTGTGTTGAAAATGTTCGAGAGAAACAGGTATATAAAATGTGCAATTCAGAACAGCAAACACATAAAGGATTTATTTCAAACATTATTATAGTTGTAGTTGTTGTTATACCTCAAGTCATCCTGACTTATGAATGAGTGGTCTCCAAAATGCCCTTTCCTTGACTACCCTGCCAAACTCATGGTTTCCATTAGGAGATCCAAGCATCTCCCATTTGCTCTTCCTCAATTCCTGCTGACTTCCACTTTTTTCCAGCATTATTGCCTTTTCAAGCAAATCATGGTGTGCCCTAAGTAGGACTGTGGTTTCAACATGGTTGCCTGCCTGCATTTTCTCTACATCCACTTGACTCATTTAAATCAATGGATGTTCAGATGAGTAAAAGGGGAGTTTCATGGATTTCTTCATCTTTTAAATTTTAGAAACATGAGTCCATCTGAGTAGCTTAAAATGACTTTTAAAGAACAGAAAAAGGTTGTAGCGTCATCTTTCTCCCCCACTCTCTGCGAATGTGGAGGCCAGTTTAAAAGAAATCAGATTTCTCTCTAATGCTCAGTATTACAAGTTGACTTAATGATTGCTCTTTGCTGGTCTTCTAGGACACAATGTGTTCTGGATAAAACATCCAGAATCCCACCCGTGCCCCCGATCCAGGGTAAATGCAGAATCCAGGAATTTGTAAATAACATTTCTACATGTTAGTCTTTCAGCCCACAACTTTCAGAATTCTCTGCCCAGTCATGCTGTCCAGGGAATTCTGGGAACTGTAGTCCCCCCCCCCAAATAAGAATATTTTTAAATTCTGCTTTTCCCAGCTCTGCTTATCACAGCTTTTGCTCATTGTGTCAGACTCAGAACAATAATTTCCTGAAATGTAGATAGAGTCTAAGTTAAGTCTTTTTCTTCCTAAGCTTCCTGTGAGTTTCGCAGCACAGCAAATATTTCAGGGCCATCTCCAAATACTAGCTAAGAAGTTCTTTCTTTCTTTCTTTCTTTCTTTCTTTCTTTCTTTCTTTCTTTCTTTCTTTCTTTCTTTCTTTCTTTCTTTCTTTAACTTTATGGTGGTTTCCCCAGATTTGGTTCTTAACAATTTCTCCAAATTTGCTCACTACCAGGAAGAAATGTTGCAAAAGCCGGGGCATTTGGAGGTCCATATGCATCCCATCACTTTTTTTGTGACTGGCAGTAGTTACTATTTTTTGATAACTACATATGTCAGGTCAGCGAATTGCAGTAGATTTGCTGCAATAACTGGGGAAACCCCAGAAAACATCAGCGATGAATATTTGGGCAGGAACACGTTTGTGTGCTGAAGCATGTTATTCCTCCTTCAGAACATCAGACTCAACCGACCCGTTCCGTGTTTCCATAGGCCAGCATAAGTGATGATGCGAAGCCTCATAGAGTAACCTTGGATTTCATGAGTTGGGAAATTTGGCCCTCTTCCTGTGTGTGGAATACGGGTTTCTGATCAAATGTGATAAAACTATCGACCTGTTTGCTCAGGGGTTATCAGTTGCTAATAGGTTCTTTATGGACCACAGTGGATTGGCTGGTTTAACCAGGGGGGGAGGGACTCATTGGCCTATAAAAGGAGCTCCCTCTTTCCCCCGGAACATAACACAGACTTGAACGGTCTTTGAGAGAGAAGACACCAGAAAGCGTGAGAAGACCTCCAGCCAAGAGAGGAGCAGAACCCATCCCCAGGAACGAAAGATGAAGTCCCAGCTGGCCTGCGTGATCATTCTCCTACTGCTCTGTGCTGCTACCAGGAACCTCAGTGCCTTCAAAGTTCAGGTAAGAAGGGCGTCCTCCACCTTGGCCAAGAAGTGGCAAGGTGGCCTCTTGGCTCGCAGGATCAGCTGTACGTAGCTCTTGATCCGCAGTATGGGGAGAGGATATTGGTGAAGACAACCTCGACTGAGCAGACGGTGCTGTGGGTTAGGGTAATGACAACAACCGTGTCGCAGGCAGATTGAGAAGAGGTAGCTGTGTTAGTCCGTGGATGTTTTTCAGTAAAAACCCAAAGGAATAGCAACAACAAAAATGGTATAACAAAAAAAGGCCACATATTTTTGTGGACTTGTGCGTGAAAACTCACTTTAAAACGTAAGTGTTTAAGGTGTCAGGGGTTTGGGGGGTTTTTTTTTTTTTTTTTTGCTTTATTCTGTTCTGTTCTATTAAATCTTTGGCATTCGCCTGAAAAACATGTAGCATGCAGTTCTGTTTAACAGGCGAGATAGAAATATTTTAAAGAAATAAATTTAAATGAATAAAAATATTATTATATTATATTATATTATTATATTATATTATATTATATTATATTATATTATATTATATTATATTATATTATATTATTATATTATCATTCCTTTGGCTTTTACTTGAAAAATATGCAGCATGCCTCTCTAGCTAACATTTCAATTCAGTTGTTTATTGTATTGGTTAAAAGCCGTCACAACACAATAGCTAAAACTGAAATATAATCGGATAAAATCAAATAAAATCACAATCATAAAATCATAAAATAAGGGACCTATTTTAAAGAAATAAATTTAAATGAATAAAAATATTATATTATATTATATTATATTATATTATATTATATTATATTATATTATATTATATTATATTATATTATATTACAGTAGGACCCCGGTATCCGCTAGTGATTGGTTCTAGGCCTTCCCGTGGATAATGAAAACCATGGATAAGAGAGAACGCCTGCCCACCCACCCTCAAACTGCTGTTTCCTGACAGTAGCTGGCTTTACAGATGCTGTTTGTGACAATAACTTGCTTTGTGGCTGCTGAATTATTTAATTTTTTCCCCCGTCGACCGTGGATAACTGAATCAGTGGATAATGAATCGGTGGATACGTGGGTCCTACTGTATATTATATTATTCCTTTGTCTTTTGCCTGAAAAAGATGCAGCATGCAGCTCTACTTACAGGTTTTAGCTGTAGGCAAGGAGGAATGTACCATTTCATTATTCAGTCCATTGCACGGTCCTGTCTCTGTGGATCCTGCTTCTTGTTCTGTTGACACTACTTGCCATTTTAATGGGGATATGGCAATAGCAAGTGTGGAGGATGAGGAATCTGGTGATTTGGAAAGCTGGGTTCCTCTAAAGGAGGAACCAATAGCCCATGATTAGAAGAGGGGGTTCCTTAAGTGTTGAGACAGTCTGAGTGTCATAGCAGGAGCTTTTAACACAGGTCTGTTTGTTTTGCGATTGGTCTTTGGTGGTAAGACCTCCACTGTGGTCTTCACTCATTTTGTTTGCAAGTGCGAATGATCAGTTGTGAAGGTCCACCAGAAATCACACCTCTGGAATGCAAAGGCATTACCAGCTTCTAATGACAAGCTACCTATAACGTAGATTTTGTCACAAACACATGATTCTAAACAGATAATGAAGAATTAATCCGATGAGGTTGTGCGGGGGGGGGGGAGATGATTTTAAAAAATGATAAGTTTGGTGGCTTATAAATTTATGATTTTAAAAAAACACACACACACACACACACACACACACACACACACACACACACACACACACACAACAATTCCATCACTAGATGCAGATGAGATTCCCTGTAGCTTTAAATTAAGGAAAGGAGCCTGCAGCTTTTGGCTGAATTTCATTACATCAAAGGCAACCTATGCAGAAAAATACAGAATCAGCTAATCTGTACCTCTAAGAAACTGTTGGGGGGGGATAACCCTACCCCCCCCAAAAAAAAGCAATACCTCGATAACATTGCCTTTGACAGAGTACTGCTGGATAGTTCAATGGTTTAGGTCTCTGTCTGCAAAGGCAGAGGTTGGAAATTTGGTTCCTCATGGTGCCTCCTTCACAAGGGCTGGACTTGATCTAGAGCAGTGGTTCTCAACCTGTGGGTCCCCAGATGTTCCTGGACTGCAATTCCCAGAAGCCTCCACCACTTGCTGTGCTGGAAGGGGTTTCTGGGAGTTGCAGTCCAGGAACATCTGGGGACCCACAGGTTGAGAACCACTGATCTATAAGGCTCCTTATAGTTCATATTTCTGTAATATTGTTCTCTGCACTCTTTTTTCCAAATAGTACAGATAATTTTAACATGGGCAGTTTAATACATTGCACCACTGGCAAAGACGGGAAGTCTGTGTCTGGTTAAAATGCCTATTATGAGAAATAGAACTATTTCTGGAATTCAAAGACAAAATGGGGTCATTCAGCACAGGCAGGAGGGCATGTGGAGTATGGGAAACCATTGCAGATCATTTTTGTATTATCTTCAGGTGTAGTGACAAATGAACCAGTTCCTTTATTCCCTGCTATGAGCTTTCCTCTTTCCCCCATACATAAATGTGCTAAGGAAAGGCTCTTCTTTCTTCCTTTCTACAGACAGATGTTGCCAGTTTGGACACACAGCAGGCAGAAACCTCTGGATTGCAGGTAAGACCTATAAATCTTGTTTCTCCTTGTGTTACTGTGTAGTTGAAAGGGGACAATGTGATGCACCTTTCTCTGCTCTACTGAGAGACCCCTTGGCAGTTTCTCCATCATCTCAGGCCAACGTATACTCCCTCTACGGAATGTTTTCAAATGGGATGGCCACAGAGTGAATCTGAAACCATTGAAAAATAAAGTTTATCTTCTGACTCATCATCAAGAGCCTTGTGGCGCAGTGGTTAAATGCCTGTACTGCAGGTTAAACTGTGCTCACGACCTGGGGTTCAATCCCAGGTAGCAGGCTCATGGTTGACTCGGCCTTCCATCCTTCCGAGGTCGGTAAATTGAGTACCCAGCTTGCGTGGGGGGGGGGCAATGTGTAGCCTGCATTACTGTAATTAAAACTGTAAACCGCCCAGAGACTACTTGAAGTGGTATGGGGCGGTATATAAGCAGACCTTTTTGCTTTTGCTTTTGCCCCTGGCCTGTAGTCCAATTTTGAATGGACGAGGAATGGGACACCCTGATTATCAGTTGCAAAATAAAAACACCAGAAGGACCTTCCTCATTTTTTGTCCTAACCTAAGGATTCTTCCTTGCTGACCTACAGAACGATCAGGATTAGACTTCATCAGGATAAAGTGTTATCTGCCACTCTCTAGATTTTGTGTTTTGATCTCCCACGCCCATCAGCCCTAGCAAGCAGAGTTGGTAGCAAAGGATAATTGGACCTGTAGTTACAGAACATAAGATGCATCCCCAGGCATTGTGCATCCTTAACCACTCTGAGTTGTGGGTGCACTGGTGAAGACAGTGATAACAAATGTTAGACCTTGGGGAGTGGTGGTGGGGAGCCAGTCTTCCCTTCTAAATGAAATGTTAGCAACCTCTTCAATCTGTGGTTTCAGACATACAAAACCTGCACACCTTCTTTGGGAGAAAAATGTTTCAGGCACAATTTAAAGTGCTGGTTTTAAGCTAGCAAGCCTGAAACCATTTGGGTCTGAGCCTTCTCAAGGACCACAACTCTATGAGCCTGCCTGGTGTTATGATCACCTGGAAAGGCCTTTCTCTCCATGCCATCAACTTAAGAGGACCACTTGGTGTCTCTGAGGTGGCTTTTTGTTTTCCCAGAGCTTTTTCAAGGTTTTAAAGTTTGATTCCTTTTAAAAAATATTTGTAGGTGGCTTTTGATTTTTAGTTTTTCAAAGATTGTTTTTTCCTTTTAAAAATATAAACTTACTGATTTTTAGCTTTCAAAGATGAAAGAAAGAAAGAAAGAAAGAAAGAAAGAAAGAAAGAAAGAAAGAAAGAAAGAAAGAAAGAAAGAAAGAAAGAAAGAAAGAAAGAAAGAAAGAAAGAAAGAAAGAAAGAAAGAAAGAAAATCTGGGAAAAGTTGGATAAAGAGACCCATCCAGTCAATAATACGTTTTTTTCCTTCCTTCCTTCCTTCCTTCCTTCCTTCCTTCCTTCCTTCCTTCCTTCCTTCCTTCCTTCCTTCCTTCCTTCCTTCTTCCCTCCCCTGACAGATGCTGCTCCGGAGACCCAAGCGCCACAACCCTCACTTCCCCATCTGCACCTACTGCTGCAACTGCTGCCGGAACAAGGGTTGCGGCTTTTGTTGTCGGACATGAAGTGGAGGACGATGACCTTGGCCAGTGACCTCAGCGCCCTCGGGTGGCTGCCCCCCTCACAGCACCACCCACGCACACACCAAGCTCCCCACACCATCCTTACACCCGAAGCCTGGCTCCATCCCCACCTAAATAACCCCTCCAAACGTTCTCCTTATTTATTACTTCAGCACTGTTTTGGGATGTTTAGTTTGCTTTGTATATTCTTGTTTATTACTGTGTATTAAATGTGTTTTCAGTTCAGAACCCTCCTTCTCTGGTCGTTATTCAACGGGATGAGGGATGTAAGATAGCCGCTTCTCTCCTTTTAATTCTATTAAAAAACATTTGAAACCCTCAGATTGGGTTTCAGGCTGGGCACGAGCAGCTTGACCTGCTGCCCAACAGGCAGAAATTCAACAGGTACAGAAAGGGGATGAACAGAAAGCTGTGGGTGATGGATTTTCTGCCTGCCATGCCCACTGTTCAAGACACACAGAATCAAATCTGGAAATATCCCCACGTACTTGGAGTGTTTAAAGGAATTCCCTGTAGTGAGAACTCAGTGGGGTTTCTCCCCATCATTGCCACACCACCCAATTAATCAGAGCAATACAAACCACAGGGACATGCTGAAAGTACAAAAATAGAGACATATACTTTGAATGTTTGACAGTAAAATCCACTGACACAATGGGACCAGCACAGCAGGAAAGAGTTCAGTCTTAGAAAAAAAAAAGAAGCAGAAAGGGGTTAAAACAGCCTCCATATTCTTCAGCAGGTGGCCCCCTGCTACCCAACTCACTGCTACCTATCCCCTTGCAATAGGAGTTTCAGGAGGGTGGGGGGAAAGGGATCAATAACATTCCTCCCAGCCCAGGAAGTAATCACAGAAAGTAATGCCATAAATATTTGCCCACGTCTTGGAAGCCAGAAAATCTTGGGGGTTTAAAGCTAATACAGTTTCCTGCAACAGGGAGTTCCAAGGGTTTATATTATTAACAAGGCTCCCGGGAGATGCTTGGAGGTAGTCCTTGCCAGCCAGAGAAGCCCCCTAAGGTTTGGTTCACTTGGCCGTCATTACTGAATACCATTCCTCCTCTCTGATCCCATCCTTTGCTCTAGCTAGTGTTACTTCTAGTTATACAAGCACTTGTTAAATAGAAAATAAGATTCGGGCATCGTCCTTTGGGTTCCCTCTGTCCTCAGGTCAGACGTTGGAGTAGATTTGGTCGTTGCCAGAGGCAGCCTGCCAGCCACTCCGGTTCCCGAAATGGCCTGCAGACGCCCCAGCTGGTAAATTCTCGTAATCTTCAGAGATCCCCATGGTCTCGTAGGCCTCGTTACTTAGATCCTAGGAAGTACAATGACGGGAGAGAGAAAAACAAGAAGCAATTTAGTAGGTTACTTTAACCAGCGAATGTCGGGATAGCTCAGTGCTTTAGCTCTTTGGATGCGGTGCTGGAGGTTGGCATTTCGATTCCCTGCTGAGCCTCTTTTATGGACTCGACTTGATTATCCATAAATTCCCTTCCAGTTTTGTGTTCTAAAATAATGGCAGCTTTTTAGTCTTAGGGTTACTGTGCTGTGGAGGAGAGGCCATATTAAACTTTTTAGCAAAATATTTCTCAACTGGGGGTATACTTCGAGGAGATGAACTCCGATAAGCGTTTTTTTCTGGGATCCCACAGAACAGGTACAGTCTTACCTTGTATAAAGGAATTAATTCGTTCCAAATGGAATTACGTTAATTTTCCATAGGAATGCATTGAAAACGGAGTAGTCCCTAATCGCGACCATTTTTATGTTGTACGGATTCGCCCCATAGGCGATTCTGTTAAGCAAATTTCCCCTATCTCCAGAATTTATGTTGTACAGATTTTATGTTATACAAACCATTTGTTATACAAGGGTCCACTGTATTTCTCAGGATGATACATTACGATCATCTCATCCGGTGGTTCTCAACCTGTGGGTCCCCAGATGTTCCTGGACTGCAACTCCCAGAAGTTTTCATCACCAGCTGAGCTGGCCCAGGATTTCTGGGAGTTGCAGTCCAGGAACATCTGGAGACTCACAGGTTGAGAACCACTGAATTCTAATCAATAATTGACTGGTACTGGAGTAAAGTACCAGTCAATTATTGTACTGTTGTAAACCGCCCTGAGTCCCCTATGAGGGAAATAGGCGCGGTATATAAATGTGAAAATAAATAAATAAATAAATAAATAAAGTCTAGGGAAACCTCCCTACGTTGGCAGCCTGCCACAGGTCACACTTCCTTTGAAAGAGTGGGTTGTCCCCATTTATTCCTCCCCACCCCCCCAAACCAGAACTGCACAGGCAATAATAATTTCAAATGATATAAAAATATCAGAAAAGAACTTAATACACTGAAGAAAAGCTATCAATCCTTATTTAACTAATACACTAATGTTCATACAGAAGGGAAGGTCTCAGCTGAACTCAGCTCAAGGCTTCTGAAAGTACTCCTCCAATCTTTGTTGTAGGATTGAAAGGGAACCCTTGAGTCCTGTGGCACAGTGGTTAAATGCCCGTACTGCAGGTAAAACTGTGCTCACGACCTGGGGTTCAATCTCAGGTAGCAGTCTCAAGGTTCACTCAGCCTTCCGAGGTTGGTAAAAATGAGTACCCAGCTTGCTGGGTGGGGGAGGGGGCAATGTGTAGCCTGCATACTGTAATTAAAACTGTAAACCGCCCAGAGACTACTTGAACTGGTATGGGGCGGTATATAAGCAGACCACTTTTTGCAAAAAAAATTAGTGGGTTTTGAATTGCAGTTTGGGCACTCAGTCTCTAAAAGGTTCGCCATCACTGATCTAGCATATCCTTAGAAAAACGAAAAAACGAAATGTCATTTTTTTCGATTTGTGCCCATCTCTAGTTGGTATATCAGTACTGTATATTGATTTTCATTTGTCATTTGTTGAACTTCGAATACTTCTTTTTTTTTTTTTTACTTCTTTCCGTGCATAGTGGCTTCTCGTGCTGTGCATTTACTCTCATGTGGGTACTCCAAGTAGTGCCACTAGGTGGCGCTACAGCCACAGAACAATTATGCTGTGGATTAAATGGTTCCCCATGGGAGCATGTACTGGTTTAAAAATGCAATGGAACAGTGACAAGGATTCCACCACGCTGCGGCAAGGTACAACGACGATGCACTGCGTTGTGCTTCGGGGGGCATGGTCACACTTTATTTTGCTTAAAGTGAGACGGACGTGGGGGAACAATTTTAAGATCCGCATCTCAGAGCACTTTCTATAGCAACAAAAAAAAAAAAACCAGCCAGTGTTGCCTCCCCCAGGTGCCCAAATGCCCAGTGAGGGGGCTGTTAAGAGCCCGAATTGTGTTGCAGGAGGTAGTGAAAGGTGAGTCCTTTCTTTTTAACTGGCTGAAGAACTCCTGCCCTAGAGAAGCCATGGGGTAGAATAATAAAGGACAACCCTTACATTATCAGTAGCCGGGCTCCCTCTTGCTTTGGCCTTGGTGTACATATTAAACTCTTCCTCTTTCTTTGATCTGGACGTCTTTTCTGTTTTAAGAGAGGCCTTCTGTTCCACGCTTCCATCCGTGACAAACAGGGTAGGGTCCTCCCCTTCCTCCCCTTCTTCCTCTTCGTTCTGTCCTTTTTTCCTAGCAGCAGAAGAAAGCGGGGTGGTAGGGTGTGGTGGGGAGAGAATGATGTTAAAGAACAGGAGCCAAATTACTCAAAACCCAAGCCATGTTGGGAACCGCCGCTCCAGAAACAGGCGGCTGCCCGTTTTCCCCACCCCCCACCCCACCCCAGCAATAGAAGGTGAGGCAGTGAGCCTCTAGTGCCTGTAGAGGGCAAGGCAGAGGAGCGAGGGCTGGTGAAAAACGTTGGCAACCCAGCACAGGAAAGGATTTGATCTTTAAAGAATGTGGAAGAAAATTAACAAGGGCGATTTCCCCCGGTCCTCCCTACCCCATGTCAATCGAAACCAGAGACAAGGCTGTTGTGGACATATTCAGCTGGGTTTTTTTTCCTCACCTGCTGGTCACCAGTTTGTATGTCACGATCCCCATCAGTGTAAGGAAGAGGAGTCCCCCGACAGCGCCTCCGCTGGCCATGAGCAGAAGGGTCATGTCTCCTGCGAGGGAGAAAAAAAACACCATGAAATATAGCAATCCACTTGAAGCTGTATGCAGACCAATAGACCAGCCTTCACTCCCAGAGTGAGCAACAGGTGTTCTCTAACACACCTGGGCATCCCTATGCCTCCCCCTGCACCCCAATTAATTAATTAATGGCTGAACACTCTAACGGATCCCTTGAGGATACTTTACACCTGACTCTCTCTTTCCTGAAAGAGCCATCCTTCAAGGAGGTGAAAGGGATGGCTTGTAGTTACAGGGCCTTTTCGGCAGCTGCCCCCAGATTATGGAATGTCCTCCCAAATGAGACCCACCTGGTGCCGACGCTGATGACATTCCGGCACCAGGTAATTGCCTTCCTATTCCAGAAGTGTTTTAGATTGATGATTGTGGGTCCTGATGGCAATTTTAGTGTAGTGTTTTAGTGTACTGTATTTAAATGTTTTTATTGTTTTAATTTTATTGCAAGTTTGATGTTTTAATTGTCTGAATTGTTTATTTTGATTTTGAGCTTCCTAGAGATCTTTGGGTAGTGGGCGGCATACAAGCGCTATGAAATAAAATTAAAATTAAATACGGAGCTATCGTTCCTGGCTGCGTAGGGCGCAGAGGGGCTGAGCCACTGCTGCCTTCCCCCTTACCTGCCTGGATGGTGGGCAGCGTGATTTGACTAGGTCCGTGCTGGTTGGTGGCCGTGCAGGAGACATTGGCCAAGGTGGAGGAGGGCCCCCGCAACACCCCGATGGCCGCTTGCCCCCAAGAAGCTGAAGCTGCCTGAAGCTCGGAGCTGTTGAAATCCCCGGGGATGGTGCGGTTCGGGAGACGCCACTCGATGACGGGTAAGGGGTTTCCTTCTGCCACACAGTAGCAGGTGATGGTCTCTCTGTTCCTTGAGATGGTGCAGTTCCCCTCAGGGAGGATGATGGGTTTGTCTGCAAGAAGGGCAGAAAGGCTTTTAAGAGGCACACACACACACACACACACACACACACACACACACACACACACACACACACACACACACACACACACACACACACACACACACACACACACACACGTGTTGCGGTGTCTGCTTTGTTCATAGAACGTTACCCTTCCCTAATGTACCAGTTTCCAGACGCACTGGATTACAACTTCCATTATCCCCCAGGCACCTTGGCCACTCCCCTCATGGAAGGTATGATGCAACAACTCTGGAGAATGCTAGGCTGAAGGAAATTCATTCTCTATCACACACACATGCACGCACAGTGACACACAGACATCCGAGCTGTTATTATATACACTCTGAAGGCTTACGGGTCTCCCAAACTATCTCATCTCTCTAGGGCTGATACTTCACGTCCATCTCACCGCTGTTCGCGGTCCCGCTGGGGACCGGTACAAAGTAATCTAACCGCACGTCCATTGCAGGACGACGGGAGTTCGTCCCGACCATGCCCCCTGAACTGCGATTTAAGCAGGATGAGAGATTCTTCTTCCTGGCCTCAGGAATCTCCTCGTCTCCCTTCTCGTTCCAATACGAGTGCCTGTGAGGTAAGGCTCATTACACAAGGTGCCATTCTCCATCTAGTGGCAGGAGTGTGAAGTGCCATTCGCCAGTACATTCCCTATGGAGTCAGCAACGCAGTGCAGAGAGATTAAAAGACAATGCCTCAAACTTAGCTCCATAACGCATTGAAGGCAAGGCTTCGGAGAATTGAAACATCAAAAAACAGAAGGTCGGGCCGAAAAACAAACGGAGAACAAAGGCATGGAATTTCACATGACGGAACGAGGACGTGCGGAAACAGTCATGCCGGTATCATCCATCACACCTGTGCGTACACGGGAACAGGGACAGAACCGGAAGAAGACCACGTGACTGTGACCGACATCAACACGAAATGAACTTCCTCCCGGGATGAGAGTGGACATGAAGTAACTGTCTAAGATTACTGTCTCCTGATCAGGATCTTGGATCTTTTTAAAGCCATCTCGGTAAAGCTGCTGCTGATATCTCTTTCTTTCCTGTTTTCCTTCTGCTCCTATGATGGGGGGGGGGAGCAATCAAGAAGGAAAAATGATGCCCGTTTCCACCCGGCACAGAGAGCTTCTAAAGAGGGTTAGCAACTAACAAATCAAACACACACACATGCAATCAGCAGTCGAGGGGGTTGGGGTTGGGCTGTTTTATTTTAAGTGGGAACATTTTGCAGCCTAGAACCCAGCGGTGTCTCCTGTGTGTATCCGCAGCTGCTAAAGGCAGAGGAGCAAGCACCTGGAAAATATTGGCATCCCTCTGAAGATCTTAAATTAAGTGCCACTAGTGCTTTGAGAGGATGGTGCCTTAGAGGTCTCTTTTTCTGGCACAAAAAGAGCAGAAAGAAACAATGGTGGGCCCTCCTTAGTCACACCTGCGCTGCTAAAAGCGCAGGAGCCCTGAACAAATAAAAAAAGTGGCAGCTCACTCCGGTATGCTCGCCCTTAGTGTAAGCGGGTTCCTGAGGTTTCTGAAAGCTCAAAGAGCAGGGTGGAAATGGAGCCATGGCGACACCACCCTCTCTAAAACATCCTCTTACATTCCACATTGAGGTAGGTGGGTGGTGAATCTTCTCCCATCCCAACGTCATTCTCCGCCACACAGAAGAACGGGCCCGAGTCCCTCCGTACATCTGCCAGCTTCGCTTCTGGTCCGGTGCCAGCTGCCCGCAGAGGTGCCTTGCGTGGACCAATGAACCAGCGATAGCTGATGGGAGGAGGGTTGCTTTGGCTGCTGCAACGCAGGGTGACGCTATCCCCTTCTTTCAGGACTGGGTTTCCCATGACAGAGATGACGGCATTTTTCGGAGAATCTGGAAGACACCATCAGCGATAGAGGCAGTCTTGTATCGTGTAAGACTGGGCGTTAGAAACTTGGGTTCTCTTGCTAAGGTTAGATATTTGGGCTAAATTCCTTTTGCTGTGCAGCAGAAATCCAGGGGTTCTCGGAGCCGAACAGCTTTAAGTTCCCCAGATTAGTCCACCCCTTTTCTCATCAACTGGCACTTACAGTTTCAGTAACCCTCTCTGAGACTTCAACCGTAAAAAAGAATTAAAGGGTTCATTACTTATAATGAATCTAGAAAAGCCTATCAGAGACAGGGACAGTGCCTATAAGTGCTTAGTGTGTAAGATCATCATGTGGCTCCCTGGGCTGGTGTGGCAGTCAATCTATCCAACACTAAACAGTTGTTCCCTCTTGCCTTTAAGTTCAAGGAGCAGAGTGCCCCTCTTTTTTGTCTGTTGCAAGCAGTGAGTTTATTGAAGTCTCTTACCCAAAGCAGTCGTGTTTGTCAGTTTACTGTTCCACTCTTTCAATTGCAAGCAACAAAACCTTTTATTCTTCCTCTTACTAAAGCCTCCGAATGAGTTATTGAGACTCTAAGTGTCATTGTAATGAGACGAAGGGGTGGATTACAGTGGAGCTAATTCTGTTCTGTGAATCCCTGCATTTCGGCTGCGCAGCTAAGGGGAATTTAAATGAAAATTCAAAATACTGCAACATAAAGTGATGAGGAAGAAAGCCACTTTCTTTTTGAAGTCTTGGAAACTGCAAACTCTACAGGTCTGCCCCACTCACACCCTTGAAGTAGCAAATCAGAGGGGTGGATTGTCAAGTAATGTAGTTTTGACAAAATGTCTGTAACATGCTATTTAACAGATTCATAAAATGGATTCTGTTTAAAAATGCATAGTCATTTGCTAGACACAGGTGTATGGAAAAATCACAAGAAAAGCTCAGAATGATTATGTCCAAGTGCCATGGATAACTCGTGACTGGTCTAAAACTATATTGCCAATGAGTATAAAAGGCAACATTGAAATCCATTTACTTTTGAACTGCTTTTGGTGAGATAGCAGTTTCCCACTACTCTGTATATCTGCTGAGTGTCTTATCTTGATGTATATTGTATAAATATGTAATACAGTGGACCCTTGTATAAGAAAGGCTTTGTATCACATAAAATTTGTACAACATAAAAAATTCCGGAGATAGGGGAAATTTATTATTTATTATTTATTTGTTTGTTTGTTTTATTTCTATACCACCCATCTTCCAGCAGGAACTCTGGGCGGTTTATAACAAGGTTAAAAACAACAGTACAAAACAAGAAGAGAGGGAAAGCCCCCAACAAGAGGCGTTAGGGGGCAGAGGAAGAAAGGAAAAAAAATTAAATTAAATTAAATTAAAATTTAAGCAAATTAAATTTGCTTAACAGAAACACCAATGGGGTGAATTTGTACCACATTAAAATGAGATTACTCCATTTTCAATGCATTCCTATGGGAAATTTGTACAAAGGAAAATTTGCTTAACATAATTTCATTTGGAACAAATTAATTCCTTTATACAAGGTACCACTGTTTAAGCTTTTATGCAAAGTTCTTTTGTCTCCCCAGCTCCAATGTGTATTTTGCAATTATCTTTCCACACCACTGTGCTACTCTGCAAGTTTTCTAAACCACATTTGAACCTCATTCATTTATTGGAGCATCGACAGCTTCGGGGGCTTTTGGACGTCAGACTTCATTAGCCTCACTGGCGCGGTCAAGGAGGATGGGCGTTGTGGTGCAACAACATCTATAAAACCTCAGCCTGCCTCTCCCTAATGTACAGTTTTGACCAAACGGAAGTAAGGTTCTGCTTTGTTCAACAGCAACCCCCCAGGTCATCAAGGAACTAGTCCTCATGGTTCTAGGAGAAAAGCATATGTTAAAAATTTAAACCGTTGCCAACTTTTGACAGGAGAGAACAGCTACAGCTTTGAAAGGGCAGTGGCTTGTCTTGATGCACCCTCCTCTCCTAACTCAGGGTCAAAGCTTGTAAAATTTACCTTTTTGGACTTCAATTGCCAATATCCCCCCCACCCCCCGGCTAATTTTAGCTTCCTGGGAGTTGTGGTTCTGATAGGGGAGCACTCACATTTCACTTGCAAGTAGATACCGTTGCGAGACTGCTGCTGGTTTGGAAATGTGGCCGTGCACTGGAGGTATTTGCCATGGTCCTTATGGGAAGGGGTGTACTTGAACCCCGATTCTGTCCGCCAGGCTCCCCCTGCGAGACGTTCCTGGATGGTAACGGGCTTGGCTCCCACAAGATTCCAGGTGAGTCTGGGCGGCGCCAAGGGGCAGGTGTGCAGGGTGGAACAGGTCACCAGGGTCCGGTCACCTTCTGTCATCAAACCAGGGTCGCTCAGTTCCAGCTGGCTCGGGGAATCTGCCACAACAGAGGGGGAAAGGGTGAGTAATCATAGGGTGCTTTTACACGACCTCCAAAATCTGTGGGCAACTTAAATTCGGACCAGAGATCGTGGGGGTTTGTTCTGGTTCCTGTGTTCCCACCCTTCTGCACTCCATTGCTCCTGTCTGCATGAGGGGAGGGAGAAAAAAAGGGAGAAAAGAATGCAGGCTCACCTCCGCTCACCTCCACCTGCCCTCGAGCAGCCCTGTAGGGATTCAGGCTATTAAAGGGGCCGAGGGGACAAAAAAACAAACAGAAGGCAAGGAGAGCCCGGCATCCACAGCTTCATAATCCACATCGGAATTTTTTTTACCTCTGGAGACCAGGTACTTGTAAAATGCGCTGGGGGGGCGCTTAGGTGGGTGTGGTCATACTTTATTTTTTTTTAAGTCCGCAGCTGGTGGGAAAACAATTTTAAGCTCCAGATCTGGGAGCCCTTTGCCTTGGATTTTAGGGGTTGTGTAAAAGCAGCCATAGAGTGATGGTGTGGAAAAGCCCCCCCCGGCTGAACTCTTGCCGGTAGTACAGCCATTGCAAGCGACAGCGGTGATTATTCTATTGGCAGTTCAGGGCTCTCCTTCCCTCATCCTTAGGTTCCCAAAGGAGCCAAGGGGAACCCTAGGGTACCCCGGAACCTAAAACAGGGGGACCTGAAGTGTTTAATTAATTTAAATTAGATTGTGCCAGTTCATGGCATCACCAGCTATTGGTGCGTTTGGTCTTTAATTCCCAATTGTTATTGATGTATTTTTGCAATTATTATTGATCCGCTATGGAGTCCTGCTAGCTTTTCTCTTCTCGGAATACATTTTTCCATGTATAAGATGGATTCTTGTCTCACATTGTTGGACTAAAAACCGAGGGTTGTCTTATACGCAGAAGGAAGCCGAAGAGAGAAGCTTATGGTTGTGAAACTGTCATTTTGGGTTGGGAAAGTAGGGTCATTTTATACATGGGAGCGTGTTATAGACAGAAAAATCAGGGTAAATAAATCAGTGAGAGTAAGCAACAATGACTTATCTGAGGCAAAACCAAAGGAAAATTTAAACAAATTAAGAAGACAAACATGTTGTGGAACTTTAAAGACTAACTGCCATGGTTTAATATGAGATATTGGTGGACAAGGCCACCCCCTCTGACAAGAGAAATTGTTGGCATTTCCTTTGATTCCCCTATTTAGCGGAAGGCAACGAATTCCCTGTGGGGTCCCAGTGTGAAGTGGTAAACAGAGTGACAAACTAGTTTTCAGAAGGCCTGCCTTCAAAGCCTTGCCCGGCCACTGAAACTCACTGGAGGGATGGCAGTGGTAGAAATTCAGTCAATTAATCGCCACATTACGGTCACAGGCCCAATTAAAATGCATATATTTATTTCATTTATTTATTTTTATATTTATATACCGCACCAATTTCCCAAAAGGGAACTCTGGGCAGTTCACATAAAAACATAAAAAAAAGGCCACAAAATAGTAATAGTAAACAGTAAATAAAAAAGCAATTATAATAAAATAAAGGGGGAAATACCCCACAACAATTAGATGATAGGCAAGAGGTGGAGGACAACTAATGACGGGTACAAACCACAAGACAAGGAAAAATGATACAATTTAAACTGTCATGGGTACAGCACATTCTTTGTGCAGTGCAGTATGAAAAGGACATGCTCCAATGCTTCTAATTTCTTTGTCAATACCGTCATTTTTCATATGGCATCCCATAATAGCACCCCACTAAAAATACTGATGGGAGGCAGTTAAATTTGTCTGTTGAAAAGGCTGGCCAGTATTTTGAGATCGTCAAATTTTCCAGGCAGGATGGTTGTACAAACCGTGAAACACTCTAAAACATCTCAAAAGCCCTCATCATAAAATAAATAAATCCATCCATCCATCCATCCATCCATCCATCCATCCATCCATCCATACATACATGTGTGTGTTGTGTTATAGTCGTGACCAACTCTTTGTGACCCCATGTCCATGGAGTTTTCTTGGCAGGAATACTGGAGTGGTTTGCCAGTTCCTACTCCAGGTGCCTACATACATACATACATACATACATACATACATACATACATACATACATACATACATACATACATACATACATACATACATAAAGGAAAGGAAGGAAGGAAGGAAGGAAGGAAGGAAGGAAGGAAGAAAGAAAGGAAGGAAGAAAGAAAGAAAGAAAGAAAGAAAGAAAGAAAGAAAGAAAGGAAGGAAGGAAGGAAGGAAGGAAGGAAGGAAGGAAGGAAGGAAGGAAGGAAGAAAGAAAGAAAGAAAGAAAGAAAGAAAGAAAGAAAGAAAGAAAGAAAGAAAGAAAGAAAGATGGATACACATAAGTGGGAATCCACATGCAGGCAAACACAGCACCCACCAGCAGCTACAAATGAAGATTCCCTCCTTCTTACCCACTACTTCCACCTGGACGGTGACGTCATAGAACCGGTGCCTGACGGAATCAGGGTTGATCCAGACATAGTAGCTCATGGAGTCCTCGGCGCGTACTGGGTTGATGCTGAGGGTGCAGTTCCCCATCTCCAGATCGCCAAGCACCTCCGTCCGTCCCTGGTACTCGGGTAACACAGTCTCTGGGCTTTTGCTGTTGTAGATCTCCGGGTAGCCTCGGGAGCGGTACTGGTACCAAGCGACACTGAATTTTCCTCCCCAAGAATCCCGGGATCCCGGGTAGGTGAAGGAGCATGGGATGACCACGCAAGAGCCCCGGAGGGCTCTGATTGTGCTGGGCAAGGTGGAACTCCACGCTTCGGAGACGGGGCTGTAATGAAGAACTGGAGAAAACAAAAAGATGGAGCCAGGGCCCGAGTCGAGATGGGCTAGGACAGATAATGGGTCGGCAAGGAAAGATATGAGGAACTCATCTTCACTCATCTTCGCCTTAAGAATTTAAAAAACTTGGGGGAGGGAGGGCAGAATAGAAGCTATAGCAAAATGTGCCCCCTCTCAGATGGCTGGGGGAAGGAAAACAAACAAACCACTAACTGGGGAAGACACTTGTCAATAAATAAGTCTTCCTTCTCACTGCCTATGCATGCCTGAACTTCTTTCTTTCCCGTCTCTCCTCCTTTAAAAGGACCCAAGGTCACTTACAAGTTACAACTAGAGATGGGCACGAAATGGAAAAGTACTGTTTTGTTTGGTGGACAGCTCAATGAAGGTGTCAACCCATTGTACGGCAGCAGTGGGGGAAAAATCAAACTTAATGCTAGGGATCATTAGGAGGGTATAGACAACAAGTCACCAAGTGTCATTTTGCCTCTTTATAAATATATGGTGTGTCCCCATCTAGAGTGTTGTGTACAGTTCTGGTCACCATACCTCCAGAAGGTTATTATGGAAATGGAAAAATTGCTCCTGGGGGGTTATCAATATGGCATCATCATTGGATGCCCACTCCTCACATTTTATGTTTGGTTTCATGTCAGTTTTAAAATGAGTACAAGCGATGTTCTATGTGTGAATGTAAGAGTATGTGTATGGATGCTTGTTCTTAAATGGTAGATTTTATGTCTTGGATTTTACACTGGGATATGTGATGAGCCCACTGGATTATATAATGACAATAAATTCTATTCTATTCTATTCTATTCTATTCTATTCTATTCTATTCTAATATTCTTATGTTTCTTTAGTAGTTTGTTTTGTTTCATCTTAACAAAATTTTTAAACTTGTTTCATTATGAAATGAAACTAAATGAAATGATACACTATACTCCCCCGGGTCCTAAAGGACCAAAATGGCAGGGGAGCTTCCTCAAACTCTTCCCTCTAAGCCCCCCAAATTTGGAAAGGTTTGGGGATCAAGGGGATGAGATATTGGAGACCAAACAGGGTGCCCCTAGGAAAAAACTTTTTAATTGGAATCGGAAGCTAAGCCGGCTAGCTGCTTGCCTGCAGCTTGGCTTCTGAAGTTCCAATTCCAATTAGAATTTTTCCCCCTCGGGGCACCTCCTTTGGAGCTTAATATCTCAGCCCCCTGACCTCTAAATCTTTCCCAATTTTGGGGGGTTACAGGGAGGCGCTTGAGGAAGCTCCACTGCCATTTTCTCTAGGACAAACCTTTTCATTATAGAGGGAAATTGGTGTTTTGTTACAAAATCAAATGAAACACATCCTACGATTTCGTTACCTAACAAATCATTCGTTACTTAACAAAAATGACACAGCGGGAAACAGTGAATGCGAAGCCGGTCACGTGGTCTCCCTTCGCCCCCACCCTCTTTCTCTGTCCTCACCATGCGAAATTTTAGGATCGAATCCATTACTACCTCACGTGCTCCTTCGCATTACTTACACGTCCGGTTTCTGCTTTCTTTTATTTTTTAAAAAAATTACCACGGCGTAATGCATCAATACCCGGCTGTCATTTGCGGTCAGAGGCGCACAAGCCAGCGGTCAATCAAAAGGAATTGTGTTTCCCTGAAGCAGAGCAGCTTTGTTTTTTGGGGGCGCTTCTTGTTCATCGCCCTGTGTCTGCTCTCTGGGTGGGCGCGCGGGTGTCTTTCGACACCCCCTCCCCCTCCTTTGCGCAGCCCTTTTTGCCAGCGGAGGGGCTCCGCTCACATCACTCGGGACGCTTGCCCCCCTCTGTTGCCCCTTTACAGAAGGCAAGATCAAAAGAACGGGTTGAAATATCTATGCATCAGCATTTTAAGTTAAAAAATAAATAAATTATATATTAACTGGCCCACGTGACTTTGGATGCGAAGCGGGATGCGGCGAAGAAGATTCCCGGCCTCCGGCATTTATTTCGCCCGCTTGGAGCACGGTTTTTTGAATCCAAAGAGGAGGAGCGTGCGGATTTTTTTAGCATTGAAGTAACGGCCAAAATGACAAAACAGTAATTCGTTTTTCATTTCTTGCCCATCTCTAGTTACAATCATTACAAGACAGTAGAGATGTTCACGAATCAAAAAAATGACATTCCGTTTGTCGTTTGTTGGGTCTGTTTCGGTTCGTTTCCGTTTTTTTGAGAATTTTCGCAAAAAATTGTTTTCGTTTTTGTTCATTTCATCACCGTTTCATTACCATTTATTTCAATTTTTTGTGATTTTTTTAGCATTTAAAGCAATTCACTGTATTGCAGTAACAAAAACGAAATGCACGACAAAGTTTCTGGTGTTTCTGTTTGTTTTGTTTCATTTTGGGGAAAAATTCGTTTGCCGTTTCATTGCGTAACGAAACAAAAAACAAAAACAAAAACGGAAATGAAAAATTGTTATACAACAAAATACAAAATTGTTCATTTCGTGCCCATCTCTACAAGACACCATTGAAATCAGAAACAGTAAGTATGCAATACTAAAAGGATAAATGAATGCAATACCAAAAATATAAGTAGCACCAAAATACAGTGGACTCTTGTATAACAAGTGGCTTGTTTAACAGAAATTCTGCTTAAAGAAAAACAAATTCCATAGATAGGGGAAAATCTCTTAACATAATTGCCTATGGGGTGAATCTGTACAACAGATTATTTTCTCTCAAATAAGAAGTGCCATGATATGGTTTAATCACCAGATGGCACTGCATGTGTTTGAATCTGGGTGGAAGAGACGCTGTTGTACAGTTCTTAAGAGAATAGGGGTGTGAACAGAAAGTCAGAAAGGATCTTGCCTATTTCCATCAGAAATTTCTGCTTTGCTGGGAAGGATCGGCTTTAAAGGGATCCTTCCACCCTTTGGGGAATCTTCCCAACTCAGCCCCAAGAAAGAGTAGCCCGGTTGATGGTCACCCTTGGGCACATATCGGGGTCAAGCTGGAGCTCTGGGGTTGACCAGATGTTGCGGAAATAGCTTGCCACAAAGGGGTCCCAAATGCAAACTGTTTCTCCGTCTCATCCCATCCCAAATAATGTTCCTGTCTAGTTTTCGGTGAAGTTGGCTGGATAGCTCAGTGACTTAGTTGGCTGCAGAGACCGAGGTTGGGAGCTGGATGTGCACCCTCTGAGTAGAGCCAGCCTGTATTGTCTTAGGTAAGCTGCACAGTCCCAGGAAGCACCCCAGAAGAAGGAACTCTTCAACCAAAGTGGTGGTGGTGGTGGTGGTGGTGGTGGTGGTGGTGATGATGATGATGATGATGATGATGATGATGATGATGATGATAATAATAATAATAATAATAATAATAATAATAATAATAATAATAATAATAATAATAATAATAATAATAATAATGTAGCTCAAATGGTCCACTGGAATTTGTGTCACAACTATCATCTGCCCATAGCAAAGAACTGGTGGGATCATAAGCCTGAAAAAGTGATTGAAAATGAGCATGCAAAATTACTTTGGGACTTCCGAATACTGTCAGACAGAGTTTGGGAGCCTAATACCCCTGATATTGCGAGTGTGGAGAAGAAAAAAGTGTGGATCATTGATGTACCAGGTGATAGTAGAGTCACGAAGAAACTACTTGGAAAAAATTACCCAATATCAGGATCTGAAAATTGAACTTCAGAGACTCTGGCATAAACCGGTACAGGTGGTCCCAGTGGTAATCGGCATGCTGGGTGTGGTGCCTAAAGAGCTAAGCAAGTATTTAGAAGAAGCTGGAGTTGACAAAGTCACCATCAGTCAGATGCAGAAAGCCTCCTTACTGGGATCTGCTCGCATAATTCGCCGATACATCACATAGTCCTAAACGCTTAGGAAGCATTCTAGGCTTTAAACCAGGGTAGTTCAAGGGCCAGATGCAGGGGAGTGGTATCAGGAGACAGATATCTAGTCTCATGCGCTCCCAAACGCATCTGGTGGGGCCGCTGTGAGATACAGGAAGCTGGACTAGATGGGCCCTTGGCCTGATCCAGCAGGGCTCTTCTTATGTTCTTATGTTCTTATGACTAGTGATTTGTATTACAAAATCCAGCGTAGTTAGCTGTGTGGTTAATAATAATAATAATAATAATAATAATAATAATAATAATAATAATAATAATAATAATAATAATAATAATAATAATAATAATAATATGCAATTAAGTCAATTCTAGCTTATGGCAACCCCTTTCATCAGGGCTTTCCAGGCAGCGGATACACAGAAGTGGTTCATCCTGTCCTTCTCTTGGAGGGAGGGACCCTGGGAGGGTGCAGCTTGCCCCAGGCTACCCAGGCTGGTTCTTCTGGATTGCCTAATGGGGAATCATACTTCCAGCTTCTGGTTCCACCGCCGGATACCTGAACCACTGAACTAGACAGCCAAACTTCCACCGCATCCATGCATTTCCCTGTGGGTTTAGTGACCGACAGGGTTCCAAGCAGGCGTCTGGCTCAGCAGTAAGGGAAGCCATTCGGTAGCACCGTTCAAAGGATCCCTTGCAGAGCTCGGAAAATGCCCTTACTCAGGAGAAACGCCACTTGCAGAGACTGGTGGAGGGGTTTCATGATGTGCTGACTCTCCAGGAAGGCCACCCCAAGGGCTTGAGGGAAAGGACGTTCTGCTGTCTCGTCTCCGGGGAGTCCGTCATGCACGAGGCCGAAGGCGGGGAAGCTGGCGAAAATAAGGTTGGACTATAAGTCAAGAGGAGTAAAGGCAATCGAGCATGCAGTGAGGTTAATTCCACTACAGGACAACTGGACCATGAGCAATGATAGAAGACAGACAGACTTATAAAAGAGGTAACCTCCGTCAAAAAACCTCGAGTTGCCAACTTCGTTTGCTTGCATTTGCTCTGCTGCCTCTAGCAGCATCCTGATTGGTAGCCAGGAGGAGGGGATTGTGCTTAATTCTATGCCATTAAAAAACCTTCACTTGTACAACTCCTGTTGTTAAAAGAGTAAGACGTCTCTTTAATTGCAGTCAGGCGGTGAAATTTTGCATAATGCCAGAATCCTGTTCCTTAGGGTAGTAAATTGGGCTAGGATAAGCTCTCTTAACCCACAGGGCTTTAGTGACTCAATTCTTCTGCATGTTTCTTGAATCCACGTGCGTCTATTCCAGGCACGTCCAAACTTCAGCCCTCCAGATGTTTGGGATCACAAGTCCCACAGTCCTTTGCTATTGGCAATCTAAGCTTAGAATCCTGGCACTTGTGGTCCAAAAACATTAGGAGGGCTTAAGTTTGGACATGCCTGGTCTACTCTGTCTGAGACTTGCTATGCTCTAGAAAGCTGCCATTAGAGTAGGCCCATTTGAGTCACTGGAACTTATGGGGTCCTTGCCTCACCAAATCCCCATTTGACAGCAGTACTCAAATGTGGTTTACTACAATAAGCAAAAGGATTAGGGCCATTATATATAGTGGACTGTGGAACAGAAAGGATGCATTGCCTGGGTCGTGGCACTTGCCGAGGAACCAAAGACCAACACAGGTGATACATTTTGCCTCTCAGGCCGATATTTCACGTCCATCTCATCGCTGTTCACGGTCCCGCTGGGGACCGGTACAAAGAAATTTGCGGGACAAAGGGAGTTCATCCTAACCACGCCCCCTGAACTGCAATCTAAGCGGGATGAGAGATTCCCCTCCCTGGCCTCAGGAATCTCCTCATCTCGCTTTTTGTTCCGAGACAAGTGGCCGTGAGGTAAGGCTTGTCACACAAGGTGCCCTTCTCCATCTAGTGGCAGGAGTGCGAAGTGCCATTTGCCAGTACATTCCCTATGGAGTCAGCAACGCAGTGCAGAGAGATTAAAAGACAAATGCCTCAAACTTAGGTCTGTAATGCATTGAAGGAAAGGCGTCGGAAAATCAAAACATCGAAAAACGGAAGGTCGGGCCAAAAAAAAAGGCATGGAATTTCACATCTCATCACGGAACGAGGATGTGCGGAAACAGTCATGCCGGTATCATCAATCACGCCCATGCGTACACGGGAACAGGGACAGAACCGCAAGAAGACCACGTGACCACAACCGAGATCAACACGCAACAAACTTCCTCCCAGGATGAGAGTAGATGTGAAGTAACCATTTCAGAAAGATTTCCGTGGTAAATAAGGACCTCCATCCCTCACTCAACGGAGAATTCTCAGCCAGATCCACCACTTACCGTTCCTCTTCCCTCCATATTCTTTTCTCCTTTGGTTTCATGCCTATTTCCACGTGAGCCTTACTTACCGTTCAGCATCTGAATAGTACGCATACATTCTAGAGGCTTTAAAGAGAGATAATAACAATAACAACAATAATAAGCAGCTTAATGGGGGGAGCCACTCTAAATCCTTTAAAGCTAGATTTCTTCTGCTGAACTGCATATATGTTGTGTGTTGCAATATTCACCGAGTTCAGCTCAATGATCTTGGCAAGTATGAAGTCTGACAAAGGAAAGTTTCATGGTCCTGAACAGAGGGCTTCTGTGGAAATTCTGCTTTCCATTCCAACTTTTGATTGCACACCCTCTGAACGTAATCAAATCTTTGCTTTATGCAACCGTTCTGGATTTGAGTTCGGCTCGTGCTTGCATCCTGACATCTGTAGTTTTAAGACACAGGACTCCTTACTCCTCTGTGTTCTGCTCACCAGAGGGCTCAGCATGATAAATGGCCAACCAACTGCAATCGTGCAGATAAGGTGGCGAAAGACTGTCGAAAAGCATGCTAAGACTGACCAAAGTTCAGATCAAAAATGTCGAAACAGTTTGAGGGTACCTTGTTTGTATCCATGTAAGCAGGAAGGGTCAATGGATGTGTTGAAAGCGGGATGAACCCCTGAGACTCATTGGTGTTTTGCAGATTCCCAGGATCTCGCCAATCTTCTGAAAGACAGTTTGGATTCGAACTTTGTCATCTCTCTTTGGCCAAAGGCAGGCAGCGCCTCCCCACCCCTCTGTCTTGGCCCAAATCCTACCACCCAGAACTCTGCTTTCAGCTGTCTCCTAGGTCGTATCTCAACTCTAATAGACATGTGTAGCAAAGTTTGGAAATCAGGGGAGAGGTTGAGAAAAACCAACAATGGAAAAGTGTTGGGGAATTTTAGTTAAAAGGATGATCTGTAGATCTCAGGCTACCTCAAAGAAAGTAGCTCTCCGCCTTAGTATTAATCATCTGCTTTGGACCCAGCAGTAATTCAGGAACAGCCATCCTTCAGCTTACCTGGGGTTGCCCCATGCTTGTGGAATAACACCCCCCTATTCCCCTCTCTCAGGTCTTTCAAATGAGCCTTACAGACCTGCTTAATTTAAGCAGGCATTTCCTACAGCTTAGAATGTGACCTTAGCATTTCTCCATAGACATGGTATCTTTGATAAGTAATGGATTGAAATTGTAATTTGTATTTGAACGTAGTTGTGGGTTGTTGCTTTTTTTTTTTTTTTGCTTATTTCAATTGCTTTGTGGTTTGTGGTCAATATTTGTTGTTGCCTGATGGGTGGTATAAAAGCACAATAAATCAATCAAACAATAAATAAATAAATAAATAAATCAATCAATCAATAATCTGCACTGTTTCCATCCCACATGGTAGTTATAAGAGCTAGGGCTTTCAAACCCAGCAACTTGGTTCCTCTGCTTCCCCCACTCCTTCCTCCCTGCCCAGTTTCCCTTTTATATTGCATCTTTTAGACCAGTGGTTCTCAACCTGTGGGTCCCCAGATGTTCCTGGAATGCAACTCCCAGAAATCCTGGCTAGTGGTGAAGGCATCTGGGAGTTGCAGTCCAGGAACATCTGGGGACCCACAGGTTGAGAATCACTGTTTTAGACTAAAAAAGCAGAAGCTGTCTCTGTTTGGAAAATGTTTGGCTAAAGAGTGAGTTAAGCAATCTTGAAAAGTAAGTAAGTAAGTAAGTAAGTAAGTAAGTAAGTAAGTAAGTAAGTAAGTAAGTAAGTAAGTAAGTAAGTAAGTAAGTAAGTAAGTAAGCAAGCAAGCAGAGACACAAAAATCACAGCTATCAGATGTAGTGACAACAAGCTCTACCCAGTACATACGCATACCTTAGTACAGAACACTGCTTCTAATTCCCGTGGGTAGGCGGGGTATCCAAAACAGCACCATCCCAACACAAAATAGATGTATCAGCAGTAGAGATGGGTACGAAATGAACAATTTTTTGTTTCTGTTTTCATTTTTTTCATTTCGTGATGTAATGAAACGACAAACGAATTTTGTCTCTAAAATGAAACGAAACGAACAGAAACACCGGATATTTTGTTGTGCGTTTCGTTTCCGTTACTGCAATATGAGTGAACTGCTTAAAATCCTAAAACAAATTTAAAAAAATTGAAATAAACAGTAACCAAATGGTAACGAAACGAACGAAAACGAAAACAATTGTTTTGCAAAAATTCACGAAAAACAGAAATGAACCGAAACGGACCCTCCAAACGACAAATGACAAACGAAATGCCATTTTTTTATTCGTGCCCATCTCTAATCAGCAGTAGAGATGGGCATGAAATGAACTTTTAGTGATTTTAAAACAGAATGAACCAAACCGAAAAAAAGATCTCCCAAGGGATCTCCGCCATGGATGGATAACAGCTGGCTGGGCTGTCATCTCCTGGGGCAGACGGCGGAAGAGAGAGGACCGCGGTCTCGGCTCTGCAAGCGGAGGGCAGTCAAGAGAGGGGGGTCAAGAGAGGGCTGCAGTCTCACCTCCGCAAGTGGAGCCAAGGCTGCATCTCTCTCCCAAGGGATCTCTGCCACGGGGGGGGGGGATGACAGCTGGCTCAGCTGTCATCTGCCCGTGGTGGAGGATGGTCGGGAGAAGGCTCCATTCCCACCTCTGCATGTGGAGGTGGGAGTGGGGCTCTCTCTAAGGGGGTCTTCCCCACAGCGGATAACAGCACGGAAACAAGATGGGCCACGAAACGAAACACCATTATTCCATTTCATGCCGATCTCGAATCAGCAGGGCTGGGGGAAGGGAATTCAAGGTCTGCAGAAGTGCGCGTGCACATGCATGCACACACACACACACACACACACACACACACACACACACAGAGAGAGAGAGAGAGAGAGAGAGAGAGAGAGAGAATTTCTGTGGGGGGGAACCCAGGAGAGCCCACAGGGACACGACCAATTTATTTATTTATTTATTTATTTATTATTTACGCTTGTATACCGCCCCATTCCCACAATGGGGACTCTATCCAAATGGTGCCACTAGGAATGAACAGCTTTGTAGTGCAGACAGTAGGACATCAGATAGAATGCAATTTTGTGGAGGGCTCTGGCCGGATTTAGACCAGAGTTCGTTCCCCCCGCTGTGCCTCCTGGGAGAAGAACCAGTTGGAGGCCATCAGCAAAGTCCCAGGGTTGATCCCCAGAAAAAACAGGATGGGACACCACTTCTCCAACTTCTATACCGAGAAAGCCTGGAAATAGTCACCAGAAGTCGAAATGGATGCGAGGTCATGCAATGATGGTGATCGCCCACACTCTTGTATATTTCATCCTCATGTATGGGAATAAACACTGAAACGTGAAGAAAGCTGACAAGGGGCAAATATTCATTTTCAATGGAGTGCTGGAGGAGTGCTTTAGAGATATCCCAGAGATGAACAGAAAGACAAACCAGTGGGTTTTAGACAGAAGTGAGCCTGGACTATTTCCAGAGGCAAAAAATGTTGAAGTCAAGACTGTCCGTTTTGGGCACATCATGAGCAGGCAGGATTCTCTGGAAAAGACCGATGCTGGAACAGACAGAAGGCAGCAGGAAATGAGGAAGACCCAATACGAGTGACGCACTAAAGGAACCCACAGGATTGAGTTCGCAAGAGTTGGAAAGGCCAGGACATTTTGGACTGCGCTCATTCCTGGGAGGTGACTTGAGGACGCACAACAACAATAATGATGATGACAATGATGACAATGATGAAGGCAGCTAAGTCGAAGGGCAAACTAGGAAAAAAACCCTCCACACTGTACTAGAATCTTGCAGGTCTCCTCCTTGAATCCCAGTTACTGGTCTTGCAAAAAGTTACTGGTCTTGCAAAAATCTCCCTAGTGAGCCCCTGCGTGAATCAAGAGATGTGTTTTTTTTTTGTCCTGAATCAGCAAGAAAGATTTGTTCTTTCTTTTTCTGAAGAAATCAGCATTTCTTTCACATGTAAGTTGGCAAATCCTTCCCTTTCCCCTCTACACAACCCTTTCGAGCTCTTGCAGCCTGCCAGGGCATTAGGAAGAAAGAAAACCAGAATTATTTGGAGTGGTTTTTTAAAAAAATATTAAATGTAAAAAATGAAGGCTTCAAGATATTTCACGCTGCTTTTATTATTATTATCAAATTATCACATGGCAGACAAGATAACTACGCTGTATTTTGTAGTACAAATCACTAGTCAAATGCTTTCCAAGTGTTTAGGACTATGTGATGTATCGACGAATTATGTGAGCAGATTAGAGATGGGCGCGAAATGAGCGATTTTTCATTTTTGTTTTTTCGTTTCGTTACGCAACAAAAATGAAACAATTTTTTAAAAAACAAAATGAAAACGAAAACAAAATGACCCAATTTGCCGTGTTTTTCGTTTTTGTTGCAGCAGATGTGTTGAACTAAAAAGAATGCTAATGAAACAGCAATTTTTTGTTTTCGTTTTTGTTTTTTTGTTTCATTATCTAATGAAACGAAAACAATTTTTTTTGCAAAAAACGTCACGAAAAAGAAAACGAACCGAAACGGACCCCTAAACGACCAAACGACAAACGAAACACCATTTTTTGAGTCGTGCCCATCTCTAGAGCAGATCCCAGTAAGGTGGCTTTCTGCAGCTGACTGATGGTGACTTTGTCAACTCCAATTTCTTCTAAATACTTGCTTAGCTCTTTAGGCACTGAACCCAGCATGCCGATTACTGGTGGGACCTCCTGTACCGGTTTATGCCAGAGTCTCTGAAGTTCTGTTTTCAGATCCTGATATCAGGTAATTTTTTCAAATTGTTTTCCCAGTGACTCTACTATCATCTGGTATAGCAATTTATTTATTATTTATTTTGTTTCTTTTACAATTACATTTAGAGATTATCTACTAGGTACGGTATAAGCGTTTCCTTACCAAAAGGCTGCAAAACCAGCAAAATACAATAAATAATCAGACAGACAAACCTATAAACACGAATGAACACTGTTAAAACCAAATGACACCTTGACTAAATCGCAAATTGAGATGCCGGGGAAAAAAAATAAAAATGATTTTTAAATGTTTCTTCCCCACAATCACAAAAGCAGGTGGAAAATGCCTGCCGTGGTATTCAGGGCACCTACCAGAGGGGTTGTTTCCAGGTCCCCGGCCTCCCCCATCTCCCGTCCTGGGCTGCTCTGGTGGGACTTCGCTGCAGGCTCGCAGCCAGCAAAATTTTGGTCTGATTTGTCGTGCCGTTCCAATTAAAGCGCAAGCAAGCGGCACGGACGGCACAGAAAAAAACTTTTAAACTCTCCCCCACCCATTCCCGGGCCAAAAAAGCAGGCGGAAAAATGCTTGCTTGACTAAGGGTGCAGGGCACCTACCGGAGGGGTGGTTTCTGGAGGGGGGGTCCCGCCTCCCCCCCATCCTGGGCAGCCGGACTCGCCATGCCATGCGGTGCGGGCGGGGGATCCAAAATGGGGCAGCGAACGCAATATTGTTTTTGAAATCGTGGTCCAAAAACACACAAGCACAACAGAAACACGCAAAAATTTATAAACTGCCAGATTTTTCACAGTAGCAGTGGGTTTTTTTCTTGCAACAAAATGTCTCTCCTCTCCTCCTCTGTCCTCCATTTATTTTATTTTATTTTATTTTTTTTACACCTGCGCAATGATGGGCTGGCCAAGTGGCCAGCCATGAGGGAGTGGACGACCATGCAAATTTTTGGAGCCATCCCACCAATCGCATGGCCACTTGGCCATGGAGACTTCTGGGATGTGCCAAAAAGCCCCCTAAAACCTGCCCTAGCCCCCTAACCCTAACCCTAATCCTTGACTCCTTACCCATACGTCACAGACTGTCTTCTTAGTGGGTCAGAGAGGCACCCAGAGGTGCAACCCACTAGCCCACCGTAACCTTACCCGTCACTAGCCTAACCCTAGCCCTTGCACTAACCCACCTTAACCCTAAGCCAGATCTACTTGCATTGCACTACACGCAAGTATGATTCCCTTCTTTGTGAGACATGGTGGTGCGAGAGCCTTAGGCATCACCCTATGCCTCTGGCGGGTTCACTGGTCTCACTGTCTGCAACTGGTATGCATATCCATATGGCTATTGCATGCCATTTTGCAGCAGCAGGTGAGGAGGGGAGAGCCCCATGTAGAGGGGTCTCTTGGAGCCTGCTTCCCTTTCCTAGTGGGTGAGGATAAGAGGCACCCACGGGTGCCTCCAGGAGCCCGCTTTCCCTTTATAGCGGGCCAGAGGAGGCACCCACCCCACAGAGGTGCCTCCAGGAGCCCGCTACCCCCCCAAAAAAACCAGTACTAATGAAAACGAAAAAACAAAAAAACGAACGACTAATTTTTGTGAATTTTCACGAAAAATGGAAACGACCCGAAACGGAAACGGCCCGACTAACGACAACTCGAAAAAAATTTTTTTCAAGTCGTGCCCATCTCTAATCACAATATCCAGAGTATTATGCTCCCAAACCCTGTCTGTCTGTATTCGGAAATCCCAAAGTAATTTTGCATGCTCATTTTCAATCACTTTTTCAGGCTTATGATCCCACCAGTTCTTTGCTACGGGCAGATGATAGTTCTGACACAAATTCCAGTGGACCATTTAAGCCACTACATTATGATGCAGTTTGTAATGAGTCTGAGCAATTTTCTTGCAACAATGTTGTTGTTGTTGTTGTTGTTGTTGTTGTTGTTGTTGTTGTTGTTGTTGTTGTTGTGGGTGGTTAGTCCTTAACATTGTTCTCCTCCAGGTATTGCTTTCTTTCATTGGCTAACACTGAAAGAAACATCCCCTGTATGTTTGTTTTTTAATCGCCTCCTCGCTTGCCATGCAGTTTTCCTTTCATCCCATGTTTTCAGGAGGAGACACAGGCACTGATCTTCCTTGGTTTTATCTGCGATGTATTCAAGGGCCACAGCCCATGGAAAAAAGCTTAAGGGATTTAAGCCCTAACAAGTTGCGGATGAGCAGAATGAAAATGCTTATTGCCCGTTGAATTTTGTCTCCAGTGTAGCTTGCCTTGCTTCCTTGAGCTTGTCAGCAGTCTCTGTGGCCATGCTTTGCCCATCTGGACCCGAGGCTATCATGAGCAAGCTTTACCTGTTGGATTGCTGCCTTCCTGGAGGCTGGCAGAAAGCCTTGGATTCCTATAACTGCCAAAAACACACGGGACCTCCTTGAACTTTGTTGCTGAAACAGAAAGATGCTGAAATAAGAGGATCAAGTTGCTAGCAGAAGGTCTCTCCAGCTTGATGAAACTGGGAGAAAGGGCCCTGAAAGAATATTTAACTTTCTACCCAGGGATTTGCAAAGCCTTCGGTGGAAATCGAAAGCAGACAAAGGAGAATGACAATGAACAGTGAAATATGAAGTCGTGTCCTGCTCTCCACATCATCTGCCTAGCCATGTTGCCCTATTCCCTTCCTTGTACTTTCTAAAATAAAAATCATAACTGGGGATTTTTTTATTTGGTTTTTATGTATTTGCCTCTTGTTACATGGTTGTCCCTGACCCAGAGGAGACAGGGCAATGAAGCTCCAAGCACTGTTTACAAATGCCCTCCAAAACCAATCTTGGGTAATATGAAACAGCAGGGAGCATCTGAGCATGCACAGAGTGCCCTTTCCTCCCCTTTGAGCAATGAGTGAATATCTAGCATTGAGAATCAAACATGCCCACAGTTCTAGGGAAAGATCAGAGCAAGAGATCACTGAGAAATAGAGATGGCACGAAATGAACTTTTAATTTGTTTCATTATTCATTATTCATTTTTTTACATAACAATAAATAATGAACCAAAGAAACGATTTTTTCAAAAAAAATAATTAAAAGTGAAACAACCAAACCAAACCCTGAAACGAAACGAACCAAAACAAATCACCATTTTTTGGGTTGATTCCCATCTCTACTCAGAAATAAGCTTCAACAAATACCATTTTCCAGCTGTGTGTTCTATGTAACTCTATAGGTCATGTCTAGATGACATTGAAATGAAAATGATGTACAAGTGGTACCTTGTATAAAGGAATTAATTTTGTTCCAAATGAAATTCTGTTAAGCAAATTTTCCTTTGTACAAATTTCCCATAGGAATGCATTGAAAACGGATTAATCCCTAATTGTGACGGTTTTTCTGCTGTACAGATTCGCCCCCATACGCGATTCTGTTAAGCGATTTCCCCCTATCTCTGGAAATTTTTTTCCTTTAAGCATATTTTCTGTTAAACAAACCGCTTGTTACACGAGGGTCCACTGTACTTCTTGAGTTTTACAAGTAAAATCACTGTCTCCCTACTCTTACCTGGAAAATGTCATCTTGACAAGAACTGCACAATTTAAGAATGATCTCCTGGCGAACCACATATTTTGCCACGTTTGGACTTTTGGTACATGCCTTGAAAAAGAGGGGATTGCCCTCGAAAGCTCACAATGATTTTGTTATTTTATTATTTATTTATTATTTTATTTTAGAGTATTTTTACCCCACCTTTCTCCTTGGAAAAGGACCCAAGGTGGCTTACAGTAATGAGGGATAATATACAGTCCAGTACAATTAAGACATGTTCAAGTATTTGAGAACAAGGAATTATAACCACCAATCTAGCCCTAGGGCTACTCTGGGATGTTTACAACATAAAATCTCAACCAAATTAAGTACAGTGGTACCCCAACATAAGAGCAGCTCGACTTAAGAGCAATTCGACTTAAGAGTGGAAAACTGTTGGCATTTTAACTGTTGCCTTACACATTTTAGATATGGTCTGTTCGACTTACACATTTACTATTATTATTATTTATTTTTTTAACTTTTTTTTCAATTTTTAGATAGGTACCCCGACTTAAGAATAGTTCGATTTAGGAGCATGCATTCAGAACGGATTAAATTCGTAAATTGAGGTATCACTGTAATTAAGAGTTAGGTACTAGTGGCCTATAAAGGTCTCACCTATATCCTAGTCTTGCATTTGTATTCTGTAATAGCCACACGGCTCCTCCGCCTTTTTTTTTTTTTACTTCAGTGAAACAAATACCTGTAAATAATATTTCACCCCACCCCAACCCCTTTGGCATTTGTGTAAATCATGGGGACCACACAGCTTTTTTCATGGTTGTTTCAGGAATCGCAAAGCCAACTCTGCTTTGAGTAGGATTTGTTCTGGGGTCCATCAACAAGCTTGCAGGCATATGCATGCACACACAGGCATGAATGCACACACACACACAGAGGGGGGGCATGAGTGAGCTGTCGAGGGAGTGCTTGTCCCCCCAAGGTGCTGGCTGGCAGCCATGAACCAGACCCGAGATCGTGTGCGCGCACATTGCTCCCAGCTTTCCTGGTGCGTAGCAAACCTCCAAGGCCAGGCTGGTCACCTCTAACGTGGTCCATGTAATTGCTGCATGCAGTCAGGGACAAAAAAAGACTTCCTGGTCTTTGGCATCTCTCAGGCTGTCAGAGCCAGGAAGCAACAGGCCTGATGATGGCGAATTATTTGCCCTGCCTTGCTAGCCCAATCAGCACCGGCCATGTCAGCACAGGGATCATCATCATCATCATCATCATCATCATCATCATCATCATCATCAACATCATCATCATCATCAACAACAACAACAACAACAACAACAACAACAACAACGAGTGTGAGTAACTTCCTAGCCATGCACAGAGAGGGAACCTTCAGGCAAGTCAAGCTCATGTCTGTCTGTGCCAATTCAACGCTGCTGCATCTCATCCGGCCAAAGGCTCCGCGGGCAAAACAGCAATGAATTTCCCCCATGCACATTTTTAAAAGTAAGATCAAATAGAAGGCGAAAAGGGCTGCCCTGAAAGTCAAGCCTTTTGAATTTAAAAACTATAAGCTTACATCGGGCTGTGACTCATTGAGGATGTTTTGTTGATGGTTTGATTTCCCCACGCGTAAGAGACTATCTCATGTAACATAATCACATGCCTGCTTTTATTTTTGACTGGATCTCAGTCGGGGATGGGAAGACACGGTTTGCTAATGTGATTGACACTGGGTAGACGAGGTTGCCAAATGACCCAGGCAACTTTTTTACCTCTGCAGACCATTCTCCAAAGATTATGTCACTGCTCTATTGTCTCTGTTTATTCACAGAAGTCTTGAGCCCCATGGGACATAGGTGGTCCATAGTCTAAGCAGCAAGAGATTGCAACCATGTCTTATAATGCATGCAGGGTTCCCAGGTCTTTGGGCCAGAAAGCTCAAAAAAGACGACACTCTTAAATTAAGAGTTTTGTTCTCTTGCCAGGAGGATGTGCCATTTAGACACCCTTGTCTTTTTCATTCTCTTCCTTGCTGCGAGGTTGCTGCTGCTACTTCTAGAATTCAAATGTTGGCCTTTCAATTCACCACAGGGGTGCTGCATATTCCCTCCTCCATCCCTCTCTCTCACACACACACACACACACACACACCTTCATCCTGACCCTGTCGGCGGACGGCTGACACTAATTGTCTAGGAACTACCATCCATGGCAAACTGGCCACAGATGATCAGTGGGTTGGAGACGTCATTCAGACATATATAACAATCAAATGCCAATCAAAAGACAACCCCACCCCCCAATTAACTGAAACACACACAGAGGGAGAGAAGGTTTGGAAAACAAAGCCGTTAATGTGACTGCTGTAATTACACACCCTTCGATCCGTTCCTGCCTCACCCCTCTTTCTCTGTCTATAAAATTCCATCTCCCTGTCCCCCTGGGTCTTCCGCCTTCTTCCTCTATTCCCACCCACAGGCTCGCCCATCCTCCTGACACATATTCCACCCTGCAAGTCCATTCAGACCACCTACCAGCACATGTCTGGAACAAACTGGAGCTCTGCAGGATTTTGGGAAAATCCTGCAGAAAGCAAAAAGTCCAAAAGCAACCCAACTTGGTACAATCTGGGCAAAAGGCTAAAGAGCAAAATCTAAACCCCCGTTCCAGAGCAAAGAAGCAGAAAAGCATACATAGAAATCAGTTCAGATCCAGCGCCTAGAGACCTCAATCGCTTTGCTACTAACTTGTTGATTTGTTTCATTTTTAAAGTAAACATTAAAACCTGCCTCTTACACAAGCCTCAGAAGTTTGTTGCCTGGAATAGTCTCCTGTAACCAGATTTCATATACAGTACTGTGCATCACTGAGGAGGCAACAACAGGAAGAGTTATTATAGCTGTGTTGTTTTTCTAATGTATTGACTTGGAATAAATCAATTTGGATGTGGGGGAGGGGCAAATTGGATTGGTAGAATCACAATCTGCTCTGGACCAAACAGATCCATGCGGAAGCTTCACAGCAGGAGAGCTAACCTCAGACCAGCTAGAAGGCCTGGTGCCTAATTTCTCTCTTTTCCCCCTCCTCTTATGTCTGCTTTTCAAATCACATTCTATTAGCCTCCTTCTCCATTGTCTTCCTCAGGTCCGCATATAAAGACAATGTGCGCAAGTCAAGTTGGGCAGAGGAAAGATCAGGTAGAAAACAAAGAAACAAAGAAATAACGGCAGGAGGAGAGGAGGAGATTTACTCAAAGGAAAATATATATCGGTACAAAGGTGCTTATTAAAACTGCCCCCATGGTCTCACTGCTAAGGAGAGGCTAGGCAGATGGATCGATCCACCAGTATAATGCAGCTGTGCTGTGCTATATCGCCATCAAAAGCAGGGCTTTTTGTAAAGCTAATAGGTCTTGATGACCCTTTCAAAACCAAGTCATCACCAAACACTTTTCACTACTAAAAAGGCACTTTGCAACAATATACTGCTCCTGGGAAAATTCAGCCTCCATCTGCAGCTCCCGCACAGATCAGTGAAAAAGGCTTCATTTTCACTGGCTAGAATCCTATTGGAAATATACATCTCGTGTAAGGAAAATCATCTTGGTAATATCTTGCCATTCATTTACAAGGTGCCGGTTGTGTTGCTGGGCATGCACCCTATCGCACAATGGGACACACACCCAGGAACACACCCAGGATCTTGCAAATGGTGAGCAGTGTGCTATCATGATTCACATGCCTTTCCTTTCACTAGTGTAACTCACTAGCTGGATTCTGGACACACACCAGGCAGGCAGGCAAAGAATGGTGTCTAAAGCCAGTCAAGTTATTTGGATGCACGCAGCACAACATTCTACAAGTAACTTGACACATCCAGGGCCGGCGCATCCATTAAGGCAAACTAGGCAGTTGCCTAGGGCGCCAAAATGGAGAGGGGGCGCTGGCCAGCCTGCTGCCCCTCCACCACCCCGCCGCTGGTCCGTCCCCCCGCTGCCCACCACCGTCCCCCCGCCGCCGCCCCCGTGCCCGTCACCATCCCCCGCCATCCACTGTCCCCCACCCCACCCACCTCCCCCACCCCCCGCCCCTCACCTAGGGCACAAAAAAACCTAATGCCAGCCCTGGACACATCCCCTAAGGATTGAAACACAAGAAGAAGAAGAAGAAGAAGAAGAAGAAGAAGAAGAAGAAGAAGAAGAAGATTATTTTGATTATTTGTTTCCATCCTGCCTGCCCTTCAGTAAGAACAAGGTAATAGGGATGAAACTGGTCTCAAGTTGTCTGGTGAGTTTCATGGCCAAAGAGATATTTGACTGACTCCTGAGTCTCACTCTGACACTCTAGTACAGCACACTGCCTTGGCTTTCATCTCTCTTACACCCTGCTGCCTGATAGAGCTCTCACCCCTGTCTTCTAGCCTGCATTTTGTTATATTCCTTTTGAAAGTGTGTTCCGGTAGTCCAAATAAGTTCCTGGACACAGTAGGTTCTAGTTGATGGATCTTGGTTTTCTACTAAGTCCATTCCACAAGCCTGATTTCCTACCCTGGATCTCACCCTGGATCTCTTCCGAGTGACCTTTCCTTCCTGGGGTTCCAAAGCTGAGATCAACACAGGCGACAACCCCATTTTTAATTTAAATAGGTCTCATCCACAACAAATGGATTCTGCGAATGTCCCTGGATGTACGTACATCTCTGTGCAGCCACAGGTACAGAATCCAGGTACACTCAGTACTAATAGGCATTGGCTTTCACTAGCGCTTAATTCACAATGTGAGCACCCGTTTCCAAATTCACTTTCTTTATCTACGGCGAGACTGACCTTGTGAATAAGTGCATCCCTGCTACTAGCGTTTGGAATCTTTTACCAGCCTGATATGGACTTTTAAAGGGAGGAGGAGAACATAGTCTAAGCATCTCTCCTCTAACAGTCTGCAGAGATAGGAATACTCCATCTGATCACCTTTGGTGACCAAGCTAAAGACCGCTCAACCCCATGCCCTGATATTATTGTGATGACATCTGAGAGGAAAACATACCTATGTATCAAGAGGCTGTTTAGATGCGAGCAGATGTGCATGCAAATTTCTAAAAACCGAAGTTCTGGTGAAACAAACCTGGCAGAATAATTTTCAGCGGCTTCAGAATCTCATTTTTTTTAAAAAAAAACCATTATGTATAGACCTCTGCTTGATTAATTGCTGATATCTTTCTCTCTAGTCTAACTGTTCCTAGTCAATTAACCTGACTATTGTCTGCTGGCAGGACAAGACTCCAGTTGGGCCATCTGGACGTCACATAATAGACTTCAAAGCGAAATTAGGCAAATCAAAGTCAAATCAAGTAAAAGGGGCTACTTGGATACAGGACAAATGTTCTGTGACTCTGGAAAAAATCCAATCCATGCAGCATTTGTCTGCATGCAATTTATGCCCCACCACGTGTACAAAAGAAGAGCTACCAAATGGCTCCACCGACACTATTGAAGTAGCCTGATTCTTAACGTTTTATTTTGTCTTAATTTCCCCCCATATTTTATATATACACCAATAACTGTCAACCGTGCAATGCTGTGAAACAAGTTTTAAAAGAAGCTATCATTCAAGCCACTGTCAAACCCATAGAGGCGCCTCAGCTATAAAGCGAGCTATCAAGATGCCACATAAGGGAAGTAGGGCCTAGCAGTTAGCGAGAAGGAGAATTGCAAGCACAGAGTTCTTTCAGGATGTTATGTTTTGACCCTCTTGGGGGAGTCTTTGCAGATCCTCTAGCAATGTGCCTTTAACTATGGGAGCGAGCAGGCTAGGTGCTCCTCAGCTTCCCTGCTTTTAAATTTATTTTATTTATTTTAGAGGGTGACTTAAAAGCCAACAGTTCAAAAGTTCTTTGGTTCCCCAGCCTGGCTCCTCGTGAACCTCTGGGCAAGGGGTGGTGGCAGTGGTATGGCAGGGTCTGCCTTCTTCAGCTACAGGATGGGGTGGATGGGGAGGGGTTGCAATGAAGCCCCACCACTAAGCCTCCCAAAGCCTCTTCCCTGATGCTCCAGCTGTGGCAGGCAGCCCGGCTCTCCTTGTAAACAGCCATCACATCCCCATCAGGACCCACTGCTCCAGCTGTTGCCCATCTCCTCCAAGCCCCCCTCTCTCCCTCCCCCACACACAACACCCATCTCTCCAAAGGTCTCACCTGACACAGTCCAGGGGCACCCCAGCTTGTGCCCCCCTACACCCAAGCGGGCGTCCTCCTCCTCACGCTCTATTTCTTCCTCTCTCTGACATTCCCTTTACCATTTCATCCCTCCCTGCCTCTCTCTCTCTCTCTCTCTCTCCCTCCCACTCTTGTCCTCTCCCCGGTCCTGCCAACTATAAATAATCACTTCTCTCTCTCTCTCTCTCCTGCTCTCGCCGGCTTTCCGGCCTCAGGCGGGCCTCGCAAAGTTTCTGTGCTGCTGAGCTGCTCCCAGCTTCCATCCACGATCGGGCTCCGCTCACCAACCTGCTCCAGTACCTGCTGGCAACACAAAAAGACCATGCTTTGTTGGCTCGGCCTTTCTCGTGTAATGCCTCTAGCCATCGCTGCCCACTTTCCTAAAACTGGGGAGCCCATGCTCCTGTGATAAAGAGACACAGCCTTGTTGTCCCTTGTCACACTGGCAAATATGTCACTAGTGCCGTTGGGCAGAGTGTGGTGGTGGTCTCAGTAAGATGTTTGGTGTGTGTGTGTGTGTGTGTGTGTGTGTGTGTGTGTGTGTGTGTGTGTGTGTGTGTGTGTGTGTGTGTGTGTGTGTAAAGTCAGCCAGTTATTTGCTTGATTTATTGTATTTTCCTTGCTAAAAAATGCTAATGAGGTAGACAAGCTCCTTTGGGGATTCTCTTCACCCGTCAACATAAAGTGGCTATTGAATTTATTTGTTCCAGTTATATTTTGCTTTTCCTCACAGGCGCTCAAGGGAGCGAGCATTTTTAGACATACAATAACCTCTGTGCTGCAGGTTAGCACAAAGAGAGAGACAGACAGGCAAGTGACAGAGACAGACGGACGGACGGACAGACGGATGAACTAGGTGCTTCACTGTTGCCTTACAGCTGACTGGACATTTAAATTAAGGCCTTTGGTACTACGTACAGTACTCTCAATTTTAGACTATACCCCAGGAAGCAGAATATTTTGGTGTGGCCTTTGTTGTTGTTTGTTGTTGTTGTTGTTGTTGTTAGAGTCTTAGAATCATAGAGTTGGAAGAGACCTGGACGGACATCCAGTCCAACCCCCTGCCATGCAGGAACCCCCATCACAGGACTCCCGACAGATGGCCATCCTGTCTCTGCTTAAAAACCTCCAAAGAAGGAGACTCTTCTTTGTTGTTGCTGTTGTTGTTTTAAAACATTTCTGCCTCACTGTCTGTCCATTTGTCCATTAAAGTTGAGTATGTGCACAATGAATTGGGATACCTCAATGGGTTGGAGGTTTCAAAGTCAGGAGGCAGGAGTCTCTGAACTCCTGCTCTCTTTCACAGCCAAGATCAGTGGAAGCATGTGTTGCCGATGGGGCTACGTGCCCTGCCAGCTGTGGGCAACCACAGTGGCTTCAATTGTGTGGAAAATACCCTTTGCACCTGCCCAGAGGCACCCATGTCTAAAATTTAACTCTGGGTTTCTAAGGCTGGCTTGGCTGCAGACAGACTGGGCTGGTTCCTGGAAATGCATGAAACCCTTCTTGGCCAGGGCAGACTACGGTTTTAGACAAGTCCAGTTTCTGGCAGACCAGAAGCCAACTAGGCCTTGTTTTTTTTTTTTTTTTTTTTTTTTTACAGCTCTGGGAGGAAAACTGAGTCAAAGTTAAGTCCTTTCATGAGGCAACCTTACACTGAGGAGGCTCTCCTTGCTGCCTCAGTGTGTTTTGGTGTAAGACGTGATGACATCATGGACCGAGCTGTGACTATTTTCTCCGTCACTGCGATTTCACCGCTCTGCTTGCCACAGGGTCGTTACACTTCCGCTCAGCCACAAATGTGAGCTCGTGCGTTTCTGAAAAACCAGCAGAACTCACAGAGTACCTACAACACGGCTGTAGAAAGAGGGAAGTGGATGGGAAACCTATTTTGTTAATTGTCACAGAAAGTGACCCATATTATGAAACTGAGAGACCAAAATATAACTCTTTTTTTTTTCTTAAAATAGCCCATTAGCTATTAATATCAGATATACTGATATATTTGAAAAAATGATAGAACCTAGATGAATAGACAAATATAAAGGCTTGGTGATGTTTGTGTGTGTATGTGTTGTGTAGTTATAGTCGTGACCGACCCTTTGTGACCCATGTCCATGGAGTTTTCTTGGCAGGAATACTGGAGTGGTTTGCCAGTTCCTACTCCAGGCGCCTACACCACCTGGTATTCCCTGGTGGTCTCCCATCCAAGGACTGACCAGGGCTGACCCTGCTTAGCTTCCGAAATCAGGCGAGATCGGATGTGCTTAGGCATCTTTGGTGATGTTTATTATTTACTTAATTTTATAGATTAGATAGGAGATCTTAAGTCAAACTTATTATCTTCACCCTTTGTATTAGAAGAAACTGGATATAAATGTATGCCATTACCTATCATACTGTATATGGAGCTAGACAAATAGATTTTAAAATGTTTAGCATAATGATGAATTAAGATTAAATGGGCTAGTTTGATATTGTACTTTGTTATTTTTACTTTGTGTATTAGATGAAAATGGAGATAAGTAATGATAAATACTTGTATGGAAACTATGTAACGTGACAACACATAAGCAATTTATCTGTTTTAACCTGGTATGTTTAGAAAATTCAATAAAATATATATTTTAAAAAAACAGAAAGTGACCCATCTCTTTCTTCTTCTCAATCTCATTCAATCTTTCACTTTTTCGTTTATTCTCTCTCTCTCTCTCTCTCTCTCTCTCTCTCTCTCTCTCTCTCACACACACACACACACACACACACACACACACACACACACACACACACACACACACACACACACACACACACACACACTATTCCTAACATACACTAACAGGGACAACGTTCTAAAAACTGTTTTTTTCTGGGAAATAATGAAGGAACCACCACCACCATCATCTGCCAAGTCCATTCTAAGGTCACCAGAGGACCTTCCCATTTTTTAACGGTGGTACCTATTTCTCTACTTGCATTTACATGTTTTTGAACTGCTAGGCTGGCAGGAGCTGGAATAAACTCTGCTGCATGGCACATGGGATTTGAACCCCCAAGCTGTCAGCAGTTTCAGTTCTCAGTTTTGGTCAAGAAGGGAAGGGGGTGGGAAGGAAAGGGAACAAGGGAGAAATCTTGACTTCCTTCCCTCTCTCACTTTTTCTCCTCCGGGGGCTGACCAACATCCTTAGGGGATTTTTCCTCTGCTGTGTGCTGGCTTTTTAACAAACCAAAGATTCTGACATTTTACTATCATGCACAGCCAGTTGCTTGAGGTGAACTTATGAGCTCTCCAATAACCTCTTGCAAAGAACCTATAATTTTCTCAGTGTAGATTCCCTTGGCCTTTCAACGAGATAGAGATAGATAGATAGATAGATAGATAGATAGATAGATAGATAGATAGATAGATAGATAGATAGACAGACAGACAGACAGACAGACAGACAGACGGACGGACGGACGGACGGACGGACAGACAGACAGACAGACAGACAGACAGACAGAAGAAAGAAAGAAAGAAAGAAAGAAAGAAAGAAAGAAAGAAAGAAAGAAAGAAAGAAAGAAAGAAAGAAAGAAAGAAACTGGACTCTGGCACCTTCATAGCTAGAATATTTCTTCCCATGTTCCCTTTTGTGGTTTGCAGTCTCCAGAAACAGGCCCTGTGTATCAGAAGGAGGGGGTTATAGCCCACAAAAACCCATACTGGGAGGCACCTGTGAGGAAAGCTGTGCTAGTCGACTTTGAAAGGTGTCTGCTAAAAGGTTTATGAGCCCTGCTGCCACTAATTGCAATTAGTTAATGGATGAGGTGCCAGCCTACGTTTCATTTGTGGCCCCTTCACACTCCCAAGTGGGGATGGGCACAAAACAGAAAAAAATGCATTTTGTTTTGTTTTGTTTCCATCCCCATTTCATTTTGTTTTGTTACTAACAAAATTTTAAAGTAGTTTCATTACTAACGAAATGGAAAAAAAATGAACTGCTATGCTCCTCTGGGACCTAAAGAACCCAGGGGAGCAAGCGATTTTAGGTAAGCCCCTCAAATTTGAAAATAATTGATGGTAAGGGGGGCTTGTAATTAAGCCATGGCTTGGCTTCCAATTCCAATTAGAAAAAAAGCTTCCTAGGGCAGTGATGGTGAACCTTTTAGAGAACGAGTGCCCAAACTGCAATTCAAAACCCACTAATTTTTTTTGCAAAGTGCCAGTACAGTAATTTAACCTGTATACAGGTGGCTATGAAGGGACGATGCTGGGTGCACACAGAAAGGGCTCCGAGTGTCACCTTTGGCACCCGTGCCATAGGTTCGCCATCACTGTCCTAGGGGCACCTCATTTGGAGCTTAATTACTCAGCCCCCTTATCCCGATACCTCTCCAAATTTGGAAGGCTTAAAGGGGAGAGTCCAAGCGAACTGCCAATCAAATTTGGTGCCCCTTGGCATTACGATGCTACACATGCACTGATACATATATACAATATATATATATATATATATATACACACACCTATGTATCACATGCACGCATATCGGCTCTCTGGGAGCAAAATCTCTGAGGGAGGGAGCTGGGACACGTGCAACATGCATGTAAAATCAATGTGTATCCAGAATTGCATAAAACCACACTGCTGCTCCTCCCTCTGTTTATTCCCTCCCTCTCTCCGCTCACCCCTAATCGCCTGTACACTCGTTAATCCACTCTTCTTCCAAGTTGCTCAAAGCAACACGGAGCAATCTGCCTGTATGCACATGTGTACACGGACACCCACCCACACATTATATGCTTATGGTCACGCCCATATACTTAGATATCATATAGTTACAGGCAGATGGAGATACAAAGTCAGGCAAGACCTTGGCATGATGGCTAGAGGATTCTGGGATTCATAGTAAAGGGGGGGATTACATTCTCAAACTACAGAGAGAGATATACAGTTTGTAAGAGCTTCGGCCAGGGTGGCAAAGGGACTATGGGACCTGCAGTAAAAAAATGCATGACGATGCTACACATGCACTGATACATATATACAAAAATACATATATACAAAACCTATGTATATGTATTAAAATGTGTAACACATTATTATACATGGAAACACACATCAAGATGCAGTGTCCCATAAGATCTTGGCCAAGCGGAGGGATTCTGGAACTTGTAAGCTCCCCCAAAGGTACATACTTGCATATCTATCTATCTATCTATCTATCTATCTATCTATCTATCTATCTATCTATCTATCTATCTATCTATCTATCTATCTATCTATCTATCACACACACACACACACACACACACACACACACACACACACACACACACACACACACACACACACTTACATATCACATGCACGCACATCCATCCATGTACCTACAGCCTCCCAGGAAGCAAAATAGTCATCATGTATGTGGTCGTTTGATGGCGTTGGTGGCCTTACTGCATTTTATCTCAGCAAACCTTTTAGACGGAAAAATTCATTTCCCCCTCCCCCACTCTCTCCTCCTCCAGTTCACAAGAAACGCTCAGTTCTCCCAACAGCTTAATTGCTTTATGATTCTGCTTCTTAATAATTTTCTCCAGCACTTTTCATGTCCAAAACTGCTTGGTAATTCTTATCTCGCTTATCCTCCCAATACCTCACACACACCCCTGAGGTACTTAAGCTGAAGAGATACTGGACAGTCAAGGTCACCCAAGGAGTTTGTGGGATGAAGAGGGATTTGAGCCGGAGGCAGCTGCAACCCAGATGGTGACAACACAGCCCCCCCTCCTCACTGCTGATTTAATGTTGTGCTATAACAGAGTTGTCACTTCTTCCCCACCCCCACCACGGCTTCTGTGTAATTGTTAGCATCTGTTCGATGTACAACAGCTTGCCCTTGCAACAGGTGGAGCCACAGGGGGAAAGCATAGGGCTCCTTCAGGCAGCTGTTCAAAGGGTGGGGTTTTTGGGGTGTGCAAATAGGTAGCAAAGACATATAATGTTCTAGACCAGTGGTTCTCAACCTGTGGGTCCCCACATGTTCCTGGACTGCAACTCCCAGAAGCCACCACCACTCGCTGTGCTCAAAGGGGTTTCTGGGAGTTGCAGTCCAGGAACATCTGGGGACCCACAGGTTGAGAACCAGAGACTCCTTGGGCTTCCTCCTGGGTGTTTAAATACTGTACCAAAAAAGCCTAAGAACCTAAGAAGTGCCTTCCAGGGTCAGGTCAAGGGCCCATCTAGTCCAGCTTCCTATGTTTCACAGTGGTCCCACCAGATGCCTCTGAGAGCACATGAGGCAACTAAAGACTTGTCTCCTAATATCACTATGGGAAGGTGGTCACAGGAGAGGAAGTCCTGGGCTCCTGCAGTTGTGCGGAAGAAGGAATTTCAGCCATTTGCCTGTCTAGTGTCGTGTCATGAACAGAATGGTCTAAGAATCAGGAGACATGGGTTCAAATCCCTGCTCTGCCACAGAAGCCACCCCTGGGGATTTATTTATTTATTTATTTATTTTAAGGCTTGTATACCGCCCGTCCTCCCGAAGGAACTCCGGGCGGTTCACAACACACAAATGAATACAATTAAATACAGTATAAAAACAGTAGTAAAAACAAGATATAAAAACAAGATGGCACAGATACAATAATAATAATAATAATAATAATAATAATAATAATAATAATAATAATAATAATAATAATAATAATAATAATAATAATAATAATAATAATAATGACTTGGTTATGGCTCACCAATGGTACACTAAAAAAAGAGACAGAAGCCCTGATTTTTGCAGCTCAAGAACAACCTATCAGAACAAAGGCATTTAAGGCAAGAATAGAAAAATCAGCTGAGTCCCCCACATGTCAGACTCTGTAAAGAGGCAGATGAAACTACTGACCATATATTGAGTTGTTGCAAGAAAATTGCTCAGACTGATTACAAACAGTGTCATAATATTCTCCTGGTACAGAACACTCAAAAGTGGCTTCCCATTGCCTTCTTTAGTAGACACCCAGGGACTGCACAGCTTGCCCAAGGCTACACAGGTTGGTTCTACTTACAGAAGTAAGTAGCACTCTAATTTCGTTGTTCGTATTTTGCATATGCATAATGACAGTAAAACTCTATTCTATTCTAATCCAGCCATAAAATCTCTCACTTCCCTCGAAGCCCCATATCTGAGTCGCTATTAGGTCTGTTTTGACTTGATGGCACCTAGCGCATGCGTGTACACATTGCTTGCATGATTTTCCTTCCTCTGTTCCACTCTTACAGGGGCAGGAACCCTGTCCCTCTCTTCCCAGGGCCACTCTACACCAGGGCCAAACAGATATATCGGAGTACTATAGGACAAACTGAGAGGCGAGGCCCATTCCCTCAAGTCAAGGAGCAGCATTCTCAAAGCCAATTAAGTTATTTCAGCACTTTAGCTCGAAAATCCCCGCCATCCCCCTTGCATCTCCCTGTTGCAAAGGCAGAACATACAAGAACAAATGTAAATACCTTACCATTTGCTGCCCTCTCATAGTGCATCCGAAGTACTACCTGAAGTGATTGGACTGTCCAACGGTTGGACCCGTCCTGCTGGATGCGAATGACACAATTCGACGTGAACATACTAATCTGTGGAGATCAGTGGTCTGAATCTCACTGGGTTACCTGCTGAACCAAGGGTGGGAGGCCAGCCCAGCCTGTTCGCATGTCTTTAGCAGGCACTTAAGCTGCAAACCTGCAAAGCTGCAAACACAGAAGGATCCTGAAGCACCACAATTTGCAAAGAAGAGGGCTGTTAAAGGCACAGTAGCAGGGGCTGGCAAAACAGTTGGCAGCTTTATTCAAAATAATAAGAGAAAGGTAGTTACAAAATGTACATGCATAGGAACAGAACATGAAAACAAACAAGCAGCAATCTTAGTCCTGTGGGTTCTCCATATTATTTTTCATCCATCATTATATCATCTCCACCATCCCTATCGGATCCTGACATCATTTCAAATATTTAAACATATCTATCAAATCCCCCCCTCAGCCTTCTTTTTGAAAGGCTAAACATTCCCAGTTCCCTACGCCATTCTTCATAAGACATTTCCTCCAGACCCTCAACCATCCTGGTGGCCCTCCTCTGCACCCGTTCGAGGTTGTCAACATCCTTTTTAAATTGTGGCACACAGAACTGGACACAGTACTCCAGGTGGGGTCTGACCAGAGCAGAATAGAGTGGTACCATCAAGTCTTGGTTTTCTCAGTAGACGTGGCTTGTCATTCTCTTCGTTTGTGGAAGCATCCTGGGAGTGTGTAACTTGCCCAAGGCTACCCAGGCTGATTCTCCTGGAATTCATGAGTGGGAATTGAAATCCTACCTAACTAGGCCAGCTATCCCACCCATGAGAGGTATATATTTATTTATTTATTATTTATTTGTTATATTTCTAGACCGCCCATCTTCCGAAATGGAACTCTGGGCGGTTTACAACTCTGTTTAATAAATTGATTCAGCTACCATCGTCTTTGGATGGAGCAAGATTCTGTACAGAGTTCAGGAGGAAAACACAGTAAGGCTTTGGAACAAACACTTTCAAATTCAGGAACAGTTGCAGTCCATGCTGGGAAACATTACAGCTGGAGGATGCTGGGAACTGTAGTATAAAATTTGCTCTTCTAAGCTTTGGCTAGCTGCCTAGATGCCCTAAGCACCTCCGATCTTGCCTGATTTCAGAAGCTAAGCAGGGTTGGCCTTGGTTAGTCCTTGGATGGGAGACCACCAGGGAATACCAGGTGCTGTAGGCGCCTGGAGTAGGAACTGGCAAACCACACCAGTACTCCTACCAAGAAAACTCCATGGACGCGGGGTCACGAAGGGTCAGTCACGACTGTAACGACACAACAACACACACAAGCTTTGGTTACAACAGGTTCTAATCCTAATGGAAACAAACACCATTGGTTGGTTGGCTGCTTGAAGACATGCCCCATCTATCCAGTGGCCAACAACTACTATGGGCAGATAAAAAAAAATAAATGATCTCAGAAATGCAAAAATAGTGATTAAAGCAACCAACGTACAGAGACAAGACCACCCCGAACGTCCAGTGTTTAACTAGCATCAAGTCACTCACGAGAAGGTGGCACTAGGAACATCTGATGCAATGCTAAACAGTAGACCATCACCTAAGGGCCGTCCAAAAATTATCTAAGAATTAAGTTAAGGAGGAGTGAGGTTTTCAAAAGCCTAAGAGATAAGCCAAGTTTTAATCTGCTTCCTGAAGCTAAGGTTGGGGGGAGGGGCTGGATTTCGTCCACTGGAAGAGCATTCCAGAGATAGGCGGTCAGTGGTCACTATGGAGAAGGCCAGTTTCAATTTCCGGGCCTCCTTTGGGGTGGCCACAGACAACAAGGCACACACACACACACACACACACACACACCTCCATGCACAGTGCTTGAAAGATGGGTTGGATCAGGCTTGGTGAAATTTCAAGGCGATCCATTGACTTCCATGGAATTATATACTATGACTACATTTAGATTTTATTCACTGTGCACAATGGGGCATATACCCCCAGCTAAGTGTAAATAGCATCATAGCTATTTGATGGTGCCTGCCTTTCTGAACGAGCCCGGGATCCCAAGAAAGGAGCAGTTATTGCATCTTTGACTCTCAGCCTGTTTCCTGGGAGCCAAATGAACCTTCAGCCTTGATTAGCTATCAGTTCCTTTAACTCTGGATTGCAGGAATGAAAGGTCGGTGTCCTTCAGTTCTGTTATCAGCTCCTGTTGTCTGTCTCCTTGGAGAAAGTTCACGATAAAAAAAACGAGTTAAGTAATTGTGACCTTTCCTTTGTCAGAACACCAGCTCCTAATAAAAGCAGGCTGTCAAAGCTTCAAGGGAGTCTCTCCACCCCCGCCTTCCTGTTAATAATAATTTTTTAAAAGTTTTATTAACCAGGATGTAAATAGCTGACTGGCACTGCTTGCCACAAACGCCTGCCGTAAAGTTTCAGCGTAGTAAGCGCGCTCCATGGAATACTTCCGTGATCTCTGTTGCTGCCGAGGAAGCGGTCAGAGTTATTTCATGCACTTGCTTGTTCCTACAAGTTGGCTGATTATTTTCGGAGATTGTGGTCTAACCTGTCTGTCCTGTATTTGACAAGTCCAGGAAGAGGACGTGGCTTCAGGGTTTGAAAACAAAGGCAGCGAAATGGACGTTGGGCTGCCTTGCAACCTTGAATGAGGACCTTTACCTCCGACTGTGCTAGCTAAAATGTTATAAGACACCTGTTTTGGCTTCTTCGTTCTCCTCGCCACAGATGGCTGCCCCTTTAGACTGCTCTCGGCTGATCCAGGAGCACCGGGCGCAGCTCTTGCACTGGATTGAGCCCAGCCCAGCTCCATTGCTCCGTCGACTCTGGGACTGTGGCCTCCTCACCCAGCCGGAGTACTTCTCTTTACTGGAGACCAGCCCCCGGACAAACCAAGTAATTGCACTTCTGGACAACGTCAGCGGGAAGTCTGAGCACAGCCGAAGATTCCTGGAAGCACTGAGAGAACTCAGCGAGGTGTATTGCGCTGAGCTCCAACAATGGCTGCAGGAACACTACCCGGAAGAAGAAAAAGTCGGCATTCATCTGACCCAGCCAGGTAGTGTAGCAGTAACAAAAATATGCTCTAGGGAGCATCGATTAGAGCTTTGGAAAGCTACCTTACCCCGTTATTGCTGGGGTATGGTGGACATTCTCATATAAACATATACAGTGGTACCTTGTATAAAGGAATTATTTTGTTCCAAATAAAATCATGTTAAGCAAATTTCCCCTATCTCCGGAATTTTTTATGTTGTACAGATTTTATGTTATACAAACCATTTGTTATACGAGGGTCCACTGTACTGTATTTTTCCATGTGTAAGACTATATTTTTACTAGAATTGTTAGACTAAAAAATTAGGGTTGTCTTATACATGGAAGTAAGCCAATGACAGAAACACACAGGAGAGAAACTGTTATTTCGGGCTGGAAAATTGGGGGGGGGGGTCGTCTTATACATGGGGGAAGTCTTATAGATGGGAAAATACTGTAACTGTCCCAAGTGTCAATGCAAAGTTTGAGAAGGAAGAGAGGGGTGGACAAGATATATCTATGCTAAATCGTGTTATTCATTTGTCACTTTACAGCTTTGCTGTGTCACACACATTCAGGTTAAACATTCGGACACTGGAATGTCTGTCAGTGTTGTTTTCTTCTGTAATTGGATGTGTTTGTTTTTTCCTGATAGACAGGGAATCAGTTCCATTCTGAACACACAAAAATGGCAAATGTGGTCTAATTCGTGGAAGACAAACTGAGTACTTCTGCTGCTTCTAAATCATTGTTTGATTTCCTTTGCAGACCCTTCTCCGAGACCTTCCAAAAGATCTCTCCTGAAATTTTGGAAAGCAAAGAAATACAAGTTTCCAACCTCATCTTCAGGCAAGTCAATATCCCACATGACCTATACCTTTGTTTATATTTAAATTCTGCTTAGTGTCACAGCGGAGCCATAGGCTGAAAAGCTGGAATTCCATGAGACACAATGGGCTCGGGAAGCGATGTGTTACCCCCAAAACATACAGCTGCAGACTCTCTCTTTTCTATCTGGAGATGGTTTGGTCCGGAATAAGCAGTTAAGAGACATCAGCTTTACAAAAGACCTCCCCCTTTAGCTAATTCACTTGTCAGAAACCTTGGATTCTCTTTGCAGAGTATGGTGACCCTACCAGCTGCTGTGATGATTCCTTGTATTTTCAACTTTAGTATGAAAACAGTGCTTTCTTTTATTTTCTACAGCCAAGATGTATTTCTAAGCCCCTTATGATTAAATTCACATACAGTGATATGTCAAAGCAGATCGGACCCGATTCTTTTAGATTGATAGAGTTTACAGTAACAGCCCAGGGTGACGGATGTATGACATGTGGCTTAGGTAGAAAGAAATGGGAAGTTAGCTGTTTGCCAATGGAGGAGGGCAGAGAATGCATCGGGCCAGCCCTACCATCAGGGAAGGTGAGGCAGCTCTCTTAAGCACCTGAAGTGGGGGAAACGGTTGTTTTAAAAATGATGGTGAGGGTTGAGATGACAGCTCAGGAGCCCTGACTGAGAAATGAACATGGCTCCTAGACCCAGTTGCCCCATGCTGGATGACAAACTTGGGGAAGCTGAAAGGAGAGGTAGTATCTGAGGGTGTGCTGGGTGGAGCCCTGGTGGGTGGCAAGCTTGCCCCTTTGTTACTGACGTGACCTTGCTGTGCTGACGAAAAGAGAAACGCTACCCCCACCCCATGCCGGAGGGTGGCCCAGTAGAACGGAGCTGTGCTTTCTCCAAGGTCTCTTCCTCTATCAGGAAGGATGGGGTTTTTAATGCATCATCATCATCATCATCATCATCATCATCATCATCATCATCATCATCATCATCATCATCATCATCATCATCATCATCTCAAATCAAAATATTTAATGGCATAAATCAGGCCTGCCCAACAGGTAGACCGCGGGCTTCTGGTAGCCCGTGAAGGGTTCAAAAGTAACCTGCCGGCCATCAATAAAAAAGGGGAGGGGATAGGTTCTCCACCCTTCCCTCCCCCATCCCAAGGACCACCACTGCCCCAGCAAAGTTCTGGGTCAGCCAGCCCACTGTCTCAGCTGAGCGGGGCAGTTCAAGGGCCATGGCGCATTGAAATCTGTTCCCTCCAGAACAGATTAATTGGTTTTCAGTGCATTCTTATGGGAAACCACTGCTCTACTTACAAAAGTTTTTACTTATGAGTAGAGATGGGCACGACTTAGCGGTATTCCTGTTTCCGGTTCCGTTACTCGGTTCCGTTACTCTACGGAAATGGTAACAGGAATTACTCCGCCAGACTTCGAGCTCGGACCGATGAACGAACAATTTTGGTCTGATTTGTCGTGCTCGTTCCTTGCATCGCGCGATCGCGCGATGCCACACGGCACAGAAAAAAAGTTTTTAAAAGTTAAAAAAACCCGGTTCCCGGCCGAAAAGCAGGCGGAAAAATGCCTGCCGTGCCTCAGGGCACCTACCAGAGGGGTTGTTTCTGGAGGTCCCCCGCCTCCCCCCCATCCCCCGTCCTGGGCTGCTCTGGTGGGACTCACCGCAGGCTCGCAGCCAGCAAAAAGCCCAGTCTCGCCGCTGGCCGCCGCAATTAAAGCGCAAGCAAGCGGCACGGACGGCACACGAAAAAACTTTTAAACTCTCCCCCCACCCATTCCCTGGCCAAAAAAGCAGGCGGAAAAATGCCTGCTTGACTAAGGGCGCAGGGCACCTACCGGAAGGGTGGTTTCTGGGGGGGGTCCCGCCTCCCCCCCGTCCTGGGCAGCCGGACTCGCCATGCCATGCGGTGCGGGCGGGGGATCCAAAATGGGGCGGCAAACGCAATATTGTTTTTGAAATCGTGGTCCAAAAACACACAAGCACAACAGAAACACGCGAAAATTTATAAACTGCCAGATTTTTCACAGTAGCAGTGGGTTTTTTCTTGCAACAAAATGTCTCTCCTCTCCTCCTCTGTCCTCCATTGATTTTATTTTTTTTATTTTTTTTACACCTGCGCAATGATGGGCTGGCCGAGTGGCCAGCCATGTGGGAGTGGACGACCATGCAAATTTTTGGAGCCATCCCACCAATCGCATGGCCACTTGGCCATGGAAACTTCTGGGATGTGCCAAAAAGCCCCCTAAAACCTGCCCTAGCCCCCTAACCCTAACCCTAATCCTTGACTCCAGTCCTTACCCATACGTCACAGACTGTCTTCTTAGTCGGTCAGAGAGGCACTCAGAGGTGCAACCCACTAGCCCACCGTAACCTTACCCGTCACTAGCCTAACCCTAGCCCTTGCACTAACCCACCTTAACACTAAGCCAGATCTACTTGCATTGCACTACACGCAAGTACGATTCCCTTCTTTGTGAGACATGGCGGTGTGAGAGCCTTAGGCATCACCTATGGCTCTGGGTTCACTGCCATCACTAGTCTCACTGTCTGCAACTGGTATGCATATCCATATGGCTATTGCATACCATTTTGCAGCAGCAGCAGGTGAGGAGGGAAGACCCCCATGTAGAGGGGTCTCTTGGAGCCTGCTTCCCTTTCCTAGTGGGTGAGGATAGGAGGCACCCACGGGTGCCTCCAGGATCCCGCTTTCCCTTTATAGCGGGCCAGAGGAGGCACCCACCCCACAGAGGTGCCTCCAGGAGCCCGCTCCCCCCCAAAAAACCAGTACTAATGAAAACGAAAAACGAATTTTTGCGAATTTTCACGAAAAATGGAAACAACCCGAAATGGAACCGGCCCGACTAACGACAACTCGAAAAAATTTTTTTCAAGTCGTGCCCATCTCTACTTATGAGAATGTGCTCGAAAGGGATAAAATTTGTAAGTAGAGGTTTTAGTGTAGTAGCCCTCAGGTACTTTGAGCTGGAAAAAGTAGACCTTGGTCTGTTCAAAGTGGAGCAGCCCTGGCATAAATAAAACACATACACAGAAAGTACATTCAGCAGCACATAATTTGGGTATTCTAATATTAGCTAACACAGTTGCAACTGGCGGTCCTTAGACATAGCTCAGAGTGGGAGTGTTGGAACGGACAGTATAGTTCACTATACATGCCATAAAACCCAATACTTTCTTCACCCTCCCTTCCATCATCATCATCATCATCATCATCATCATCATCATCATCATCATCATCATCATCATCATCATCATCATCATCATCATCATTTGTGTTCCAGAAAATGAGGAGCAGGTCAACAGACTGTCTTTCCGGAGAGGCCTGAGCCGACAAGTTAGAGGTAAATATTATTAATTTTTTTTATTTAAAAAACCCTCCAAAATTCAAATTCAAAATTACTTGTACAATCGTAGTAGGTGTTGCTTTTCAGAAGAAATGGCATTTTGGTTGTTTAAGAACAGTGGGAGATTGTACAGGGTGATCCCCGATGTGGGACAGAATGAGGGACCTGTCTTGATGCTGGAATTGTCAAAGAGTGATCTGCAAGGCAGGTAACCCTGGCAACCAGATGCCGGGGGTGGCATTTTCAGAGGTGGAACCAGTGATCAAATCTGGCCCCGAATTATGCACCCTGATCCCCACCTTAGAAGGAAAGGACAAAAATGGCTGAACAGCATCTATAATGATGTCCCACAGCCTTATGGGAGGAAACAGTGGCAGAAGTTTGAAAGTTTTCGTTAGCAGTAGAACAGTAGTGGCCAAACTTTGGCCCTCTAGATATTTTGGACCACAACTCCCAGAATTCCAAGCCTGTATCATCAATGATAAAGGACTGTGGGAGTTGTGGTCCAAAACTTCTGGAAGGCCGAAGTTTGGCCACCACTGCTGTAGAAGATCCACAGAGGAGAACAGCTACAGGTTCCCCAGATAGCCCACCCCTTTCTCAATAACTGGCACTTAAAGTCCCAATAACTCTCATTGAGACACTTGTAGGAGAAGGAATAAAAACATTTCTTTTGCATGCAAGGCTGCAAATAAAACTCCAACAAAAAGACTAGAATTTTGAAGAACCTTTGCTTATTGTGAATCGGCTGTATAATGTTACCCACAGCCTGTTAAATCTTGTTTTGGATCTCTCTGCTTAAGTAACTCCAAAATAAACCAGTCATGATTTACTCCATAGAGAAGTATGAACCGTGTAGCTCTCTGGATAATCCCAGTAACTCCTGTTATCCCTCACTAGCTAGGCCATTGGTGATGCCTTCTAGCACTCCAGATGTTTTCGACCACAACTCCTACAGTCCTTTGTCATTGGCAGTTCAGGCTCGGAATTCTGGGAGTTGCAGTCCAAAACATCCAGAGTGCCAAAGGTTCACCACCACTGAGATAGGGTTTGTGGCAGTTCTCATCCAACATCATCTGGAGGACAAGTTGACTACCAACACCAACACCACCAACACCTGGTTTAGCATGTGGTCTGAACCAGATATCTTGGCTTCTTGCTCTAAAACAAGCCAGGAACCGTAAACCAAAAACACACAAAAATGGTTTGTGATCCTGGCTTGTGAAAGGAGTGGCAGGCCAGGATAAGATGCGAGGGGCTGGACTCAGTGAATAGCCACTGAAATCTCCTGTGCTTTTCCAAGCGATCTCAGGCACACAGATGTTTTCCAAATGGAGTTGCACGTTCAAAGGAATAACCCCCTTCCCTCTGTAGCATTAAAGAGGGCAGAAGGCACTGGTGATAAGTGCAAGAGGGTACCTTACAAAGGCAAACGGCTTCTGGTTGAAGAGTTGTCGCTTGTATTCCCCTGCCACATCTCAGCTCATGTGAGTGGTTCCCTAGAGGGGATGCAAGCAGTAATGCGGGAAGCAGCAGCAATTTGTCACTGTAAATTATACCACTGGGCAAATGCTAACATCAACACGTAACATTTTTCAGGGCACAATCTGAAAAAAAAATTTTTTTTTAGATTACATGTCTCCAAAGTCCCCCTCCCCCCCCCAGACTGCAGCAGCCATGCTGATTTGGGCAGTTCTCGTAACTATATTTATTTATTTATTTATTTATTTATTTACTTGTTGACCACCCGATTTTCCCACGGGAGCTCTAGGTGGTGTACAACCACTTCCAAAATAAACAACTTGCCCAAACAAAACAAACCTCAGACATACCAAATCAAATTACAAATAATAAAGAATATGGTAACAACAACAATAAAATAAAATAAAATAAAATACGAATAAAAATAAAAAATAGAAATAGAAATAGAAATAGATAGATAGATAGATAGATAGATAGATAGATAGATAGATAGATAGATAGATAGATAGATAGATAGATAGATAGATGGATAGATAGAGATAGATAGATAGATATTCCATCAGCGTTATCTGCTGATAATTATTCTTTTGACAACTTTTCCCACTGTTTGCTATTCACCAGCTGCCCTGCAGAGCCACCGCCGTTCACTCCTGACTCGTACAGAGAAGCTCTGCACCAACGTGGATGACACTGAGTCGTGCGGACACATCGAGATCCGCTACACGGACCTGCTGCTGTCTGACAACCCCCGCTCCGTCTCCGCTAGCCATGACTACCTGGGCCTGGCCTCTCGCCGTGCACGCCTTTACTCCTTCCATGCTCCCCGCCGCATGGCTCTCTCCCAACTGGTCTCCCCAATTCCGGAGGGGAGTACTCCGCCTCTCCGGGTGATGCTGAGCGGGGCAGCTGGCATTGGAAAGAGCGTAGCGGCCCAAAAGATCCTCCATGACTGGGCCCTGGGCGCAGCCTTCCAGAGCTTCCTTTGCATATTGGACTTCTCCTTCCGAGAGCTCAGCCTGGTCACGACACCCATGAGCCTTGAAGATCTAATCCGGAACAAGCACGCCCACTTGAGTGGGGTTCTCCCTGAAGTCCTGGACCGGCCTGGGGAGATCCTGGTGATTTTAGATGGTCTGGATGAGTTTAGGCCTCCACTAAAGAGCAAGAGTTCCTGCACCTGTTCAGACCAACCAGTTCACATCAAAGATCTGGTGTATGGGCTTCTCTACCGGACTTTGTTGCCCGAAGCCACCATTGTGGTCACATCCAGACCTTCTGCAAACCTTCCAGAAGATACCTTTGACCGCCATGTTGTCATTCTTGGCTTCCAAGAAGACCACACCAAGGAATATTTTTTCCGTTTTTTCAGAGATCCCGAGCGTGCTGCTGCTGTGTATGGTTACATCTCAGGCCATGACAGCCTAGTCAGCCTCATCTTCATTCCTCTCTACTGCTTCATTCTCTGTACTGCTTTGGGGGAGTTTTTCCCATGTGCTGGAGTGAAGGAAGCATCTCCCCCCAGCACCATCACGGAGGTCTATCGTCAGTATCTGTGCACCATCCTTCGTTTGCATAAGCCACCATCTGCAAGACCAAATGGTGCTTTGGAAAGCACCAAAGACTTGGCCCTTCAGCTGGGCAAGTTGGCTTATGCTGCCACGTTGAGAAACCAAGCCATTTTTTATGGAGACGAGCTACAAAGTTTTGGGTTTGACCCGTTGAACCTGCCTGGTACTTTCTTGAACCGGATCTTCTTCAAGGAGGATCAAGTCTATGGGTTCTTCCACTTGACCATTCAGGAGTTCTTAGCTGCTTTGTACGCTGTGATTACCCTGGACCCCAATGCTCAGGAGCTAATGACTTGCCTTGATCTCTGGTGGGAAGGCAGTGATCAAGAAGAGGGAGGGGTGGGCAGGGATTTGTTGCTGGCAAATGGACCGGCTGATGGACTTTTGGGTTACACAAGGAAGTTCTTGAGTGGACCCCAACAGTGGGACCACTTGCAGATGTTCTCCAGATTCTTTATGGGCCTCTTGACCTCCAGGATGGAGGGCAAGCTGAAAGGGATGGCTGGGGGCCTGACAGGAGACCCTCTTATTCCTCTCGCTGACTGGCTGGGGAGGAAGGTCCAGTATGAATCGGACCGAAAGCTGCTGTCTTTGCTGCACTGCCTTGCAGAGCTACGGCAGGAGGAAGTGACTCGGAGGGCTGCTGCCAAGCTGGATGAGGTGGATTTGTTCAAGGTGACCTTGAACCCAGCAGACTGCGCCGCTCTGGCCTATGTTCTAGGCTGCTCGGAGAAGAAGCAGCTCCGGAACCTCAACATCAGCTACAGCAATTTGGGCATCAGGGGACTGAGACGATTACAGGGGCTCCTCCATCGGTGTCAAACACTGCAGTAAGTACATCCTCGAAGGCTTTCACAGACGGGATCTGATAGCTCTTGTGAGTTTTTCAGGCTGTTTGGCCGTTGTTCTGGAAGTTTTTCTTCCTGACATTTTGCAAGACTCTGTGGCCGGCATCTTCAGAGGGCAAGGAGTTCTGGGAGAACTCCTAGTTCCCTGAACTCCTTGCCCTCTGAAGATGCCGGCCACAGAATCTGGCGAAATGTCAGGAAGAAAAACTTCCAGAACACGGCCAAACAGCCTGAAAAACTCACAAGAGCTAATGCAGTAAGTATCTGCCAGTGGTGTCCGAGGCCCATCCAGACTGGCAGGGTCAGCTAGCAATGGGAAGAAAGCCTACCTCAACAATATTTATCTCACAAGGGCTGTGTCTCCTTCTTCCCTTGCAATGACACTGTCTAACCCCTATGCCAAAGCTGTGATATCTGACACAGAACCAGGAGATAGAGTCTAGCATGTAACTCTAGAGTCTAGTATTTGTGAGACTAAAAATTGAGGGTCACCTTATACATGGAAGTCAGCCAAGGAGAGACCTGTGTGGGTGTGAAACTGCAGTTTTGGGTTTGAAAATGGGAGTCGTCTTATACGTGGTGGCATCTTATAAATGGGGAAAATGTGTTTGGTTTCAAGGCTTTGTAAGAAATCGCATGCACAAAATGTTTTTCAAAGGAAACTTTCTGAGTTCTGATTGGGAACTGGTGTCTTATTTTCCAGATTGCGATACAATTCCCTGGATCAAGAGGCGGCCGTGATAGAAGCAGCAATACTGAGATCACCCCAGTGCCAGGTGAAGCGGCTCCTGTGAGTGATGCCCACCTCCTGTCCATCTTCCTTTATCCTCCTTTTTTGTCCCCTTACAACCCATCGTAGATGTCCTAAGTTTTTCTCTTTTATGCCTACATTTAGCGTTTCGTGAGTGTGCCCATCACTAGATCTTAGAACAGGCATGTCCAAATTTTGGCCCTCCAGATGTTTTGGACCACAACTCCCACAGTCCTTTGTCATTGGCAATCTAAGCTTAGAATTCTGGGAGTTGTGGTCCAAAACATCAGGAGGGCAGAAGTTTGGACATGCCTGTCTTAGAAAGTCTTTAGGACTCAGACATGAGTCTGAATCTTTAATACTAATTCCCAAGTCCCACTCCAGTGTCCTGAGTCCCACACCCAAAATTTGAGCCCCTATGAAAAGGAAGCTCTTTTCCCCAGGGGTAAAAAAAAAAGGATGGGTGGTGGGTTCCGAGTTGCTAGCTGAGTCCAATTCACTGCAAATAATCCAAACCAAAAATGCTCCAAGTTGAGTCCTAGCTGAGTCACTGGTACCTCTTAAAGTCAGACAAGACTGCAAGTCCCATGCGTTGAGCCCTCATCCTTGTAAAGTCACTTTCCCATGTGGCCTTTGGTCTCTCTAGATCCCAAAGACGACGACTATCTCAGAAGACAAAATACCAGAACTAGGGGAAATCCACTCAAAGTGAGGGTTGGGAGAGTGATGACAGACAAAAGAAAATATATATTTTGCCCGGTGTGTTGTTAGTCTGTGGAACTCCCTGCCACAGGATGTGGTGATGGCGTCTGGCCTGGATGCCTTCCAAACAGAGATGGGCACAAAACGAACAATTTTTTGTTTCCATTTTCATTTTTTCATTTTGTTACGCAGCGAAACGACAAACAAATTTTGTCTCTAAAATGAAACGAAACAAACAGAAACACCAGAAATTTTGTCGTCCGTTTTGTTTTCGTTACGGCAATACATTGAACTGCTTTAAATGCTAAAAAAAAATCACAAAAATGGAAATAAACGGTAACAAAACGGTAACAAAACGGTAACGAAACGCATGAAAACAAAAATGGTTTTTTTTTGAAAAATTCCCAAAAATGGAAACGAACTGAAACGGACCCCCTAAACGACTAAACGACAAACGAAACACAATTTTTTTTTATTCGTGCCCATCTCTACTTCCAAAGGGGATTGGACAGATTCCTGGAGGAAAAGTCCATCACAGGTGACAAACCATGACGGAGAGGTGTCATCTCCAGGCTTAAAACTGGGGTACTTCAAGGGTTTTTATTTTTTATCAGTATGGCATAGTATTTCAGATATGTTCCATGCTATTTTTTTTCACCTTCCCTCTGCAGGTTTTGTGGGAACTGCTTAGGTTCTGAAGGGGTGAGGCGCTTATGGGATGCCCTCCAGCATAATGCCACCTTGGAAGAGCTTTACCTCGATATAACTGGCATCACAGACAGCGGCCTGGATAACATCCTGGATTCACTTACAGGCAACACCACTCTCCGGCTTTTGACGTGAGTTCTTTCAGCAGTTATTTCCTTAGGGCATTCTGTAACCCAGAGCTTCTCAGATATGGCCTTTTAAAAAACAGTTTAGCACAAACATAGAACACAGATTAGGTACAATTAGAATGACAATTTCATTCTAAATTAGTTTTGATCCTCTCTGCTCCCATTGGTATATATGGAGATTAGGTGAGCAGCAGCCACACAAATACTGCTGGACCACAACTCCCAGAATCCTTTGCTATATGCATATATATTAGTGGTGTCCTGCCCCCAAATCTTCCAATGTGGGAATACCACATTCTAACCACTCACTATGGGCAACCAGTAGACGTCAGGATCCCAGGAACACCAATGTGCTGATGGTAGATTCCCATTTAAGGTAGTGGGTAGTAGAGATATGTATACAGTACAGTAGATCCCCTGTATCCACAGGAAACTGGTTCTGCCCTCCCCTCCCCCTTGGTGGATACTGAAATCCATGGATAAGAGCGAACACCCTGGTCTGCACCTCCAAAAATAAATAGCAGATGCTATTGGTGACAGCGATTTGCTTTGTGGCGCCATTTTGTGACAGCAATTTGTTTAATAATTATTTAATTATTTTTGGCAGCCCACTACGGGTATCTGAATCAGTGGATGCCGAATCACTGGATACAGGGGTACTACCGTATTTGTGTTTTTGCACTGTGGAACTGTAGAACACATAGTCCAAACCTACAAATCCATACCCCTTCAGTGGGTAGCGAACGTCTTGTTACATTGGGCCTTAAATGGGGTGAAATTAAGCCCCAGGAGTCTTTCTGATTCCGTTGTCTCTTTACCAGGCCAGTCCTGCTGTTGGTTAGACTAGTCAAAGGGGAGAAGCTAATTCCATGCATCATTAGAAAAGGGACTGCCTCCTGAGTATCATAGCAGGAGCTTTTTTCACTTTCGTTCAGAGATTTAACTAGGCCATGTGTCACCCTGGCCAGATCAGACCTCATAAGCACGTCACCTGTTTTCATCATAGTGTTTCACAATATGATGAAAATCCAAAAGGACCTTGACAGATTAGAGGGCTGGGCCAAAGTTAATGGAATGGATTTCAACAGAGGGAAATGTAGGGTGCTACATCTAGGTAAAAAGAATGAATGGGGGATACTTGGCTGGAGAATAGTACCTGTGAAAGGGATCTGGGAGTCTTGGTGGACCACAAGTTGAACATGAGTCAGCAGTGTGATGTGGTGGCCAGGAAAGCCAATGTGATTCTTGGTTGCATCAACAGAACCATAGTGTCTAGATCAAATGAAGTGATAGTACCACTCTATTCTACTCTGGTCAGACCCCACCTGGAGTCCTGTGTCCAGTTCTGTGCACCTCAGTTTTAAAAGGATGTTGACAACCTCAAGCGGGTGCAGAGGAGGGTGACCAGGATGGTTGAGGGTCTGGAGGAAATGTCTTATGAGGAACAGCTTAGGGAACTGGGAATGTTTAGCCTCTCTAAAAGAAGGCTGAGTGGGGGATATGATAGCTATGTTTAAATATTTGAAATGATGTCATATTGAAGAGGGAACAGATTTGTTTTCCATGGCTTCAGAGACTAGGACTCTGGGCAATGGTTTCAAACTACAGGAAAAGAGATTCCATTTGAACATTAGGAAGAACTTCATGATAGAGCTGTTCGGCAGTGGAATATGCTGCCACAAAGGGTAGTGGCGCCTCCTTCTGTGGAGGTTTTTAAGCAGAGGATGGATGGCCATCTGTCGGAAATATTGTGATGGGGTTCCTGCATGGCAGGGGGTTGGACTAGATGGCCCTTGAGGTCTCTTCCAACTCTATGATTCTATGATTCTATGACTTCCTATTGATGGTTTCATTATACATCACAAGCAACCCTTAGGATAAGTGAGTCCTTGGGGTGGAGGAATACACACATTTTATTTATTTATTTATTTATTTATTTTTACAACTTATATGCCGTTCACTACCCAAAGGTCTATGCTTACAATCAGGGTTAAAAACATCAAACAACAATAAATAATTAAAACAACAATAAAAACCTTATACTATGTTCCTACAGTATGCTTTTTAGGGCTGACCATTCTCTCTCTCTCTCTCTCTCAGCATTGTCGGGAACCGGCTAAGTGATGCAGGGAGAGAAATTCTGTCCGAGCTCCGTCGCCGGAAACCGGAACTCAAGATCATCAGCAGCTTCTTGTCCGACATGGGTTTGCTCCAGGCCTATCTGGACTGGGTGGAAGAGATCAAAGTCGACCCCGAGCAGATGGAGTCGGTCAAGAACGCTGACGCCCTGCGCTCGGTGCTGGAAGTTCTGGTGGAAACCGACGATCCCGGAGCCAGCCGAGAGGCTTGTGAAAGAGCCACGCAACTGAAGACGCAGATTACTGCTCTTCTCGCGAGGGAGGACAAAACAAGAGGAAACGGGACCCTGTGATGGACCTCTTGGCTTGATCTGACCTGTACATTGAGAGCACGGTAGTACCTTGTAAGACAAATGCCCCTGAATATGAAAAACCCGTAAGACGAATGAAGTTTCCGGGAACAGGGAAACCTCGTAAGATAATTTATTCCTATGGGATGGATGCCTCGGGGAAGATGAATTCCTGTGTTTCATAGGATGAATTTTTCGTGAAACAAATTGACCCGTAGAACGAATTCAATTCGTCTTAAGAGGCACCACTCTTTCTCATCTTCAGCTGAGCTTATCTCTGCCTCTTTTTAATGAGGTGATCCATTCAAATGCAGTTCCAAGATCACAGGGCTATAGACTACTTTTCTTATGCTGGGCTGGGTTGTTTTCCCACCCACACGAGAAGAGTCTTTTCTACAACATCTTGGAAATTGCTCCTTTTTTGGGACGACAATTAGCCATGCTGGCTGAGAGAATGTTTGCAAGTTCTGATTATGATCCTCAGAGGGGTTCCAAAATCCTAAGTAGAGGCCTTTTGTGTTGCTTTTTTGGGGGGGGGGAGGGCTTTTAAATGGATTTGCCGAGGGAGTGAACCTGGAATCGTTTGCTCCCATGGGGAAATCACGTGCTGTACTTCTGAACTGGGTGTAAAAGTTGGGCCGTAAAGAAAGCCGACAAAACAAAACAAAATGATTGCTCTGAAATGTGATGCTGGAGGACAGCTTTCAAGATACTCTGGATTGCCAGAGAGATAAAAAAAAAAAGGAGGTCAAAGAGGAAAGCAGGCCAGAAAGATCTCTAGAGGCAAAAATGTTGAAACGGAGGCTGTCTGGACACATCCTGAGAAGGTGGGATTCTCCGGGAAAGACAATAATAAATCCTGGGAAAGGTAGAAGGTGGCCAGAAAAGAGGAAGACCGAACAGGAGATGGATGGAACCCCTAAAGGAAGCCACAGGCTTGGGGTTGCACGAGGACCGAGCAAGGCTGAGGGCTGAACATTTTGGAAATGGCCTTACCATGGGGCCACCATAGGTGGTGGTGGTGGTGGTGGTGGTGGTGGTGGTGGTGGTGGTGGTGGTGGTGGTGGTAATGGGGCAACATAACAGCACATAATAAGAATGTCTAAAGTCCTTTCCTGTCCCACAAGTGGGTGGATTTGGAAGGTCAATTATGAGATGTCTGGTTATAGTTCAATGTGATGGTAAATGTATTGTTTGAAGGCATTGGTCTCCTGTGTGATGGAAGAGGCAAGTGAGAGGTGTGCCATGATGGGTCCGATTGTCTGGAAGAAAAACTAGATGGTGTGTTTGTGTGTGTGTATGTGAGGCAGGCTGTGTAGCGTGATGGGAAGAGTATCATGCCAGAGTCTGAGAGTGATACAATGGAGCTAAATGAATTTAATGCCTACGAATCAATGTCTTTTTGGCACTACTATTTTAATAAAACAGTGCACTAGGAAGTCCGTATCCCTGGGTTTGTATCTGTGGCTTCACTTATCTGTGATTTAAAAATATTAAGGGAAAAAACCCATTATATATTTCCATGATGAATTTACTAGACCCATGCCCATATAGAATTCACTATTACCTGCGATTTTTAGCATCTGTGGGGTGTATGAAGAAAATCCCCTGCAGATGTGGGGCTTTCCTGTTGACGTTTCATTCCGTCTTAGTGGGCGTGATGAGCTCAGTCCCGGAAGGCTATTTATCTCACGGCTGTTATAAAGACCTAAATGAAAGGGGCAACCCTTGGGCCCATCTTTCAAATCCCCCCAGTCCACACATGTTGCACTACAACTCCCATTATCCCTCACCATGTCTACTATGCAGGCGTGCCATCTGATGGGACCTGTAGTCCCGCATTTCTAACGGAGGCTGTTTTACTGCAGGGTCATAAGTGAACCGGGCAGGAATACAACATGTGTGAGAGACTTTTAAGTAGTCTTAATTATGGGCCTTTTTACACGACCCCTAAGATCCGCTGGTCCCTTAAATTCAGACCAGAGATCTTGAGGGTTCGTTGCTGTTCCTCCGTCCCCACCCGCTCTGCACTTCTTTGTTCTGTCTGCGTGAGGGGAGGGAGGAAAAAAAGCCTTAGACAGGGACAAAAGAATAAAGCCTTACCTCCGGTGCTGGTGGAGTTTGCTCCAACCTCCGTTTACTTCTAGGTTCCTCTTTAAGGGGCGGAGGCAAAAGAAAAACAACAGAAAGAAGCGAGGAGAGCTCAGGCACTCTCCGCATCAAATATTTTTCAGCATCAAAGAGCAGGTACAAGAAAAGTGTGCTGGGTCGCGCTTAGGTGGGCGGGGTCGCACTTAATTGTCTGCAAACTCCGGAGCTGGTGGGGAAACATTTTTAAGGTCCGGAGCTTGCAGCCATTTGCGGCGGAGTTTAGGGGTCGTGTATAAACGCCCTTAAATAGCTTTTTGGCCACTACATGGACCCTGCCCCCACCTAATGACTCTTCCCTCATCTCTAAAAGTGCTTTTCTTTCTTTCTTTCTTTCTTTCTTTCTTTCTTTCTTTCTTTCTTTCTTTCTTTCTTTCTTTCTTCAGAAACTTGGGTGGTATTTCTTTTTGTTTTCTCTCCTTGCTTCTCTATGCTCAGCTAAAGGCTGAACTAGGGGGCTCTTCAGCTGCTTATTTTTTTGGGGGGGTTGGAGAAACAGGGTGCTGGCAATAGGGAAGGGGGGGAACCTCTTCCAAACAATCCTTTCCCCTCTTTGTATACAGCCAACGTCATCCTATGATGATGATGATGATGATGATGATGATGATGATGATGATGATGATGATGATGATGATGATGATGATGAAGAGGAGGAGGAGGAGGAGGAGGAGGAGGATTTTTGGCAGCTTCAATGTTACCTTTTAATGTTCTAAGAAGCCTCTTCTAATTCCCCGTTAACTGTTCTGGGGCTGTATATTGTCCCTCATTATTGTAAGCCACCTTCGGTCCTTTTCCAAGGAGAAAGGTGGGGTAAAAAAATATTCTCGGCATTGCTTTCCCCCTGGGGCAGGCGACAGACAAAATAATTCCTTAAAAACATTTTATTATTACTATTATTAAATTGTTAACAATCAACCTAACTTAATAATAATAGTAATAATATTAATACTAACAGCAGCAGCATTAGGACCAGCAGCAAACAGTCTTAGCAATAATCATCAACTATTGGTGCTATTTTCAATCAGTTCTGCAGCGCTCCTAGTTCCTCCTGTTTTTTTGAGTCCAGCTCTCCACCTCTTAGCAAACGCACTTCGGCTACCACCCTAGGTCTATAAAGTGAGTTTCTGCACGATTATTGTCTTCTAATAATAGGGCTGCCCAATTAAACCCGCACCACCACTGGGGGGGGCGAGGGGGACACGCATCCCTTCCCTTCCTCTCGAGCCACGCCCAGCGCCTCCCGCGGTCCTGGGCGCGCGCGCTCCTCCTGCTTTTCCGCCCCGCGTGGAAAAGCGCGCAGTCGGGGCGCGTTGGTTGGGACGGTTGCGCGTCTGCAGCCACACGGTTTGTACCGGGTCTCGGCCGCCCCTCGTCCCGTTGCCCTTGCGCCCGTGGTGCGGGCGGGAGGTGGGCGATGCCTTCCCCATTAAAAGTGCAGCTTTCAAATGTAGATCTTCCCTAAAAGGTGCCCTGCCGTTTTTGGCTGCGCAGGGTCCAGGCTTGGAAGGATCCTGGCAGCCGTTGGATTTGTTTGTTTGTTTGGGGGCGGGCGGGTGTGTTAGCTTTCGACTTTGGCACACCTCGTGCGCCCTTAAAATTAATTTTTATTTATTTATTGGATTTCTAGAACAGTGCAGAGGAGCAGACGTAAGACTGCAGTAGAGTTACAGTGGTACCTTGTATAAAAGCATTAATTCCAAATGAAATTCTGTTAAGCCAATTTTCTTTTATACAAAGTTCCCATCGGAATGCACTGAAAACAGTAATCCCTAATCTCAACCATTTTTATATTGTACAGTTTCACCCCATAAGCGATTCTGTTAAGCAAATTTTCCCCTATCTCTGGAATTTTTTTAATGTTGTACAGATTTTATATTATAGAAATGTTTATTATACAAGGGTCCACTGTAAAAGGTCCAAGGGCCAGCCTGATTACCAGAGACTGGAGCTGTAAATATTACCAACTTTTAATTTTAAGGAAGCCCTACAACTTATAGAATCCCCAGCTTGGATGGGGGATTCTGAGGGTTGTAGTCCAGATGGGCTCTGGCCAAGCGGAGACGTTACAGTTCAAATGGAGTGTCCATATTTCCCCAAGACTTGATTATGATTAAGTTTATTTGCCATTTTTTAATGTATAGCAGGTGGGCCTTGTAGTAAAAATCCCAGAAGAATTGGTTTGAAACACCCTGGGATCTGAACCAGCCTCCCTTGAGCCAAAATCCTCCTGTAGTGTTAGAGCTATGATTTACTTCATCAGCACGCTAGGAGATGATGGGATTTGTAGTCTGGCACCAGCAAGGCGCTTGGTTAGAAGAGGCTGACCTAAACGGCAGATAAAGGACATAATGCTCGCTTAGAGGTGCATAGAGACATACAGTGAAGCCTCATATAACAAGTGGTTTGTATAACATAAAATCTGTACAACATAAAAAATTCTGGAGATAGGGGGAAATTTGCTTAACAGAATCGCCTATGGGGTGAATCTGTACAACATAAAAATGGTTGCAATTAGGGATTCCTCTGTTTTCAGTGCATTCCCTTTGGGAAATTTGTATAAAGGAAAATTTGCTTAACAGAATTTCATTTGGAATGAATTAATTACTTTATACAAGGTACCACTGTATAATAAATATGCAGAGTCCTTTTTGGGAGGAATTGGGGAGTAAGTTCTATTGAACATGATCTTAAACAGGCTGTACAGTGCTGTAAATGGGTTCTCTGAGGACTTTGCAGTGTTCTGGCCTGTTAAGTTGTACCCTCCCGAGTCTTACTTTTCAGCTTTGTGTGGGTTCATTATAATTGAGATATAAAATGTGTGTGTGTGGGGGTGCAGTTTGTGTTCTGCACATGCTTAGGGTGATCTTTTTGTTGATATCATTCCTGGTTAAAAATAATATATTTTTAAAATTTGATGCATTATGATGCACCAAATATAAACCAGTGAGTCATCTCTGAATGTGCAGGAAATCTAAAAATATATTTTAAAACCCAGCATAGCTTTCTTAAAGTAATCACCTTGAACTGATTTTAAAATTGTGTTAAACTGGCCTCGTGTAGCAGAGTGTCTGATCAGGAGTTTTGAGTTGTTGCTTTGGCTCTGAAGTTTATTAGGTGACCTTGGGCTGATAGATGCCCTTTTTTGGGTGCCCAAACTTAACTAAGGAGGGTTAATTTTGGCTCAGAAAAGTTTGACCCTGCCACCCCATTACCCACTGACCCCTTGCAACCCCACCTGGCAGGATGAAAGGTAGGGACCATATAAACTGATTTAAAACAAGTAAGGGAGGGAGGGAGGGAGCAGATTACAAATACCAGGAGCCATGACAGTCATTGCTTGGAAAATGCAAGAGGCAAGACCCTGGATCAAGCCCCAGCTAATTTCGGCTCAAACCACCCCAAATATTTGGCACTGCACTGGTTATATACCTGCCCACCCCCACAGCCCCTGTGGTGCCGGTTGTATTATGCAGGGAATCCGCCCAGCCACTGAATGAGAACGGTGTCAGATGCTTCCAAAATGGTTTTGAATTATTTATTTTATTTTGCTTTATTTATAAAAGAATGGCCTGATGGGCCAGTATTCAAAGGTCTTTGGGCAGGCCTGCCAATTCAAAATTAAAATGAACAATTAAAAGCATTTACAAACATTAGAATATGGGAGACCACCATGAATAAGGTGCTTAGGCGCCAGATTAAAATACAAACCACTAAGTATTCCATCAAGAAAACTCCATGTACAGAGTATGTTAGTCAGTCACAACTGTAAACACCAGACAACACTGGGCAGATAACTCCTTTTTTGTTTCAGCCTGACTTAACTTCATGTGAGTGAAAAGTTGAGTAATTATGCCCCCTTGGGCTCACTGGATGAAAGGTAGGGGGAGCATATAAACTGATTTTAAAACCCAGGTATAATAGCAGATTACAAATACAGTGGACCCAGTATAACAAAGGTTTGTATCATAAAATCTGTACAAAAAAAAATGGCCGGATGCAGCAGGGAAATTTGTCTTAACATAATTGCCTACTGTATTTTTCCATCAACATAAAAATTGGATTACTCCATTTTCAATGTATTCCTATGGGAATTTGTATAAAGGAAAATTTGTTTAACATAATTTCATTTGGAACGAATTAATTTCTTTATACAAGGTACCACTGTACCTTCCATGACAAATTGCTAAAATTCAAGAGGCAAGACAGATCAAACACCTGCTAATTTCCTGAAAACTTGTAGAAATATTTGGACTACTGGTTATATACCTTGGTGGTGCACAGCCCCTGTGGGTTGTATTATGCAGGGAACGGAGCCTGAATGAGAACATAGATGCTTGGTTCCAAAATGGTTTTAAATTATTTATTTTATTTTGCTTTATAAAAAATTATATGCTGCCCACTACTCAAAGGTCTCTGGGCGGCTTACAATTCAAAATTAAAATGAACAATTAAAAGCAATTACAAACATTAGAATACTGGTACATGACTCAACTTCCAGATTGAAATACAGTACACTGAAATTGCCATCAGGACCCACAGTCTATGTTATATCAGTTTAAAAACTTCTGGAACAGGAAGGTTTTTATCTGGTGCCGAAATGTCATCTATGTCGGCGACAGGCAGATCTCACTTGGGAGTGGAATGGTGTTAAGCATCTTGATTATAATCAGTCCATCATAACTGGGGTGAATCTCACTTCAGGGGTCCCAGTACTAAAATGAAGGTTTGTCTTGCAAACTGGCAAACCCATGGCATCATGCAGCAGTCTAGATTTATGCGTCCATATCAGGGTACTGTATTTTTCCATCTACCGTATAAGAAACATGCGTAAGACAACTGTTTGCAGAGACAAGGTGTGGGGAGTTTTGCAACCTCATGGTTCTCTCCATGGCTTGCTTCCATGTATAGCACGACCCTCAATTTTTAGTGTAACAACTTTAGAAAAAATATATATATATACAGTGGTACCTTGTATAAAGGAATTAGTTTGTTCCAAATGAAATTCTGTTGAGCAATTTTTCCTTTATACAAACTCCCCATAGGAATGCATTGAAAACGGAGTCATCCCTAATCGCGACCATTTTTATGTTGTACAGATTCACCCCATAGGCGATTCTGTTAAGCAAATTTCCCCTATCTCCGAAATTGTTTATGTTGTACAGATTTTATGTTATACAAACCTTTTGTTATACGAGGGTCCACTGTAGTCTTTTTTAAAACTTAATTTTATTAATTTCTTTATAAAGCAATAAAATACAAATACAAAATATATAAAATAAATGCAAATTAAACTTAGCAGTGCCCCTCCACATATTCAATAAATAAATAATAAAATAAAAATAATAAATAAATAAATATAATAAATAGATTATATTAAATAATAAATATAAATAAATAAATAAATAAAAATAATAAAGAATAAGCGCATATTCAATAAATCTACCCCATATAACATAAATATTGCCTCTTTTTATCTCTCCCTTCTTAATCTTTGAATTACACATCAATTTATCATTTAAGGCAATATTCAATACTTCATTATACCATTCATCCAAAGATCATTCATAATTCCCCTTGAAATTCATAGCTATAATTAGCCTTACCACTGTTAAGAGATAGTAATCAGCTCTCTAGTTTGAAAGTCATAGTCCATCTTAACAAATATTGACAATAAAGCAATTTCTGAATTGGGCTCTACATGCCTTTTGAATACATCACTTAAGTCTTTAAAATAGATCTCCAAAAATTTTTGTACCTTTTCACATTCCTACCACATGTGAAAATATGCACCAACTTCCTTCCCACATTTCTGTAAAACATATACTAGATGCATTCCATCTCCATAACTGGACAACATTTTGCATCACCCATCAGTGGCCATTTAGGGTGAATGGATCCATCAAAACCTTCCCCAAGAAGCAGCTTGTATGATTTATAATTTGATGATTATTATCTAATAATGAAAATAACATGGCCCTTGCCTCCAGATAAGCAGTTAAAATTTTCAGCATGATGCATCCTTTTTGATTTTTGAGAAAATTGTCTACTTCCATACCTGTGCTTTATCATTGTCAAACCCTCCTTTTAAAAGGGGGGGGGAGAGCCAATTCATAAATTTAAATTTTGAAATGTAAAACAAACACAATAACTTAACATAATTGACAAGAATTTCACATATTGAAAAAAAGTGCAATATTTTTCCCTTTAAGTTCTAAATGCTAGCAATGAGCTCTGTCATTGAAAACTGCACAAGAGGCTAAAAATAACCTTATTTGTTTTTGAAATTTCTTGGTCTTGACTCCCTGCCATCCCGGCTCGCTTTACACCCTTACATTTGGGAGCTGTTGCTCAGTCTAGAATGTGTTGGACTACAACTTTTCAGCCTGCAAAGTTGTCAAGGATGATGGGAATAGCACAACAACAGGGTGACAACAAGAATAGTTTAGTTTTCGCTGGTTAGTCACTTTCTAGCATTCCAAACATAAATCATTGCCCTCTTTAGCTGGTATTGCTATGGACTGAAGTTGAGAGTATCTGCATTTAAAGCATTTACAGTGGTACCTTGTGCAAAGGAATTAATTCGTTTCAAATGAAATTATGTTAAGAAAATTTTCCTTTATACAGATTTTCCATAGGAATGCATTGAAAACAGCAGTCCCTAATTGTGATCATTTTTATGTTTTATGGATTTGCCCCATAGATGATTCTGTTAAGCAATTTTCCCCCATCTCCGGAATTTTTATGTTGCACAGATTTTATGTTATACGAGGGTCCACTGTATATATCAGGTGGTTCTTACCAGTAACAGAACAGGCAATGTCATAGGCATTTTGGGGCAGCTAGCATCAAGTCTTCCACGGTACTGTACATGTTGAAGGACTAACCTAGCCGTGAAGTGGCCCATTCATCAAACAAGACTAACCATGTTTAAATCATTTCAGTTTGTGTTAACTCAGTTCTTTCCTTCTTTCTGCAGTGTCCTCTTGTGTATTGCCAGCGTTAAGGTGCTACAGAAGCCGTATTTTGCACCCATGGCTGAGAAGAAGGCAGGCATCAACGCTTCTCCTGAGAGAAGGCCCGTCTTGGTGTCATCGGGTTCCTCTTCTACTGAACTCTCCACGACCGGATCCTCTGACCTGCAGCCCTTTTCTCTGGGCCGTGGCTTGTCAACCGGCAACCTTTCTTCCTACACGGTGCCCGTACGTCTAGATGTCCTCTACTTCCTTTTGAACAGCGCTGCCAAGGGGGCTCAGAATGCCCTGCCTCCTCTCCCTGCCCAGGGAGGGCAAGTGCCTATGTCCACATGCCATGGGCCAGCTGTTTATCCGTCCGGGACAAGCTGCTGCAGCGGCTGCCATGGGGTGCCAAGCTGTATGAGCACCCAGCAGCACGTTGGGACCCACCATTTTGTACCAGCCCAGGGAAGTTACAGCGGGCATGGAGGATCGAGCGCTGGAGTCCCAGGAAGGCAGGATGGTGGGCACCATTGGGTCAGCACCACCCAACAGAGTGACGGGAGGAGCCGGTCTGACTGGAACAGGGATCAGTCCCCCACGGGGTGGAAGGACAACCCAAGATGGGGCGGAAGAGGGCAAGGAAACAGGAGCGGAAACAGCTGGCAGGGGAGGCCACCAATTAGTGGAAGATCTTATGGGGACAGAAGACAAGGTGCCGGAGGCTCTGCACCCTGGAACTCAGGATCCCAGGGTTGGAGGAGAGAAGGGCCATCATTTGGCTCCAACGCCGGCAGCAATCCTAGAAACCAAGAAGGGAATCGTCGCCAGATGTCGTGGGACATCCCAGAAGCCAAACGACGTTCAGACGGTGCTGGGATGGGATGGCAGAAAAGCCAAGAGTCGCAAGAGACGGCGCCGGGCAAGATTGGCTCAGCCAACCAAGTGGCCCAGGGTGGTGAGGAAGACTGGGAGGTGGATTATAAGAGTGAGCCAGCCACCTCTGCTGCTGCTGCTACTCCTGCTTCTGGGACTGCCTCTGGCCAAGAGGACCAAGGACCTGAAGCAGGCCAAAATGGGAAGGACAAATGTGCTGCGTCCACAGGGCCGCCTACATGGGGGCTGTTGACCTCTCCTCTTCCAGAACTGGCCCTCAAAGATCAAGGGTCGGCTGCTGGAGGGAAGGAGCCTGGTGGATCGCATGCTGATCACAGCAAGAACAGTGGGTTTGTCAGCTACTTGAAGAACCTTTATTCTGACCTGCCGGTGAAATCCAGCCCCGAAAGCTCCACAGACCTGATCATCGACACGGATGTGGAGTCGTCCAAGCCCAGTGAAGAAGAGTCATCTCCAAAGAGTGTGGCTGAAGCCGTCTGCAAGTAGTTTGTGGGTAGGATGGTAGCAGCACACTTCCTGTTAACTAGGTTGTGGCTCTTTCTCCTTGTCCTGCCTGTGAGCGATTATAATGTTTTTGTTTGTGTTGACAGTGAAAATGGCAGCCAGATGCAACTTTGAAAGAAAATAAAGATTTCTCTGAATCCTTGGTTACGTTGATGCCCCTGTTAAAGTTGGCCTCCCTTGGCCATTCGTTGTGGTGGCCATCTTTTCCTCAATTTTTTCCTCGAATTAGAAAACTCTAGAGAAGCACCGTGCCAAGAGAACGCACCATTTCTGATACCGGTGTGGAAGAAATAACTTGTTTGGACAGGCCTTCCTTTAAAAACAGAGCACATGGGATACAGAGCATGTGGAAAAGATGGTTCCAGACCAGCCTTCTCCCTGATGTGTGAATTTTCCAGATTTCGGAAAGATGTTTAATGTGGGAACAGCTACCATTCAATGGCCTGTCACTGTGAGTTCAAAATGGCACCATCCCGAGAATTATAGACAACTGGAGACCACTTCCGAGAACTTACTGCAGATACCATATTAGAGAGTTGATCTAGGTGTATTCACTTAGTTGTTTAAAAGCCCTTGTGTTAGAACTGTTTTTTGGAAAGTTTTAGGAAATGTTGCTCTATATATCAGGATGTAAAGAACAAAGATTGACTTGGAGACCCAAGAAAAAGAACTCCAGTGGAAGATCTAGAGTTGAAATATATTACTTTTTCAAGATCACTGGTTTTCTGGGCATGGCTTTCCATCCTGTTCACAAAGTGGCAGCTTCTATCCCATGGTTTACTTGTAACTTGTTCATCTTGCAATAAAAACGGTACCAGTTTAAGCAGCATGGGCTGTTTTATTGAACACAGGAGATACAGTGTTATTTACCTGGGGTGGGTGAGCTGAAGTTGTCATGTTTTCCTTTTTTGCCCCAATTTTAGTTTTACACACTGACACCAGAGTCAACACCCTTGAATTTAATACTGTCTGTTAAAATGGATGTATGAGGAAAAAAAAAAAGGGGGCGATAGGTAAAGACATAGACATTGTCAACATTTCCTGGAAGTCCTTTGCAATCCACCTTCATCATTTTTTCTAAGTCTTGTGCTGTAAAGCTTTGGTCCCCATAATGAGATGTAGAAACTTGATCCTTTAAAGTGACATTAATGACATTTGAGGGTGGCGGTTTCTCCACTTGTCACTGAATTAAAAAACACCTATAGTAGGCAAAAAGTGACTATTATCCCGGTCTGACTACCATTATCTGCACATCTTAATATAATGCATACTGTGTTTTTGGGCAGTCACGTAACATTTGTGTGCCCGAACGACAGGGGAGTGCCCGGACGACAGGGGAGTATTTTACTTCTCTATGTCCATCCCGACTTGCTTACTGTGCATTTTTTCTCCTTGTGGCGAATACCTGCGTTGCAGCCAGGTAGCAGTTTTTCTTCTTAAAATCCATTGTAATTGCAGGTGGAAAGCCAGTAAAAATTGTGCCGGCATGCCGGTATGCCACCAATTCAGTAGCCTAAACAATTACCAAGGCAGAACTACAGGAAGTGGCAGAAAAAGGGGTATGAATCTAATTGGTGCGAATTTTCTGGGGTCGCACCTCATTTCAGGCATTAAAAACTGCACATCATTAACAGAAGTATTTTAACACAACAACTTATGGTGGTACAAAATGCTGCAGTTAAAGTGCACTTCCTGGGAACGTGGTCGGCCAGGGTACCAAAATACTGATCTTCGGAGTGAAGGCATGATCTTTTGCTACGCAGTCTTTCGCAGCAAAAAGAGCAGCAAAATCGTCATGAGACTGGGCCCTTGTTCACTGTTTTAGCCCCCTTTGCATCTTGTTGGCCTCAAGAGCTAAGAGATGTGGGCTGCGAGGATAAAGTGACTCACTGGTTTAGGCGATCTAGCTGTGGAGCCTTTGTCAAGGGATGGGGCAGATTATGCTGTAGTATCCATAGGGGTCCCTTCCAGCTCTACAGTTTGATGATAATGAGAACTGCATATTTTTCATGAGTATTGCTGGTTTAATAACCCAGCAAGGGGGTTGAAAACTCCACAAGAGTTGAGGTTAGGTGGCACAGAATGACCATTTAGAGTAGGTAGCCCCAGTTTAGTGAGTTTTTACAAATACATATATTTTTAAAAGCTTCAAAGAAATATAACCTGCTGTTTCCATCTTGTGGCTAAATACGGCCACTGCACCCTAGTATGCCCGATGAATAGAGATGGGCACGAATAAAAAAATGACGTTTCATTTGTTGTTTGGAGGGTCCATTTCAGTTTGTTTTCGTTTTTGTGAATTTTTGCAAAAAAATCGTTTTCGTTTTCATTTCGTTACCGTTTTGTTACCGTTTATTTTAAATTTTGTGATTTTTTTAAACATTTAAAGCAGTTCACTGTATTGCAGTAACGAAAACGAAATGCACGACAAAATTTCCAGTGTTTCTGTTCGTTTCGTTTCATTTTGGAGACAAAATTTGTTTGTCATTTCGTTGCGTAACGAAATGAAAAAACGGAAACGAAAAAATGTTCATTTCGTGCCCATCTCTACCGATGAAAATAAGGATGTCATGGTTCCTCCTCATTAGCAGCAGTGAAACAAGGTTTTCAGTCCAGAGCAAGCATCTGCAATACAGTTCTGGTGGCGGGTTTTCTCCCAGGGGAGCATCTCATGGAGGGAGACACCATTTGTCTTCATGGGATTGGTTGTTTCCAGGCAGAGGACCCTACAGCGTGTGGGGCACAGGGATTACCCGTGTCCCACACATCTGGCTATTCGTGTTTCATTTCAGAACTCGCCACCTGCCCCATCTTCTGGCATCCGGCTTGATTCAGGAGCTTGGTTGTACTCTATCTGGTTTCCACTAGATCAGTGGTTCTCAACCTGTGGGTTCCCAGATGTTCCTGGACTGCAACTCCCAGAAGTCTCCATCACTAGCTGAGCTGGCCAGGATTTCTGGGAGTTGCAGTCCAGGAGCATCTGGGGACCCACAGGTTGAGAACCACTGCACAACCTGAGGACCCACAGGTTGAGAACCACTGCACATATGGGGACCAAATGCTATGATTCCTTAGGCCTGGGGTTGCGTTACTCTGATAGATATATCCAATGATGGTGCCTAGAGATGGGCACGAATAAAAAAAAAATGGCATTTCGTTTGTCATTTGGAGGGTCCGTTTCGGTTCATTCCCGTTTTTCGTGAATTTTTGCAAAAAATTTGTTTTCATTTTCGTTTGTTTTGTTACCATTTTGTTACCATTTATTTCAATTTTTTGTGATTTTTTTTAGGATTTTAAGCAATTCACTCATTGCAGAAACGGAAACGAAATGCACGACAAAATCTCCCGTGTTTCTGTTCGTTTCGTTTCATTTTAGAGACAAAATTTGTTTGTCGTTTCGTTACGTGACCAAACGAAAAAATGAAAATGGAAATGAAAAATTGTTCATTTCGTGCCCATCTCTAATGGTGCCTTATAGCAAAATCCAGTAGTGATCCCAACTACCATCGTGCTGTTTTTCTACTGACATAAGAGGAGGACAATAAATATTTAATGCTGATGCATTTTTGTTTATGAGGTTCCATGTCTTCCCAGTGCAGCAGCTTCCTGATTCATTGGTCTATAAAAGCTCATCCCTCATCAGGAGGCTGGCTGATGGAAATTGTAGTCCAACTCACCTGGAAGTTTCCAGATTTGAGATAAGGCTGGTGGAAACTCTTCTCAAACAGAAACTGAGGTGCAGAAACACCATACATGCTTATGTTCCTTATAGATGGCCTGGCATACTTTGGGTATTGCCCTTCAGCACCTATCCCATGCAAATGACCCTAAGTAAAAATTTGTTGTTACATGGTGCCAAGTTGTCTCCAGTGTCATGACCAGCCCGTGATCTCCAAAATGTCCTGGCCTTCACAGCCCCGCTTCGCTCCTACCCACTCAGGCCCATGGCTTCCTATAGGCAACCAGTCCATCGCATATTTGGTTTTCCTCATTTCCTGCTGCCTTCGCCTCTTCCTAACATTATTGTCCTTTCTAGAGAATCTGGCCTTCTCAGGATGTGCCCCAAAGGAGGCCAGCCTCAACTTCAACATACCTGCCTCCAGAAAGGAGCCAGAGCTCTCTGTTGTTTTGATCCTCTGTTTTGTCCTATCTCTATTGTTAGATCGTGATTCCCAGTCTCCTGTTCTTTTGCTACCTTTCTATGGAGCAGGACAGGTCAGGTCACCTGTCCCTCTAGGACAGGTCACCTGTCCCTCTAGGACAGGTCTAGTTATGAATCGGGTTTAGGCTTTCCTATCTTCAGTTTAACTTCCTTCACAGAGGCTAGCAGTCCTTTATTATGGAACCAATGGCCAGTATGTCTGGGCAAACGAGAGGAACCTTAATAGACAATCTTGAACGTGTCCAGAGGAGGGTGATTGAGGGTCTGGAAGAAATGACTTATGAGGAGCCGCTTAGGGAGCTGGGAATGTTTAGCCTTTCAAAAAGAAAGATGAGGGGGGTGGAGATATGATAGCTATGTTTAAATATATGAAGGGATGTCACATTGAAGAAGGGACTGGTTTGTTTTCCATGGCTTCAGAGATCAGGACACGAGGAAATGGTTTCAAACTACAAGGAAAAGAGATTCCATTTGAACATCAGGAAGTACTTCATGACATTTAGAGCTGTTCGGCAGTGGAATATGCTGCCACAAAGGGTGGTGGAGTCTCCTTCTTTAGAGGTTTTTAAGCAGAGGCTAGATGGCCATCTGTCGGGAGCACTGTGATGGGGGTTCCTGCATGGCAGGGGGTTGTACTAGATGGCCCTTGAGGTCTCTTCCAACTCTATGATTCTCTGATTCTAGTTTTTCTTCTTCTATATTATAGACACTGGCAGCACTGTATATGGGAAGTGCTTCTGTATTTGTTTGTTTGTTTGTTACCCGAGGAAGCCTTGACACGGGCCCAGACCTGGCTGGAGGGCAGGAGAGTCAGCAGCTTTGTGTTCCAGCCAGAGAACACTCCAGAGGCTGCCTGCTGTCTGTGCACATTTGCTTTCTGGAAGTGGCAGTTCTTTTGTCTGTCTCTCCCTCTCTCTCCCTCTGCCCCCCTTCCATCTCCATCATTGGTCATTTTCAGTAAGGTACAGATGAGATATCAGGCAAAGTCAGCAACATGTCACAGTTGGAGGTGTTTGGGAAAGAGGCCCGGAGAAGGGAGAAGAGACACGGGTTTGGAAGGTGGCTTCCCAGGTCGTGGAGGTGAGACTCAATCGCTCACAGTGTGGCTTGGAAGGAGGGGGAGGAGGAGAAGGAGGTGGTGGTGGTGTGTGCGTTTGTGTGTGTGCGTGCATGTGTGCAGAGGATGGACCCTGGTCAGAAAGTGCTGTGAAGATGGCAAGCAGGGATTGGAAACGGGGATCCGTTGTGCCGCAAAATATCCATCCCAGGGAGTTTAGTCAGATGAGCAGGTCTTTTATGTTGCTAACAGCTTTTGATGCCTGGTGCAAGACCAAAACATCCCCAAATACTTTGAGTTACAAAAGGGGGAGGATGCAACTGTGGAATGCTCCCGGTGAAATCCAGTTTGACTTGGCTGGTCAAGGACGATGGGGGTGGTCGCTCGACAACATTGAGAGGGCCATCCTGTTCCCATCGACAGACCCCAGAGCACAACTGAGCCCAGTGCTGCGAAAATGTGTGACCATCCACATGTTTATTAGACTCCCATCATCCTTCACCTGGAGAGCCAATGGTAAGGAATAAGGGGAGTTCCAGACCTATGGCCTCTAGAAGACCATTATGGATGAGGAATGAGTGGTCCTGACAGGGCTCAGTATTTTTTCGCTGCACGCTTGGGATGGAGAAAATTGGTTATCTATGGTGGTTGATACATCAAGGTGCGCTAGGAGGCCCTCTTGTCTCATTGCCTTCCTTGAGAAGTCTGTTTTGGCCACGGTGACGAAAGAAGAAACATTGAGCTTGGTAGACATTTCCGCTGATCCCTCGGGTGGAATACAGTGGTACCCCGACTTAAGAACAGCTTGACTTAAGAGCGGAAAAATTTTGGCGTGTTAACTGCCGCCTTACACATTTTAGATATGGTCTGCCCAACTTACCTTTTTTCATTTTTTATTATTTAACTTATTTTTTCAATTTTTAGATAGGTACCCTGACTTAAGAGTAGTTCGACTTAAGAGCATTCATTCAGAACAGATTAAATTCGTAAATTGAGGTACCACTGTACTTCCACATTCTTGCACAGCTGCGGTATGGCAAACGGACCTGCTGCTATCATGTTGCTAGACAACGTTTTGATGTTCGCACCCTCTCAGCAAGAGTCAAGATGGAAATCAGCCTTTCTGCTTGCATCCAGGTAGCAGAGACTGGGAGACAGTATAAACACGGACACGTGGCCAGGTGTTGAATTTATTATAATACATTTCTTGTGACAGTGGCTGGTTCTAAAGAGTCCTTTTAACCCCGAAGTGTAGGGGGCAAGTTTGAATGTCCCTGTGGTTATTACGCAGCTCCTATGGCCAGCCTCCCCCCAAAAGACGCAGGTCAGAAAATGCAGGCAAATGGATCAATCAAGTGCGACAAAGGAAGAGCAGGTCTTTTGTAAAGCTAATGGCTCTTTGAAGGACCTGTTGAGTGATGGGACCAATGCCTTGACTTGTGCTTTCGAAATTTTGAAATACAACATTCAAAAGACCAAAAAAGAAAAGGATTGCAACGCTGCAATGAGCAAAAATTGGCACTCATTCCGCAACAACCCTTACTTCACAGTCTCTCGTCTCGGAAGGAGAACCGAGACAAGCTGATTCCCGAGGCCAGGGAGAGGTATGGCTTATCACGCTTAAATCCCAGTTCAGGGGGCGTGGTTGGGACGAACTCCCATCGTCACGCAGTGGACGTGAGGTAACATTTTTTCGTACCGGTCCCAAGCGGGACGGCAAAGAGCGATGAGAGGGACGTGAAGTAACGGCCTTTCTCTCCCTTCCAACCACAGCCTTTGCAGGAGTCATTAAAGGCAGCCTAGAAATGTCTTCCACTCTCTCATAACTGCTAAACCCTATTATTGTCCCACCTTACTTACCCCCCCTCCCAAATTAGGAAAGAATGTACAGCTTCATGGGCGGGGGCCTGTTCTGCGCCTCCGTGGCGAATGTCCTTCTGGCAGTATCCACCGTGACAGACTACTGGATGCAGTGCCGGCTCACTGGCGCCGTCACTCATCAGGGGCTGTGGCGGTACTGCTTCCCTGGAAGATGCTACATGCAGATGGAAAGGCTGGGTAAGTGGGTCTGGTGGACGAAGAGGCATGTGTGTGGGGGGGCACACAGCAGCTGGGGGCAAGTCTTAGAGGAGAAGCATGGGAGGCAGCTTGTCTCTTATCCTGATGTATCATCAAGGTGGATCTTACAACATATCATCAAGTTTGAATTGACCTATGGTGGCCCTGGGGCGTGGTGGCTCAGTGGACTAAGGCCTCCGAGAACTGTCGGCTGCAAAGCCGGCAGCTCGGCGGTTCAAATCCCGGGTGTCACGCAGTGGAGCGAGCTCCCGCTGATCACCCCAGCTCCTGCCAACCTAACAGTTTGAAAGCATGTCAATGCAAGTAGATAAATAGGTACCACTGTAAAAAGCAGGAAGGTAAAATAGTGTTTCAGCCACGCCGGCCATGTGGCCATGTACTTGCACAACACTGGCTCTTCAGCTTGAATATGGAGATGAGCATCGCCCCTGGAGTTGGACACGACTAGCACGCATTGGCAGGAGCTGGGGTGATTAGCGGGAGCTCGCTCTGCTGCGTGGCACCCGGGATTTGAACCGCCGAGCTGCCGACTTTGCAGTCAACAGTTTCAGAGCCTTAGTCCTCTGAGCCACTACATCCCCCTTGTGTGATTGCATTGACACTATTGTTTTCAATGTTAGTTTCGATCCCTCATAACTTTTACATATAACTTTTGCTCTCTCTTTAACTGCTCATGTTCTCTTGTAGCTTTGATGTTGTCTTTTAATTCTATAAGATGTCCCTCAATTCCCTGTTCTCAAACTTGAATATATCTCAATTGGGGCTAATCACTGTAAGCCAACTTGGGTCCTTTTCCAAGGAGAAAGGCGGGGTAAAAACACTCTAAATAAATAAATAAATAAATAAATAAATCTGGCTGCTACCCACAGGGGTGCCATGAGATGGATAAAAGAGGGCATCTGAACGCTACCCACCAGCTTGCAAATAACCAGTGACAGAGAAGTACCTGGAACAACATTGCGTTACATTTAACAGAAGATTGTGTCATCTTTTCCCCAGCATGACGGTCACCCTTTTGGTTACTTGAGTAGTTAAGGGGGCATGGGTCTTTCCACCATATGGTAGAGGAGGAACAAGATTAGGTGGGTGGAGAGTGTACATGTGAGCGCAGGAGTTAAGATTTTTTAAAAATGCTCAAAAGTAACTTTTGAGATAATTATGAGCCCACTGGTTCTAAGGCGGGAGAAAATCGGGATACCCCCAAAAGTAACCAGTTGTATGTGTTGGGTTGGCCCTTGAAGGAAAAAATGGTAACTGATTACTTCTCAAGAGTAAAATGGGAAGCCATACTCAGCTAGCCCGGGGTGGGTTGTGTTCCTTTTTGGTAGCAATTAATAATCCATGATTGGTAGCAATTAAGAATCATTGAAACAGCAGAAATGGCCAAACTGTCAGAATGGTTAGAGACATCACGGAAACAGAAGCATCAGGAAAGTTGGGAAAAGTTTTATTTGTGGTTTTTTTTTAAAAAAAAAAGATAATTGTTCAAAAAAACAAATAAATCAAGAGTTTTCATTTGAAATATGTCAACAGCCAGAAACTATTGTGTAACATATACTATTGATATAAGTCCTAACTGATACGTATATATATATATATATATATCTTCTTACCCAGAAAATAAATAAATTTAAAATTTTAAAATAATAATAATAATAATAATAATAATAATAATAATAATAATAATAATAATAATAATAATAATAATAATAATCCATGGCTCTTGCTCCCTTCTGCTGCTTCTCTCTAAGCTGCTGTCTCAGCCTTACTCCCGCCGGCCTACAGGAATGCCATCCGGGCTTTCATGATTCTCTCCGCCCTCTCTTGTTTTGCTGGCATCATCACGGGAATCCTCTCTTTCGCCCAGTTCTCCACTTTCAAGCGCTTCAACCGCTCCTTTGCCGCCAGCATGCTCTTCTTCGTCTCCAGTAAGTGGCTGCGCATTCTTGATCAGAGCACAAGCATGAAAGGACGCTTTTACACGACCCCTAAGATCCGCTGGCAACTTAAATGCGGACCAGAGATCGTGGGGGTTTGTTCTTCTTTCTGTGTTCCCACCCCTCCGCACTCCTTTGCTCCTGTCTGCGTGAGGGGAGGGAGGAAAAAAGGGAGAAAAGAATGCAGGCTCACCTCCGCTTTGCCCTCGGGAGCTGCTCTGGAAAGCATTCCAGTCTCTTAAAGGGGCGGGGGGCAAAAACAAAAACAAAAAACAAACACAAGGCGAGGAGAGCCCGGCACTCACTGCTTTGCAATCCGCATCAGAAATTTTTCACCTTCGGAGACCAGGTACTAGGAAAATGCGCTGGGACGCGCTTAGGTGGGCGTGGTTGTACTTAATTTTTTTAAAAGTCCAGAGCTGGTGGGAAAACAATTTTAAGTTCTGCATCGGGGAGTCCTTCGCCTCAGATTTTAGGGGTCGTGTAAAAGCGCCCAAAGATACAGTGGTACCTCAGCTTACGAATTTAATCCGTTCCGAATGCATGCTCTTAAGTCAAAGTACTCTTAAGTCAGGGTACCTATCTAAAAAATTGAAAAAATAAGTTAAAAATGAAAAAAAATTGTAAGTCGAGCAGACCATATCTAAAATTTGTAAGGCGGCAGTTAAAACACCAACAGTTTTTTGCTCTTAAGTAAAATTGCTCTTAAGTCGAGCTGCTCTTAAGTCGGGGTACCACTGTACTTGTAACTGTTGGTCTTGGATGCTGATCAGACAAAGGCACCTTATGGCTGCCTGAAGAGGGCTTCCATGGAATTTGGAATATTTCAGGAGTGGTTTTACAGTGGCCGTCTCCCAGTGGGTTTCAGGGCAGAGCAGGGTGTTGAACAAGGGTCTCCTCAGTTTCACACACCTGAAACTCTCTCCGTTATGCACCACTCACTTTTGTTAATCATATTTAGAGGTGGAGACAAATCAGAAAAAAATGGTGATTTGTTTCGATTTGTGATTTGTCAAGGCCAACGAATCACAAAAACAAATGTATGGATTTGCCTTCCCCTTTATGAATCGAATCTATTTGTAAATTTGTTCTTTTTCTTTAAAGCCCTCTAAAATTGCTTTCAAGGCACCTAGGGACACCATATTTGCATAGAAGCTCCCCATAAGCCCTGCAAGTTTGGTGAAGACTGGGTTTCAGACATCTGAGGTATACATCCACAAAGTGTTTCCCGCCAGGAAAGTGCCCTTGAGCAACTGGCTTGGGGAATCCTAACTTTCACCAAACTTAGTGCGATTGTAGAAAACAGCCACGGAACGTATTCTTGAAAATTTGGTTTCTCGAGAGAGCTTGGAGGACAAAGAATCAGAAAATCAAAAATCACTAAAACTGAGCAAACCATGAGCCAACTACCTGGAACTGAACCCCAGGTCATGAGCACAGTCTTAGCTGCAGTACTGTACAAGCATTTAACCACTGTGCCACAAGGTTCTGAAATGAATGAATGAATGAATGAATGAATGAATGAATGGTGGTTGTAGGTTAGGAGGAAAAGTTTCAGACTAATAAGCTCTACCTTTTTGCTTTCTTTTTCTTCCTCTCTCTTGTCTCTTCCACCCAGCACTATTCATCCTTCTAGCGTTGGGAATTTATACCGGCATCACCGTCAACTTCCTGGACAAACGGTTTGGCGAGTGGCGCTTCTCCTGGTCCTACATCTTGGGTTGGGTTGCCCTCTTGATGACTTTCTTTGCAGGTAGTAGCACAACACGATGCTGTCTTGAATAAGAATAAAATAATAATCAAGGACCACCAAGTCCATTCTGACTTTTCAAGGTTTTGCAGGTAGAGAATACTCAGAAGTGGCTGACCAGTACCTTCTTCTAGGGTGCCCTGGGACCATGCAGCTTGCCCAAGGCCACCTAGGCATGCTTTTCTCTCTAAGCTGCTATCTCTGAAGCCAGACACTTAAACCACTGAGCTATCCAGCTAGCTCCTTCCCCAACATTCTTATTATTCTTGAACCAGCCCTGGAATCAAAGCTAGTGATGTTGGCTGTGAGATGTTGGGAGTTGTCCAATATGCTAACTGATTTTTCCAGCTTTGTTCTTGACAACAGGAGATGATATCGCTCCTAAGATTAAATGAATCTCTGACTGTGAGCCATTTAAGTCAAGACTGAGCTAAAGAAACAAAGAAACTGGGGGCTGCCACAGGAAGTGGAACTGGGTTAGCAATATTTAGCAGAAGGTTTCTCTGCAAAGCAGTCTGCTTTGATAGCTCAGGGGTTTAGTTATCTGGCTACAGAGGCAGAGGTTGCGACTGGGAGTTCTATTCCACACTGTGCCTCTTGTGGGCAAAGCCAGCCTGTGTAGCTTTGGGTATGCTCCACAGTCCCAGGATATCACCCAGAAAAAGGGAATAATGAAACACTAGTGAGTATTGGAGCCTCGTGGCGCAGTGGTTAAATACCTGTACTGTAGCTAAAAGTGTGCTCACCACCTGGGGTTCAATCCCAGGTAGCAGGCTCAAGGTTCACTCAGCCTTCCATCCTTCCAAGGTCGGTAAAATGAGTACCCAGGTTCCTGGGGGTGGGGGGAGTGTGTAGCCTGCATAATGTGATTAAAACTGTAAACCGCCCAGAGACTACTTGAAGTGGTGTGGGGCGGTATATAAGCAGAACACTTTTTATTTTATACCTTGAAATATCTGAGAAGGGTTACCATAAATCAGAATTGACTTGGTGGAGCAACATCATTTTTATACCTTGCAAAAATTACAAACTTCCCAACCGTGGTAATGACATTTTATTTTAAGCTGTGAAACTGTTTACTTAATTTAGTTGTTAGTGACATGAATAACCCCTACATTCTTTCTGTGGTGCCAGGCAGCATTCATAAGTCACTGCTGTGGCTCATGCAATTTCACATACTCCAAAGTCAAATTCCACTAGGATCCTGGCATCTCATTTCATTTCACTGTGTGTATTTGTTTGAACATGATCATGCTCAGGTTATTTATTTTAAAACTAAAAAAAAGCTAGCTTTGTGGTGTTGAAAGGATGGTTACCTTTTCACTGATTTTATTGATAATTCTACAAAAGTTCTCTCCTAAAAAGAGGTGTGACCTTTTATTGCCTTGATTTTTTTTTAATCTGGTCTGATCTGCAGGTATATTCTACATGTGTGCCTACAGGATTCATGAATGCCAGCAACTGTCTGGAAACTGCTAAGATCACAGGATCTGCCAACGTTTGCAAGACCTATGAAGTCTTAAGTGAAAATATTATCTTTGAAAAAAACACTATGCAACCAGTGAGGGAGGGGAGAAACACATCCCTTGATTCAGTGATGGCGAACCTATGCCACGGGTGCCAAAGGTGGCACTCGGAGCCCTTTCTGTGGGCACCCGACATCGCCCCTTCATAGCCACCTGTATACAGGTTAAATTACTGTATTGGCACTTTGCAAAAAAAAAAAGTGGATTTTGAATTCCAGTTTGGGCACTAGGTCTCTAAAAGGTTCGCCATCACTGCCTTGATTGGATCCCAATGCAGGTGGAAGTGAAGAACATAACCAGGAAATCTGCAGTTGAAATGCTATCCCATCCATTATACTCACTGGAAAAATTTTTCTTTGTCCCCATTATCTTGAAAGGACAATTAATGAGACCCATTTACCTTGCAGGGTTGTTGTAAGGAGTAAGCATAATGGGATGTGTGTGAACCCTTGGGAGAAGCAACTGTCCAGAATGGAAACAAAAATGTTTGGGGTCGGGGGTGGGGGGGTGGGGGAGAAAGCCAGTGATTTGCCCTGAAGGTTTGATCCATTAAGACAGGCATGTCCAAACTTTGGCCCTCCAGATGTTTTGGACCACAACTCCCACAGTCCTTTGCCATTGGAAATACAGGCTTGGAATTCTGGGAGTTGTGGTCCAAAACATCAGGAGGGCCAAAGTTTGGTCATGCCTGCATTAAGAAGATAGGATCTCAAAGGGTTCTCATTGCTCAGCATCCTCTCTTCCCATCCTAGCTGCTGTGGAACCTCCAAATTATCATCAATGTTCCCCATCATCACCATCTTGCTAGCAGCGCAAGGCACAAGGAGTGCAGCCAGAACCGGGACAAATTTACACAGACGAAAGTGCTTCTGAATAAAGTTGTAGGGTCATAGAATAACGGGAGTTGGAAGGGAACTTCAAGTCCATTGGCTCCAACCCCCTGCTCAGTTCAGGAACCAAAATCAAAGCAGACCTGATGTGGGATTGTCCATCGTTCTCTTGAATGCTTCCAGGGTTGAAGTGCTCATCACCTCCTGAGGTTATCGGCTCTGTTGTCGTACTCCTCTAACAGTTAAGGGGTTAACTGTCCCAGTATTGTTGTCCTGTTATTTATTGTTGATTTTAATTTTGCTGTAAACCGCCCAGAGTTCCTCTTGGAAGATGGGCGGTATAGAAATGAAACAAACAAACAAATAAATAATAAATAAATAACTCAGCTAACTTAAGCCTCTTCTATATACAACATCTGTTCCACCATTTGTTTTAGATTCTGTGTTGACTGTATTTTTCATGAGGTCCAGAAGACATTATTGTAATCTTGCTCTGTATTAGTCCCCCCCACCCCAGCATTAGTTGGCTGATTGGTTGATTGGCTAATTGGTTGGCTAGTTGATTTTTTTTTTGGGGGGCATGGGGCTGGAATTTAATGTTATGGCACTATTTAGCAGTTCAGTTCAGCATTGAAGCTAGTAAGTCTCCATGTTGCCCTCATCTATAAGCTGCTTCTGCTCTGAATTCTTTTTTTAAAAAAAGAACACCCCCCATCTCATATTTTGGGCACAGCACGCGCATGCACGCACGTGCGCATGCACACACACACACACACACACACACACACACAGAGCAAGCAAGAGAGAGACCTCTCACATTGTCCTTGTGCATTGTCCTTTTGCCCTGGAATATGCTGCCACGGAGGGTAGTGGAGTCTCCTTCTTTGGAGATTTTTAACCAGAGGCAGCGGGATGGATGGGATGGCCCTTGAGGTGTCTTCCAACTCTATGATTCTACGACTGCCTTCCTGGTCAAGTGAACCTGTATTCATTGTAATCTTCAGCACAGACAGAAGATGGTATGTGGAAGAGAGTTGAAATGCGCTAAAGCACCTTAGCGCTAGACAGTTCATACGTTGCTAATTCCGGTAATCATGTGACTCCACAGCCACATCACCAAGTGATGGATAAGAAGTGAAAAGGACGAAGTTACTGCACCCGGAAGAATTCTACCACCTGAGCCATTTAGATAAGAACTATTTCGTTCCGTTTTCTGGTACAAAGTCTAACTTAAAAGGTGCCACACCAGTAACCCTCTCATCCCTCACACACACAATCACCCAGCTATTAAGATCAGTTTGAAGTTATTTTTGGAGAATCCTTATGGTACTGTAGTGTACTGGAGTTTTGTGAAGGGAAGAGAAATGTTAAAAGCTGTAACCACTGGCAGGGGACAAAATGTGACATTCTAAAACCTTGGGCACTCAAGTTTAGCAAAGATCCCTGGGTTTTTAAATGTTTACTCTATGTTTTGTTGTTTTATATTTGATTGTAATTTTTTGTCTATCTGGCGCATGTCGCTCACTGTAAGCCGCTTAGAGTTCCGCAAGGAAGATAAGTGGGGTATAAATATAATAAATAAATAAATGAATAAATTAAGGAAGTGGTGAATTCAGGGGTTGCTAGCCACAGATGCTTGGGGGGGAAATAGCTAAACATATTCTGCACAAGAGGTGCCGTTATCTAGATGCAAAGCAAAGGATTAGATAAACATGGCCAGCAACAGGCAAAATGGATGCCTTTGCATGGAACAAGTCGATATGAGGACTGCCAGCAATGGTTTTACAACTGAGAGTGCATGGACCAGAAATTGCACCTGCATCATCTCGCTTTTTCCCACTGGTCCTTAATCGTCCATTTCCCCCTTGTCACTGGAAAAGAACTGATTGAGAAGATTCCCATTGAAGGACTACCAACGAAGGAAGAAGGGCCATGATCAGCAGAATCGGGGGGAGGGGGCAATTTCCCCTTTGCAGACCTCCCTAGGGCAGTGATGGCAAACCTTTTAGAGACCGAGTGCCCAAGCTGTGATTCAAAATCCACTTTTTTTTTTGCAAAGTGCCAATACAGTAATTTAACCTGTATACAGGTGGCTATGAAGGGGCGATGTCGGGTGCCCACAGAAAGGGCTCCGAGGGCCACCTTTGGCACCCATGCCATAGGTTCGCCAACACTGCCCTAGGACCTATCTTCATCTAAATCTGTAGAGATTATACATATAAACATGGCCAACAGCTTCCCGCACTGTAAGTAGAAAGAATTGTGTTGCGAGAGCCCCTCCCCCCCCGAAAAAACAAAACCCTTTGAACTCCGTCACAGACACAGAGTGGAGAGCGCAGCTGAATGGTCCAAAAGAGGTGGCAGTCTGGTGGAGCCTGTGATTTTGCAGAATGTTTTTTTCCTGAAGAAAAACTGTACAATGCTAAAAAAAAAAAACCTTCTGGATTGGTTTGGAGGCAACAGCAGGAGGCTATGTGGAAGACATTCTCTTACATGGGCTTCCAAGGACAATGCTGGCTCTCGTTTCTCAATATTTCATATAGACAAATACAACAGCATATGGAAACTTTGAGTTAAAATGTGTCTTTCATTTTGTCCTGTCTCTGTATGTGAGAATGGTGTGTTTCCCTTTCAGGGGTGCAATATGTGAGCAGCTAGAAGTCTGGAGGAAATAATTTCCTTAGCATTAATCTAATTTGTGGAGGCTTCTTAAAACAGGTTTAGTAATATGTCCACAAGACCCATTTCAATGGTCAGTCCATGAAGAAAGAGTCAGCGCTAAAGTATAGCAACGAAATTAAAAGACGACTGCTTCTTGGGAGGAAAGCAATGGCAAACCTAGGTAACATCCTAAAGAGCAGAGACATCACCTTGCTAACTAAGGTCAGGATAGTCAAAGCTATGGTTTTTCCAGTAGTGATGTATGGAAGTGAGAGCTGGACTATAAAGAAGGCTGATCGCCGCAGAATCGATGCTTTTGAGCAGCGGTGCTGGAGGAGAGTCTTGAAAGTCCCCTGGACTGCAAAGAGATCAAACCTATCCATCCTGAAAGAAACCTATCTTGTCTGTTAGCGTTTCTACGCTTTTGTTCGCCGCTTAGAGTCCTATTTTAGGAGATAAGCGGGATATAAATATAATAATAAATAAATAAATAAATAAAATCAACCCCAAATGTTCACTGAAAGGACAGATTTTGAAGCTGAGGCTCCAGTACTTTGGCCACATCATGAGGAGAGAGGACTCCTTGGAAAAGTCCCTGATGTTGGGAAAGATTGAAGGCAAAAGGAAAAGAGGACGGCAGAGAATGAGATGGTTGGATGGTGCCATCAATGCAACCAATATGGATTTGACCAAACTCCAGGAGGCAGTGGAAGATAGGAAGGCCTGGCGAGCTCTGGTCCATGGGGTCACGAAGAGTCAGACACGACTGAACAACTGAACAACTGAACAACTGAACAACAACAACAACAACAACAACAACAACAACAAAGGTATAGTCTAAGACTAAGCTATAGTCTCCAATATAGTTTTTCTGAGCTCTGAATTGGATTTTCTGGAACTGGCTATACTGGATCAGTTCTCCTCCAGAGATGTTTTAATATCAATTTATGGGCACTGCTGGATATGGAAAATGCTTGCAAGGAATATTTTTCTAACCAGTTGGACTTGTGTGAGGAAACAAGCAAGCCATCATTACTTGATCAAGGATGGCATAGATTACAGGGGCAGCAAACCTTCAGCACTCCAGATGTTTTGGACCACAGCTCCCACAGTCCTTTGGCATTAGCAATCTAAACTCGGAATTCTGGGAATTGTGGTTTAAATCATCTAGAGTTCCGAAGGTTCACCACCACTGGCATATAAGAAGGCTTCTAAAATGGTGGATATCAACGCTTCCCATTGTTTGGCCAAGTAAATCTGATTGGTCAGAAAACTCGAAGACGGCTGGCTCTTAAGAAGCCGATTGGCTGGAATTGACACCACTCAGAGCTACATAGGGCAGGTGTGGTAGCCAAGGCAACCAGTGCTTATCTCCGAAGAGGTCCCCTTGGCTTCATCCCTGATGCTTTGTCAAAGATGCCACCCCAAAATTCAGAAAGGTGTGGCTAAGGAAGTATCTGTTTTAGGGGTGGGGGAGTTGCAATCCCAGAAGAAACATTGTAATCTCAAGGCCATAGGAGGTTGTGGTGTTTCCTGCTTGCCACAGGACCACATGACCCTACCCTCATGTTCATGAATTTTCCCTTGGATTTGCTGGGTACACTTATTCACAACTGTTCTTTCCCAACAGACGATGTTCCATGATTATTCCATGTAGGCGTACATCACATTGCTGTTTTATAAAATTCAACCCACAATGTGCTGGACTTCATCTTTTAATGCCCCTGGAGGCGAGAGAGAGAGCTGGTACCCAGGCACTCCAATAATAATTTACCTTGGGCGTGACTCTTAACATGCAGGATTTTTCTCTGTGAGCTGGGCATCCAAATCCCCAATTGTTTCCAGCTGGTACCACGGGGCTCAGAAGCTCAATGTGTTGATGTGTAGCTTCAGAGCGGCACAAGGAGCCCAAGTACCCACATCTATAAGCTCTTCTCCCAGACCATCTTTCTTGTGCCTTTTCAGTACACCACGATGGGCTGCCTTGTGCTTCCTGGAACAAAGTAAGGAGTGGAGCACCACCTCATGGCTCCCGAGTAGAGATAGGCATGACTAAAAAAAAAAAGGTGTTTCGTTTGTCGTTTGGTCATTTAGGGGTCCGTTTCGGTTCGTTTTCGTTTTCGTGATTTTTTTGCAAAAAAAATTGTTTTCATTTCGTTACCTAACAAAATGAAAAAACAAAAACAAAAACAAAAAATTGCTGTTTCGTTAGCATTCTTTTTAGTTCAATGCATCTGCTGCAACGAAAACGAAAAACACGGCAAATTTGGTCGTTTCATTTTCGTTTTGTTTTAAAAAAAATTCGTTTCGATTTTCGTTGCGTAATGAAACAAAAAACGAAAATGAAAAATCGCTCGTTTCATGCCCATCTCTACTTCCGAGCCTTCTTGGTTGGCCAAGAGCTGCAAGTAATGGTACAAAGCCGGGGGAGGGGGGGATTCCTCCCAACCCTTGTTTGACCCACGTCTGTGACAGCAAAAGGGTCCATTCTTGGCCTCCAGTTGGGGCTGTGAACTTTCAGGGAATGGGGCCCTGCTCTCTGGGTAGCCCTGATGTTCTGTGTGAATGCGTGTGCATGCGTGCGTGACAGCCTGTGCTCTAGTCAGGATGCATAATGCTCCCCAACAGGCAAAGCTGAGCTGTCACAGACATTTAATGCTCTGGAAAAAGTGTCCTTCCCATATACTATGGGACACCCCCCCAGATTCCTCATCATTGGATCTCCTGGCTAAGGATAATGGGTATTGTGGTAAAACATATTTAGAAGGCCGATCTTTGCCCCCTCCTGTTCCAAGCACATGGAGAGGGCAGCTATAACAAAATCAGTGGGCAGGGGGTCCGCTTTTTGGCTTGCTCCCAAAATTGAGGAACACCTCAGGGGGCCAAAAGCTCACCCTACCAAGAGCTGCCCTGCCATGCAGCAGGTGCACAGTACTTCTCCTGTGCCTCACTTTGCCTTAAAGCTCTTGCTGTATTCTCAGCATCTAAGCCTAGGAAATGTTTTCCATGTTCAGTTGGTGGGCTGGGGGCAACGAATTGGGAAGCCTTGTAGAAAAAGGTTATGGGTTTGCCAACTGGGTAGATAAGGTGTGGACTGGGGTAACAAGTGCTCTTGACAGGGGCTGGACTTCACGTCTCCTTTCCAGCTTTGCAGTTCATGGTGTTTTCCTTTCCTTTCCCATCCTTTCCTTTGTTTTGTTTGTGTCTTCTTCTTCTTCTTCTTCTTCTTCTTCTTCTTCTTCTTCTTCTTCTTCTTCTTCTTCTTCTTCTTCAGTAGTAGTAGTAGTAGTAGTAGTAGTAGTAGCAGCAGCAGCAGCAGCAGCAGCAGCAGCAGTAGTAGTAGTAGTAGAGAAGTAAAGAAAATAAAGATTTTTTTTTAAAAAGTGTTGCTCCTACATATGTCCCAGAGTGAGTTATTGAGACTGTAAGTGCCCTTTGAGGAGTACGGGGTGGACTCTGAGGAACCTGTAGCTACTCTCCAGAAGGAAAGAGACAAAGGAAAACTAGCAACAGCAGAAGTATAATAATAATAATAATAATAATAATAATAATAATAATAATAATAATAATAATAATAATAATAATAATAAATAAATAAATAAATAAATAAATAAATAAATAAATAAATAAATAAATAAATAAATAATAAACAAACTTAATTGAACTTCAGAGACTCTGGCATAAACCAGTACAGGTGGTCCCAGTGGTAATCGGCATGCTGGGTGTGGTGCCTAAAGAGCAAAGCAAGTATTTAGAAGAAACTGGAGTGGACAAAGTCACCATCAGTCAGCTGCAGAAAGCCACCTTACTGAGATCTGCTCGCATAATTTGCCGATACATCACTGAGCCCTAAACGCTTGGGAAGCGTTTGACTAGTGATTGGTAATATAAAATTCAGCGTAGATAGCTGTGTGGTTAATTAATTTAATAATTAATAATAATAATAATAATAATAATAATAATAATAATAATAATAATAATAATAATAATAATAATAATAATAATAAATGCTTCTTTTGTATCTGTGGGTTTCACCACCTGCAGTGGTGGTGGGGACTTGAAGCCAATTCATCGTGGATCCTACAGTGAAGCAGGGATTACAAGCAAGTATGGGCAGGCCTCTGAGGTCCAGTGCATTTTTCTCTTGGATCTCTGAAGGCTTCTATGTGCTGATGAGTTCTACCTGATACCGATCATAGAACTTACTGACTGTTCATTGGTATTATCTTTCCCAATTGGCTATACTGGATGGGTGGGGGTGGGGAGAGAGAAATCTGGGAACTGTACCCCCATATAGTTCCAGGACAATAACGGCCCTTCTCTTCTCAGTGATCATTCTACCACCATCAACTCAAGGAGAGCCTCCAACGTGGAGACCCTGCAGCCGATGGCTCTGATGTCTCACCCCTTGCATGTCTGCAGTGGACTCTCCTCTGCCGGCAGTCTCCTGGTACAATTCACGTCGCTGAGCACGTCCTACTGGGTACTGGAGGCGACCGAGAAAGGCCTTGTCCACAGTGGCCTCTGGAAGATCTGCTTCAATCCAGAGTGCACTATCTACCAGTTTAATATCCTGGGTAAGACCTTTCGTGTTGCTGCTGTCCCATATCGCTATGCAAAGGTCTAGAACTAGGGATGGGCATTTTGTTTTGGAACCAGTAGGTTACAAAACGAACCATGCAAGCCTAGGTGGTCCTTGGAACGGCTGATACACGCAGGTCCAATTGCTTTACCTTTCTCTGTCTCGCACAGGATTAACATGCAAGGAGGAAACATGCTGCAACGTCATCTGTGCTAGATCTGTGATGCTGGCCAATCAGGAGCTGTGCAGGGACAGGCATCATCCCGCCTCCCTCTCTGATTGGCCAGCAGCATGAAGCAGGAAAAATGACATCACAGTGTGCTTCTTTGTTGGATTTTAAACCTGAGAGAGACAGAGAAAGGTAAAGCAATTGGATCTGCGTGCATCAGCCGGTTCCGAGGACCACCTGGGCTTGCATGGTTCGTTTCATAACCTACTGGTTCCAAAACCAGTCTTCCAAAACCGCCTTTGAAGACGGTTCGTTGATTGCAACTGGTTCAGAATCGTGCTGCACGGCTGGTGAGTGATAGGGCCACCAAGGAACACATCACGCCGATTCTGTATAACCTTCATTGGTTACCAGTTGGTGCCCGAGCCCAATTCAAAGTGCTTGTTTTGACATATAAAGCCCTAAATGGCTTAGGACCTAGATACCTGAAGGACCGCCTCCTTCCATATGAACCTACCCGGCAATTAAGATCTAGTCAGGGAGCCCTCCTGAAAGAGCCATCCCTTAAGGAGGTGAAAGGGATGGCTTGCAGGAATAGGGCTTTTTCAGCAATTGCCCCCAGACTATGGAATGCCCTCTCAAATGAGACTTGCCTGGCGCCGACGTTGCTAACATTTCAGCGCCAGATAAAAACCTTCCTGTTCCAAAAGTTTTTAAACTAATGACTGTGGGTCCTGATGGCAATTTTAGTGGTGTTTTTAATGTATCGTATTTATTGCATTTACATGTTTTTATTATTCGAATTTTATTGTATTTTGATGTTTTAATTGTCCATTTTGATTGTGAGCCACCCAGAGACCTTTGGGTAGTGGGCGGCATACAAGCTATATGAATAAATAAATTAAATAATAAATAAATAAATAAATAAATAAAACAAAATGCCCATCCCTGCCCAGAACTGTAGGCCAGTTAGAAGATGTGTTTTTCTTCTAAAATATGGTTTATGGATATAGACACAGGTACAAATGCAGATGCTGGAGTTTTGTTTGCAGCATTGCATACGATTTGTAGTTTCAATGACCGGAAGGGGCTTTTCTAGGCTGAAGTGATTGTATATCTATCCATCATGAGCTAATCATTCCCTCTAGCCTTTGAAATTAAAGTGTGCCCTGTCTCTCTGCTGAATGTTCTTTCTCTCTCTTTTCTGGGATGGCATCAGTTGTGTTGTTTGCTGTTGATGCGTTTGATTCTTTCTTAAGTATGTCTTCAGTTAAGAAAGCAGCATACTCAAGTCTGTAATTTCAAGCCATAGTAAGTAAATGTGTGGGTTTTTTTTTTTAAAAAAATTGCTCCTATATATGTCTCAGAATGAGTTACTGAGACTGCAAGTGCCAGTTGATGAGAAAGGGTGGAATCTGAGGAACCTGTAGCTGCCCTCCAGAAGGAAGAGAGCAAGGAAAATTAACAACAGAAGAAATAGGAAAAAAAAACCCACAAATGGGTAGAAGATTACTTCTGGTTTTGAGAAAGGACTTGTGTGTATGTGTGTGTGTGTGTGAAGCTCAACAGCGTCAGAAGGCAGTGTCCCTTATGTTGAATTATCAATCTTGGCAAGTCACCTTAGGGACATCTGCCCCCCTCCCCATAGCCCTTGGTATCTCTTGTTCCTCCCAGGTCATACTTTGCCTAACTTTGTTCTACCTAACACTTTCTGTTCTGGATTGCAGCCCTGCATATCCATTTCACCCGAGGCTTCCTCTTGATAGCTTGTTTCTGCGGTCTCATATCTCTGCTATGCGTTTGTATCTCCTTTGAGCATATTGAAATATATCACATATCACTGGTCAAAGCGGCTGCCCTTTGGAGTTTCAGCGGAGGTATGTCTTCTTGTAGTTCCAGTGACATAGTGCATTTTTACATAGAAAATATCCCAGGTAATGCTGGGGAGGGGGGAATCCTTTTCCTTCCGATAGTAACTTTACCATTAAGTGTTAAATCATTATGGAAGTTTAAGTTCTGCTCTGGAAATCTTAAGCTACATAAGGATTAATTCAGCAAATCATCACAGTGTTCAACTTCAAAATACAATACCACTTTGATTTCCTGAAAGCCACTATACAAAGATATATTCAGGGGAAATGTTGAATGAGCACGCCTCATACACCTGGTGATAAAAATGCCAAATATTAAATTAGTTGCAGAGGAGCAAATCAGGATAGTTTTTTGCTTTACAAATTATTTCTGGATTTGGTCTGAAATGCTGGAGACTTGTGACCGAAGTAGACACTACTCAGCTAGATGTATCAAGAGTGCCTTGCATTTCCAATCTCTCTCTCATTCTCTCTCTCTCTCTCTCTCTCTCTCTCTCTCTCTCTCTCTCTCTCTCTCTCTCTCCCCCTCCCCTCCCCACTCTCTCTTAAACTTCTGTAAAAACAATACAGTACAGTAGGACCCCGATATCCGCTGGGGATTGGTTCCAGGCTTTCCCATGGATAATGAAAACTGTGGATAAGAGATAACGCCTGTCCACTCACCCCCAAACTGCTGTTTCCTGACAGTAGCTTGCTTTATAACTGCTGTTTTGAGACAGGAGTTTGCTTTATGGCCACTGCTTGTGATAGTAGCTTGCTTTACAGACGCTATTTGTGACAAGAGTTTGCTTTACAGCTGCTTGTTGTGCTTTACAGCTTGCTTTGTGGCTGCTGAATTATTTATTTTTCTCCTCTGCCAAACGTGGATATGGGGGGCCTACTGTACTTGGCAGTTTGGAGCTTTTGCCCCACAAGTTCTGCCAATGGGGAGGAGGGTAGAACTGATGGATATAGGAGATCATTTTTAAGTTCATGTTCTCCCCTGTTGGCTGTAGGTCTCTTCATCCTGATCGGTATGTCTGTGTTCACAGCAGTTTGCAGGAGCTCTCATTCCTACATCAAATATTTGCTTGTCTTTGGTTCTTCCTACAGCTTGGGTTGGGCTTCTCTTCCTATGTATGTCATGACTGGTAAGTTGTGCTTTGCAGATAGCCCAAACCACCACTGAAGGCAATGGTTGTGCCTGAGCAGAACATTTGCTCTCTGTGTTATCTAGTAGCTGGTTCCTTTTGCAACTTCTAGATAGCTGGAGGCAAGAACAACTCTGCAGATGGGCAGTGAATTTCCCTTCTTCACTGGTTAACCGAAAAAAAATGTATATCTGGACTAATGTCATTCCTAATGTGCCAGGTAATCCACTGCAGTAATGTTTCTCCTCCCTCTAGAATGGTGCAATTCGTTTTTATAAATCATAGCCAGATTTTGCATCTTTTCGAGGTACCTTTTGTACATTTGCAAAACCTTAACAATACAGCAACTGTTGCCTTGTTGCTTGGCCTAGTTTAAGTGGAAGCACTGGATGGTTTTTGTGTGTGTGTGTCTTTTCTTTTCTTTTCTTTTCTTTTCTTTTCTTTTTTCTTTTCTTTCTTTCTTTCTTTCTTTCTTTCTTTCTTTCTTTCTTTCTTTCTTTCTTTCTTTCTTTGCTTTTGCTGGTGCTTAGCTTCACATTGGGAAAAGAAGTGAGATTTGCTCACAGATACTGATGTGCAAATTTCCAAAATAATGAAGGGAAAAGGTCCTTAATGTTTTTGTCTTTTGCTGGAGCTGAGGTACCACCCTGAGATTGGAAGATCATTGTGTCCAGACAGTCTGCTAAATCACAATAATAGCAGCATTGTCACACTTCCAAATTAACCATGGGAATTTCCTGCCTGCTGAAAATAAGAGACAAGGAGATCTTGGCTCTCTCTAACACTATCCAGATTAGGGATGGGCACAAAACGAAAAATGAAATGTTGTTTCATCGTGTCGTTGCGTAACGAAACGAAACGAGACAAAATAAAACAACACGAGGAAGCAGCATTTTGTTACAGACAAAACGAAATTGTTTTGTTCATTCCATCTGCTGCCTTGTGGGAGGGGGGAAAGTTTTTTTTAAAAAGCTCCCAACTTTTTTAAAAAAAGTTTTCCCCTCCCCGAAGCCCCGCCTGCCAGTTGATCTGTGCTGGCCACTTTCCAGCCCCCCCCTACATGAACCATTTCATTAGTGGTTCATTTAGTAGGATTTTTTTTGAAAAAAAAATCATATCAAATGAAATGGAAAAAATATGTGTGTGTGGGGGGATGAAATGAAATGAAATGAAACATAATTTTTCTGTTTCATGCCCATCTCTAATCCAGATTATAAACATAATTTCCTTGTTTTGGTACAGGCTGAGTTTTATTAGGGTAGTCCTAAAATATCTTTCTTCTCTTCTTCATCCTTTTAGGGATGCTGCTAATGATGACCCATAAAACTATTGCTTCAGAGCTCTGGGAGCCCCCTCCTCAGTAGCATCTTTTAGAGCTGCCAGTGTTTGACTAGCTGATTTCATGCCATGGAAGACCATTGATGGATATTTTAGCTGGGTTAAGCACAGCGTTACTGACAGTATCAGGATTGTGACATGTATCAGTTCTGTTAAAAATCACCAGAAGAATAGACACCAGAGTGACTCCAATACTCTCCCTCGCTTTCTGTTCAGAACAAACCATCATGGTTTACAGGGTTTTCTGGATTAGGCAAATTATAGTTTGCTAACGTGTAACTTGTCTCCAGATCTGAGTTGGAAACCAGAAGTCATTGGGAGGCGAACCACTGTGTACAAAACCATCATTTCTCTTCTTCTGCTCTCCTCAAGAAACTATGGAGGTCAGATCAAAATGAGAAGGAAACACATGGTTTGTTGGCAATGCTCACTCATCTCTTGCTGATTGCATCGGAAAGCAGCGGCAATTTACACAACCAGCTCTTGTACTGTCCTGGTGTCCACCCCATTTGCACACTGGTCATTTTTTCCTTCAAGCAGAAGTAACTTAGCCAAACGGGGATTTGAAATGGCACACCTGTACAGCAGATGAATTGAATACAGTAATGTCTTTGTCAACGGAGAAGCTACACCCATTTTTAAACCAGGTGGTCATTGTTCACTGTATCAGGGGGTATGTAGAAGCACGAAAGAGGCAATGTGGATAAATGTGTTTGGTTGTCGGTTTGGGTCTGAATCGCGGGTTGAAAGATCACAGTGTATTTACACATCTAATCTTGTTATCTTAGCACAAGGACCCCCACCCCACTAGCCCCTCCCTGAATTTCCATCCCTCCTCTCTAACTCCCCACCCAGCCACCTCCACAAAGGTTGTCACCAGAACATTTAAGACTTGAACTAGTTCTCATGAGATTAAAGAGTGTGTTTTCAGTACTGGTGTGTGTGGTTATTTCCCCCTGCCCCCTGCCCAAAATTAAGAGTAATGATCTGGGTAGGAGAGCTGAACTGGGTTTCAGCACTCTTGGGTTCATGTCCTAATCATGGACTTAAACCTATAAAGCCTACGGATTGGTCTAGAGACTGCCCCCTCTCTACCTTAATTCATTGTGTAGTTGCAGAACTAAGCTTCCCCCCTCACTTCTAATGGTGTCAGAGCAGATTTCATGCTAGGGATACAGAGGTGTGCTGGTCCACTCCACTAACAGTCTTTGCTCTTTGCTCCAACCGTTGGATGGTTGAATTAGCCTTGATTTGTCTCCTCCTTTCATCTTTGTGCCATATTCTTTAAATCTGAGATTGGCTCCATGTCCCTGACCAAGATCTCAGCTGAGGTCAGCTTCCTTGCAGGTATAATGGAGTAATATTGTCCCTCCTGGTTTCACAATCACTTCCACTTCCTTGCCAGGAACTCCGTGTCATAATCAATGTTTCAAAACTGGCTGACTCTGCACTCTGGCTGCTGCTGCTGCTGCTGATCAAAACTACCACGTACAATCAAACAGGATTATAAAAACATTTATGTAGCAAATAAAAGTTTTAGCCAAAACCTAAACCTAGATCTGTTAAATATTGGGGCAGTACGTATGCCACTTTTGTAGCTTTGATAGTGATATTTCTGAGGTTTGCAACTGATTTATAACATTTTGTGAAATTTCTTGATATTGTCTCCGAAGTTCTAATAGGGATGACTGGAGTGTGTTTTATCCCCAAGGGAGATATCAAGAGGATGATTGTGGTAACATTTATTTTCCTCCCTCTCCTTAATGGTATGCCATCAAGTCAATGGTATTTTACAACAATATTTTTGCAGAGTATTCATGGTAGAAAGAGTACTCAGAAGTGGTTGACTATTCCCTTCTTCTGGGGACATCCTGGGACTGTGCAGCTTGCCCAGGGCCATCCAGGCTGGCTTTACTCTCCAAGAGACACAATGAGGAATTGAACTCACGAAGCTATCCAGCAAGGTTGGTTCAAGATACAGATTGAATTTATAAGACAGCAAGGTAATCTTGATACATCGTTCCAACCAATCTCTTGGCATTCGAGGGTGGCAGTGACTGGGCTAGCCTACTCACAGTTCTATCAATAAATATGCAGGCAATTCACCTCAAGAATCTTGTAAGCCTGCAGTATTGTTTTACCCCTAGTCAACTGAGGTGAGGGATGGGGAGTATGAAATCCAACAAACTGGAACTAGAGGTTGTGTTTAAAGTGGCCATAGGTTCTCTCTGAGAAGTTAGAGATCAGGCATCTTTTCTCAGAAAGGTTGTACCCCCAAAAGATGACGAACGCCAACAGCACTAAACTTCTGTAAATAAGAATGTTTTGAAATACACTGCTGGAGTTTTCCCAAGCTCTTGCCACTGGGCAGGAGGGTGGAACTGATGGATGCCTGGGATCAGTTTCAAATACTTTCCATTTGTCCTCCTTTAACCATAGGTCTCCTCATCCTGATGGATATGTTTGCGTTCACAGCGGTTTACAGGAGCTCCTGTTCCTACACCAATTATTTACTCATACTGTGTTTCCCCGAAAATAAGACACTTTTATATTTATTTTTTCTCAAGAAGACACACTAGGGCTTATTTTCAAGACATACTAGGTCTTATTTTATTAAGTATAATATGCTTGAATGTCAGCCCTGCACACAACCATAGCCACACCCATCACTAGGTCTTATTATCAGGGTAGGGCTTATATTTAACAAATGAAAATTTCCATTTTGTTTCATTTTGTTTCTCTTTGATGGGTCACTTCTTTTTTCATTTTGTTAAGGAACGAAATGAACAAATGAAAAATGAAATGGGGAAAAATGCATTTCGTGCCCATCTCTACGAGCCATGCAACCTAGGCTAGATTTGCAGAGAGCTCCACAGTAGGGATGTTCTCGCTTTCTCTGCTCTTTTCAAAACAGTGTTTGCTATGTGGTTTCAGACGGAAGTTTGAAATGGGAGCAGTAAATGCTGTTCCACTTCTAGGTAGGCTGTTCCTGTTTCTGCTTGTGTTGTGGTTTTATTTCTTGCCCTTTATGTACTTACCTTGCAACGGAGCACAAAAAGGCAACGTTTTTATGATTCTTTCATAATTAGCAGAACTAGCGGCTCGGGTTGTACTGTCATATGTTCTCTTGGGCTGCAGTCAGGTGACAGACAAGGAGCTCATCTGTTTCTACTGGTGAGGGTCAGTTTTCAGGCACTAAAGCTAAAGGTAAAGCCCCCCCCGACATGCATACTTATCGTGTCCGACTCTAGGGGTGGTGCTCATCTCCATATTCAAGCCAAAGAGCCAGTGTTGTGCAAGTCCGTGGCTGTGTAGCCAGCATGGCTGCAAGGAAACACTGTTTTACCTTCCCGCTTTTTACAGCGGTACCTATTTATCTACTTGCATTGACATGCTTTCGAACTGCTAGGTTGCCAGGAGCTGGGGTGATCAGCGGGAGCTCACTCCGCTGTGTGGCACCCGGGATTCGAACCGCCGAGCTGCCAACTTTGCAGCTGACTGTTTTCGGAAGCCTTAGTTCACTGAGCCACCATGGCCCTGTTTCAAGCACTGGTCTCTTTGAAAGGCAAGCCTTCTAGGGAATTGCTCCAGCCCCAGCCTCCAAAAGTGGCCCACCCAATAAATGGACCCAAAAAGTTCCAGCTTGAACATGGATTGGAGTTGAGGTGGATTTCCTGTATGTCCTTGGGAAACAAGGTGCTCTACAAGTGGTCTAGAGTGTGATCTATTCCCCTGTGTGATCCAAGCCTTCTATCTCTCCCCCCTCTTAGCTGTACTAAGCCTGACATTTAGAAACAGCCACCAGGCTTGTATTTCAATGAAAAGATGAAAGGCAGGTGAAAACATTATCGCTGAGAGATAGAAGGAGAACACACATCTTACTGCCCTGCCCCACCTTCATTGGGAAAGCTCATTTCCTGAATAACAGTCGCTCAAACGGCTTAAAATTGTGTTTTTGTTTCCTCGAAAAGGCTCGTTGGAGGCCATCTGAGGTTAGGTTTCCATTTCTTGAAAATGCAAGTGGGCTCTCAATTGTTTCGATTCCTTCCTGCCCCACCTCTTAGGGTGAGAGCATGAAACACCCAGAGCTGTTCTTTTGGCAGTATGTAACCACAGCGTTGGCCACACATTTATAATTTATTTGAAAACTGGCCAAAGCATGCTTCTGTATGCATTTGAAAGCTGCAAATTTTTTCTGCACACTTTTCAAATATGTGCATTTTATTTCTGATACTGTGAACATGTCATTATTCACACCTCTCTATGAAGATGGTGTTTTAACTTGATTCTAAAGCTTCCTTGCATGTCGAATCATGTATTTTCCCTATGCTGCAACTAGCTTCCATATAAAAACGGACAACAGAAAACAAAAGCTATACGAATTTCCATGGCACGCTTCTCTTTTTCCTCAAACGATGGGGAATTCCCCAAATGATCTATTAAGTCAAGCAGGACACTTGTTGAAAACAGTAGTACAGGCTGTATTGTACAGTTACAGCAATATGAGTCAGCCAGCACGATTGTTAACACGATCTATTTCCTGGTGAGCCCACATCCTAAATGGAGTTGTGCTCCACTCCAGTTTGAATCCATGCACCACCTGGGGTACAAGTTTTTGGGAATGTGTTCCAATAATGGTCAAAATGTAGTTGATTGACAATGTATGCACATCTCAAGGTTCATCTTGTGATAGCTGCACTCATGCTCAGGTAGAAGTCTGATTCTTGAAGGATTCCCTCTGGCGCATTGTGCTGGGAATATACGGCCATTGCAGATTGTGTGATTGCATAGCACAAGTCTTTGTAGCTTTACATTATGCTGCCATGACAAGGAGGTGGACCCAAGGGTACAGCATGAAATGTGTTTCTTCCATGTTACGGTAAAAACTGAAAGGCAAAAATTTCGTACCGATTCATTACGAATATGATGGCATTTAGAAGAGGAAGTGGCTAATGTGGACTTTTGAAAATGTGCATATCTATATCCTATAGATATAGGATCCATCATAGAGTCCATCTCTTTTAAAGCCCCACCACTTACCTCATTAATTATTTGTATATTGTTAGATTTAGATATTTTTAGATTTTTAAAATATTTTTTTACTGTGTTTTATATTGTAAATCACCCAGAGTCCTCTCTGGGGAGATGGGCAGTGACAAATATAAACAAATGAAAGAATGAAAGAACAAACGAATGAAAGAAAGAAAGAAAGAAAGAAAGAAAGAAAGAAAGAAAGAAAGAAAGAAAGAAAGAAAGAAAGAAAAAACAGACAAATAAATAAATAAAGCTGTTAAATGATGCAGGAGGGAGAAGCCAGAGAGCAGCTGGCAGCCACAAACAACTTGGCTGGTCTATTTTAGGGGACGTAAATATTGCCTCCATTTTTCCGTTCTCCTTGTACAGATTTATTAATCACAGTTGTGGCTGCATATTCATCCTTTAATTGAAAATTGGCTAAAGCATATTTCTCTACTATTTTGTGTGCTTTTGAAAGCTGTGCATTTTTCCCTTCCACACTTTTCAAATATGTGCATTTCCCCCCTGATACAGTTGATACAGTTAAGACATCGTTTGGAATAGAGCTCCCTTGAAATCTTCACACATCCCTATGGAGAGTGGCAATTTTGATTTCATTTGATCCTAAATCTTCCCCGTATTAACTTTTCTCTATGCTGGGAATAAGTTCCATGAAAAAAATGACAGGACTAAGGCAAAATGAAATATATTTAAATTCTTAGGATTCTCTCATTTCCTCAAACTATGGGAAATTCCCAGAATGATCTATCACATGGGGCATTTGTAGAGAAACCATAGTACAGGCTTAGCATAGTTTTGTGACATTGAGTTATTGATATGAGTCAGCCAGCATGACTCCTATAGTGATCTATTTCCCATGACTGCATGACATACATGGAATTGTGCTCCACCCCCCAACTCAAATCCATTCCGAAGCTGGACCTTTTTGATCTGACGTTTTGGCATCTGGTGAAACAGCGGTGAAACTCTTGTTAGGCAACCATGCGTGCCCAGCTCAAGGTTCTGCTGGCAGTAGTTGGCAGCCGTATGATGCTTGAAGCCATTCCATTGGCGCATTGTGCAGCCGGTGATCCTGGGGATATATGGCCAATTGTGCAAGTCCTTGGGGCTTCCTTTACATTATGCTGCAATGAAAAGGACAGTGACCCTTGGGTACGATATGAAATGCATCTTCCCCAGGTAATATTAAAAAAAAAAAGATTTTGTACCAGTTTATTAAAATATGATGGTACCTACCTTATGTTAACTTTTAAAACATGCATCTCCATGGCCGTTAAATGATACAAGAGGGAGGGAGCCGGAAAACAGCTGGAAGCCATGAGCCAATCGGGTGGTCTATTTTACAGATGTAAATATGGCTTCCAACCTTTCCTACCTCCCTGTGCACATTCACTTGCTTTTTCTAGCGGCACTGACCTCCCTCTGTTCCCCTTTGTGGAGTTTGGAGGTGAACAAAGAGGGCATCCAGACAGGGAGCTAGCCAGCTATTTGGATCCCATTTGGTGGCAGTGGCCCCATGGGTTTAGCTTAGTGTGTTCCATCGCAGCCCCTTTTAGAGTTGTCCTGCTCCTTTTTTGAGGCACAGCGCAGGGTGTTTTGGTCGGATTTGGAGTGCTCCCCTCCCAAAGTCTATATGGATACAGTAGGACCGCGGTATCCACTGGGGTTTCAGTTCCAGGCCTTCCCATGGATAACAAAAAACATGGATAAGAGAGAATACCAATCCTTCCCCCAAAACTGCTGTTTTGCGGCAGTAGCTTGCTTTACGGCTGGTGCAAATATGTACCAGTACCTTGCTTTATGGCTGCTGTTTTGCGACAGTAGTTTGCTTTACAGCTGCTGTTTGTGACAGCAGCTTGCTTTGCAGCTGCTGAATTATTTATTTATTTATTTTTTCTCTGCCAACCATGGATAAGTGAATCAGTGGTTAATGAATCAGTGGATACGGGGGTCCGACAGTAGCTAGCTAGATTCTGGTTTCTGATGCAGTGAAGCAGGCAGCTGAAAGCAGGATCTCAGGTGCCTAAGGGTTCTTTTTAGCTATTTAGCCCTTTACATGCTAATCTCTTCATATTTGCTTCCAACATTTTTCTACTTGGGGAGTGTCCATATACACTCTGCCCAACTTGCCGTCAAAGGATTCTTATCTAAGGGCTCCATTCAAACGGAAGCTGCAGCTGCAGCCAGTAACAATGCAAAGTTTTGTTGTAAAAATTTGTTGTAAACCACCCAGAGTTCCCCTCCAGGAAGACGGGCGGTATATAAGCTCCATAATAAATAAATAAAGTTGAAAGTTCTTATACTGGTCCTATACTGGTCAAATATTAAGCATTCCAAGTATCTAAAGCTGAGAAAAGCTAGACCGGGAAGACAAACGAAACAACCTCACTCATGGTTGGATGGCAATGCAGCATTAAAGAGATCGCCATAGCCAGGCAAAGATCTCACACAATGTTTTTAGGTCTTAATCCCCAGATTCCACTAATTTGTGCAAAATTCAGCTGCATGGAGGATATGTAAAGAACAAGACCAAACAGATGATGATTTTAAGTTGAAACTTTCCTTTAACTCTCTTTTTATTCCATTCAGCATTGTGGTTCTCTTATCAACATAATCTATATTAGTCTTTTGCCGGTTGCTAATAATAACCAAACGCTGATAGTTGGTTTTTCCAAAAATGGAGCAGTGGGGCTGTGATGTTATTTGAGTTGACAACCCTGTGACGTATTTCGTAAGTCGTGAGACTGGAAGGGGGTGATGGGGAATCCCACCTCTTGCCCCCTATCTGTATGTAAACCTTCTTCAGTGCTTTAATTTTTTAAAAATCATTTTTCTCCTATCAATGCAGAAGCTAGCTTGATACTGTAGCTCAGTAGTTTAGGTATCTGGCTCTGGAGCCAGAGGTCAGGAGATATACAGCAGGACCCCAGTATCCACTGGGGATTGGTTCCAAGCCTTCCCATGGATAATGAAAACCGTGGATAAGAGAGAGCACCAAATTGTTCCCCAAAACTGATGTTTTGTGATAGTAACTTGCTTTACAGCTGCTGTTTTATGACAGTAGCTTGCTTTACAGCTGCTCTTTGTGACAGTAACTTGCTTTGTGGATGCTGAATTATTTATTTATTTTTCCTCTGCCAACCGTGGATAACTGAATCAGTGGATATGGGGATCCTACTATATTCCTCATTGTGCCTCCAGGGAGAAGAGACAACATGTGTAGCCTTGGAGAAGCTGCACAGTCCCAGGACACTCCTGGAAGAAGGGAAGTTTAAAATATTTATTTACTTATAACTGTATATAGCTTGTATGCCGCCCACTACCCAAAGGTCTTCTGAGTTACTCTCTACCTAGAAAACCCACAATATCTCAGAATTGACAAGAACACACACACGTGCAGGCACACACACACACACACACACACACACACACACACACACACACACACACACACACAGAGAGAGAGAGAGAGAGAGAGAGAGAGAGAGAGAGAGAGCAATTCAAGATAAACAGGATACATTGGCAGGCGTATGTGCAGCATGCTGGTTGAGTTGCACTGCTTTTTTGCTATGTTGCTTACTTTGTTTAACAAAAAAGAAGGACATTTGTCACAGCCTGCGGGATGATGGCCACAGGAAAAGCAAGGAAACAGACGAAAAGGAAAGTGTCATTAATCAAACAGGGGGCTAATTGGAATGATTCAAAGCACTGTTTACATGGGAGGAGAAACATCAGTCAGGTTGTTAGGGATATTTCAATATCTGGCATAAGCACATAACCATGGTAGGTAAAATGACTGTGCTCTGGGTCAATCTTCTGATCCGAGCCATGTCCTTTAATTCACCTCTTCTTCCAATATCAAATTGTGGCTCAAAGCATGACACATCTCCCTGAACCTGCATCCTGTTTTGTCAAGTCACAAAATTGCCAACTGTCACACTTATCTGTTAGCGCAGCAAGAGGGCTTCCAGGAATTATAAGGCTGGATGGTGCTGTTGTGTAAGATTGATGCCTTCCCTTGTCAATGAACTGTCAGGATGATTTGTAAATGATGTCCTAACAATGTATTCCTTTGATCTGTTTCTTGGTCAAGATGTATCCTTGTTTTTTATGCTGATAAGAAGGGGCGTTGGTGAATGAATGCTATAAAGACTGTAAAAGTTTTTTGTTCGGGGCTCTCAGCTATCCAAAAAATTCGGCTGAGGGCCTCTTTGCAAAGAAGTAAAGCATTTCTCCGTTGCACGAAACTCTGGCGTGGTTATTCCAGCCCTGGCTCAAATGATAAGCGGCAAAGGTGACCTCGGGAGGGAGTCCCTTCAAGGTGAGAGATAAAATAGAAAGTGCCAACTTCCCCTGTCTGGACATGCCAGAAAGTGAGAGCACCATGCCACATTTGTCGAAGTAGGAAAAGCTTTCCCAAGGCACAGTATATGGTTTTCCCTTGAGCAGCCACACACACTGACTTCATATGGCTTTGGTTCAGTTATAGAATTCTAAAGGAAGCCCAGGATCAACATGAATGGGGAATAAAGCTAGGTGGGGAGAGGATGGCATCTCCCCCTTTCTGGAAAAGGTATCAGAAATGGAAAAGGTGCAGAAGAAAGCAACTAAAATGATTACTGGGCAGGGGGACCTCCCTTATGAGGAAAGGCTAAAACATTTGGGGCTCTTTAGTCTGGAAAAAAAGGTGCCTGGGGTGGGGATACGATTGAGACGTACAAAATAATGCAGGGCATCAGTAAAGTGGATAGAGAGACACTCTTCTCCCTCTCACAAAATACCAGAACTAGGGGACATACACTCAAATTCAGGGCTGGGAGAGTAAGAACAGACAAAAGAAAATATTTTTTTTAACCTAGAGTGTTGTTAGTCTGTGGAATTCCCTGTCACAGGAGGTGGTGATGGCATCTGGCCTGGATGCCTTCAAAAGGGGATTGGACAGATGCCTGGAGGAGAAGTCCATCCCAGGTCACAAACCATAATGGAGATGTATCATCTCCAGGCTTAAAACCAGGGTACTTCAAGGGCCAGATGCAGGGGAGTGGTATCACGAGACCGATATCTAGTCTCAGGAGACCGATATCTAGTGGTATCAGGAGAACGATATCCCCACCCAGACACATTTGGCGGGACCACTGTGAGTTACAGGAAGCTGGACTAGACGGGCCTTTGGCCTGATTCAGCATGGCTCTTCTTATGTTCTTATGTTTTTATGTTCTTAAGGCCTTGCTCAGTGATTGCTCAAGGAGGCTGGCCAAAGGCCTCTTATGGGTGGAGGAGACCACCTTTTAAGGCTCATTTTAAGGTGCAACCTCTGTCTGAAGACGAAGGGAAACGTTTGCTTTAGTAACCCTGGTAGTTCCAGCATTTGGGGAAGGAAGAAACACCTTACTTCATCACTTGGCACATTTTTGAAGACATCTAGTTCAGAGGAATAAATGTGGTGCAAAACAATGCATAGATTTCAGGATGTCGACAACCCAGATAGCATGCAGTTGAAAAGCAAATGCCCCAGTGCTCTTTACTCAATTTATTCATTTTAAAAAATTAAAAATTAAATCAGTGGTTGTGTGGTTGAGCAGGGACTGTGTGGTAACTAAACTATACACCAATGCAACTTTGAGGAAGCAAAGGAGGGATAGAAAGTTCACGAGGGGGCAGGGGATTGGTGGGAAAAAAACAAAGCACTGAAAAAAAGTCAAGAAATAACCTCAAAGGGGAAGCTGTGTGAGAGATATAGGCCGTTACTTCACGAACCTCTCGCTGCGCGGTGAGCCGTAATTTCCGTGCGAATCGACCGCTTCAGTCCGCACGCTCCTCCTCTTTGGATTCGGCGCCACCCCGACCACGCCCCCTAAACCGTGCTCCAAGCGGGGCGAGAGATTCCCCTGCCGGAGGCCGGGAATCTTCTTCGCTTCGCATCCCCCTTCGCATCCAAAGTCACGTGTGGCCAGTTAATATATATTTTTATTTTTATTTTAACTTACTTTTTCTCCGAAATGCCGATGCATAGATATTTCGGTTAACCCGTTCTTTTGATCTTGCCTTCTGTACACGGGGCAGGGGCAACAGAGGGGGGGCAAGCGTCCCCGGGTGATGTGAGCGGAGCCCCTCCGCTGGCAAGGGATGGCGAAGGGCTGCGCAGAGGGAGGGGGGAGGGGGTGTCGGAGCCGCTGCTGCAAGACACCCCCCCGCGCGCCCAACCAGAGAGCGGCGGCGGGGCACACCGGGCGATGAAGCTGAGAGAAGCCTCTCCCCGCCCCGCCCCCCCCCAAAACCAACCCAGCTGCTCTGCTTCAGGGAAACACGATGGCCGCCCACAAGTCCTCGGGACAACCGCAGGGGCCTTTGAGCGCCGGGCTTGACCGCTGGCTTGTGCGCCTCTGACCGCAAATGACAGCCGGGTATTGATGCATCGATACGCCGTGGTAATTTTTTTTAAAAAATAAAAGAAAGCAGAAACCGGACGTTGCAAGTAAGCTTCCGAATGCGAAGGGAGCACGTGAGGTAGTAATGGATTCGATCCTAAAATTTCGCATGGTGAGGCCAGAGAAAGAGGGGTGGGGGCGAAGGGAGACCACGTGACCGGCTTCGCATTCAAAGCGAAGGCAATCCCGCTGCGAAGCGAAGTACTTCGTGAAGTAAAGGCCATAGAGAAACAAATGAGAATTAGAGAAGTGGAAGATTTTTTACATTCCTGTACTGGGTTTCTGGTTTTGGCTCTGCTAGGACGCCACTGAGGCATTTCTCTCTTGCAGCTTCTTGGTTTTATGAAGGGATTACAACTCCCTTTGGGAAAAGGTCATGACTCAGAGACCTGAGCAGGCAGCCGGAAGCCTTGCCATATCTATTCGTGCGGGGATGCCCCGATCAGAATGGTAAGATTTCCTTGCTTAAGCCAGGTAAACATCATCAGGTTCCTGTCTCCCAAACTAATTAGCAGGAAAGCCTGTATCTCACACATTTTCTGGCACTCTTGATAAGCCCCTGAACAATGAACAAAGGGTCCACGGGAAGCCTCTTGCTGTCAATGATTATCCACCTTCTTTTCTGTGTTGACTGAATGTATAAGGAATAAACAGGCTTACTGCTCCGTGGGTAAAGAGGGCACTCTACGAGAACTGTCGTGTCTGTGTCTGTTTTATCGCTACAGTTTTATCCAGTTTTTTTAAATATATTATTTTGTAGTTTTCTTGGTATACAGTGGTTCTAGTGAAATGCCTTTCAAAGCAGATGCCTTTTTAGTTAAAATATTTTTAAAAGAAAGAGGACTGAGGATGACAGACTGCAGAGACCTTGTATAATTTTTTTCCTCTCACCTGAATCCTAACAAACCTCATGACCGAAGGGAAACGTAACTATAGCAAGCAAAACGTGATCTGCTGTGAGAGAAAGATGTGTGGGGGCGGAGTCGAAGTAGTTGGAAGCCACAGGCACAGAAAACGAAACAGATTATCTCTTTGTGTGTGGAAGTCCCATAGTCTGGTAGGGAAAATGTGACAAAGATGTAGCCCAAGTCAACCTCACCCCAAGGCAGTGATAGAATAGGAAACTGATAAACTTTTAACTGTTAGTTGTCTTGTGAGTCATTTGCCTATTTCATCTACTATTACTTTAACATGCCTTATTAAGTGATAACTAAAGAAGGTTATCCAAAGGTCATGAATGTGCTCTCCTGTGGGTGGAGACCATCGTGAAGGCTCGTTCCAGTGTGGTTTTGCCCAAAGAACCAGGGAAGAGTGAGATTTGGTAGCCTTCAGGATGATAGAAGAAAGATTCCTTGCCTTCAGAATTTGCACATTTTAAAGGCCTGTATTTCATTTCAGAGAGATTAACGTGGTGTGAAGGAAAGCAAATGTTTCAAAGCATGAGCAACCCAAAGGTAGACCATTGGGGGATGCACCAACACTCTTCCCTGGATGGTGTGCACTTGGGGAGGAATTGTTTTAGGTGGTAACTTCATGCCCTTCTTTGTTCCACAACTAGTTTTGTACCATGACAGCATTGGTGTGATCACATGGTTTTGTCCCTGTTTCAGTGTTCCCATGGTTGTGATGACTTTTCTTGTGACAAGTGTTACCTCACGATCTTGTACCATGACAAACACTGAATTTGTCTAGCTTCCTTTTTCCTTTTGGGTGGTGGTGGTGGTGGTGGTGTAAAAATTCTTTTTTGATATTTTACTTCTGAAAAGTCAAAATAAAAAACAAAATCGGACAGTTTTCTGAGAGAAATGAATGTTTTGTTGCATGACAGTTGTTACTACACGGTGTCTTGTCTCGGAACAGAAAGCGGGAACAAAGAGTGACAAGGTAAAACCCTACCCAAACACCAGGTAAACTATTGTCGCACTTAGCACCCATTCCGAGGGTGTGGTCAGACAAATTTCAGTAGTTGCACGACAGATATGAAGTAACATTATTTTTTTAACTCTCCTAAGCGCACACTAAAAGAGACAAAATGGACATGAAGAAACCGCCTTGGTTAACTAAATTGTGTAAATCAATGCACACCTGAGGAACACCAAGATGTGTAGGAAGGTGAGGTTGTGTTGGAAGGGGAGGGAAGAATGCAAAGTGTTGCATTGTGGTTAAGAGGTAAGTTGAGAAAAAGTTGGGTGTTGGATTTTAGACAAAGAGAATTAAAAATTCACTTCCTCTGAAGCAATATCCATTTAATGGCAGGAAACAAAGGTCAGGTGATAAAATGGGTTTACCTTCCTCTTACACAAGACACTTGGCTTGTAGCTAGTTCATTTCAGTACACTTTGGACAGCAAAAATAGCCAATCAGAAAGAGTCTTGTTTCTGTTCTATTTGTGGTGTAGCTGCAGAGGTGGAAATGGTTACAAGGATGCCTGACTTTCAGACATGCTGCCATGGAAACAGGCCTCAGTCTAAACATTGTTGGAGCCACTTTCAAATTTCCACTCATCATTGCATTTCTGCTCAATATATGTATATGTATGTCAAGGCATGAACATTGGTACAATTTTGTCCAGTTCTTAACCCCTAAGCCACTCATGAGGCCCACCTGGAAGCCTGGAGGGAAGGCCTCTTTAAGGAGTGTTTCTCTCTTCCAGACTTTGTCTCAGCAACGCAAGTGTTTTCTGCTCTTGAGCTTTGCTCAGTGTGTCCAGCCTTGTTCCTGCTGTGTTGTTCCTACTAGAGATGGGCACAAAACGAAAAATTTTTCGTTTCTGTTTTTGTTTTTTCATTTCATTACACAACAAAACGACAAATGAATTTAGTCTCTAAAAGGAAAAGAAACGAACAGAAACACCAGAAATTTTGTCATCCGTTTCATTTTCGTTACGGCAATACACTGAACTGCTTTAAATTCTAAAAAAAAATCACAAAAAATTGAAATAAATGGTAATGAAACGGTAACGAAACGAACGAAAACAAAAACAATTTTTTGGAAAAATTCACAAAAAACGGAAATGAACCGAAACGGACCCCCTAAATGACAAATGACAAACGAAACACTATTTTTTTGATTCGTGCCCATCTCTAGTTCCTACTCTGTTGCTCCTGCCTTGCCTGCCAGTCTTATTGTTGCAGGACTGCAAAGCTGTCTGATTTCTTCACACAAGTTCCACAACATGATATACCTATTCTGGGTCAAAACCAATCTCTGTCATCAGAAGTGGACACCAATACAGTAAATACCACTTCAATCACTTCAGAATCAAAATATGATGATGTTAGAATCACTGAGGCATCACAAGCAGGTTCATCTAATACACGTCTCATTACTGATCTCACTTTGCTTATGAATTCTCTTGATACCTCTACTTCAAATGTTGATTCAAGTTGCTTTACAATACATTCTGGGGCTGAAATAATTGCAGAAGTTGAAAGTTTAGTGGACCCTGGTGATGGTGGTGAAATTATTCTGTTTGCAAAAGGGGAAGTAATTCACAATGTAGCAAAGGATCCAAGTGGCTTGATTTCTCAGTGACTGTCAATGACAAGTCTTACAGGCATTTCAGTAGTAGAAAAACAGTAATGTATTGTTTGCAGAAGCTTTTTGTTGGGACAAAAGCCAATAGTGAGAAATACAAAAGAGAGTGGTTACTTAATTCACCATCAACGGGATCAGTTTATTGTTTGCAAACCGTTTCCACCCAAAAATTTCCCGTACTTTCTTATAAGAGAAGGATTTAGTGACTGGCGAAATACTATTATAATGGATAATCACAAAAAAGCACCACTCACCGAGACTCTATGTTAACTAGAGATGGGCACGACTCAAAAAAATGGTGTTTCGTTTGTTGTTTGGTTGTTTAGGGGTCCGTTTTGGTTCATTTTTGTTTTTGTGACATTTTTTGCAAAAAAGTTCATTTTTGTTTCGTTAGGTAACGAAACAAAAACAAAAACAAAAATGAAAAATTGCTGTTTTGTTAGCATTCTTTTTAGTTCAATGCATCTGCTGCAACAAAAACAAAAAACACGACAAATTTAGTCATTTCGTTTTTGTTTTTATTTTGTTTTTTTAAAAAATTTTGTTTTGTTTTTCATTCGTAACGAAATGAAAAAATGAAAACGAAAACGAAAAATTGCTCATTTCGTGCCCATCTCTAATGTTAACATAATTAACTTACAGACAAGTTGCAGGGTTGAGGCAACAGTTGGAAAAACAAATTCAAGAAGAGTGTGACTGGGAACGTGTCTTGAGGCATGTCATAGCTGTTACTTGTACATTAGCTGAACATAGCTTGGATTTTCAAGGGACATAAGAACATAAGAAGAGCCATGCTGGGTCAGGCCAAAGGCCCGTCTTGTCCAGCTTCCTGTATCCCACAGAAGAGAGGTTTGGATCATTGCAAAATGGGATTTTTTTTTTTTAGGGCTGCTTGAACTTATAAGCCAGTTTGATCCCGTTTTAGCATGCCACATTTTGAAACATGGAAATTCTGGCAAAGGAATTCCTTCTTACATGTCCAAAACCAGCTGTGAGGAACTCATTCAACTAGTGGCACAAAATGTCAATGTGCTCATTGTTGACAAAGTAAAATCTTCTTGTTATTTTAGTTTGTCAGTTGATTCAACACTGTTTTTAGCTATACGCTCCTCCAAGTCTTGCTTTGCTTTCCTGATTGTTTCCTTGCATTTGTTCTGCCGGAATTTATGTTTCTGCCTGTTGTCCTGGTTTGGACAAGTCTTCTGCTAAGGAAAGAGGCCAGCTGCCAATCACTTCCTGCTTTCAAACATGGTGTTTTAAAAGCACTGACAGTTTAAGTAAATAAAATGCATTTCATTAAGCTGACAAATGGTACATTGACTGTTTTATATCCTAATATTACCACATATATCAATAGCACTCTTAATAGTGCTCTACTGGAGAGATATACTATACTGAAATATCTGCTCCACCCTAGAAGGTCTAGAGAAGGTGGAGTCAGCCTCAGTTGAGTATACAAGAAGGAGCAATACCCACTTTTCCGTTGCTTTTTTTCTTGTCCTGTCCTCAGACACTGATGTTTTCTGAACCAGCAGGTGCTTCCTTAGTTTGAGAAATCCATTAAATAAGAGAAGGAACTGTAAGTTAAAATGTCTATTTCTTGGAAATTTTTGGAGATAATTTGGGTTATTTATCTCAAATTTATTTATTCTGTTTGTTTAAAAGCTTACATAACTCTTTTTCTTACTCACTTTTAAGTTTTTAGAACAATCATGAGCTTATTAAATATTTGTCTTTTTGAAAGAAAGAAAGAAAGAAAGAAAGAAAGAAAGAAAGAAAGAAAGAAAGAAAGAAAGAAAGAAAGAAAGAAAGAACTTTTGATTTTTCAGTTTTCAGAAAAAAATAGATATTTATCTTTTTAAAGCAAATATAGACAGACGTTGAATGCAAGCATTCTTTGTGCTAATATGGTGCAGTTTTTCATAAAAAAAATCCCAGGGTTTGTGTTATGATAACCGCATTTGAAATCAATTTTTAAAATGAGGTACACATTTGGGGGGCAGAAAGCATGGTTTTCATTTGGAAAGAGATGCATTTTAAGCAACCTTGAGGAGGTCTGTGCATTTTAACTTGATTGTGGATTGCAATTTATTTTGAATCATTTTGACATGTTTGCTCACCTGTATCAAAGTAAACAGTGTATGCGAGGTTTATCAAGTGATGGTTGCTAGGGTCACAGATTTTTGGCAGATCTTACGGTCTTACTCAATATTAGTTCCCAACTGGATCATATCCACTGAAATAAATGGGAACCAGCTTACATATCTCCCACCGACAATGCTGGCTCGATTTATCGTGCTTTAGGTTTCTGTGTCTGAGGGATTCAATTCCTTGCTGCACCTCCTGTGAGCAGAGCCAGCCTGGATGGCCTTGGGCAAGCTGCACAGTCCCACTCTGGCAAGGGTGAACAATTGCTTTCGAGTCTCTATCTGGAAAATCCTGAAAAGGGTTTGCCATGAGTTTGAATTGACTTGATAATACATGATTAGTATGATTATTAGTAGCCAACAATGAGCTGTGTGTTGCATTGTTACAGTCGGGACCGACTCTTCGTGACCCCATATCCATGGAGTTTTCTTGGCAGGAATACTGGAGTGGCTTGCCAGTTCCTTCTCCAGGCGCCTAGAGAACCTGGTATTCCCTGGTGGTCTCCCATCCAAGTACTAACCAGGTCCAACCCTGCTTAGCTTCCGAAATCAGGCGAGATCAGATGTGCTTAGGGCATCTAGGTAGCTAACAATGACCTACAAAGTAAAACAAATATAGAGTTTCAGATCGCCAGAGAAAGCTCAGTATGGAGGAGAGAAAACAGCAGGAAATATGAGTAAAATGTCCCCTATAGATTTCTTCAGTGACTCAGTACAAGTAAAATTGAAACAGGAAATAGATGGATCATAAACCTTGCCAGAGAAGAGTCCACATGGCCCATCAAGATTATATCGGCTTTGATTGGTGGTGCCAGTCCCGCCCATTCTTTTAAAATGCTGTGCTCTGGAGCGTGGAGCTAGAAAGTGCTACGGACACCCTGTCAGATCCATCAACTCTGATCCAGGTGAGTTAAAGCCATTCTCAGTGTCTGGTGATGGGGAGGAGGGCATTAGAAACAAAGGAGATTAGAAACTGCAGGAGCATAAAAATTATGATCACAGAGAGAAATAGACGGCAATGTAGACAAGTTGCTCTGCTCTGGTCAGACCCCCACCTGGAGTCCTGTGTCCAGTTCTGTGCGCCTCAATTTAAAAAGGATGTTGACTACCTCGAGCGGGTGCAGAGGAGGGCGACCAGGAAGGTTGAGGGTCTGGAAGAAATGTCTTATGAGGAACGGCTTAGGGAACTGGGAATGTTTAGCCTTTCAAAAAGAAGAGTGAGAGGGGATATGATAGCTATGTTTAAATATTTGAAAGGATGTCATATTGAAGAGGGAACAGGTTTGTTTTCCATGGCTTCAGAGACTAGGACTCAGGGAAATGGTTTCAAAATACAGGAAAAGAGATTCCATTTGAACATTAGGAAGAACTTCATGACAGTTAGAGCTGTTCGGCAGTGGAATATGCTGCCACGGAGGGTGGTGGAGTCTCCTTCTTTGGAGGTTTTTAAGCAAAGGCTGGATGGCCATCTGTCGGGGATACTTTGATGGGGGTTCCTGCATGTCCGGGGCTTGGACTAGATGGCCCTTGAGGTCTCTTCCAACTCTATGATTCTATGATTCTATGATTCTAAGTTGTGTGATTTGTTTTCTAGTCCATAGGAAATACACTCCAGCTTGGCCCTAATCGATGCCTTAGTTGGACCTTTTTGGCTATATGGGTTGCTCCTCTGGAGGTCTGGACTGGGGTGAACACCAGGCACATGGAACTTTCACTTCAAAGGAGATTGCTCCCGTTAACTGATCTGTTTCTGGTGCAATCAGACAGCCACCTTTGGGGTTGTCTATTGACATCCCTAAGGTGTAGCATAATACTGTGTGCACTGCTTTTTATGATTCCAACATTCTTAAGACAAGCTGTTTGCAAAAGGCTGGGGTGGGCGAGATGGGTGTGGAAAGAAACACATCAAAAACAAAAGCACACAGTCAAAATCCACACCTTAAGTAGTTGTGGTAGAGGAGGAGAATTGTTCAAATGAGGGTGAGTATTTAGAAAAACCTGGATCACCCCCCAGAGTGACCCCCCCATGGTCACATTTTGAAAATTTGCAACCGTTCTAATCCCATGACTGAGAACCACAGCAAAGATACCATAGGGGGAAAGTAATGGTTTAAAATCTGCATCGGAAGAGCGACAAGGATTTTATCACCTTGAGAGCAGGTACTTGTAAAATGTGCTGGGTCACACTTAAGTGGGCATAGCCGCACTTTGATTTTTTTAATGTCCGCTGTTTGTGGGAAAACAGTTTTATGCCCCGCATCTACGAACATTTTGCAGTGGATTTTAGTGGTCGTGTGAAAGCAGCCTTAGGATTCCAAGACAGTCACTATCTATACCAATTGATTTCAGTTTTTTGAGAAGGACTATTGACCCAAAAGGTGGAGTTGTTGTGGCATCATTATAGTCGTGACCAACTATTTGTGAGCCCATGTGCACGGAGTTTTCTTGGCAGGAATAGTGGAGTGGCTTGCTAGTTCCTACACCAGGCGCCTACAGCACCTGGTATTCCCTGGTGGTCGCCTATCCAAGTAGCAGCCAGGCCCAACCCTGCTTAGCTTCCGAGATCAGACAAGATCAGATGTGCTCAGGGCATCTAGCTAGAGTCCCAGAAATAGTTGGAATAATAGACTGTCAATGTTTAATGTATACCTCTGCATAACTAAACAGTAAACTGCCCAGAGAGTGCTTGAAGTGCTATGGGGTGGTATATACCCATATTTTCGCTCTATAAGATGCACCAGGCCATAAGACACACCTAGTTTTTAGAGGAGGAAAAAAAAAGAAAAAATGTTTAGCCTAAGGTTTTATGATGGGGGAAGGGGAGGCATGCTAACTTAGGGCACTTTTACACGACTTCTAAAATCCGGTGGCAACTTAAATTCAGACCAGAGATCGTGGGGGTTTGCCGCTCTTCCTGTCTTCCCACCCCTCTGCACTCCATTGTTCCTGTCTGCATGAGGGGAAGGAGAAAAAAAGGGAGAAAAAAATGCAGGCTCACCTCTGTCCGCCGGTCGAAGCAGCCCTGAGTCGCCCCATAGCGATTTCTGTCTCTTAAAGGGGCAGTGGGGACAAAAAACAAACAGAAGGCGAGGGAGCCCGGCATTCACAGCTTTACAATCTGCATTGGAAGTTTTTTTACCTCCTGGAGGCCAGGTACATGAAAAGTGCGCTGGACGCGCTTAGGTGGTCGTGGTCATACTTAATTTTCTTTAAAGTCCGGAGCTGGTGGGAAAATATTTTTAAGCTCTGGATCTGGGAGCCCTTTGCCTCGGATTTTAGGGATCATGTAAAAGCGCCCTTAGATCCTCTTAGGATCATACTAAGTGCTTCTCTTCTATGCAGGATGCCATGGGAGAGGCCTGGGGTGGCCAAGAAACGGTCAGGATATATAAAATGAGTTGGCATATAAAATGGAGGCAGAGATTGGAAGCAGAGCCCACAGCCTGGTGACAGAATCTGTTGTAAACAGCCCTCTCCACAGGAACAATGTGTAACTGATGTTTCCTCTGCCCCTTGACTGCAGCTGGTTAGGAGCTGACCTTGTGCAAGGCAGCACATCCATAATATTTAGAACTGCTAACAGAGTCTCATACATGTCTCTGTTTCCTAGGTTTCTTCCAGTGGCAGTTGTCCAGTTAGATCAGCACAATGCAAGTCCTGCACATTTGCTCAGCTGTCTGTTCTTTCGTCAGTCTTCTGTTCCTCCTCCTAGCCCTTGGCTCAGACTACTGGCTGGTAAATGGCTCGGCCTATGGGGGTCTATGGAAGACTTGCAACCCATTCCTTTGTATTATTTATGGGATGAATGTTGGAGGTAAGATTTTATGCATCTCTGCACCAGAAATGTCGCCATTTTGTCATTTCTTAGATCTGCAAGAGTTGTGGGGCAGTGTAGGGTCCCTCAGCCCATTACTAATCCACCGTGACAGGGAATAACTTCACTCCCATTGCATGCACCAGTCATTTTCAAAGGTTTTACATTCAAGGAAGTCTCAGACCATCCAAATATCTCCTAAAGAACAGGTGGTGGATCCTCCCTTTTGGTTTCTGGGAACTGAAGATGCAGTCACGTGGAGATATAGTTCATATTTTGGACCTCGTATGGAATGGCTTGATGTAAGCTATTTTCCTGCCACTGCCTGATGCCCAAAAGATTGCAAACCAGCCCAACCCTGTTCCTTAGCCGTCCAACCTCTTTGGTGCAGTACTGGACCTCAGTATTTTGGAAGTGGCCTGCCATATTCCCTAAAATGGATAAGACAAATGTGAAGGAGATTGGCATGATCAAACGCTTTTGGCTCCCACCTTAAGACTGTCTGGGGTGAGAAGAGCAACATATTCTTTTTTTCAGATCCATGATTCTAATCACATATGACCATTAATGACACATTAATAAGAACAATGTGAGAAGACTGTCATTGGACTGGTTATAGAAAAGCCATAGCTATGCTATTCAAGGACTGGGTGGGTCCTTTCAACGGATGTCTATTTGAGAAGGGCTCTTCGTAGTCACATTTCAGAACCCTTCCCCATTTCTGCGGGCAGCTGACCACTTCCTTGTGAAGGTGAGATGGGGAATCTTCGTGAAATGGACCCAGTGAATGGACCACCTGGGTGGGTTTTTTTGGGTGTGTGTGTGCATAACTGGACCTCTGAAGTGATGCGGTGTTGCTGCAGCTCATATTAATATCCTTGAAATACGAATACGAAGCCCCCTTCTCTAGAGTTTATGTTGTTGTTGTTGTTCAGTCGTTCAGTCGTGTCCGACTCTTCATGGCCCCATGGACCAGAGCTCGCCAGGCCTTCTTATCTTCCACTGCCTTCCGAAGTTTGGTCAAATCCATATTGGTTGCATCAATGACATCGTCCAACCATCTATATATTGTCACTGAACACTAGTGACATTTAAGATGATATTGCCAGTCTGGTTGGATGAAAATGATTCTTTCCCATCTGGCTTCTGAAGGTGCTCTGGAGAAGAAACCCTTTCTTTGCCTCTTTTTCCTCCACCTTGAAGTCGGATGCTGTTGGGTCTGTTTTGACTTCTGATGGTTCAGGATAGGGGGGCTGACAATCCAAGGTGTTCAAGTCTCTTTCCATGTTGGAGATGGTAGTTGCTTCTGAATCCTCATGGAACAAGACTGGCATTTGGTCTAGGAGGCAGTCTTGAGATGTCTCTGGAATATTACTAATGCCACTGATGTATTTAACCCTGTTTTACCTTTCTCTCTTTCTCCCCTCCCCCCCCCCGCCATTCCTTTGGGATCTCTGCAGCTGCAGACCACGCCGTGCGTGCTTTTATGTTTCTGGGGATGATCGCTGGCGCTGTCTCCTTCTTTGGTCTTTGCGCCTCGTTCTTTAAATCTGAGGTTGCCTCCATGTCCCTGACCAAGACCTCAGCCAATGCCAGTATACTTGCAGGTATAATGGAACAATATTGTGTCTTCTGGTTCGGCAGTCACTTCCACCTCCTCAGTTCCGGTAACACCAATCAGTGTTTCAAACTGGGGTGACTCTTCACTCTGACCTCTAAAGCTGCTGCAGATGCCAACCCCCCCCCCCATATAAAAAAAGAACATAGCCCCTGGGAGCAAGGGAGGCATCTTTCTGCTAACATATTATTCAGTCTCAAACCCTAAACCTGCATGCCTCTAAATTTGACCCTGCTATTTATTTATTTATTTATTTATTTATTTATTTATTTATTTATTTATTTATTTATTATTCATTTACAGCAGGCATGTCCAAACTTCGTCCCTCCAGATGTTTAGGACCACAACTCCCACAGTCCTTTCCCATTGGCAATCTAAGCTTAGAATTCTGGGAGTTGTGGTCCAAAACATCAGGAGGGCCGAAGATTGGACATGTCTGATTTACAGCATTTGTTAGCTGTCCCTTTACCAAGTGGTCTCTGGGCGGCATCATACTCAGTGCTGCATGAAAATCTAATTTCAGAAGAGGTAGCCATGTTCATCTGTTCAAGCCTATCAGGAAAACCCCACCACCCCAAAAGGAGAAAAAAGAAAAAGACCTAAATGTTGCAACACCTCAGTGACTAACGGCTATACAGTGGTACCTCGAGTTGTAAATGCCCCTAATTACAAAAGAATTGACTTGCAAAGAGAAATCCATGGGAACAGAGATGCTTCAAGATAAGAAAATTTAGCCCTGTGTTTTTTTTCCGAGTTACGAAAGGGAAATGCAAAGTACAAGGTTCCTTTTCAAAATGGCTCTTGCTTGCTTGCAATGGCAATACTGCCATCTTGTGGCCACCCCTCACTACAAAGCTGCAATGGAAAGAAGAAGGAGCCATTTCGAAAAGGGTAGCTGAGAACTGGGGCTCCTGTTTTTCAATGACCTGCACAAGATGCCAGTTTTGGAGCCATTCTGGAACTATTTAGCACCATTTTGGTGACTTTTAGGTAAGGAGCCGGGCTTCTGTTGTTTGTTTGCCTATTAATTTGCATAGTCTCCAGATAAAAGCAGAAGAGGCATACAAATCAGACATGGTGTTATTGGAAGGCCTTTCTATAAAGCAGCATCTACAGAAACCTTCTATACATTTAGAGGAAAGAAGCTGGGTGCAGCTGTACTGGGAGCTGATTCTGAAGTGTTGTTGCCATAGCAAAGAAGGCCCAGCTTCTCATGAGTGGTTTGCTAGCCTTCTTCAGGAAGGTCACCCAGAAGTGCCTAGCCTGGGAGGATCTGGTTGAGTGGGTGGGCGAAAATGCGAAAAGGCACTCCACTTTGACCTGTGATCTCAAACCATGGAGGGCTTTGTAAGCAAGCATCAAAACCTTGAGCCTGATCTAGGGCACGACAGGTAGCCATTGCAGCTGAGTCAGAAGTGGGGAGTAGTGATCAAACTTGATCACACCACCCACCCTGTCTGGCTACCATATTCTGGACCTGCTATCAGATCCTCCTCCTCCTCCTCCTCCTCCTCCTCCTCCTCCTCCTCCTCCTCCTCCTCCTCCTCCTCCTCCTCCTCCGGGTATACTTTTCATCCTAATGATAGCCACCAAGGCCTCTAAATCTCTGAGGAACAGGGGCGTATCTAGGGGGAGGGCAGAAGGGTACATCTGCTCTGGGCGCAGCAATCTGGGGGTGCCTGGAGGGGGAGCAGGAGGAGGAAGCCATGCACCCTCCTGCCACCCAACAGTCCTCCTTTCCCCTAAGGCTTGACAATGGCACCCCCAGTGTGATGAGTATGACAGCCAGGATGCATGACCGTATCAGTCTTTTTGTCCTGATTCTACAGAATCCATCAATTTATACTTCACTTTTACTCCCCAGCTCTTTTTGCTATGATTGCCATGGCTGTCTTCACCGGAGTTTCAGCTGGTTCAACTAATTCTTATGGATGGTCCTTTGGACTGGGATGGGCTTCTTTCCCTCTGTTCCTCATAACAGGTAATACACGCAAAATGGAACCCTGAAACGTCCTCCTCCTTCATTTAAGCATTTGACGTTGAGATACAATTGTTGGATGTTGAGTCATGGCAACTGGACTTCTTCTCTTGAGAGATGGAAACATTTTGCTACTCATTCAAGCACCTTCACCAGCCTGAGGAAAGTTAGTGTTGAAACCTCCAATGTATAGTTCCCCTTGACTTCACATCACCCTAGTCTGAATAGGCTCTTTAGGTGGACAATGGCCTGAATAGGCCCGTTAGATAGATGTACAATGGCCTTAAAGAGTTTTGGGAAGTGTGGTACTTTCACCCACCCCAGGCCATTGTTCATCTAATGAGTCTATTCAGGCCACAAGAAAAGAAGTCCAGTTGCCATGACTCAACTTCCAGGTAACCTCACCTGGATGACTGAGAACCTTCACATATTCAATTGTTAGGTGCATTTTTGTCTTAGTATCTTTGATTTACAGTGGATCCTTGTATAACAAATGGTTTGTATAACATAAAAAATTATGGACATAGGGGAAATTTGCTTAACAGAATTGCCTATGGGGCGAATCTGTGCAACATAAAAATGGTTACACTTAGGGATTACTCCATTTTCAATGCCTTCCTATGGGAAATTTGTATAAAGGAAAATTTGCTTAACAGAATTTCATTTGGAATGAATTAAATCCTTTATACAAGGTACCACTGTATTTATTTAATTTATATACCAATACATTGGTGTAAATACTACTCTGGGCAGTTCAACAGTTAAAACATAAAACATTACCCTAAAGAGCAATATGCATATAATGTATGGTAATGCACAATTAGAGAGTCTTAAATTCATATAACGAGTAAAGAGGGGGGAAATATAATGTTCAATAGATGTAGTTACTGAAGGTACCGTTGAACAATTCCACTTCTACCACTTTCTTGAACATAAGGAGAGAAGGAATATGGTATATCTCATTTGGTAACTTGTTCCAGAGACTGGGGGCCATCACCGACAAGGCACAATCTCTTTTGATTGCCTTTTGGCCTCCTTTGGAGTGGCTACTTTTAGCATCATGGATTGAAAGAAGTGGATGGAGCCACTTAGCTGGTTTCTAGGGGAGACGTTCCGATAAGTATGGAGGCCTTAGACCACTGAGAGGTTCATAGGTCAAAACCTGCACCTTCAATTGTGCACAGAGACTGATAGGGAGCCAACAATGGTACACCAAGACCATGAACTGTAGTCCAAAAACATCTGGAGAATTCACGGTTGGGAAACACTGCTCTAAATGCATCAACCATGCAGTTCGGCAGACAATTACATGTTTGGGGCTTTCAGGAAGTTACGCCACACAAGGGGCAGGAAGAGGACAGTAGGAATGGCCATGTATGCCTGATGACATTTTATTCTGCTTCACTGATTGCCATCCTAATTAATCCCTTTTCTCGCCTGACAGGTGTGCTGTGTTATCTATCACGAAGTGGATTAAGTGAAAACTCATGAAATAAAGATGCTGTCTTTTGAGGTGGCCCCATAAACTGTTCTGTTGGTAGGGATGGAGCACAGAGATAGGTCCCAGTGGAATTAAATTTGATTTAGAAGAAATTGTATCTCCAAAAGACACCTGGTTATGAAGGCAGTAGAATGGGACTGAATTTAGAATTCAGAATCACGGAAGTTGGTGACAACAATTTTACTGAGGAACTCAATCAACTCCTGGCTTTCCTGTGATGGATACAGGACCTGTATGGTAGACATTATCTTCCAAATGGGTTCAGAACCTTGGACATCTCCTGTAAAGTTCTTTCTAAAACCAGGAATGGATTCACTCCCTCTGCACCATTGACCTCACCAGCCTCCACTTCAGTTCCCAGGCATGCCTGCTGTTCAATCAATTTGCTTCTCTCTCTCTCCCTCTCTCTCCCCCCATCTAAAGCACATTTGAGATTAGTTCTTGTTAAATTCACTGCTGATGTTTAAATCAAAGCCATGGATGATTTTCTTTATTTGCTTTCCTCTGCCCTTTTTGTTCTTTTTTTACAACACAAGTATTGTAGCTTTCTAAGAAAATAGCAAAAGCCATGATCAGCCCAGTTTATGTTGTCTCTAGTGTTGGGCAGAAATTTAAAAATGAATTGCAAAAAATAATCAAAAACAGCTAATCTGTCATTTCATATTTGTACAAATCAATACCCCCAACATAATATAAATCAGTGAATTTCTTTGTCTATGATTCTTGATTCATGGATTCATTGGGCATAAAATGCCCCCACCCAAACTCCTAGAGTTACAAAACCTGAAGCTTGCCCTGACTCTCCTCTACAAATCTCCCAAGTTTGGTGAAGATTCATTTTTGGATCTCTGGGTTATCCATCCACAATGAGCCACCGCCTAGAAAGTTCTCTGCTGGCAGCTAGAGATACTACTGTCTTCTATAACCCTCCCAAATCTGTTGACGATTGTGTCCCCCCCCCCAGCCAATTGCTAGAGGACACTCTCAAGAGAGGGGACTTTACAAATGTGTACAACTCAAATGTCTGAAACCCAGTCTTTCCCAAACTTCGGGGGTGGGGTGGGATTTTGCAGGGGAGTTGGGAGAGGCTTCTCTGGAATTTTGGTATCTCTGTGTTTCTGGGGGGCACATTCCTGAGCAGGGCACTCTTTTGATGTTCATAACTCAGACATCTGGAACCAAAACAGCAGCAAGCAGGTTGAGCTCGTACTGGAGCAGAAGGAAGGGCAGGCTTCACTGTGATTTTTGGTGTCTCCAGGAGCTTGGAGGGGAGCATTTTATTGGCTTTTAAAGGCAAAAATGAATCAACAAATCCATTCATGGATTCAAAAGGGCAATTTTTTTATCATAAATTCATTATTTGTCAACCTTCACAAATCAGCAGTTGAAATGGATCACCGTTTTTCTGATGTGTGCCCATCTCTAGTTGCCTCTCCTTCACTGTATCAGAATCTTGTGCCAGTGATTGAGCAAAGTTAAGCCTTGCTGGGGTGCCATTTTGATTATTTACCTCAGGAAACCAAGTGCCTTAAAAGACCATCTCTGGGGACAGCTTGTGCCAGGACCCTGCTGTGCCCAGGGGTGCCACATCCTACTCACTGGTGGCATGGGCTCCATGCTCTAGGGTTCTCAACCTGTGGGTCCCCAGATGTTCCTGGACTGCAGCTCCCAGAAACCCCTTCTAGCACAGTGAGTGGTGGAGACTTCTGGGAGTTGCAGTCCAAGAACATGTGGGGACCCACAGGTTGAGAACCACTGTTATAGAAGATGCATAATCTCAGAACTGCAGAACCAAAAGGGACCGTATGGATAATCAAGTTCAGCCCCTCTTAAGGAGGCCCAGTGCAGAATCGAACTCCCAGCCTCTTCCACAGCTACCAGATGCCTAAACCGCTGAACTACCCAGCAGATTATTTGTTTGTTTGCTACTGCTGTTTGCTCTGCAGGGAAACAGCTGCAGAGGAGCCAGAATGAAGTACAAGGACCATCATGACAACTCATCAGCAACATCATTTCATAATGCTTTATCTAACTTTTAAATTATGTTATTATTTTTTCTCTCATATTGAATACATTTAGTGTTTTTAACTTTTCCTGTCGTGTTTTTAATGATGTAAGGTGCCTTCAGCCCTTTTTGTAAAGAGACAGACAGACAGACAGACAGACAGACAGACAGACAGACAGACAGACAGACAGACAGACAGACAGAAACCCATTTACCTAGGTCACCTGGGCAAAGGTGCAGGTTGTCATGACAAATAGAGCACCCTTTTTTTCTTGGAAGTTTCAGATCGCCAGAGAAAGCCCAGTATGGAGGAGACTAAAGAGTGGGAAATATGAGTAAAATGTCCCCTATAGATTTCCCATGTACAGCGGTACCCCGGTTACTGAATGACTTGGTTTACATAATTTTTGGAGACAATGAGTCCATTTATGCATTTTTCTCCAGGCAGATCCTTGGACTGGTAAACAAGATATCTTCCAGAAGACACAAATAAGTCCATTATAGAACTTGTGGCCAAATTCCTTTTCTCTGCCCAGAAAACACGAAAGAGAATTCATATGCATAACTAATGTTAAGCTTTCTTTAATTATTTTTATGAATGTATTCTGTATTTTATCAGGCCTTTGGCTGAAACATAAAATTGATTGATTGCTGATCTTTTTATGCAAAAAAACCAAAAAAACTGGTTTACACATTTTCCCCAAAGGACTTTATTTCCCAGGATGCATTACACCTCATTCAGATCCAGTTTACAAAATTTCTGCATTATGTAACTTCCTGGAGGATGGATTAATTACATAAAGCTGGGTACCACTGTATAAGACTATATTTTTCTCTAAAATTGTTAGACTAAAAATTGAGGGTTGTCTTATACATGGAAGTAAGCAAGAAGAGAACAGTGTGGTTGTGAAGCGGTAATTCTAGGTTGGAAAAGTTGAGGTCGTCTTATACATGGGATCGTCTTGCAGACGGAAAATACGGTACTTACATAAAGGTGGACCATCTGATGGTGGAGAGGCTGTGGTAGCCATGTAGGCCACTCGTGGGAGCATAAAAACAGAAAAATTAGGGGTTCTAATAACTTTTGAGAAGTGGCTCCATGGCCAGCTGAAGAGGGCAGAACAGATGTAGTCCAGAAGCATAAATCCACACAGGTGCAGCGAATGGAATAAATTCTGCCTTTTCCAAAAAATGTTGCATTCATGTGGTAAAGCTGCAAGGGAAAGGTAGCTGGCACCCTTTCTGGCCCTGCCACATAATTCTGCTAGCTCTTTCCAGCATTTTTTTTTAAAATATTGCCAGATGTAATCAGATAGTATCTCCCACTGGGCCCTAAATCATAGACAATAAAGTCATTAGGAATAATCGCTGAAACCTTTGTACTCTGTGCTAAGGTAAATGAGCGCCAACTCACTCAGGGCACGCCCTGCTGCGACGCATTGGGCTTTCCTTGTTCTGCTTTACATGCTGTCGTTCATCTTGGGTTCCTGTGGCTCTCAAGTCGAGGCCCAGATCGCAACTTTGTGTGACCAGGAGCGTCTGAAGAGTCACCCTCGAGGCTTCGCGAAATGAGGCGAGCCCTTGTTTTCCGGCTCTGTGCTCTTGTCCTCCTGTCCGTTCACTTCGCATTGCTCATATCTGTTTTTGTCATGCATGACTGGGTCATTTATGAGAGTGTGTTTGGTCCTATTCGTGAAGGGCTAACATGGATGGTCTCTCCATTAGGAGACAGATACTTGGATCGTGGATGGGGTAAGTGACACCAGGCCAGCTATTTGGCAAAATCATTGACTTGTTGAGTGAGGGGTACAGTGTTTTATTTTATTTTATTTTATTTTATTTTATTTTATTTTATTTTATTTAGCATATTATTTACCCCACCTTTCTCTTTGGAAAAGAACCCAAGGCAGCTTACAATAATGCAGGACAATATACAGTCAAGTACAAATAAGTGGAATTGAGGGACATCTTACAGCATCTGCAGATGAACTAAGATACCTCCTACAAAGGAGACCCTGCTACCTTTCAAATTGCTTCCATCAGGTGTTTGGTCAAAATATCATTTCAGTCTTATATTTTGGCTCAAGGGCAGCAGAAAACAAGCTCTTCCCTTCTTCCTTGTGACAAATTTTCAAATATTTGGAGTTTTTTTTAATAATTCATTTTTATTGTTGCTGATGGTTTATGTGTTTTCAAGTCACTTCTGACTATGAAACAATATCCTTCAAAATGTCTTATCATTAACAGCTCTTTTCTCTAAAGGCTGTGCTGTTTTTATGGCGTTGACTCATCTCAAAGAGGGCCTTCAACCTTTCCTAGTAGATCTGTTTATCTAGTTATATTCTGTTTGTATCCCATCTTGGTCCGCAAGCCATACTTAAGGTGGCTTAAAATGAAGCGAGGAAAGAGAATTTAAATTAAAAGAGAGAATTCCAGTCATTAGTGTAAATTCAAGGAGAGAGTAGAATCAATATTGGATCAATAGGTACCTCAGTCCCTTTGATTTCTTGGGTCTCTCCCACTTGGGCCTCAGAATTAGATTTTTAAAATGCAAATGAAGAACACAATGATGGAAGGGAAATATACACACCCATTCTTACCTCTTCCACTTTGAAGTGTGATGAGGTGCCAAAGGCTTGCCTGCCCAAGAGATTTGTGTGCTGATAAATCAGGCTATGCCCAGGTGAACCATTTTTGACAGGACATTCCAGATCCTAGAGCAGATCATGTCGATCAATCTCTTCGAAAAACTGCATGTCACTCAGACACCTTGTACGTCATGATGTCATAGTGAGCCCCATGGTGCAGTGGTTAAATGCCTGTCCTGGAGGTAAATCTGTGCTCACAACTTGGGGTTCAATCCCAGGTAGCAGGCTCATGCTGGACTTGGCCTTCCATCTTTCCGGGATCGGTAAAATGAGTACCCATTTCCGGGGGGGGGGAGCGGCAATGTGTAGCCTGCATACTGTAATTAAAACTGTAATACTGTAATTAAACTGTAAACCGCCCAGAGAGTACTTGAAGTGGTATGGGGCGGTATATAAGCAGAACACTTTGGTATTTTTTAGTATGAACAATCAGGGCATAAAAGAGTGTTATTATTTGCTTTTTTTATTTCTCTGTCTATATATAATTTATTTGATTGCATTTGATATGATAATTTGTGATTTTGAATGTTTGGTGATTTTTGTCATTTGTAACTTGTAGCTTCGAATGTTGTTTTATGGTTCCGAACCTTAGCTCCTCAGATATACTTGGACTACAACTTCCAGAAATCAAAGTAGTGATGGCTTCTGGGAATTGTAATCTAAGAACATTTTGGGACGTAGAGGTGATAAGCATTGTTCTACAGGGACTGTTAAGTCTTCTGTGAGCAAAACGGGCGTCCACATAAGCCAAGCAGACCCACAAGTAACATACTGATGCATATTTCTTTTTCTTTTTATTCTTTTTAGTGTATGACGTATTCGTATTTATGTTTATGGTGCTAGCAGCAGGACACAGCATTCTCCTTGTGATTGCTTTTTTGCTGCTTTTCATCTTTAAAAGACAGAAGCTCCTCTACAGATATGTAGACCGATCATGCCTCCTTCCAGGTATCTCTCTCACAGAGTTTGTCTATTTAATCAGGTCTATGCATTTACCACAGGTAACCCTGCAAGAGATGAGTCTTTTGTGCAATCCTTTTACGCTACCTGCTTTTAAAATGTTGCAAATTTATTTATTTATTTATTTATTTATTTATTTATTTATTTATTTATTTATTTATTATTTTTACCCCACCTTTCTCCATGGAAAAGGATCCAAGGCGGCTTACAACAATGAGGGACAATATACAGTCCAGAACATTTAAGGCATTCAAGTTAAGAACAGGGAATTAGAAGAGGCGTCTTAGAACATTAAAAGGTAACATTAGAGCTACAAAGAGCACACATGGAAAACACTGGTGTTCTTAGGAAATCAGTCAACACAATCATGTATGGTGATCCATATAAAGTCACATAGTAGGTAGTTCCTCATTCAGGGAAAGCTTGTCTGAAGAGGAAGGTATTTGCCTGCTTCTGGAAAGAGAGCAGAAACGGGGAAGTCCTGGACTCCAGCAGTAGGGAGTTCCAAAGTCTGGGAGCAGCAACAGAGAAGGCCCTTTCATGTGTTCTTCTGAGAAAACACCTGTGGGGGTAGCGGGGTGGAGAGAAAGGCCTTGCCTGATGACCTTAGCACTCAAGCTGGTTCATACTGCGAGATTTGATCTTTGAGCCAGCTTGGACCCAGGCCATTTTGTGCTTTGTAAGTTAAGGTCAGCCCCTTACAAGGTATATCCTAGCATTTGGGGCAAAGGCACGCGAGAAATAAAAAGATAAAGTAGACTAAGATGTAGCAATAATCTGGGCTGAGATATTGTAATAACCAGGGGCAGCTGGGTGCTGGAGTAACGGGCAAGTGATTTGAAGAAACACACACAAACGCACACACACACTGACACAGACACAGAAATGAATATCCAAACCAGTGGAGGAACTCCCCCTTCTCTGGGGAGGCCTCCTTTTATTAACCTTCTACCCTAGGTGATTAGCATAGCTGATTACATCATTTCTTTGTGTCGCAGCAATAAATTCCCCAAATAAAGTTAAAGAGGCATTACATGGGAGGTCTACCTTATTATGCATTTCTACATGTATTGTGCATTGCTCTAATTTGTTAGCTTAGGTGTGTGATAAGAGACAGTTCTCTAATTGGCAAACTTAACTAGTAATGGTAGAAGACCATGAGATCACTTTTTGGCAAGCTTTACTAAGGAAATAATGAGGTAAGAGAGAAGGAGGGCTAGTGGACTGGCACAACTTGTCTGCTGTTGCAAAGAACTCAGGCCTTTTGCTTCTGAAATGGCAAAATGGCTACAGTTATGCCAGCCCAAAAACTTAATCCCACACTAAGATGTCATATGGCACCTTAAAGATGATCTGCTGTATTTTCCATAGACAAATCCACTTCTTCAGACTTGAGGATGGATGCATGCCATGCCTCCATGCATCTTGCCATAAGCCCCATGGATCCTGGGCATGTGTCAACAGCCATTAAGATTTCTTTCTTTCTTTCTTTCTTTCTTTCTTTCTTTCTTTCTTTCTTTCTTTCTTTCTTTCTTTCTTTCTTTCTTTCTTTCTTTCGAATATTTTTACCCCACCTTTCTCCTTGGAAAAGGACCCAAGGTGGCTTACAACAATGAGGGACAATATACAGTCCAATTAACCCCAGGCTATAGATAGCAAAGGGGAACCACATGGATGAATATCATAATCTCTGATGGTGCCTGTGAGGTGGCACTGGGTAGTTAGTAAGATTCTATACTGAATGACAGCAGATCTGGAAATGGCCCGAGAACCCTAAGTACGTTTGAGATGGTTACCTTCAGTCCACTGAACCTTCAAAATATCTTAGCCTAGCAATGAAGAGTTTGGTCATACAGTATAACATTATCTAGAAAGAAATATGGAAGAGAAGAGGCCCGCTCTGTTCACATCTACCCAAGTTTTGCCCTTGCACTTGAATGTGTAAAAGAGCTACATGGCTGTGGAAATAGGCCCCTTGAATATCCCTGCCACCAGAACTTGGCTAGATCTTACCATGTTCCATTTGATGCTTGGCTCAGAAACTCCGCCCTGACACTGGTGTTTTCAGATCCTCACTTCTGATGTACAGATGTTTACCTGATGTCTGTGCTGGGAGTGTGGACTGAAACATGGGTAGATAAATCAATGGATAAATCTGGAGCAGGTGACTCGAAAGACATGTTTGTTGTTGTTCAGTCGTTCAGTCATATCCGACTCTTCATGACTCCATGAACCAGAGCTCTCCAGGCCTTCCTGTCTTCCACTGCCTCCCAGAGTTTGTTCAAATCCATATTGGTTGCATCAATGACACCGTCCAACCCGCTCATTCTCTGCTGTCCCCTTTTCCTTTTGCCTTCAATCTTTCCCAACATCAGGGACTTTTCCAAGGACTCCTCTCTTCCCATGAGGTGGCCAAAGTACTGCTTCAAAATATGTCCTTCCAGTGAACATCCAGGGTTGATTTCTTCCAGGATGGATAGGTTTGATTTCCTTGTAGTCCAGGGGACTCTTAAGACTCTCCTCCAGCACCACAGCTCAAAAGCATCAATTCCACAGTGATTAGCCTTCTTTATAGTCCAGCTCTCACATCATGGCATGTTTAGGCACATTTAGCCTAGAGAAAAGATGGTTGAGGGGTGGATAGGATAGCAGATTTCAAATATTTAAAGGGCTGTCATACAGAGGATGGAAAGGATCTGTTTTCAGGCACCCCAGAGTGCAGGAAACGGAACAATAGGCTCAAGTATAAAGAATCCAGGCTTTTGGCTGAATCTCAGAAAATAATTTCCTAAGTGTTAGAGAAGTATGACAATGGAACCAATTACCTCAGGAAGTAGGGAGTGCTCCAACACTGGAGGCATTCAAAAGAAATTTGAACAATCACCTGGCAGGTATCCTTTGATTTGTATTCCTTGTAGGCCCCTTCCAACTTCACTATTCTATGAAGCTATGACTTTGTGCTACTCTCATTTCAACTTCCTATTCCAAGCAACAGAATTTCAGCCAATGCGTGAGAGCATGTAGAGAGGTGAGTTTAAGGCAGAAGAAGGAACATTTAACCAGGGAGCAGAAATGGGGAATGGTTTCAATGTGCTGTCAAATGCTGTTTTGCTTTTCAAAATAATTTTAACTTAATATCAATGTTTAAAATCTGACTTTTGATCGATTCCATGCCACCTTTTCCCTTGGTTTTAGATTCTTGCATTTGTAACTTTTAAAATGTATTTATTTATTTAAGGCACTTCTATGCCACTTGATTCAGAGCCCCTCTAGGTGTTCTTGGGCAGAAAAGGGCAGATAAAAACCCATACAAAAGTCCTTCTTGGATCTTCGGTAGCTTAGAACTGCCGCTGGATATTTCTGAAAAAAACACAGCTTTCCAGGTTGTGTTATGCACACACAACAGCAACAGGCTCCAGCACGATGCCCACTAACTCTTGTCTGTCTGCTCCTTCGTAGGGTTGTTGATGTTGATCGCAATGTCTGTGTACACAGGACATTTCACCAGCCACGTTTCTATTGAGTCGCGTGGCTGGTGCTTCTGGGTGGCGTGGTTCTGCTTTCCCTGCTCTCTTGCGGCTGGTGAGTTGAACGAGGTTGGAGGTCAGGATGGTGTTGCAGGAAGGAAGGACACAGAAGCGACATCACAGTCCTATTCTCTAATTAACTTCAATCCAGTTCCTTCACTATTTCCATCTTCGAGATCCAGAATTATTTTATATAATTTAGGCTGCTTTTACACGACCCCTAAAATCCGAGGCAAACCGCTCCCAGATGCGGAGCTTAAAACCTCGCCCATCTAAGCGCGCCTCAATGCACTTTAGAAGTACCTGGTCTCTGGAGGTAAAAGAATTTCCGATGCAGATTGTAAAGCTGTGGATGCTGGGCTCCCCTCGCCTTCTGTTTATTTTTTTGTCCCCGCCACCCCTTTAAGAGACAGGAATCCCTACGGGGGAATCCAGATGGAGATGAGCAGAGGTGAGCCTGCATTCTTTTCTCCCTTTTTTTCTCCCTCCCCTCACCGCAGGCAGGAGCAATGAAGTGTGGAAGAGTGGGAACACAGGAAGAGGAACAAACCCCATGATCTCTGGTCCAAATTTAAGTTGTCAGCGGATTTTAGAGGTCATGTAAAAGCACCCTAAGTCACATTATCTTTTATCGCTTTCACAAAGGACAGCCACCAGATGGGGAAAACCAACTCCTTGACTGCTCTGGTGGCAGCAGCTGCTCTTCATAGCATTTGTCTGTGGATGATAGAACTGTGTCTGGTTTTGAAAGCAAGGGGTCCTTCCTTCAGTGGTTCTCAAACTGTGCATGCATCCCCAGATGTTCCTGGACTGTGACTCCCAGAAGCCTCCACCACTCACTGTGCTGGAAGGGATTTCTGGGAGTTGCAGTCCAGGAACATCTGGGGACCCACAGGTTGAGAACCACTGTTCTAGAGTCTTACTTTTGTATTTGCTAGTGTGACCAGTACTCAAAAAAGTTACTTTTGGGGGCTACAATTCCAATAATCTGATTACTAAGAGACAGAGAGGTGTGACTTAATAATGGCCATTAAGTTTGGACTACAGCTTTCACCGTTCATGACTATAACTCAATGATCCTGCACATAGGAACTCTGTATGCCTATTCAGCCACTTCTATTTAGTGATTCATTTAATTAAAATATTTATTCACGGTTCTCCTAAAAAGGGCCCAAGGTGGCTTACAGCACTAAATTGAAACCATATAAAAACCAAACACAATACAGTGGCACCTTGTATAAAGGAACTAATTTGTTTCAAATGAAATTGTGTTGAGCAAATTTTCCTTTATACAAATTTCCCATAGGAATGCATTGAATAAGCCCATTTTTATGTTGTACAGATTTGCCCCATAGGCAATTATGTTAAGCAATTTCCCCCTATCTCCGGACTTTTTAATGTTGTACATATTTTATGTTATACAAACTGTTTGCTATCCAAGGGTCCACTGTAGATTATTACAATAGGGTAAAAATTTAAACAATGTTAATATTAAAGGAGCAAACAAAAGAACTACTCAAAGCAGAATAGGTACAGTGGTCCCCTGCCATTTCGTGGTTCATATACTCGGGCCTGGTATATCAAAGGACCACAGTATATGAAAGGCAAGGCCCCTTGCGGCAAGCTGCACGGTCCAATAAAAGGGCCGTGTTCCGTTAACGCTCATGGTGTCTTTTTGGAAGGAGGTGTATTGTGGCTGTATTGAGGGTTTCTCTCTTTCCGTCCCTCTCTTTCTCTCTCCTTCCCTGGTCCCCTCCTTCTCTCTCCCTTATAGGTATTTTTGTAGTGTGCTATCAAATAGAGGAAGACAATGAAGATGAAGGAATTGCATCAGAAATCCCAGGCTGAAAAATAAAATAAAATGGTGAAGAACATAAGACACACACACACCCCTGCCGCCCCAAGCAGGACTAGCGGGGAGAAAGCTTTATTTCCTTTGGAACAGGTATAGCAATTCTGCAATGCTTTTGAACGTCTCCATCTTTGCAAGATCCTGGATTCCCACAGCTCCAGTGACTTCAGCAAAACTAAAGAGGTCATGGGTGAAATTTCTGGAACTTTCTTCGTCTCCATCTCTGCGACTTCCTGCTGCGCTGGCGTTGGCAGCTCACAAATCTACTTTGGGAAGGGTGTGTCCGTCCTGCTGGTTTCTGGCCCTTCTTTCGGAGCTTCACGCTCAGATTTGGGTGTTAATGCTATGTTTGTGTTGCTCTTCTGGTCTCCTCCTGCAGTCGGAGGAGGCTGGCTGGATAGTTCAGTGGCTTATGTATCTAGTTCAGTGGTTCCCACCTTCCCAATGCCATGACCCTTTCATACAGTTCCTCATATTGTGGTGACCCCCTTGCCCTGTTTAGAAGAAGCCACAAGTCCCCCTTGCAAGGCCACTGCCACAGGTGCCATAGAGAACTTCCCTCTACAGGCATTTTCAGCCAAGAGCAGCCTCTGGTGCTATTGACTGACATCCCTTCGAACTTATCAAGCTGTAACTCACTCTTCCCCCCTTTCTCCCCCTCCCCCTCCAGACCCAAGCCATTTGTGCCTTTTTCTTCACTGGCTCATGGCGACCTCCGCGAAATGGTCATTTGACCCCCCCAAAGGGGTCCCGACCCCCAGGTTGAGAACCACTGATCTAGTTGTTGAAATCTGCACCAAATTGGGCTGGGCGATAGCAGGCAGTTTGCTCTAGCTCTGTACCAAAGTTCAGAGTTTGGGTAAAGGGGTTTCAAGCTATGATTTTTAAAAGCCAAACTGTTTTATACCCCCATTCAGAAACAAATAATGGAGTTCCATCAAGCTAATTTATTGATTTATTGATTTCCATTTCTGCCCCCCCCCGTGCAAACTGCACTACCCTTTCTGAGTCTTTCCAGGGTTTTCTAGACATAGAAGACACAGATATGGTGGTGGCTCACTTCCTTCATCTGTGGGTGCCTTGGGATCATGCAGCTTGCCCAAAATCACATTGGTTGGGTCTTTTCCCAGGTGGCACAGTGGGGAATTGAACACCCAGCCTCTATCTCCTCAGCCTGGTCCATAAACCATTGAGTTAGGCAGCCAGTTCCATTCAGAAACAGGCAACCAGGGGACTCTGGACATCACCAGATTTAAGACATTGTGTGGAGAGGCCAGTGTGACATGCCCCTTGCACACACTGGGTTTTCACTCGTTGCCACCACCAGATTAACTGGACACTTGTATGTATTTGAGAGAGAGAGAGTCACACCAAGTTATATAGTTTTAAAACAAACATGAAACCTTTATTGGTTTACAGTTAGATGATCAATATTATGACAGCTTTAGCCGATGTTATGGTACTGCAATCATGAATTCTTATAATAATATATTTCCTTTATAAACCAGACCCATTTCAGTGGCAGAATCTCCCACCTGACCAACTGACAATCTAACTGACTCTCAGCTTTCTTAACTGAACTGAATTCCTCTCAGCTCTAACACAAACGAGACCTAAACTGAATTTAAACTGAACTGTCCATCACCCATTACATTCCAATATCTAACATTCTTAGCCACTCCCACTGGCTTGGTGATTGGCTATTCAAAACAGAGTCATGAATATTCATACTTGTATTAACCCTTTTCGCCACAGTCAGTGCTTAGATTCTGTAGATTCAGAGCATAGACGACTTTCTGCTTTTCTCTCTCATCTTTGTCAGGAATTGTTCTTTTCAAGCCAAACATGATCTTTCTTGCTGCTCTTGTTTTTGAATCTGGATGCTGCCAATGCTTCAAATACAAGGCAATGATTTACACATTCTGGTGTGAAGGAGGAGACTGAGAGAATTAACAATACAGGTATTTGCTGGACCACTGATATAGAGGAGCAGCTCAGCAAATACAGGCATTTTGGGGTATTGAATGTGATTTAAGAGAGGGGTATCTTCAGTCAAAAGAGGCAGCCAATCAGACGCCCTTTAATTCAAGCCCTTTCACGTCCCCCCCCAAAGGTTCAAGTAAATCCCCAGTAAGCATTATTTTGCAAAGAAAGACTCATCTGGCATACCCCTGAGAGAAGTATAAAATGAAATTTTGCAACAGTATCCATACATTTCCTTTGACCTCTCAAATGCAGAATGTGATGTGCTCCATGGTTGAGCATCAATGAAAAGCAGCCCTGAAGGAAAATGTCGGAGACTTCCCAATACATACGACTGGGTATGTGGTACACTGGATTGTGTGAGGCAGAAACACCCCAAATGCCTGTAAAATCTACAGGGATCAAGCCTTCAATACCTTCCAGCTGCACGTACAATATTGGAGTGTACCCAGTTAATCTGAAATTCATATTTCTTCTAGGTATTTTGATTATTTTGTGGCTCCAAGCAACAGATGCCTCAAGAACAAGCTGAAAAGCAGTCCTGAGGATTGCTTTATGTTTGGGAGAGAAGTGATTTAACTTATGAGGGGTGGTGGTGGTGGGAAGAGCCAGCTTCTGGGGTTTCCCCTTGCTTGGTGTCACGTTGTGAATGGAAGTGAACACAAGAGGGGATCCTACAAACCATCTTGACTGGGGCAGTTGATGAAGCCAACATTCTGGTCGCCTGGAGCTATGTAAAACTTGGCATCCTTGAACTATGGATACAAAAAGTGCAATATTTCACGTGCAAAAACCAGGTTATTTTAAAGGAAATGAATGTGTTACTCCTTCAGTCATCTTGGGGGAAAGGAACACGTTGCATATACAGGGACATAAATATTCTTTCTTGCTCTTGCGTGAGGAGTTTGCTTCTAAAAGAACAAGAAACCTCAACTCCTTTTTTTTTTTTTTTCAATCACCTGCAAGATATTTATTTATTTATTTGTTACACTTGTATACCATTTCGGTTACTCTGGGCTGATTACATCAGAAGTAACAGTAACACAAATCAATCGCAAATAATATATGAAAGAATAAACCACACACGGGCTCAGATACAAAGCAATCATCTGATAATTTTTTAAAAAAACTATGGAAACCGGGATTAATCAAAATTATGTATCTATAAAACATTAAGAGAAGATGTACTGAAAGGGTTCAGTATAAGCTTTGTGTTGAGCATCCTCTTAAAAGTTGTGATGGAGGAAGCAAGGCTCAGCTTCACCGGGACAGCATTGCAATGGAATGGGAGGAGGGGCCAACACCGAGAAGTCCCGGTTTCTAGTAGGTGATTCCCTGGCTTTGCTCAATGTGGCAACCCCAAAGAGCCTGAGAGGGTTGAGTAGCACAGCTGGATGTTTTTAGAGAAAGATGCTCTGACAAATAGCACGGTCCCAAACAGCTGTGAAGGGCTCAACAGGGAAGAACTTGACCTGGAGCAACAAGGGAACATTGGCTTCCAGAAAACCAAGATGTGTTCCAATCTTGGGAGCAAATGCTGTGCTAGTTGCACAGTTGTATAATTTATATATATTGCCCAAAATTATAATAACTCATGCCTTGTTTCAGGTTGTTCAAACATTGTATGCATCCAATGTTCTGTTTGCATCTTTTTGATCAATCAGCCAACCCTTCTGTACATGCTTTCCTCTACAAAAGGGACTAGTTTGGTGCAGAGGTGGCAGGAACCTTAACAGAAAGAAAGTGCTCTGTTTCCTCATTCTCTCTCCAGAATCAATAAATCTCAAGAAAAGAAAAGAAAACCATGCTGCTTATATACCACCCCATAGTGCTCAAAGCACTCTCTGGGCAGTCTACAATTCAGGCTACACCTTTGATCCTCAATCCCAGTGAGCTGGGTACTCAATTTACCAACCTTGGAAGCATGGATGTCTGAGTGAACCTTGAGTCTGGGATTGACTCTGACTCCTAAGCAGAGTTTTGGCTGCAGTAGAGCATTTTAACCATTACACCACTAGGCTCTAGGGTTGATTGGCAAACTCTCAGCAAGCTCTTTCACTGAGAATGAGTAACTTGTATGTATGTATGTATGTATGTATGTATGTATGTATGTATGTATGTATGTATGTATGTATGTATGTATGTATGTGTGTGTGTATGTATGTATGTATGTATGTATGTATGTATGTATGTATTTATTTATTTATTTATTTATTTATTTATACATTTCTATACTGCTCATTTTCAAGAAGAACTCTGGGCGGTTTACATCAATATAAAGAAAGTAAAAATGCTCCACTTATATACCACCCCATACCACTTCAAGCAGTCTCTGGGCAGTTTACAGTTCCATTTCAGTATGCGGGCTACAGATTGACCCCCACCCCCAGCAAGCTGGGTACTCGTTTTACCAACCTTGGAAGGATGGAAGGCTGAGTCAACCATGAGCCTGCTACCTGGGATTGAACCCCAGGTCGTGAGCACAGTTTTACCTGTAGTACAGGCATTGAACCACTGCACTGCGAGGCTCCTCAATACAGTACAGCAACATATGCAAACTACCAGTAAAACAATACTCTCAATTTAGAATCAACAAAACAAAACAAAGCAAATACAACTAACATAAAAACACTGGCAAGGCTAAAGGTCCTGGGGGGCGTTAATTAACGGTCACCTAATGCCTCTTAAGATCTTCAGAATGTCTTCATGTGCAGCTTAATGGAGTGCAGGTCTTAATGACAGTGCCATGACTTCTCTCATGCCGTTTACTTTGGAACAAACATCCAACAGGATGCTGCCCACTTTGCTTCATTGTCCACCAATTTGGGCATAACGGTGATTTTAAAAAAATACAGAGGATGAAGCAGTGGATGAATGAATGAACCAATGAATGAATAAAGTAGAACGGTAGCCCATCTATCAAAAGTCATTGGATGACTCTATCACCAATACACCAAAATAAATTACAACCCTGTTCTACATAGAGATGTGCATCTTCTCTTACTTTATTCTCTCTTGTACCAGCAACAATGTTTTAAGGTTCTTCTTCACTGGGCAAGATCATGAGATCTATAAAATTTTATATATTCAATTTGGAGACTGAAAATCTGTAATAGTGCACCTGGGGCAAAAACCTGGATCGTGTTGGTGCAAGGTCTGCATTTTTCATCAAATGTGAAGGTTTCTTTGCCAACACGCAAGGTTTTGTGGTGTGAAATGTGCAAGAGTTTTTTTGTGTGTGAATGCAGCTACTGCTGAGAACCATGCTGTTCCCCAACTTTTGGCATTTGAGTGAAAAATCTTGTTGCCTAATGTATTCGAGACACCACTACTATTCACTGCATAGGGCTGTAAATCGGAGGATGACTGGTAGAGCTTGTCTTTCCCAGATACGTCATAAGAACAGAATAACATAAGAAGAGCCATGCTGGATCAGGCCAAAGGCACATCTAGTCCAGCTTCCTGCATCTCACAGTGGCCCCACCAGATGTGTCTGGGAGCACACAAGTCTAGATCTCTGTCTCCTGATACCACTCCCCTGCATCTGGTCCTTGAAGTACCCTGATTTTAAGCCTGGAGATGATACATCTCCATCATGGTTTGTAACCTGTGATAGACTTTTCCTCCAGGAATCTGTCTGATCCCCTTTTGAAGGCATCCAAGCCAGATGCCATCACCACATCTTGTGGCAGGGAGTTCCACAGACTAACATCACGCTGGGTAAAAAAATATTTTCTTTTGTCTGTTCTCACTCTCCCAGCCCTCAATTTGAGTGGATGTCCCCTAGTTGTGGTATTTTTGTGAGAGGGAGAAGAACGTCCCCTCTATCCACTTTACTCATGCCCTGCATTATTTTGTATGTCTCAGTCATATCCCCCCTGAGGTGCCTTTTTTCCCAGAATAAAGAGCCCCAAATGTTTTAGCCTTTCCTCATAAGGGTGGTGCCCCAGCCCAGTAATCATTTTAGTCGCTCTCTTCTGCACCTTTTCCAGTTCCACTATGTCATTTTTGAGATCCTTATCATAAAAGCTAGCTGTCAAAAAGCAATAGTCCAGTTCAGAGATGGACTATTCAGAAAGTGAGACCCTTTCAAAAACTAACTTGTCTGGCACCTTTAAAACCAGCAGAGCAGTTTAATAGCAATCCTTCCGTCCTGCCCGGTTCTTCTAGCAGCAGAATGGAAATTCCGTGACAGTTGGAGCCTCCGAGGCTTGAGCGTTGACTAGATTAGGAAATTACCCCAACTCTTTCTTGGCTCCCTTTCTGGCTCTCTTTAGAACTGCCTTTTGGAAAAAAATTGTTTTAAAGAAAAGCATTGGGTGAAACGGAAATCTAAGAGTAGCTCGTTCCAGAATCGGGACCAATGATTCCCTATAGGCTTATAAGTATAGGGATTTCCTTTCTTAATGTCCTCTTCTTGATGGTCAGCCATGCTTCCCACGGCTGGACTACGTTTACCCGTAATGCTGATACTTATAATTCTGGACTCTGGATCATGTGCACTCTGAAATTTGGATGCCACCCCATGCAGTCCACTGACGGTATGGTATATGGGGCAGAGCGGGAATAAGCAGTGGGGGGGGGAGTTTGGTTTATTGTTTATTATGTATTTATTTATTTATTCAATTTATATACCACCCATCTCACACAGAGACACTCTGGGCGGTTTACAGCATAAAACAGTTTACAGTTACAGCTTTCTTTGTTGGTATGAACCAAACATATGGGGTTCCCCCAGCCTGAATCCTATTGGTTGTTGGACTCATGGAGCCAACAAGATGTTTTTAAATGTTGGCTCGCTAGTCTACAAGCAATGCATGGAGTCTATCCTAGTTGAGGATGGGACCTTCACATTGCAGGCTGGAAACCAAGCCGATATCTAACTAAAATGCCCACCCTCCTATTTTCCTCTTGGTCCTTTGGGGCTACTTCAACCCTGCAAACCCCATAAAAGAGGCCCATTTGGAAATGTTTCAAACAGATCCTCCAAGAGTATTATGGAATGATTGGGGGGGGAGCTACTGCAGTGGACCCTCATATAACAAGCGGTTTGTTTAAAGGAAAATCCGCTTAAAGGGAAAATTTCTAGAGATAAGGGGAAATCACTTAACAGAATCGCCTAGGGGGTGAATCCATACAACAGAAAAATGGTCACAATTAGGGATTACTCCATTTTCAATGCATTCCTATGGGAAATTTGTACAAAGGAAAATCTGCTTAACAGAACAAATTAATTCTTTTATATAAGGTACCACTGCATTTTGAACCAGAATTCCCCACGATCCCTGAACTTTGGACCATGGCTGGGATAATTCAGACATACAGTATTCTGGACAAACCTGGCCATCGACATATTTTTAGGAGTTGTTGTCAACAAAGTAGCTTTGTGTATCTCTGGCAGTAAGAACAAACCTACGACTCTGGGAAGGATGAAACTATTTTGTCCACATTGGCACCAAAATAACTTGGACTGATTGAAATGATTTCCCCTCCCAAACCTGGGAAATTAGCTTTTGTGATCTGAAGTGACATCAACTCAACACTCCATCCCTCCTTATGTCCCTTTTCTCTAACCAGAAAGTGGAAGACCTTCTGTTCCCTCCACACAATCTCCATATCACCTTCCTCCATGGGCGATGGCAGATAAAAGGCTGGGAATAGCATAGAGCCCACCGTATTGCTTTATTCTTCTTTCTTTTTCTAGTGTACCTGGATATTACCCGGAGCTTCATGGTATTAGGTCTCCTTGCGTCTGTCATAGCTATGGTATGGGCCATAGATTGGGACCATGTCATCCACTGCAACTTCACCTTTGTCCCCAAATCTCTGATGACTTCCATCTTCAGCTTCCTTTCAGGTATAATCGTCAGCCATGTAAAAATAATAGCATGGTAACAGCATGGAATTGTGGGTAAAAATGAGATTGAATGCAAACTGACAGCTAAACCAGGACAGGTTTTTGCCCTGGGTCTGTTTAGCATGGTTGCCATGAATGGCATGTACACCGAGAAAGGAGTGGGTGAAACTGTTTTACCAGATGCACTTGTCCAAAAATTTGACAAAACTATTTTCCGGGATTGCGACTAGCCACCAAGCTGATCTCTATTTAGAGCAGGCATACAAACATTCCTGGAAACAATTAAGTGGTAGGAAAAGGACATTAACGTTGTCATTAGACAAAGAGAAAAAAAAATCAGTGGCGATTAATTATTGCAGCCCATAGCTCTGTTGCTATCTGAGAACCATAGGAACCAAGAGTTAGACCCACCTGAATTTTTTTCCATTCTCTCTTCTAGGTATCTGTGTTCTGCTTGCTCTGTTGGTGTTTGAAATCAAACTGAACAAGAAATCAAAATATGTGCCCCATTCCAAAGAATGGGCTTTTTACTTAACCTTCCCCATCTGTGGACTTTGCTTCTTGGCAGGTGCGTATGAGGAGGAGAGGAACAGGGCAAAATAATTGCAGTCTCGGCCAGTCTGTGGTGCTCTGGATATTTCTCAGCTTTTGGGCCAGGGCTGCAGTTTGAGAATGAGACAACCCCCGGTTGCCCAGATTATATGGACTATAAATACCACAGTTCTCCATTCTAAAAGAAAAAGAGACCAATGTGGATATTTCAAATGCAGGCTAAGCCAGGAACTACATCTCTTCAAATATTGAGGCCATTAAGAATAGAAATGCATTGAGTGCTATAAAGCATTGTTTAACTCTAAGGCTGATACTTCATGTCCATCTAATTGCTGTTCGTGGTCCTGCTTGGGACCGGTATCAAGTAATCTAACTGCACGTCCATTGCAGGACAAGGGGAGTTTGTCCCGACCATGCCCCCTGAACTGCGATTTAAGCGGGATGAGAGATTCCCCTCCCTGGCCTCAGGAATCTGCTCATCACACTGCTCGTTCCGAGACGAGTGCCCATGAGGTAAGGCTCGTCACACAACGTGCCATTCTCCATCTAGTGGCAGGAGTGCAAAGTGCCGTTTGCCAGTACATTCCCTGGGGATTCAGCAATGGAGTGCAAAGAGATTAAAAGAAAAATGCCTCAAACTTAGCTCCATAATGCACTGAAGGCAAGGCTTCAGAGAATAGTAACATCAAAAAACAGAAGGTCGGGACGGAAAAAAAAACTGGAGAACAAAGGCATGGAATTTCACATCTCATCATGGAATGAGGACATGCGGTAACAGTCATGCCGGTATCATCCATCATGCCCATGCGTACACGGGGACAGGGACAGAACCGGAAGAAGACCATGTGACTGCGACCGACATCAACATGCAACGAACTCCCTCCTGGGACGAGAATGGACGTGAAGTAACTGTCCAAGTACATTTAGATAAACAGAAAAACATTTCGGCTCACCCATGCTAATTTTTCAGTTTCAGTTCAAACCATTGTTTAGTCTCCAAAGCCGATTCCACCAAAAACACTGCTCCCACCTACCATAAGATGCACGAAAGAGTGAGAGGAGCAGTTCACCCATCTTGAAATCATAAGTAATGTATTATTCTATTTAGAAGCCTAAATTCAATTAGTAGTTCCATCTAGAGTAGATTCATTGCATCATTTGCTAAACTGCATTGATCCGCCGACAGAATGGGACCAGTATCATCATCAGTAGCAAACATTAACTAATTAGCAGCAAGGTAAAGGCAAAGGTTCCCTTGCACATGCGTGCTAGTCATGTCCGACTCTAGGGGCAGTGCTTATCTCCGTATTCAAGCCAAAAGAGCCAGCGTTGTGCAAGTCCATGGCCACATGGCTGGCATGGCTGTGTGGAAACACTGTTTTACCTTCTCACCTTTTATGGCAGTTCCTATTTATCTACTTGCATTGACATGCTTTCAGACTGCTAGGTTGGCAGGAACTGGGGTGATCAGCGGGAGGTCACTCTGCTGCATGACACACGGGATTCGGACTGCAGAGCTGCTGACTTTGCAGCCAACAGTTTTTGGAGCCTTAGTCCGCTGAGCCACCATGCCCCAATTAAAAGCAAAGCACCCAGCTATTTCCTGCTGTTGCAGATGTCATTACAATTATCTCTATCAAAGAAATAGCTTTCCTTATGGAATTCAGCTGACCCCAAATAAGAATTTACTTTTTATTTGTTTTTGAAGGATCGAGGAATGCCTGCAAGTTTATTCACGTTTGGAATGGTTAGAACTTGGGGTTTAAAATATTCGAATTCAAGAAAAATTAAACTCACCCCTGCATTCATGAATGCCTTTGTAAATGCCATGGAGGGAAGCTGAGTGTCACTTTTTGTTTTCAGACGGTGACCGTGAGGAAGAATAAAACAAACGGATTCACCCATCTTTAGCACTGGTAGATTTAGCACCACAAAATACTGCCCATAACACCCGATCATCTCAGGCAGGGCATCTGAGGGTGCCATTGCTGAAGGAAGCTCGTTAATATTTGACAAGGAATCAGGCACTGTCAGTAGCAGCCCTGTGTCTCTGGAATCAACTTCCCCTGGAGATTTGTTTGGCATCTTCCCTCCCGGTCTTTAAGAAACTTCTAAAGTTATGGCTATTTAAAAAGGCTTTCCCTGGGTGTTAATATATGCCATTTAGGATTCGCTGTTTATGCACTTTATTTTTTTTTGTTTGTTTTTAGGCCATCTTGCTCCTGTTTGATGCTCTGATATATGTTGTTTTATTACTTATTATGTTTTTATTATTGGATTGTTTATTTTTATTTTAATTTAATTTAGAGTACTTTTACCCAGCCTTTCTCCTTGGAAAAGGGCCCAAAGGGGGCTTGTTTATTTATTGTGTGTCTAGATTGATATTTGTTCGACCTTGTAAACTGCCCAGAGTAGCCGTGCAGCTAGATGGAGCGTTATATTAAATAAATAAATAAATAAATAAATAAATTGTACACAGAAAACAACAGCAAATAAGTCATCTGAATGCTTTTTGCCAGAGTTGTGAACTCCAAGGCTGGGGCAAAACTAAAGGAATTGCCTGCCACGGTCTAGGACAGGAGTGTCCAAACGATGGCCCTCCAGATGTTTTGGACCACAACTCCCAAAATTCCAAGCTTGTATTGTCAGTGACAAAGGACTGTGGGAATTGTGGTCCAACACATCTGGAGGGCCAGAGTTTGGACACCGCTGGTCTAGGATCCATTGACGAGGCTTAGGGAGTTCATTGACCCATGTTCCCCAATGGAACCTATGACTAATCATCATGGATATAAACTCCAGTGACCCCATCCAGCTGCCAGAGTGCATCCATACAGGTGTTTGGTTTTGGACTCTCATGGTGAGTGTGGCTATGAACTCTTCCTGGAATACAACTGTGCCAGGCTGAGCTCTTGCTGAAGAGGGTGGGTACTAGCACAGCCTGAGGGACATTCTTCACCTGCTGAAGGCTCCAGGTCCAACCTCAGCATCTCCAGGTAAGACTGCAGAGGACAAATGCTGGGAAGTGGCTACCAGTCAGTGCGGACATTGTGGGGCTGAATGGAACAACCTTAGGGAGCCTCCCAAGTTCCAAGAAGTGAGATGCTAAGAACAGCTGCTGGAATGGCCTTACCTTTTTTCTCCTCACTTTCTCCTCAAGGCATCTACAACTTTGTCACCTACAAGAAGCAGCTCTGGGGAACAGGAAAGTCGGCCACTCATGTGGGTCCAGATGGCATCGATGATGCCGACGAAGATCTTCCACATATTGTGAAGACGTCACCTTCGCTGCTCTGAACAAAGTCGGCTCCAGCTGCATGGACATCTTAGGTTAATAACAGAAGAGGCAATGAGTGCCAACGGTGCTTTGTCGAGGAATTAATTTTGGAGTGCCTTTTTTGGAGGGGGGAAATTTTCATTAACTTCTTTGGCACCTCCTCGAGTTTCTGCTGGTTAGCACTGCTGGAGAGTCAGTTTTTTTATTTACACAATGATTTGTTCTCTCTTCATTTAACATCTGTTTATTCAACACGAGACTCCACAGACAGCAATTATATGGATCAACAGATGGTTAGATGATCTTCCTCACCCCTATCCCTGGCCAGATTGATTCAATTCTATTAAATATTCCTTAACTGGGAAAATGTGTTGGCCTCTTGTCTCATAAGCAACTAGAATCTCTTCCTTCATGTGTGTATATTATTAGATAGCCAAATAACTTGGCTCAAGATAGACCAATAGACTGCATCCATTGTCAACTGACCTGGCATGTTTAAGCAACATTTGAACCTACGCTTTTCTTTGCCTCTTTGTTTGCATGAAAAGCAAACCCAAGATGAGACCCGGTTCCATCCATGAAAGCTCTCCATGGAAGCCAGAGCCCCCCCCCCCCAATAAACCAGGATCCTGGGCCATTTGGCATCCCCATGAGTTGATGGGTCTCTTCCAACCTCTCACATCTCACATGCACAGAGCAACATTGGGATGGCAGTGGCTCCTCATTTGATGTTGAATCAAAATACTTTGACATGGATTTCTGAGTAGAAATTTTGAAATACCAAACCACACATCATTTCTAGTCGTAGAAGAGTGACCAAGGAAACAAAATGTTCAGGCACATTTTGGTTAAACCTTTAGGCTTGATCAGCTGCACACTTGGGACACAGAACATTTTGACTCTATAGGTTGCAGATGCTAATGGCCCACAAAAGTAATCCAATGGTTTTTATTAAGACCCTTATGGCGCAATGGTTAAATTGCAGCTAAAACTGTGCTCACAACTTGGGGTTCCATCCCACGTCGCAGGCTCATGGTTGACTCAGGCTTCCATCCTTCTGAGGTCAGTAAATTGAGTACCCAGCTTGGTGTGTGTGTGGGGGGGGCAATGTGTAGCCTGCATAATTAAACTGTAAACTGCCCAGAGTCTACTTGAAGTGGTATGGGGCAGTATATAAGCAGAACACTTTGCTTTTTGCTTTGCTTTGCTTTGATGATAATATTTTCAGAGCGAGAAAGAGACAATGAAAGAGAATAGATCATTAATACCGGTCTCCTTAGAAATCTCAAGTGTCCAAAGATCTGAAAACTGTGAGTCATGGTTTGTATAAAATTCCACATGTGTTGCCAAAGGAAGGAAGGAGGAAATGTTTACTGGGAGTCTTAAACTTCTCTCTTTCTAACTCTCTTGGGTCATTCCGTTAAAACACAATGGGTTATTATTACTGTGTACCCTGAAAGTGGAAAAGTTACCTTTTAGGTCTACATCTCCCAGAATCAATAGCAAAAATTTTCAAGGTGTTATGGGAAGTTTAACTCCCCACCCCAACCTTGCAAAGTACTGTCTATCTCTGCGCAAACTTCAGCAAGGCGTTCCTATTGCCACCTTCTCCGCAGTCCTAACACAAGTTAGCCTGAGTGCCATTGCTTTTGTTTCTTTCCTCTACCACTCTGGCTTTCAGCTTTCAGTTGAAAGTCTCTTAGCCATTAAAATATCACAGAAAATATATATTTTAATTCCCTTTAAAAGAATATCTTAGCATTAAAAAAAAGTCAGGAAAAAAACATCTAACATCGCACATTATACCAAATATGACTGATTAGGATTCACTCACTCAGAAACAGAATTGGTAGCTCAGTCCTAGAGTAAGGTGGAGCCAATTTCATCGAGTCAGCTGCATGTTTTTATGCCAAGGGTGCTTATTTGTTTTTAAACTGTTGTGGTGTGATGGGTCTGTATTGTTTGCTGAATTGATCAGCTCACTGTAAGCCGCCCAGAGACCCCATGGGAAGATGGGCGGGGTAGAAATTCAATAAATAAATAAATAAATAAATAAATAAATAAATAAATAAATAAATAAACCACCATCACCACAGCTTTCCACAACAGCTCAAGTTTTGCCCCATCAGTTGTACAGCATGAAGGGTGCAGAAACTGATGGGCTAGTGGTGTGTGTGTGTGTGTGTGTGTGTGTGTGTGTGTGTGTGTGTGTGTGTGTGTGTGTGTGTGTGTGTGTGTGTGTTTCTGGATGCCCAATAGACAGGTGCTGGCAGAGGAGATCTTAACCTACTTCCCATCTGGTAGAGGAATGGTTGGTTATTTGCTTCCAGATGGAAGAAGTGAAAAAAAAAAAACCAGCACCAGGCTGATCGATTGTGACTCACACAGGCTCTCGAGGCTTTTAGGCAGGATTATGCCATAGTCTCTCTTGGAGATCATTCACATGCTTTGTAGCACCTATCTAGATATTGACTTTTTCCATAGCCATGCTTAGTTTCCAGAATCTGCTGAGATCATGTGCATTCACACCAAGTTTGCAAAGGGGGGGGGGATATGTCAGTGCAGTATGGAAACCAAAGTGCAGATGGACTGAAATACTGGACACAATGACTACCCCCCTCATCCATGCACAACATGGGCAGATCAATTGAGCAACACCATCTGGCTTCAATGGCCCACTTTTGACTGTTCTCCCTGTTAAAAAAAATGAGGGAAAGCCAAATGGCATTAACAAGAAAACACTTTAAGAGTGGCTAGGTGGAAACCTAGTTCCTCTTTCCGGACTGGACATTCTCTCCCACCAAAAGTGGAGATTCCATGACAGTTGGAGCATCCAAGGAGAAAACCAGACCTGATCATTCACCTCCCTTTGGCTGCAGCTGAAGCCAAACCATCTTATAGGAGACTTTTACTTATTTTAAAACCATCGCCTCCATTTGTTTAGGCTGGTACCAGTGGCAACAGTGGCTCAACAGCAACCTCGAACCCTCCATGTGTACATATCAGCTCACAAGCTGCTTTCTTTCAATCGTTATTTTCCTGCTTCTCCTGGTTGCCCAGTTTTCGACGGGGTGGGGGATGTTTGAAGAGGATACGGTGCAGCCCATCTATAGCGGTTTATGGACTGTCTGCCGGGATGAGAAGTGCAGTTACCTGAGAGTCAGAGAAAGTATAACCTGCATGGTCTGGATTGTGTGGTGTGGTGTGGTGTGGTGTGTAGAGATGGGCACGAAATGAACAATTTTTTGTTTCTGTTTTCATTTTTTCATTTCGTTACGCAATGAAATGACAAATGAATTTTGTCTCCAAAATGAAACAAAACGAACAGAAACACTGGAAATTTTGTCGTGCGTTTCATTTCCATTACTGCAATACAGTGAACTGCTTTAAATGCTAAAAAAATCACAAAAAATGAAATAAAATGGTAACAAAACGGTAAAGAAATGAATGAAAACAAAAATGAATTTTTTGTAAAAATTTGCGAAAAATGGAAACGAACCAAAATGGACCCTCCAAATGACAAACGACAAAAGAAACATCATTTTTTTGATTCGTGCCCATCTCTAGTGGTGTGGTGTTTGAATGGGGTGGGTGATAAACGTCACTGCTCTATTTTTCCTCAGGTGGAATTCCCCACATTTCTGTTTATTAGACTTTCAGATTTGGTCAAGTAGAAAAAGAAATGTGAAGAAGAAGAGGACAATAAAAATTAGGCCACTTCTTAAGCGAGGCCTCAATGAGTTTTTATTTAGGCAAGACTTCTGAGCCTCCAGCCTTTTGTAAATTCTTTATTTTTAACATGTTAATACTTAGTATTATTGGCTGGGTGCCTTTTAAATTCTGCTGTTTCTGCTGTTTTTAGTATTGTTTTTATGGTGCATTTATTGCGTTTTTTAAACATTGACTTTGATATTTTAATATTGTTTCTGTTGAATTTCTTGTTGTTGTAAGCCACCTTGGGTCCCTTTGGGGAGAAAGGCAGCATTAAAATAAAGTTTATTTATTTATTTATTTATTTATTTATTTATTTATTTATTTATATTCTTCCCTACATTGTGCATTTCTTTCCTGCCAAGTTGGGGTTTGGAATTCGGTTTTGGTGGCATATTGAAGGCATTAGGACCATGTTGCGGAGTGTACTGTCTCCTCAGGGATACATTCCACGGAAAACCCAATGGCATTTTCTTTTGTGACAATTCCATCTGGTGTTTGTTGCTGAGTGGCTTCTTTTGTCCAATAGAGCTATCAGGAAGAGGGAAATGTAATGGTTTGGACCCGGATCACAGCAGAGTCCGGTGGATTGAGCCTCGTGGCACAGTGGTTAAATGCCTGTACTGAAGGTAAAACTGTGCTCACAACCTGGGCTTCAATCCCAGGTAGCTGGCTCAGGGTTGACTCAGCCTTCCATCCTTCCAAGGTTGGTAAATTGAGTACCCAGCTTGCTGAGTGGGGGCAATGTGTAGCATAATTAAACTGTAAACCGCCCAGAGACTACTTGAAGTGGTATGGGACAGTATATAAGCAGAACACTTTGCTTTGCTTTTACCCCTTTCCCCCCACAAGTGGGCCCAAGATCTGGAAGGGGCCCCTTCATTTACTAACTGTGTTTTATTTTTATTTTTATTTTATTTTTTAAAAAAAAAAAACATGTATTGTACACTTTAGAGACAGGAGACATTGTTAAAATTTAACTCTCACCACAGCAGGAAAGCTTTGAGTTTCTTAAAACTGATTTGTTAAATTGCACAATTCCCTATATTTGGATTCCTTGGCAAAAGTGTAGCATCGCACACTGGATCTGTTTCTTCTACTGAGCTCCAAATTGTTTCTCGGGAAACACACGGTGGGAGGATCCTCATTTGCTTACACGGACCTTTGTATTCCTTTCAGCAAACTTGGACTTTGTCCGGGCCTTCATGGCGGTGGCCACCTTTTCGTCTCTCCTGACTATCCTGTCCTCCACAGAATGGGATCCCCTCACGGCCTGCATGGAGGACTTTTTCCCAGAAGGCCCCCTGGCTGCTATGTTCAGCTTTCTCACTGGTAAGACTACCGGCAGTCACGACTTAGGGCTCTATCACACGTCCTTTAAAATGCTGATTAAATTTCAAGATAAAGCGTTTCCAAATACCTTGTCCCCACGGCCACCGGACTTTTTAAAAAAAAGGTTATGCCCCCTTTAGCAAGTTTTCCAAGACCTACTGGAGAAGTTGGGAATGTTTTGCTCCATTAAAAAATATGAACAAGAAGTCCATGGGAGCTTGCATATGATCCGGTTTTCTGCTTCCCCCAGCCCCAACCAGCTCATCCTGGGGCTCGTTGGTGCTTTTATAATTATTATTTTTAAAAATTTCTCCTCCCCCCAGCGTTGATCAGCTGGCCTTCAGGCTGTCAGTGCTGCTTTTTAAATTTTATTTAATTTTTTTTCTAGCACCAACCAGCTCATCCTGGGGCTTGTCGGTCCTTTTTTTAATTTTTTTTTAAAATCCCATCCCCCAGTGCTGATCAGCTGGCCTTCAGGCTGTCAGTGCTGGTTTATTTATTTATTTATTTTCTAGTGCCACCTGCTGGCCCTGGGGCTGGTCTACGCTTTTAAAAAAAAACATGCTTGTATGTGGGAACAGGAACATCTTCAGTCACGTGACCAAGAAAGAATAAAAGCCTAACTTTCACAATATCCAGATCTTTCCCCAGGTGAGATAGCTGCCTGTGGCATGAAGGTTTTCTTTGTAGCTGACCAGGGAAACCTGAATAGTGTTTTGACAGCATATTTTGAGATGGCAGAACATCACTTCAGCCTAGTGTGTTTATTCATATAGATGAAACCACATATAAATACAGGCTGGGAGGCAGTGCTCCCATTTCCCCATCTATAGACCCCATTTTACTGCCCCCATTAGCAGATATACCTCAAGATCCCATTATCAGTTGATGGGAATCCTAAATAACAGTTACAACAACATTCTACTTGACAGTTGTCTGCCATGGGGACGTACAGTCCAGGAAACATCTTAGTCTGCAATTAAGTATCCATTCAGCTTTCTCTGTGTTTGTCTATCTGTTAATATCTGTTCATCCTTCTGTACTTCTGCCTGTTTAAGTTACATATAAAACACATGATAAAACAAAGGCAGCTTCAATTAACATAATATGCAGAGTAATGTTACTTCCATATGCTGGTGTAGGTTGAGAAACACACCTTTTGAAGGGGAATTGTCACTAGGGATGGAGTCGATTTGTATTCTTCGTTGCATACAAAGTTACACAAGTTAATAGTAGAATGACAGGGAACACAGATATCAGCCCCTTAACTAGTAGCAATTTGCTGTTAAGATTAGTCTCATTTGACTTTTGCCAACATTTGCAAGTACTAGGACTGGGGGCAGTATAAGACAGTGCAGATGAATTTAATAATTTAATAATAGAATAATGCTACAGTATCAAGTTGGGCCTGGCTACTACTTGGATGGACAACCACCAGGGAATACCAGGTGCTGTGGGCACCTGGAGCAGCCTTAAAGACCAGGATCTTCATGGAGAGTTTTGGTGATAGCTGAGTGTACAGTGTGTGTTGTGCGTTAGTTGTATTGTCTTGTCCCAGCCCTTTTTCTTGCCGGATTGTATGATGTTGTATTAGTGTGATGTTGACTGTTATTATATTCTTATTTTTTTTCTGTTTATTATGGGGTTTGTGTTGGGGCAAATTGTTTTTCAATCTGTTGTAACCACCCAGAGTTCCCGAGGGAAAGTTGGGTGGTAAATAAATAAATAAAAAATAAATAAATAAATAAATAAATAAATAAATAAATAAATAAATAAATAAATGGCAAGCCACTCTAATATTCCTGCCAAGAAAACTCCATGGACATGGGGACACAAAGAGTCATTCACAACCGTAATGACACCACAACCACAACCACAACATCAACATCATGATGGTTAGAGCTGTTCAGCAGTGGAAGATGCTGCCACAAAGGAGGAGGATGGAGTCTCCTTCTTTGGAGGTTTTTAAGCAAAGGCTGGATGGCCATCTTTCGGAAATTGCGTGATGGGGGTTCCTGCATGGCAGGGGGTTGGACTGGATGGCCCTTGAGGTCTCTTCCAACTCTATGATTCTACGATTCTAAATCAAGTCACTTCTGACTTATGGCTACACTTTCCCGAGTTTTCCAAGTAAAGAACCCAGAGATATGGTTTACTTTCCCCTTCTTCCGAACATCTGGACCGATGCCTAAACTTCCTGATTGTGTTTCCCAGGTTGCTTCATGCTGACTGCTATGCTGATATTTGAAGTCACATTTAATGAGCTGTTGGAGCCCGTGACTCTCATTCTTGCTGAGAAGTGGTCCTTTTTTCTCACCTGTGCCACGTGTGGTCTCAGCTTTGCTACAGGTAAAGGTGAGGGGGAGCTCCCCTTGTGCATCATTGCTTTCCTTTTCCATGTCGTGCTTTGGAAGCGGCCCTACTTATTCCCCAAGAAAGAGGTCTAGGGGTGATGACTGGTGGAGGCTGGATTTATATGCCAAAACTAATTCCTCCAAGGTCTGCTAGGCAATCCCATCTTGAATGCAAGGCTGTTTTCTTGTCCCATCTCAGTTGTTCAAAGTTCCTTTCAAAACTGAGAGAGCAGGAGATGTTCACAAGCCCTTTTATTCTGTTTGTGGCTTTCCCATATAATGGCAAGCCTCTGCTCAATAGACTCTACAAATATGGTTCCCAACCTAGATGTTAACCAGGTATTCTTGGACTAAACCCCTTAGAATCCTTTACCATTTGTTGTTCTGGCAAGGATAGCTGGGAGATGCAAGAGCAGCTGGTCCAGGAGTAGCTGCAGACCCCAAGATTGAGAACCACTGTTCTAGAGTAGGCCTTGTTGGCACTTCTGCATTAGATACTCCTCACAAGCCTATGAAGTGCAATCAAAGCATATTCAGACAGTCAGGGCAGAATGATGGATGATGGATGGATGGATGGATGGATGGATTGGTCGATGGGTGGGTGGATGGATGGATGAGTGGATGGGTGGATGGGTGGGTGGTGGATTGGTGGGTGGGTGGGTTGTTGTTGTTGTTGTTTTAACCACAGCCTTCTCCTTGCTGTCCTTAAAAGTCCATGGAACAAAGCTGCGATGATAGTTCTCTGAAATATATGCAGCAAAGTGTTATGGGTGCAATTTGGCAAAATTCGCATGAAATATTCTCATTTCCTCTCACTACCACAAAATGCCTTGTTCCCATGAGAATGTTGCCATTCACTAGCCTTGCTCCTAAGGAGGAGATATCCATAGTAATGGCTGTCCCTGACTCATCTTGAGCTTGGTTTGACCCCTCCCCCCTTACATTTCTTTTCACCTCTTAGGACTATTGAACTTCCTGATCTATAAGTTCCCAAGCATGAGAGGAAGACCCGAAGGCCACAAGGTTCTTCCAGTGTAGTCAGCAGAACATGCATCGATCAAGCCATCTGGAAAATCGGTTTGAAAATCAATTCGCCAGTGAATCAGTTACTGCTACAGTGACAGATATTTCAACCCACTTTTCACATGCTTCTCACAAATAACTAAAATAGATAAATTTAATTTCAAGAAACATATTTGAATGGTTTGGCTTGTTAGCTTTTAGGAATCTGGCTGCGGATTGGAGTTGGGTTCCCTCAAGCTCTGCAGTTCTATGTTGGACATGACCTATAACAGACCTAATAGGGAGTTCATGATAAATGGGAGATTTAAAGACTGCTTTTACCAGTTCCACTCTTTACCAGTGTGTTTCCATGGCCAACTTGGAATTCACACCCTGCTCTCCAGGTTCCTAGACCATTACTCCACCACACAGCTGGTGAGGATTAATGGCTCCTTCTCAAATTGGGAGGGGGGACAAGTGGGGTACCCTGGGGCCCACTTCTGGGCCCTGTTTTTATTAATGACCTTGGTCAGAGGGTGCCGTAGATGCAGATATGAGGGTGATTCAAAATTGGGTGGAAGAGCTCATTCCCTGCTAGACAGATTTTTTAAAAAAGGATATAGATTAGCTTGAGCCCGGAGTGAAAAAACAACAGAATGCAATGAATAAACAGAACTCTTGATACAGCCAAGGCTGTTATCAAGAGACCCTTCCTTCATGTTGCACTTAAAGCTCTGAGCACCTTTGATCTGTCTTCTCGCTAAGCTATCATTACTTCAGGCCGTGTGAACAAGCAGAGCAACACTGTATTTAAATTAATCTGTTCATAAATGAGCTTTTTCAGTAGTTCAAACAAGGCCGTATGGGGAACATGACATCAAAAGCAAAGCATTAAGGTGCTCTTCCATATCTCATAGACAAAGTCCTGGTGTCCCTTGGTTAACTCACATCACCTAACATCTCCATCGTTTGTCCAGTCAGGCTCTCAGATGTGGTCTGGAGTCCACAAAGAGGGATGCTTGTGCTTGCAGGCATGACAATGGAGCAACACAAGAATGCTTCATGACCTCTCCTTCTTACAGCTCTTCTGGGTTTCTGTCTGTTTTTTGCTTTTCTTCTTCTGAGTACTTGTACTGCAGCAGGGCCTGTGTACCTGGGGAGGGAGGGGGAAACAGTAAGAAAGCAAAAACAGCCAATGTTTTGGCCCCTGCGACCAGAGTAGGAGGGGAAACCTACTTCAAAAGACTGAGCGGCAAGCCTCAAGACATGGGAGGCCAATGGTGGGAAGGTCTCTCCATCCAACCATTTCAAATCTCTGCTCGTTTTCCTTTGAGAAAACCAGGAGTAGTCCCTTGGTTTGACTGGAGCTTCTGCTAGTATGAATCACAAGTGACTGAGCTCAACACGTGTTGACGCACCACCCAATTCTGGTTGATGGATCTTTTCTTTCCAGAAGAGTAGATCTGGCAATGCTGAACACCCTGGATGCAATGGATCTACAGGTAGGGGGGGGGGGGCTAATGAATCTGCTGCAAGAGAACAGGGCATCCGGATGCCCAGTTTTCCTTTCCTTGTGTTCAAGGCAAGCACAGAAACCAAAGCCCTTGTGGGTTCCCAGGCTTAGCTAGTAGGTCATTTCAGTTTTACTGGGACATGAAGCTTCTTCCAATCTATTATGTTCTTCACAATCAGTTGATTGCCAATGGCAAAAGCCATTTGGCCCTTCCCTGGTGGCAACTGGACTGTGAGAAAGAAAGAGAAGGAAAGAGATAGGAAAGGTGTCAGGATGGAAGGCAGAGAAATAGGGGCAGCCTTGTTTGTGAAGATTCTCAGTGCAGGAGCAGCCCTGCACACTTTCTGCTCAGGCTCCACCCAGCCTTCAGATGGTGCTTGTGGATGCCACGGACTGCCAACAAGACAAACAAGTGGTTCTTAGACCTCATCAAGCCTCTACTCCCTTGAGAAGCAAAAATAGCAGGAAGGAGAACATCATACTTAGGACAGATGGCAAGAACATGAGACTCGCAGGAGAAGACAGTGAGGCTAGTGAAATTTGAAGGGAGCAGCAGAAGAGGAAGTCCAAATATGACTCCCATGGCCATGAGTTTGCAACAGCTTGGCAGGTCTGTTCAGGATGGGGACCATCCAGGGATCACTCTTTCATTGGGTTGCCATAAGTCAGGCATGTCCAAACTTCAGCCCTCCTGATGTTTTGGACCACAACTCCCAGAATTCTAAGCTTAGATTGCCAATGAGAAAGGACTGAGGACATTGTGGTCCAAAACATATGGAGGGCCAAAGTTTGGACATGCCTGTCATAAGTAGTAGGGAACTTGACTTTTTCTGGAGGAAAAGTCCATCACAGGTTACAAACCATGAGGGAGATGTGTCATCTCAAGGCTTAAAACCAGGGTACTTCAAGGGCCAGATGCAGGAGAGTGGTATCAGGAGACAGAGATCTAGTCTTGTGCGCTCCCAGATGCATTTGGTGGGACCACTGTGAGATACAGGAAGTGGGACTAGATGGACCTTTGGCCTGATCCAGCATGGCTCTTCTTATGTTGTTCTTAATGCAGAACAAAAAAAAAATTACCCACCATTTCCCCCCTCCTCTCCTCATCCACTTCTGTCATAGACTGATAGACAAACTGTCCCTCTCCCAAATAATTCGAAATTTTTTTGTCCTAATTTGTCAGTTGCTCCTACCCTATCCCTCCTCCCACATGCTGGCCTTGATGGCTCCATATTAGCAGTCAATGCGGCGTACCTAAGATGATGTTTAAAAGGCAGGCAATGCAGCCCAGGTAGAAACCACAGAACAGCCGTAGGTGACGGCCATTGGTGTCTACTTCAGTTCTAAGCTTGAGGTATACGATCAGTAGTGTTCCCAGCAAGAAGAACCCTGTAGCAAAAAAAAAAAAAAATTAAGAAAGAAAGAAAGAAAGAAAGAAAGTCACAGTAATCTACACCTATCTTTCTGTTTGAACCTTGGTTCCTACTGATGATCTTTGCTACATTCAACCCTCCACTGCCATTGGCCAACCTGGCCTCTCCTGCTCCCTTTTTAGACTATAAGCCTTTCATGTGGCTTGCACGATACCTGTGTGGAAGTTTGCCAGGCAAGAGACCAAGTGTTCACTGATGTTGCACTTGACAAGGCGATCCAGCAGATCCCATTCTGAAAGCAAAGCCAGCAAGCCAGCAAAGTTGGCGAGGAGTGAAAGGCCGCGAGCAACATCCATAGATACTAGAGGAAATATAAAAGAGCACTTCGTATATACCCAGCCATGTAAGCATTCCCCCTTCTCTTGTAATGTATCAAAGTTTTTATGAACAGGCAGGCACACTAAGAACCCAGGTTACATGTCTATAAACATGATTTCATGATGACTGTGGCCACAGAGGACACCTGTTGGTTACGTGATCATCTAAAACTGTTGATCAGCCTGTATTTTCTTCTCCCAGAAATCCTTAACCCCTCTCTCCAGGGATACCTTAAAATACAGTAGGCTCCCAGTATCCACTGGGGATTGGTTCCAGATCTTCTCATGGATAACAAAAACCATGGATAAGAGAGAATGCCAACCACCCCCAGAAAACTACTGCTTTGTGACAGTAGCTTGCTTTACAGCTGCTGTTTGTGACGGTAGCTTGCTTTGCAGTCGCTGAATTATTTATTTAATTCCCCCACACACACACACCACCAACCATGGCTAACTGAATCAGTGGTTAATGAATCAGTGGATACGGGGTTCCGACTGTATGCTAAAAATGCTATCTTGATATTGGCAGCCATGAGGCCAGGAAGACTTAATGTTCTCTTTCACCTGAAGATCTCCTTCCATGAAAAACTACATAGGTAACTCATCAGTAGAGATGGGCACAACAAGGGAAAATGGCATTTTGTTTCATTTTTTTCAGTTTGTTTCATAACCATCTCTACTTGCATTTACATGCCTTCGAACTGCTAGGTTGGCAGGAGCTGGGGTTAACAGCAGGAGTTCGCTCCGCTGCTTGGCACCCGGGGTTTGAGCCGCTGAGCTGCCAATTTTGCAGGTGACAGTTTTCACTACTCTAGCCCGCTGAGCCATCACACCCCTGATGCTATGTAGAGTGTTTGCTATTAAACATCACGTTTGCTATAATCCACAATTTTCAGCATCTATGTGGAGCTTGTAACCCTGCAGATATGGGGTAACACATGCACACATACACACACTGACCCAGTTCTTAAAGCACCGTTAAACCAAGGGCATCTCTTACCACCACTGTGGAAAAGTGCGATACATCCTAAGTGGTCGCAGACGGTCCACAGACCCCTGAAGAAATAACTGTACTCAAACTTATACCAGAGCAACAAAGGCGATCCAGTGGCAATGAGGAGCAGCACAAAGTTAACAGTGTTCAAGATACGAGATGTCCTTTTTTGGATCTTTGCTTGGAAAATCTTGGCAAAGTACTGCGGGAAGAGGCAAGGCCAGCATCAGATAACCCAGGGATGATAATACTTGGCATTTATTTTTGAAAATAGTCAAGTCACGATATTAAAGCAAAAGTGGTCTGTTTATATACCACCCCATACCACTTCAGTTAGTCTCTGGGCGGATTACAGCTTAATTATGCAGGCTACAAATTGCCCCCCCCCAGCAAGCTGGGTACTCCTTTTACCAATCTCGGAAGGATGGAAGGCTGAGTGAACCTTGAGCCTGCTACCTAGGATTGAACCCCAGGTCGTGAGCACAGTTTTTACCTGCAGTACAGGCATTTAACCACTGCACCACAGGGTTCAGCTTCTTGTTATGACAACCTTGCAAAGTAGTTTAGGATGATTAACACCCCTCCCTCCCCATCATGTACAGCGAGGAAGGAACTCCTCAAATAGTGTGTGGGGGAGGATTTTTCAAAAATGGCTAATCCATTCCAGGTTTGGGCTTGAAGTTTGCAGGTGGCATCCAAAGTGCTAGGTTTGTTTCAAAGTCCTAAGTAGTTTTTGTAAAATTCAGACTGAAGGAAAGAGAATGGATTCAGCACCCCCACGAGATTGGCATCGCCAGCCCTCACTCCCTCGCTGAAGCAAAGAGGGAAAGTTTGTACTATTGAGCTCTGAAGGCTAGTTCTTGTCAGCAGGGCAAATCCTGAACCGGAGACCTTCATCCTGATAGTCCACACACAGCCATGTCTCCAGAGCCGTTCACAAATGCAAGATGATAAATTGACCAATGATCAAAAAACTGGTTCCAATATCATTCATTTGTGCAGGCATTGTGTAAAGCTAGTGGAGGCTGATGGAGGCAGTCCCTCCCACACCCTACTCTGTGAGAGCCCGCTCCCCTCCCCACGTTATTTGTACAGTGGACTTTCTTATAACAAATGGTTTGTACAACATAAAATCTGCACAACATAAAAAATTACGGAGATAGGGGAAATTTGCTTAACAGAATTGCCCATGGGGGAAATCCGTACAACATAAAAATGGCTGTGATTAGGGATTACTCTCTTTTCAATGCATTCTTATGGGAAATTTTGTATAAAGGAAAATTTGCTTAACAGAATTTCATTTGGAACGAAATAATTCCTTTATGCAAGGTATCACTGTATTCCAATGTAGCCGGCAAATACATTGCTTGCTCAACAGTGATGGTTGGATACAAATGGAAAGTGGACTTGTCAAGTCTTAAGGCCTTGGCTATGCTTCTTTGTGCTTCCAAACAAAGAAAGGAAGAGCAGAAAGAGAAAGGACCAGAGTCAACAGAGAAGAAGGGAACTTCTCTGTGCTTGACCTTCTGGGTTCTCCAGTCCTACATGGCGAACCTGGTGGCTTCATTTCTACAGGGCAAGCTTTGATTCCTCTGCACTGCCACCCAAAAGAGGGGACAGAGAGAGAAAGAGATTTCAGCCATTAGTAAGCGCGCCATACTCTCATCATTGCCTGAAATTCCCGCAAGGTTTCTGCATCCAATAATAAATGGCACCATGCTCCCTTCTACAGCTGTAGCGCCTCCTTAGCACTCACAGGCCTGAGTGGTTTCCATGCCTGCCTTTGTGATAGTCCCAGTGATGTCACGGATTCTATAGGCACACCGCCTCCTTTCCCCAGTTCTGGCAGGATCAATTTTAAAAAACCCTACAAATTCCAATAAATCACTTGGTGTTTTTTTATTCAGTTCTGGTCTACTATGTCCTCCTTATTGGAAACAAGGAAACTAATTTGGCAATGGGTCTTTGGATTGTGATTCCATGGCTCAGAGCAGGGAGAAGGTGACAGAGGAACGGCCCTACTTCTGAGCCAGCCAGTTTGGGGTCTGGAAGCAATCTACTTTTTTCCTTCTTTGCTCCAAATGGCAGAATCCCCTCCACACCGGTCTTCCACCCTTATTCCTGGCTTTTTGGGACACAAACACTGCGAAAACACAGCACACGCATACAAAAACACCTGGTGCCAAATGTGAATGGGTGCACAGATTTGGCATTTGTGTTTCCCCTTGGCCAACCAACATCCTCTGACTCCCCACTACAATCCCTCCAAGTTTGGTGAAGATTGGGTTTCCCCAACCCAGATGTCAAAGGCCATTTTCCTAGGGGCCCCCAAATTGTGGGCAGGTAATTCATATGTCTGAAACTCCATCCTCACCAAACTTAGAGAGATTATAGAGGAGAATTGGGAGAAGCGTTTCTGTACATTTGGTATCTCCAGGTTCCGGGGTTGGTGGGAGAGAAATTTTCTATGGGGGTTTATTTGAAGGTTCATATTTCGAATGTCCAACCACAATCTTAATCGAACTTGCCGGTCTTGTGGAGGAGAAACAGAGGAAGGAACCCTGAAAATCTGAGGCCTCTAGATGCTCTCTCTCTCTCTCTCTCTCTCTCTCTCTCTCTCTCTCTCTCTCTCTCTGTGTGTGTGTGTGTGTGTGTGTGTGTGTGTGTGTGTGTGTGTGTGCATGTGTGTGTGCAGGCACACACTTTTAGTAGCATTTTACAGGGGAGGTGTATCAGTTTGTTGATTTGTCACTGGAAATTCATCGACTCATTGATTTGTCAGCCCTGACAAACTGCAAATCATAGGGTGCCACATCAAAAATAAAATAAAATAACGATGCCCCCCCAAATCCCTGCAGCACCCCTTGGCACCAGCCTAGTCAGCCTTATGAAGAATACAATTTCTAGAATTTCTACTGCAGTGTGCATAGTTACACATTAAACGAGGCCAACAAAACACAAATGGAAGGTCTTCCTAGAGGCAATGAGTGGAAAGTGTTCTAGGACTGTTAGGCCTATTTGGAACCTGCTGACAGGATTCCAGACAACTGAGCTGAACTGATGAGGTTCTAAAGGCAGCCGATCCATCTCCTGAAGGTCTTCTAGCTTCAGGCTGGAGAAGGTGTCACTTTGACTGCTATCAGCAAGAATCCGAACAACCAAGTCTGGTCGGCACTGACCTTTTCCCGTAGGTGGACATCGACCAAAACAGGATGTTGAGGTAGCAGGGTTTTTTTTAAAACTGATTTAAAAAAATAATAATAATAATGGTTTTTGTGAAGCTGAAGAAGTGTTTTTAATGTTGTAAATTGTTCACCTGTGTGTTTAACATGGTTGCTTTTCATCTCTTTCTATTCATGGAGATTGTGATATATGGTAATACCTCTTAAGATGTATTCAATTTGTTCCACGAGTCATTTCATTTTATGAAAAATCCATCTTGTGAACGTGTTTTCCCATAGGAATGAATGGGAAACCGATTAATCCGTTCTGAAGCCTAGAAAAAAAAACAGAAACACTCAAATTTTTTTGTAAAAAAATCTCTTTATAAAGTGCATTTTAAAAACATGAACACTGTGCAAGCACATTATTAATTGAGAACAAACATTCCAAACATCACACATTAATTTTTTAAAACATCCCACAGTACAGTACACTTCAGTGACGTTTCAAGCACACAACTGCAACCTTTAAAACCCCACCCAGCAACTTTTAAAACATGGCAAACTTTAACTGTTCTACATTTCTACAGTACAGCACAGAACATAATTTTAAAATGTTTTTCAAATTGCTGAAACATCACTGGAAATGACTGGAAAAATTGCTGCCAACTCCTTCCACCCCTCCACACTCGCTGCCTCATGCAATCCGCAGGCCACTGGGTCACAATGCATCCTGGGAGCATTTTTTTTAAATCTCATAATGCTTTTTTCCTCTCATGTGGCATGCCCTAGGGCAGGCATGTCCAAACTTCGGCCCTCCAGATGTTTTGGACCGCAATCCCCACAGACCTTTGCCATTGGCAATCTAAGTTTAGAATTCTGGGAGTTGTGGTCCAAAACATCAGGAGGGCCAAAGTTTGGACATGCCTGCCCTAGGGAACTTTCATTATACAAAGCAACCCTATTCCCGGGGGGAAATCGTCTTGCAAATTTTTCATCTTATGGGTCATTCGTCTTAAGAGGTATTACTGTATGTTCAACCATACCTGCTTTGACCATGTTATGTGCTTCCTCCTGTCCCTCTTATGGGAAAAGGTGAGGATATAAATCAACCCAGCTGTACATACAACAAGAATACAGCACCCCAAATCCTGTTGTGAAGCTATGTAGGCATACCATGACATTTCAACCTGAAGGAACTACAGTCGCTTCAAAGCAAAAGTGGTATCGACAAATCCCGTCCACAGGCACATTGCGCAATGGTTGGGATGGGAACCACGTGACTGACCGTGAGCAATGTTGTAGCCTGGATAATTAAATTATAAACCACCCGGAGAGTACTTGAAGCTTTATGGATGGTCTATAAGCAGCACATTTTGCTTTGTTGCTTTTGCTGTTGTCGTTGCGACCGCTGTTTATTTTCTGATTGTATCTTTTGACAGGGCTGGTCTCTCCATTCCAACAAGTTACAATGCATATGATAGGAGCAGCAGGTAAGCATAGGAGAAAGTTTCTGTTTAAATGGCTGTCCTGTCAAGTTAGAACTGACCCCCAGGAACCCTAATAGGGCTATTTCAAGGTAAGTGAGATATTTATTGAGTAGTTTAGCCAGTTCTGCTATCCCAGAGACTTTTCATGGCCAAGAAGGGGGGGATTCAAACCCTGTTCTTCAGAATCCTAGTCCATCGCTGTATCCAACAGAGCACACTGAAAATCCTAAATGTAATAGGTACAGTTATTTCCAGAGACAAGAGGTGTATCTTGTGTGTGTCAGTAAGACATCTATTAAAAATAATGAGCTGTCGGTGGTGAGGGGGCGGGGCTGATTCTGGATCATCACCAAAAAAATGTGAAAAATACACAGTAATTCAAACTTTAATTTTAAATATCTAAAAGTACTCAAAACCCTCTGGCTGAATAATCAATTTCACTTTTGCCCACACTTAAAAAACAAGAACAACAAATCATTTTCATCCTTAAATGCTGACAGAAAAACTCTTGCTAACACTACTAGAATACACACAGACCTATAAACCATAATTGTGATGCCTAGTATATGCTGTATTTCATAATTGTGATGTCTAGTATATGCTGTATTTCATTGCTGTATATCTTATATTTGAAGAAAGTTGCTTTAGATGTAAAGTTAAAAAAATAAATAAATAAAAGAAAAACACGTGGACGGCTGAAAGTTCTTAAAATTTAAAAATAAAGAGCAAAGAGAAATCCTTGCTCAACTCTAGTGTGTTTCTGTGTGTGGTGTCGAAATACAGTTATACTGGTGAGTAGAGATGGGCACGAAACAAACAATTTTTCATTTCCGTTTTTGTTTTTTTGTTTCATTACGCAATGAAATGACAAATTAATTTTGTCTCTAAAATGAAACGAAACGAACAGAAACACCAAAAAATTTTGTCGTCTGTTTCGTTTTTGTTACGGCAATACATTGAACTGCTTTAAATGCTAAAAAAACACAAAAATTTGAAATAAATGGTAACAAAACGGTAACGAAATGAACGAAAATGAAAACGAATTTTTCACAAAAATTCGTGAAAAAGGAAACGAACCAAAACGGACCCGCTAAACGACAAACGACAAACGAAACACCATTTTTTTATTTGTGCCCATCTCTACTGGTGAGTAAGATGTCCTTCAGATAACATGTTTAGATATTGTGTGGTCTGGAATGTTTAAACTGCTTGTAGGTTGGGATGGAGGCAAACAAAAATAACTCTCTGGTGAAATAAATAGAGGGGTGCCCTGCTGTTTTCCAGGAGGAGTTCGCTCTTCTGAGGAGTCACAGCTGGTTTTTCGGTACCAGTCCTTTGCCCGCATCTTTAGCTTTCTGGGTCTTGTCTGCTTGTTCACCGCGATGGTCTCACCCAATTGGATTGTGGTTGTCGGCCCCCGGCACACCACCAATGTGGGCCTTTGGACTATGTGCAGGAACAAAAACTGCAGGAAATATCTGGGAACCACCAGTAAGTCAACACCCTCCCTCATTCTTCTTCCTGGTTAGCTGCATTCCGCCCACTGGTCTTTAACTTGAGAAGATGCATGAGATCTCATTGAAATGTTTTCTTTCTCTCACTCCTGAGTGGTAGGACGTTCAAGGCCCCCATGCCTTTCATCTAAACGAGAACCCCCTGGAGGCGTATTAATCAACCGTGCTATCAGGTCAATTCTGATTTGTGGAGTCCCTCTCTGGGATTTTCTAGGTAGAGAATCCTCAGACGTGGTCAGCCATTCCCTCCTTCTGCACCTCCTTGACAGGGGCTGGACTCAGTGATCCATAAGGTCACTTCCAGCTCTGCAGTTCTAAGATGATATGCCTGGATCCCAATTTTGTCTGCCATAGGACTATGGCAGGCATGCCCAAACTTCGGCCCACCAGATGTTTTGGACCACAACTCCCACAGTCTTTTGCCATTGGAAACACAGACTTGGAATTCTGGGAGCTGTGGTCCAAAACATCTGGAGGGACAAAGTTTGGGCATGCCTGGACTATGGTGTAGAAACCATAATAGTTTTTGTTGCTTTTCTATTTATGGCATAGGCAGCTATATAAGCTATATGCATTTTCCATGCCAGGTTTGTTTCATTCTTATAGTTATCCAAAAGAAATTCAACTAGCTACTTTTTACTTTTTATTATTATTATTATTATTATTATTATTATTATTATTATTATTATTATTATTATTATTATTATTATTATTATTATTATTATTATTATTATTATTAATAATAATAATAATAATAATAATAATAATAATAATAATAATAATAATAATAATAATAATAATAATAAATAAATAAATTTGCCGATACATCACTTAGTCTTAAATGCTTGGGAAGCGTTTGACTAGTGATTTGTATTACAAAATCCAGCGTAGTTAGCTGTGTGGGTAATAATAATAATAATAATAATAATAATAATAATAATAATAATAATAATAATAATAATAATAATAATAATAATAATAATAATAATAATAATAATAATAATAATAATAAATTATATATGGTATATTATTATTTAACATTAGAATTGCTGTTTTAAAGACATGGGACAACAGAATACCTTAGTTGATTCTGGGAGAAGGTGGGATTTTAAAAAATAAATAACAATTAAGTGAGAAATTGTGACTTTCCCCAAGGAAAATTCTCCAAGCTGTGATTGTGAATAGAGATGGGCAGTTCAGCTCAGTTTCATTCCGTTCCTAAGAACAGCAGCTCGCGTGCTGCTGTTGCGCCCAGCTCCTGCCTCCTCAGCTGATCCTCCACTCACCAGCCCCAGAGTGCTTGCTTTTCCCACCTCCTTGGCTAATGTCCCAGTCATGAGCATGAGCACAGACGGCTGTCTGAGCAGGAGATCCGCCAAGAGGGCAGGGCAGAGAAGCGTCAGCTGTTGCTGACATTAGAATTCCAGTTGAGAAGGTTCACACCTGTCTCTAGTTGTGACTGCAAATGTGTTTAAAGACAAATATATGTGTGTTGTGTCATGCTAAGAACAGATTCACTTGCATTTGTGTCTCTCATTGTCTCCCACTTTTGATTCCCCCAGAGATCCTGGTGGTGATAAGAGCCTTAATTTCATTGTGTGCCCTCAGTGGTTTGGTGGCAGTTTCCTGTGCATTCTTAAGCAGCTTAAGAAAGTCCAAGGCACCTCTTTTTGCCAATTTCCTCACAGGTACAGATGGCTCTAAGATTTACATTAGATTTTATTTGATCAGAATCACCTGCTCTGAATGTCAGCATTACAAAGATGTGTGCAGACCCTTCTCAGCTGTTCTATGCTCAGACTTTCTGAAAAGGAAGGATAAATGGGGATGCATAAACAAGGGGAAATATTCATACCTTCATATTTGTTGGGTCTCCAGACCCAATGAAAACAAAGGAACAAATATTAAACAAATTAGCAATATGCATTGAATATTGCAATTTATTTTTTTATTTGACCTTCTCTGGTTGAACTTAAGGTTTAACCGACATCAATGGTTTATAAAATGTTTCTTGAAGTAGTTATATGTTGCACTTGAAATACTAAAAGAGATAGACTAAAATGGTTACTGGGCTGGGGCACCTCCCTTATGAGGAAAACTAAAACATTTGAGGCTCTTTAGTCTGGAAAAAGGCACCTGAGGGAGGGTATGATTGAGATGTACAGGGCATGAGCGATGTGGATAGAGGGACGCTCTTCTCCCTCTCACAAAATACCAGAAGTAGGGAAGTAGGGAACATCCACTCAAACTGAGGATTGGAAGACTGAGAACAGGCAAAAAATATTTTTTTTAAACCCAGCATGTTGTTAGTCTGTGGAACTCCAGGATGTGGTGATGGCACATGGCCTGGATGCCTTCAAAAGGAGATTGGACAGATTCCTGGAGGAAAAGTCCATCCCAGGTTACAAACCATGATGGAGCTGTGTAATCTCCAGGCTTAAAACCGGGGTACTTCAAGGGCCAGATGCAAAGGAGTGTTATCAGGAGACAGATATCTATTCTTGTGTGCTCCCGGAGGCATTTGGTGGGGCCACTGTGAGATACAGGAAGCTGGACTAGATGGGACTTTGGCCTGATCTAGCAGAGCAGGGCTCTTCTTATGTTCTTATGTTCTTATGTACTTTCCAAAATATTACACACCCAATGATTGTTATTCCTGAATATTGCATGGTAATGATTTTCCTTGCTATGGGTACTTTGATTTTTTTCCTGCTTTCCATTTTTTTCTGCATCCAATTTGTTTTAAAATATTTTTTAAAATTAAAACAACAGTGAAACATCTGCCCACAATTAAAATCCCTTTCCTTCTTAACCAATCTTTAGAAGGCTTGCTTGTTACCCAAACCTTTAAAAGGCCCTTGTCCATTTCTTTTTCCAACTCCTGGCTTCTGAAAGTGGGAAGGATGCTACCCTGAGGACTTCCTCAGGGCGTGAGAAACAAGGACCAGCCACTGTTTGAGGTTGATTGACCATGGGAAGTGTTGGTAGAGGGTTCCTCCTGAATACGTTTTCTCCCCCCTCCTCATTTGAGTCTTCCTCAGGGTAGCACAAGGATGTGTAGTAGAGATGGGCACAAATAAAAAAATGGTATTTTGTTTGTCGTTTGTCGTTTAGGGGGTCCGTTTCGGTTTGTTTCCATCTTTCGTGATTTTTTGCAAAAAATTGTTTTTATTTTTGTTCATTTCGTTACCGTGTTGTTACCATTTATTTCATTTTTTGTGATTTTTTTTAGCATTTAAACCAGTTCAATATATTGCCATCATGAAAAAGAAACAGATGACAAAATTTCTGGTATTTCTGTTCGTTTCGTTTCATTTTAGAGGCAAAATTTGTTTGTCATTTCATTGCGTAACGAAATAAAAAACAAAAATGGAAACGAAAAATTGTTCATTTCGTGCCCATCTCTAAGGGCTGTGACAGGATCCACTTCTTTGTTACAGAAGCTAGAAAGGTGCTTTCTTAATTCCTGCTGTTAAATGTTGCTGTTTCCTTTCACCCACAGGACTACTGGTGTTAGGCACGATGCTGTTATATGATATGTCATTAAAACCCAACAACATCTTTGGCTCCCATATTATTCTGACTGCTCTACCAATTTATGTTTCCTGGTCCTTCATTTTGGGATGTTTCTCCTGTTTCCTTTTTCTGCTGAACGGTAAGTGGACGCAAAACTCCTTACTAGAGATGGGCACGAAACGAACAATTTTTCGTTTCCATTTTCGTTTTTTCATTTCGTTATGCAACAAAATGACAAACTAATTTTGTCTCCAAAATGAAACAAAACGAACAGAAACACCGGAAATTTTGTCGTGCGTTTCGTTTTCGTTACTGCAATTCAGTGAACTGCTTTAAATGCTAAAAAAACCCACAAAAATTGAAATAAATGGTAAAGAAATGGTAATGAAACGAACAAAAATGAAAATGATTTTTTTGCAAAAATTCGCGAAAAATGGAAACAAACCGAAACGGACCCTCCAAATGACAAATGACAAACGAAACGTCATTTTTTTATTCGTGCCCATCTCTACTCCTTACATATAGCACCCCTAAAAGAGGGGAGGATGATGGGTGTGTGTGTGGTGGGAGGAGGAAGAACCATGGTGTCATGAGGAGGTGCTGGAAGCTACTTTGATTGGGGAAAGGAAGTATGGATTGATAAACATCAAAAAGAATAGGATGTGTAAGCAGGATGGGTAATTATCATAGAGGTTTCTGTGGGGTAGGCAGCCATATTAGTCTGTTGCAGTGACAAAGAGGCTTGTGGCACCTGAAAGACTGTGGATTGCATCCTGTTGTTCTGAAGAACACAAAGAACAGTCTAAACATGGTATTCAGCGTTCTCTTTTTTTGGGGGGGGGGAGTGAAGTTTTCATAGGTATTTGGTTAGCACAAAGCTGAAAAAAAAAACCATGGAAATATGGACAGATTCAGCCCTCCCTTAACATAGAAATATAGCTCTCTCGGTGGTAAAATATCACTCTAAACACACATATAAGTAAAAAACGAGAGAGAGAATAAGTTATCTCACACTTGTAATTTGCAGCTACAAAGGAAAACAGTGCCCATGAGTTGATAGATAAAGTTTTGATTTTTTTTGTCCAGAGATGGACATAAAAGTAATAAGCAAATCAACAACGGAACCCAATATGCCAAAATAGGTGTGTGTTTTTAAAAAAAGAAATGCCATGCTGTAGTTGAGAGTAGGGTGGCAGTAGATGGAATTTTTGTGTTCCACGCAGCAGTAGAAAACACAAATTTCGAGGCATGGGGTCAGGAGGAGTGTTTCGTCTCTCCCAACAGGCATTTCCATTTCCCCTACAGCACTCCTGTTTGTCTTGGCTGAACTCCAAGGCGTCGTCAGCATCCACGGTTCCAAGAAGAATCTGGTGCCACAACGCAGGGATACGGCTTTGGTCATTTAAGGGGAATAAAAATTTGTGATGGGCTCAGCTGCCCTCTGTTTAGAAGGCATATGCTTGAGGACATGCCAAAGAAACCCTCCCAGTCTTTCGCAAAGCAGGCTTGGATATGAAATTGACTACCCTCAAAGAAAATATGAAATTTGTTCCACACAAACACAAACTGGGTGCCAATGTTGACATTCTGAAACCCAATGCCTTTCATTCATCCATAGTCATCATTATGTGGAAGGAGAAACACAGAAGAGTCTAGAGCCAGCATTTTTGAACCTTCAGCTGAATGTGTCCTCTTTCATTTAGAGCTGCAGCTCCACTTCTTATTTTCTGATAAACAGTTACATGATAAGCTAGATCAGATAACAGGAGATGTTTGCCATTCCTCTCCCAAACTTTTAAAGGGATTTGCCATTTTCTCTCTTCCTTGCCAAGAGTTATACTGATGCCTTTCTCCCTATTAAAGATGGATATATTCACCATTTGTCAGTCTGGTCTTGTCTTTTTGAAAGATTTCAAAGCTCCAACAAACCAAGTGTGGAAACCAGGAAGAAGGGTCATGTGAACCATTCTCAGCTAGGGAAGGAGGCATACAGGTTAAATTCCCTGTTGTTTATTTATTTATTTATGTATTTATTTATTTTAATACTTATATACTGCCCGTCTTCCGGGGGAACTCTGGGCGGTTTGTCAGTTTTAGGCTGGGTTCTGGGAGCAAGATGCCAATCAGACAGGGAGGTGGGATGATGCATGTCCCTGCATGGCTCCTGATTGGCCAGCGCCAGGGAGAAGGAATGATGATGCATCGGAGGCTACTTCCTGGTTGGAGTTTAGCCCCGCACGAGGCAAAGCAAGGTAAGCCAATGGATGATTTTAATTCCAGAGGGTGAGTCCAAGTTCCGAACAGCAGCTGTGCTGCCGTGATTCGTTTCAGAACTGGGCCCATTCTAAAACGAAAGGCCCATGCCTACTCAGCACCTGTGGTACCATGTGGAGGGATTCCTATGAAGTGACACAAACCACTTCATGCTCATCTTTCTTACAGAACCATGTGGCAGCTCATCAGATTGCATAAACAGGTGGTGTGCAGTAGGTATGTCCTTCTAGAATGGATGTCACAGAAGAAGCCAGCTTTGTTGTCTGGAGACAAATGGTACTCTTCTGACTTTGTGGAGGGAAGGCACTGAGGGTGAGGAACCATCTCTGAGAATACCTGTCTGCAATGGCAGATGGTTCTTGAGAGAAAAGAGGGTGCTATCTCATATCACCCACTAGCAAGGCAATGCCTTCCGGCCACTTCAGCAGACGCATGGTCCAGGTGCCTCACCTAAATTCCCATCCTGCTCAACTCCCATCCCCACACTCTCTGGAAATGTAAATGAGGTAGGAGGAGAGGGAGAAGACAAAAACAGCCTACTGTAACCAGCAAAAGAAGACTGAAATCTATGGCATGGCCCACCGTTGGCTGCCATGCTTTCCTTTCTGCCAACCACAAGCAGTGCTGCTGACTATCTTTGCCTGTCTATGTTTTAACCTTGCATCTGCTTGCTCACGGACATGTATGCATACCCGATTTCCCACCCCCACCCCAGTTCTTCCCACACTGGGCTGCTGTGTCTCCATCCTCATCAACCACATTGGGGAGGTGAAGGCAATGCAGAGATGCCACATTGGGTACTCAAGCCAATGACCCTTTCCAACCCTCAGTTTGAGTGAATGTCCCCTAGTTCTGGTATTTTGTGAGAGGGAGAAGAGCATCCCTCTATCCACATTGCTCATGCCTTGCATTATTTTGTACCTCTCAATCATATCCCCCCTGAGGTGCCTTTTTTCCAGACTAAAGAGCCCCAAATGTTTTAGCCTTTCCTCATAAGGGAGGTGCCCCAGCCCAGTAATCATTTTAGTTGCTCTCTTTTGCACCTTTTCCAGTTCCACTATGTCTTTTTTGAGATGCGGTGCCCAGAATTGTACACAATACTCCAGGTGCGGCCTTACTATCGTTTTGTACAATGGTATTATAATGTTGGCTGTTTTATTTTCAATCCCCTTTTTGATAATCCCTAGCATGGAACTGGCCTTCTTCACCACTGCCACATTGAGCTGTCCACCTGATCCATCACAGAGAGCTCAGTGCCCATGAGTTGATAGATAAAGTTTTGATTTTTTTGCCCCAATATGCATTAGTTCACATTTTCCTACATTGAAACACATTTGCCATTTCACAGCCCATTCTTTCCATTCTGAATGGACATTCCAGAAGGTTCCTCAGTTGTCCCAGTAACCAAACAGAAAGGAACAGAACAGGGAATGGGAGGAAGGGTGAGAGAAGAAGCTTGCGAGTCTAGAAATATTGCTGAGAAAGCATTTTCTCTCCTTCTATCTGAGGAAAGCGGTCTTAAGAAGACCAAGAAGGGAGTCTCTGAGCCATGGCATGGAGTGAAGTCATGACAATGGGGTTCACCATCTTCACCCTCATGATTCTTGTCATTGCTGTCATGGAGCACCACTGGATCTTAGTGGAGTCCAACAAGCAAGTGTACTATAGTGGCATTTGGAAAGTCTGTATGAAGATGGTGTGTGCTAATATCATCGCCATGTCACGTAAGACATCCTTGCCTATTTTTGGACCACCTCCATAAAGGGTCCTACTTTTGGACCCCTGAGGACATCTCCAGACTAAGAGATTGGGTGTAACTAGTTACACAATTCATTAGCTCTAAATAACTAGACACAAGTAACTTATTGCTTCCAATTAGCGCATTCCTCCCAATAACAGAGGTACCCTCTGTTGCACTACAATTGTTGGTTTGTGAGGAAAACAATTCTCTCAACTTTTCCAAATTTTACTGACATATTTATAGAATAGGGCATCTCTTAAATGACAGAGAAAGAATGTCACATGGGTTAAGCACTAGCACATTTCATGCCTTGTGTTGCTACATTGTGGGGCTTGAAATGATATTGTGTAGGACAAGAGGAAAATGCCTTCTGAAGCACAGGGGACATTTTAATTCTTTTAAAAAGTTGAAAAAAAAACTATCCTAGCTACCTGAGAGAAATGGGAGTGAAAATTGTTTGTTTGTTCATCTGTCTCTCTGTCCCATCCACCCAGTAGCAAAGCTAATAGTTACTATTAAAATTTATCAACAATGACATTTACAGTGGTACCTCATATAAAGGAATTAATTCATTCCAAATAAAATTCTGTTAAGCAAATTTTCCTTTATACAAATTTTCCATAGGAATGCATTGAAAATGGAGTAATCCCTAATCGCAGCCATTTTTATGTTGTACGGATTTGCTCTATAGGCGATTCTGTTAAGCAAATTTCCCCTATCTCTGGAATTTTTTATGTTGTACAGTACAGATTTTATGTTATAGAAAGCGTTTGTTATTCAAGGGTCCACGTTATATGTATAGCGGTAACAATTTGCTTTTCAAAAATCCGTTATGAGCCCTTTCTTTGGTCAATGTGGCAAATCAATTCTAAATTTTACAAGGAATGGGTAGGTATGTTTCAGCTTTCAGTGTTGTAGTGGTAAATTTGGAACTGCGGGGGCTCCTAATGACTGTCCTCCCCAGGCAAAAGGGGAGGGGGCAGCTTGATTAGTCCCTGTCAACAAATCAGGAGCAGGTCTTTTGTAAAATTCATGGCTTTTAAATAGGGATGGGTAGGAAATGAAAAATGAAATGCTGTTTTGTCATTTCATTACGTAACGTAACAAAACAAAATGAGGCAACAGCATTTTGTTACAGGCGAAACGAAACGGTCATTTTTCCATTGAAATGAACCATTTCGTTCTATCATTTTCAGGTTCCTGCCAAGCTGTCAATGGCTGGAGCCCTTTAAACCTGGCCCAGTCGGTACCAGAGGATCCCCTGATACTGACTGGGCCAGGTTTAAAGGGCTCCAGCCATTGACAGCTTGGCAGGAGACCTCAGAAAACGGGCAGGTAGGGAGTGCAATCCCGCAAGACTGCCTACCTGACTGTTTTCAGTACCCCTGGTGCCGACTGGGCCAGGTTTAAAGGGCTCCAGTCATTGACAGAGTGGCAGGAGCCCTCAGAAAATGGTTGGGACTCGGGGCAGTTCCCGGTTGCACTGCCCTCCTGACCATTTTCTGAGGGCTCCTGCCAAGCTGTCAATGTCTGGAGCCCTTTAAACCTGGCTCAGTTAGCACCAGGGAGTCCCCATGACGCCGACTGGGCCAAGTTTAAAGGGCTTCAGCCATTGACAGCTTGGCAGGAGCCCTTGAAAAATGGCTCCCAAAGTCCTGGGCACCAAATCTGGTGCTTCTAGGACCCAGGGGAGCCATTTTGTTTCGTTTCATTTCTTTTTGTATGAAATTTAAAAAAAATGTAAGAAACAAAACAAAACAAAATGGGGTGAGCACGAAATGAAATGAAACATTATTCTTCTGTTTCATGCTCATCCCTACTTCTAAATGTTCATTTGGGACCAAATCACCTTCAGTTTACACTGCAAAGGCGGTACTTCACAGCAATGCATTATTGTTGGGCAAATGTGTTCTAGCTATTTCGTTGGTTGCATCAAAGCTCAGAGGGAACAGTAGGGAGCCTGCAACTGACAGATGATGCCGTAGCCTCTGGTATTTTGAACATTTCAAGTTGTGTCTTTGACACTCTCTCCACTATTCCAATGTCAGACACTAATATGTTGTTCTCTTTCTTTCTTTCGCCTTCCTTTGCACCGCAGCGAATGTTCAAGGAGCCAAGACCCTGTTGGTCCTGGCGCTTTTTTGTGGGTTTGTTGGGGCTTCATTTATGATGTTCACCTACCGGTACTCGGAAAATTTTGAGATGTATCGCTACCAAGTTGCTGCATTGGGATCTTTTATCACAGGTAGGAAGGCCACACCACAGTACCTTTACAGGGCACCTCGTTCTCTATTGATACATCCCAGCAAGACATCAGCCTACCGCAAACCGGGTGGCTATAGAATTTTTGATAGGAATTATGAGAAATGCATTCTCTTCTGATCTGAAAGTTGAGTCATGGCTACTGGACTTCTTTTTTGAGAGATAGAAACGTTTCGCTGTCCATCCAAACAGCTTCATCAGTCTCTTCTGATCATCATCACCATTGACTTGGAACTGAAGAACTGGTAGGGTCCCCTAAAGGTCATCAGGTCCAGCTGAAGTCAAGGAGACACAGCAGGGAATCGAACTGCCAACGCTGATGTTGTGCTACGAACCACACAACACATGGAGCTGGGTTGCAACCATGCTCAGCGTCCCAGGTGTGTCTGTCTCTGTGTGTGAGACTCTCGCCTGGGACCCAAGGCTTTTATTGCTTACAGTAAATCGGTACACACATACAACACAATAGGGGTGGGATGAGGGTCTTGAACAGACCTGTGGCGGCTCATGTACGCAATCCTTATCTAGGAGGAAATCCTTGCCAGTGGGGAATCATTGATAGGGGAGAGGAAGGGGCTTGGGCTGGTCATGTATGCCTCCAGACCGGACATTGCCTGATCAGCATCTGTTTCCCCCCTGAGTCATGCCAGTTGGAGGCTGACCTCTGCCCATCTTCAGGGTTATCCAGGGTTATCTTTCCACACCTGGTCATGCCGCTTTGGTGGGTGACCTCAGTCCCTGGGCTCATGGCTTGCTTCAGTGCTTTGCCAGGGCCTATTGGTGTTCAGAGCCTCTACGTGGGCTCCCTACAGAGTCCAAGCAACAGGCTGAAGCTATACTAGAAGAGGCCCATTGGAGATTTGGTGAGCCAGATCTAACATAAATTAAGTTTTTTTCAAATGGGTCTTTGTTGGTGAGACTTACTATTCTAAGTGACAGGATTCCAGCTGCAGCTGTGTTCCCCCAAAGCAAAGCTTTTGATGCCTCAGCTCTCCAACATTTTGGCTTGAATCTCTATGTATTCAATCACCTGCATAGCACTGGGTTTGGATTCCAATCTAGTATACTTTGAAAACTTCTCTGTTTAACAGACTCATAACAAACAAGCACAATATGGTTGCCTCTAAGCTGGGAAGAGCTCTATCTATTAAATTAGGCCAGCACCGCCTTGAGATCAAATCAGTGTCTTTATTTGCAACAGCCATGTATTTTCCCAAGGCAATTATCGGGTCTTTCTATTGCCAACCTCAGCCCAATGACGCCTTCCAAACCAAATTGCCCTCATTTGGATGGATTTCTATTAAGCTTGGGTCAAAGAAGAATGAATTGAAGTCCTCTGATCAGTTTGGATCCAGGCATAGAACAAACCAGACGAGGTACAAATTGCTCTAGCACAATGTTGGTGAACCTATGGCACGGGTGCCAAAGGTGGCACTCGGAGCCCTTTCTGTGGGCACCTGACATTGCCCCTTCAGAGCCACCTGGATTCAGGCTAAATTGCTGTATTGGCACTTTGCGAAAAATTAGTGGGTTTTGATTCGCAGTTTGGGCACTCAGTCTCTAAAAGGTTCGCCATCACTGCTCTAGCAGAATGCAAAATGCACCAAATCAGCCTATGAACCAAAATGGAAGGAGCTGTGCCCAGCCCTGAATGACACCATGAGAAAAATGAATGTCTATATGTATTAGTTGGTGGTGTCTCCAAGTTGAAGGATGCTCTTGTACTCATCTTCTGCTTGTGCACTTTTTATGGGCAATGATGTGATTGTGAATAGAATGTTGGACCTGACAAGTCTTTGGCTAAACTCATTGTGGTCCTTCTTGTGCTGTTGCCTATTTTTGCTCCCATGATATCCCTCAGAATCTGCCCACAGGATATCTTGTTGTTTTCTTGAGTCTAAGCGATAGCTCAAGCTGTTGCTTTGGAGTTACTCAAAGACAACACAAAATTGCCGAAGAGCATGATACCTTTAGCAGATCACTAAAAAAATTAAGCAATTAATGCCAGCTTCTGTGGAATAAAGATTAGCACTTCGTCAGGAAAACAACAGTAACTTGTGAAGGGTTGAGAAACATTATTATTTATTAATAATATAAAAAATAGCTGAATACAATTTGTGGAAGGGGCTACGTATAAACTGGGCTAAAATGTAGAGCCAGAGTCATTGGTTCCTTCTTTGTCTGCCTCTTCTAAATATCTCAAGTTGCTGTACACTGATGTTTTCTCATGTTTTCCACAGCTGCCTTGGTGTTTTTAGCAATGAGTATTTATACCATCCGCATCTCCACACATGGAGTCAGCAGAAGAGGCAAGATAACCTACCAGTTCTCTTTCTACCTGGCCTGGATTACCTGTCCTTGCTTCATTTTAAGTGGTGAGACAAAGAAACTTCTTGGTCTTTGTTATGTGGGTTGGATCATGTTGGGGATCTTTGTTGGATCGATTGTTGCAGATGATTTTTAGTTGCTTTAATGAGAGAGATATCTCTTGTGTTACTATATGAAAAAACTATTTATTTAACTAGAAGGGAAGGGTACATGGGAGGTTTTCTAACAATAAATATTCTAACAGCCATCTTGCTAAGCCAGGAACCTGCTTCTCTTCTCTCTAAGAATACAAGGCACACACTCTAACTAGACTTCTACCAGAACATTCCAAGTGGTGTGATCTCAACAACCAATAGGCTTTGCTCTTCACATTAAATCCAGCCCATAATACTCTACATTCACATTAACCCTGTAATGGCTGAAATGTAAATCTTGCCAAATATTCCAACAGATCAGTGGATGGGATCTGTTGGGAAGATGGCTGCTTTTATTTTGATTGGAAATAGCTGCAAGGGGCTGTGGTTGTGTTGTTGTTGTTTCAGTCATGACCAACTCTTCATGACCCCATGTCCATGAAGTTTTCTTGGCAGGAATACTGGAGTGGCTTGCCAGTTCCTACTCCAGGTGGTTACAGCACCTGGTTTTCCATGGTGGCCTCCCATCCAAGTACTAGCCAGGCCCAATCCTACTTAGCTTCTGAGATCAGGTGAGATTGGATGCACTCAGGGCATTCTACGCCCCGGCAAGGAGATAGATGCCATCTATTAATTAAGCGTCATCTAATCAGGGAATCAATTACTTGGGTCTACTTTCTCTGGCTTGGCAGCCACCTAGAGATCCAGCACTTTGGGGGACACATTAAGTGGCCTGCACATTTTCTCAGCATACATGGTTATCCCACCTGGCACACAAAACTTTCAGCAACATGTCTGAGAAAGCAAGCATGAAAACATGGCTGTGCTTTCTCAATGGTCAAATGTAAGATGGATAATATCCTGTTTTTGATAAAAACAATGTTTTTGTCTCCTAAATCATGTGTTTACTGTACAAATTTGTTTGGCCTTCTGCCCTGAGAAGGAAGGGTTTGAGGGTCAGCCCTTTCACTCTGTCTCCTGTCCCAGCACTTCCTTCTCTCCCCAGGTTTATTCGGCCTGATAGCTCACCAGCGGTTACTGATCCACGGGTCCAGCTTGAGAGACAGAGATAGTGTCACCACCTCCTCCACCACCAACACCTACTTTTCCTCCTCCTCTTCCTCCCCCTCAGAATGGACCACGGCCTCGTCAAACACTGTGCAGGATGAAGGCGAAAAAGAAGAGCAACCACAAGTACGAGAGGGGAAGGAAGAAGAAGAAGAGGAGGAAGAGGAAGAAGAAGAAGAGGAGGAAAAGAAAGCAATGTTGGATCAAATTATAATTTCAAAGGAAGCCGGTCCTGGTATAACAAAGTTGCATTATAATAATAAAAAAAAATCACCTGGTTATTTTTACTTTTATTTTAGATTTATTTTAGTTTATTGTTGTTGATTTATGGAGTTATATTTTGTTTATATTATATTGTTTGTATTTTGGTCATTTAAATATGTTATTGTTGCTATACAGTATTGCAATTTTATGTTGTAAACTGCCCAGAGTAGCCCTAGGGATAGATGGGTGGTATAAAAGTCTAATAAATAAATAAATAAATTAGTGTAACAGTTCAAATTAAAAATAAAACAGTACACACACACACACACACACACACACACACACACACACACACACACACACACACAGTGGATCCTTGTATAACAAACAGTTTGTTTAACATAAAATCTATACAACATAAAAAATTCCGGAGATAGGGGAAATTTGCTTAACATAATTGCCTATGGGGTGAATCTGTACAACATAAAAATGGGATTACTCTGTTTTCAATGCATTCCTATGGGAAATTTGTATAAAGGAAAATTTGCTTAACATAATTTCATTTGGGACAAATTAATTCCTTTATACAAGGTACCACTGTAGATGATAGATAGATAGATAGATAGATAGATAGATAGATAGATAGATAGATAGATAGATAGATAGATAGATAGATAGATAGATAGATAGATAGATAGATAGATAGATAGATAGATAGATAGATATAGGCATCCTTCGGTCTTGAAAGACTATGGTATTGTGCTCTGTACAGAAGCCGAGTTGTTTCCACACTGCATGCAAAGCTGAAGTGGCCTCTTCAGAGCATGAGGCCTGGTGGATTAATACGGAGGATAAAACTGATACCCAAGCAGAAAAAAGCCCCTCTCCACATCACTGGGATAGTCTGCCAGAGCTGATAGGATTGGTTCCAGTGGTGTCACAAGAGTTACCAGAACATGATTATACACAGCCATGAACTGCCTCCGGGACTCTGGATTTTGCTTCAAGGTTAACTCCTGAAGCCTTTTCCAGAAATGGATATAGCCGCAAGGCAGTGGAGGTTTAAATTCAGAGTTTTCCTTCTCCTAGAAGATGGTTCTTCCATTTTATCTGTCTTTAGGGCATAAAATCATCTTCTGCCTTCAAAACCATTGACTATCTTCTCCTGTAATCCTGGGAAGGGGCCCTTACGATGTACAGTGGACCCTTGTATAACAAACACCTTGTATAACATAAAATTTGTACAACATAAAATATTCTGGAGATAGGAGAAATTTGCTTAACAGAATCTCCTATGGGCCAAATCCATACAACATAAAAATGGGATTAATCCATTTCCAATGCATTCCTATGGGAAATTTGTATAAAGAAAAATGTGCTTAACATAATTTCATTTGGAACAAATTAATTCCTTTATACAAGGTACCACTGTATTACCATCCGGGCCAGCTGGACCAAGTTTTTTTTTAGGAGGTATCATTCCTCTGATAAATATATTACTCCTTAGTAAAATATATTACAGTTTTATTCATTTTTATATATCACCTTTCTCTCAGGCCTGGTGGTTTGACATTAAAAGACAACTTCTCTAAAGCAGAGTCAGTTACAAACCGTAAAACATAAGTAAATCCCCATGACAGCATTTGAAAACTATTACATTTTAGAGGACTTGCAAACATCTCAGTGTAAGTGCTAAGATCTTTCACTTTATAGGCAAACCAATAAGCTTTGTTCACAGCACAGTAGATTGCCTGGGGCCTGTCTGACTAACATTAAAAAAACCATTACTGTAGTATATTTTAAATTTTGGTTCCTTTTGAAAAGCACTCCAAACAAGTTTGAAAGACAAGCATCATGGCAGTCTGTCTGTCTGTCTGTCTGTCTGTCTGTATTCCTCCATCCCTCGCTCCTTCCGTTCTTTCCTTTGCCCTTCCATAAAGACAGGACGGAAGGTTCCATGGCAGTTGAAACCAGCCAGGAAGTGGCCGTGGAAACACTGAAATGTGATGGTATTGTGGAATGACTCTGAGGAAAGAAAGAACCGTGAAAGAGTTCATCAATATTTTTCTGTTTGTGAAGGGAAGCAGATTTTTCCAATTGCCACCAGTTTATGGGACATGGAGGCCTTCAGTAATTCCATGTCTTTTCAAAACTCCTCAGTTGCTTCTGAATTTTAGCCATAATGCCTCCGGTCAGCATCTCCCAAATGGCTCCGTATGAAGTTATACCATAAAGCTACCACTACCACCTCCACCTGCATCAGTTTCTTGCTCCTCGTGGTCTCCCTGCTGAGTCCCACCTGGCTGGAGATTATCGTGCCCAAAACGGACATGACCCCTAATCCTGTGGTCTACAAACTCTGCAACAATGTGGCCTGCAGTCAACTGGAAGGAACCAGTGGTAAGGACCAACAAGGCCATGTGCCTTTAACCCAGAATTCCTGGCCTTCTGCCCACATAATACAGAAGCAACTTATCCTCCCTGTTGTTACAGGACACCTCCTAGAATCCCTTGAGAGCTGCTTCAATTGTTTTTTAGATGTCCTGGAGCTAAGGGCTTCCAAGACAGCAGAACAGTGAATCCATTACAAGTACAGTAATACCTCGGATAAAGAATGTTTCTGATTAAAAAATCGAAATTTCTGGGTATAGGGCTGCCTTAGATAACAAATGTTCCCTATGGGTTGCCTTGGATAACAAATGTTTCATAACGTTTCATAATGCCTTGCAAAAAAGTGTACCCATGATGTATTGTACCCCCTGTAGTTTGTGGAGGCGTGGTAGGAGTTAGAGCATTTTTTCATGGTTTTTTTCATCCATTCTGGACATATTTTGCTGAGGGATTTGGACATTTGATCTTGGAAAGGTAGGGAGCTAGCTTTTATTCATCTTTGCACTGCTTTTCTTTGTATTTTTGGCAGGAAAAGGCTGGGGTAGTCATGCTGCTTTTTTCTGTCCATGTTTGCAGTCTTTTCCATTGCTCTGCAGGCAAGAAAAGGCTGGATTTCTCTTGCTGCTCATTTTTGTTTGTTTGCATTTTTTCCCATTGCACCTTGGGTAGGAATAGGCTGGGGAAGTCTTGCTAGTTTCTCTTGTCCATGTTTGCATCGCACTGCAGGGGAGGTGTTCTGGAGGGGGTGTTCCAGCACTGCAGGCCATTAAAGTGCACTTTATAAACAGGTCTGGAACCCGCCCCCGCTCTTTTGCCTTTTCTCAGACCTCTGGAACGGATTAATTGGTTTCCCATTCATTTCAATGGGGAACCACATTTTGGATAACAAATTTTTTGGATAACCAATTGCCTCTGAGAACGAATTAAATTTGTTATCAGAGGCACCACTGTATTGAGTTGGAACTCTACTGGACCTTTCCAAAGGGCTGAGTTCAAGGAGTTGCCAAAATATATTCCCTTTCTTGGAAAGTTTCTTTGAAACTAGACTAAAACCCAGAGCAGTTTCACTGACTCACTGAGAATGAAGCCACCAGTCCTCTTTGGTGATACAGGTCTGCCGAGGGCCAGATTATATGCTACAGATAGCCCTAAGTAGAGATTAATTTGCCTGACTATGAGTGAAGCAGCTTTTCCTGTCAGACAGGACACTGCGCTTTTCTTAAAAACCTGCCAGGAAGTACAATGAGATTCAAGATGGCAGGAATGTGTTTATTAATGTTAGCAGGGAAATCAATCCTAAAGAGTTAATAGAGAAGTCCAAATTCCAGAATGCATAGGGTTGCTTTTAAGGAAAGTTATGTAAAGCATCAAAAACAAATTATTAAAATAAAAGGGGGGGACTCGTGTGGCCCTTAGAAAATACAAATATAAGAATAGTCCTCTGTTCTTGCCTGTCGACCCAATGTGAAAGATAGCATTAATCTCTCAAAGGATAGTATGCCTGAGTGTATTGTTTTAGAAGGCCTTGGTCCCAGCAAAGATGATAGAGAAATCCCTACATGTCTTCACACTGTGCCTATGCAGTACCACAAAATATTGTACTTAAGAGCAGCTCAATTTAAGAGCAATTGGATTTAAGAGCGGAAAACTGTTGGAGTTTTAACGGCCGCCTTACAAATTTTAGATATGGTCTGCTCGACTTACAATTTTTTTTTCATTTTTAAATATTTTTTAAACTTATTTTTTCAATTTTTTAGATAGTTACCCCGACTTAAGAGTAGTTCGATTTAAGAGCACGCATTCAGAACTGATTGAATTCGTAAGTTGAGGTACCACTGTATAAGGAAAATACGCAGGCTATTTTAGTACAGGAATACATTGACACAAGTCTTAACGCATACATGTTACAAGGCGAGATGGGCACAAAATTAGCACAATGGCAGCTCATCATGGCCGTTCATGGTTCGTTAGTGTCCACGAACCTTCCAAATTAAAAAAAACAAACAAACCAGTCCATGGGGGCTTCCTGTGTAGCTGAGCTGGGAGGGTTAGGGAATTTGTGGGAAGTGTAGTTCTTTCAGGGTTCCCTATTTATAGCTCAATAAGGAATGAAGTATCCTTTAAGCTTCCTAGGAAGCATAGGGGCAGGAAGTAGGCCCCAGATAATAGTGTCCTCCTCATCTTGGCAGCAGCATCAAAGGAGAGGAGGAGGCTTGGAGTGAGTAAGATTGGTGCACTGCTGGCGCCCATGAAGGGGTTGTTTCTCCAGGGGGAAAATGAAGCAAAACAAAACCCTATTGATGAAGACGTTTTGGTGTTTAGTTCCCTGTCCTGACCATAAAACGAACCATGAACCAGCCTGGTTCATAGGATTTTTGGTTGGTGGTTCATTTCATGCCCATCTCCTCTTCACAAGAGTTACAATTAGGAGGGATTTCTTCAGAAAAATCAAGCCTGCGGAGGAACAGGGAATGTAAGGCTTGAACGTACATAAAGGAACAAACCAACCCAATTCACAGCTACATGGAGGTGAGAGCAACTCTGGCTGAGATAATCACAGATAGTCAACACTTTCCTTCTTCTAGTAATGGGTGAGCTGGAAAAAAAGAGTTCATGCCCAAGGGGCCATAAGGGGCGCTTTTACACAACCCCTAAAATTCGAGGCAAAGGGCTCCCAGATCCGAAGCTTTAAAATGTTTACCCACCAGCTCCGGACTTTAAAAAAATTAAGTATGACCACGCCCACCTAAGTGCATCCCAGCACACTTTTCAAGTACCTGGCCTCCAGGAGGTAAAAAAATCTTCCGATGCACATTGTAAAGCTGTGAATGCTGGGCTCCCTCACCTTCTGTTTGTTTTTTTGTCCCCACCGCCCCTTTAAGAGACAGGAATCATGACGACGGGGCGGCTTGGGGCGGCTTGGGGCGGCTTCGACCGGCAGACGGAGGTGAGCCTGCATTATTTTCTCCCTTTTTTTCTCCCTTCCCTCACACAGACAGGAACAATGGAGTGCGGAGGGGTGGGAACACAGGAAGAGCGGCAAGCCCCCACCATCTCTGGTCTGGATTTAAGTTGCTACCAGATTTTAGAGGTCATGTAAAAGCGCCCAAGGATAGTATTCTGAGATGCTGATATCTTGTCCTCAACAGCTCTGTTCAGCTCTTGTAAAGTCAAAATCAACCAACCAACCAACCAAACAACCAAACAAACAAACAAACATATAGCTGGATCCTCAGAGGTTTAGCTCCACCTCTGCTAGAATTGACATAGAATTGTCCATAATTATTTTCCCCAAAATGGCATTTTGCCTGAGTTCTCCACCTCTGTGATCGAAAACCTGTGGAGTCCTACCCCATTGTCAAGAGATTTTAGAAATAAAACCCCTGGCTAGAGGTCATCTAAAATACATAAACACCATCACAGAAAAGGAATTGCTGACTCATTGTTTCTTTGGCAGATACCTTCAAAGCTTCTAGAATCCTTTTGATCCTCACCACCATTGCTGGCTTCATTGCAGCTTTCTCCTTGCTTATCTCCTGCCATTGTCTGAGATGTTATGGACGACCACCCAACATGCTGGTGTCTTCGGCAGCGAGCTTTGCCGCAGGTAATAACGTCTGCGTTCCCCTGTTTTCGCCATTCCAGAATTCAAACTGGTGAATGCAGTCCCAAAATTTCAGATTTTAAACTGGGTCGGGGGAGGAGGAGTTATAATCAAAATCAGACGCAGATGTTTTGACAAAATGTCTCCCCAGGTAGCATGAGATGCTGGCTGATAGCTTGATGCCTAAGCTTCAAGTCCCCTGAAGAAGGGGGTTCCCACAAACCTTTTTTTTTGGGGGGTGAAGAACAGTGTTTTTTTCTGCAAAACCCTATAATTTAGAGATGGGAACACAATTTTAAAAAATGCAAAATTCATTAAAAATTACTAATTTGTCATTTGTATTCACCCAAACTGATGCCACTTAATAAACACGAATCAATGACTTTTTTGCAATTTTTGATTCATTGATTCATTGGGCTATAAAATGCCTTCCCAGGCACCTAGAGACACCAAACATGGTAGAGAAGTTTCCCCTGGCTCTCCTCTATAATCCCTCCAAGTGTGAGGCAAAGGCTACCTTTTTAATTTAAATTTAATTGCTTATTTCTAATTCATGTTAATGTTTCATATGAGTAATGCTGATACTGCTGCAACTAGAGTAGACCATTTACTATTGCGTTCACAAAATGTTTTCATTTTGAAGAGAATTTTTTAAAGCAGGCATTCTGACCCTCCAAGGGGGGGGCGACCGGCCCACAGGTGACCAGGTTGGCACCGTATAATAAAGAAAAAAAATGTAAAAAAATAAAACCAGTGCTGTGCAGTCGGTGCTCGAAAAGAGGCACTGGGGGTTGGACTGGATGGCCCTTGAGGTCTCTTCCAACTCTATGATTCTATGATTCTAAACAAACAAAAAAAGCCCACATCTGCTCTTTTGTGTCCTAGGAGTCTTAGGATTTGTTGCAATGACTTTATACACGATGGATGCTACCCAGAAAGAGATGGACTCCATGGGTAGCCACCTTCATTTCACATGGAGCTTCTGCCTCACCTGGATGGTTTTCTCTCTCTTCATCATCAATGGTGGGTTGCAATTCAGGTTCGTGCAGTCTTCTCTGAGGCAGCATGTCTTTATATTGCATTGGGTGGAGGGAGCGCATGCATTTTGCGAGTCTTCTGGAGGTCTCCTCATTTCTGGGGTCAGCACGTTCATTCTGGTCCCCAGCTCCTCACTTCAAAGGATAATAATAATAATTCACCACAAGCAAAATAAGAATCATGCCTCTAGAATGCAAGCCACACTCCTTCTAAAGCCTATGTTGGCACTTTGCCCAAAACAGGTCTCCCAAGATTCAGATGTGCCATTTCAAACACCTCTGGTTTCTTTGGAAGGAGGTGATAGTGCCCATGTTGGAAGGTCAGGTCAGGGGGTGCCCCCTGGATATTCTTGTGTTGCCCACTCCGGATTTAAATACTGCTTGGAAAAGCCACTATGGTTGACTACAACCCCAGAATGTCCCAGCAGGTAGCAGGTTCATTAAACTGATATTTAAAACCACTGCATGTACATCCTCACCTTTCTTTGACGAATTTGGCATCGTACGCATGAACCAACCTCATGGAATTCTCTCAGCAATCTTGCACACATGGTAGGCACAAGTCCAAGGGCACATGCCCTCGGATATTAGAGGAGGGGGGTTGCAGATGAAAGGTGGAACATGAGTTTGCTAGTGGAAGGTCCCAGATTTCACCCTCAGTGCTTCCACTTTAAGGATTCGCTAACAAGAGTGTGTGAAAAATGACTCCCCTGAGACCAGGGCATCTTGGAACCGGGGACCAAAGCATCTTGCTTGAGATATGGCAACTTTCTATTCAAGGAAGACAGTGTGGTGTAGTGGTTAGAGAAAGGGACTGGGATTGAGGAAAACATTCTCGCTCCCACCAAGCCAGCAAACTCACAGTGGGTTAGTTTCTCTCTGAAACTGGCCTACCTCATGGGGTTGTGGAGAGCATCAAATATGGAAAAGGAGAGTGAGGTACACAGCTTAGTTTCTTGGATTTAAATGTATTTATTCATTTTACCCCACATTTCTCCTTAATAAGGACCAGAGGCTGTTTACACAATTAAAAAGACAATATGTAAAAGCAAAAACATTGAGTAGACAAATATTTTTGAAAAGAATTAAATGAATGTTATATTAAATAAAACCAGTATTTATGTCTTGGGAGACCTCTGCTTGTGAGGGCCTGATACAGTGCCTTTTTTGGGGGGGGGCAGATATATTAGATTGCCAGCCGGTGGTGGTGGTGGTGGTAGTGGTAGTAGTGGTGGTAGTGGTGGTTTTGAGTCTTTATTACTGTGATTTTTTTCTCCGCTTTTATTCTCATTCTATTATTGTAAACCGCCTGGAGTTCTGGTTAGATGATGGGCGATATATAAATATATAAATAAACATATAAATAATAAATTCCTAATCGTAGCACCTTCATTCATGTAGCTGACAGGTTAAGCGGGACTATTCACCAAAGCCTTGCCTGTGGCATAAAATGCCCATCATCTAACCAGAACTCCAGGCGGTTTACAATTGTTTGGATTGTGGTCTTTATTTTCATTATGATGCTATTCGTCCTCCATCCCCCCCATTTTTTCTGTTGCTCAAACTGATTTAGATTGTTTTATAATGGATTAATTGCCTGTACTCTGTACTCTGCCTTGGGAATCTTCTGATACAGGGCAGTCTCTGCTTGTCTAGCGATCTTGCCCCCTATCTCTTTACTGCAGTTAATGAGCAGTAGCTGGCAGATAAACATAACTTAAACAATATGGTTAAAAGGATCGTCTAGGTTATGATAAGAAAAAAAGAATAGAATTGTTTTTATTTATTTATTTATTTATTTATTTATTTATTTATTTATTTATTTATTTACAAAAAAATTAGCCACCCCACTACCAAGTACCATGTAAGTTTCTTAGCTGTAATGCACAAAAATGTGTTGTAGATTTGGTAATAAATAAGGGCCTTTTCACACGACCCCTAAGATCCGCTGGCCACTTAAATTCAGACCAGAGATCTTAGGGGTTTGTCGCTGTTCCTGCATTCCCACCCCCTCCGCACTCCTGGCTGCTGGCTGCGTGAGGGGGAGGGAGAAAAAAGGAAGAAAAGAATGCCGCTCACCTCCGTTCTGCCATCTCGCTTTGCTCCCGGCACTGCATTCAGATCTCTTAAAGGGGCGGGGGGCAAAAAACCAGACAGAAGCAAGGAGAGCCCGGCAGTCACTACTGTTATATCCACATCAGGAATTTTCACCCTCCGAGAGCAGGTACATGAAAAGTGCGCTGGGACGCGCTTAGGTGGGCGTAGCTGCACTTAATTATCTGTAAACTCCGGAGCTGGTGGGGAAATAATTTTAAGCTCCAGAGCTGGGAGCCATTTGCCACGGAGTTTAGGGGTCGTGTGAAAAGGCCCTAAATCAGAGATATTGTGTAGGACAGAAATTCCTCAGCCAACTAACCAGCCAGCCAGCCAGCCAGCCAGCCAGCCAGCCATCCATCCAGCCAATCAATCAATCAATCAATCAATCAATCAATCAATCAATCAATCAATCAATCAATCAATCAATCAATCAATCAATCATATATTTACTTTTCTTCTAAAAGATGCTTACCTTTCCTTTTTCCCTCCACAGGCTTCTTTAGCCTGTTGGCGTATCTCCTTTGCGCAGCCCCCGTGGTCCACAGGCACACCAGCCCATTCCTCCTGGGAAGAAGAAGGCATCAATCCATCTCGGGAGATTTCCCTCCCGTGAGACTGTCTGTTCTCCCAAGTCAGGAAGAAGTATTGGCCACTCCAGGAACAAGCCACTTCCCAGGCAATTCAATCTGTTTTAGTTCAACAGTCATCTGAACCCTGAATGCTGAGACCAAAGGAAAGAAAGAAGAGGAGGGCATATGAGCGCCCCTGATGAACAGCTCTCAGGTTTGATGTGGAAGTGATTCTGCTGCCATCTGCTGGAATACAGCCCCCCTTTCTTCTCGATGTGTATTACTGTAGTTTGTTTTCTTTCAAATTGTGCCTGGATGGATCCAGACAATCATTTTCCACCTCAGAGACAGGCCAGAACGATCACAACGCACAATGTCTATATTCAGTACCGTCCTTCTTTAGCTAAGACCTCCCAGACCTGTTTGATGTGTGTTGCAAACCTGCCAGACCTATTTGATGTATTGTCATAAGACGAGCCAAGGGAAATGAGTATTTATGTAGTGTGGGAAATGCTGCTTCTCTTGAAGCCACCTTCACTCTTTCAGAACTGCATTTCCTAATCTTAGTCCCTGATTGATCCTAAATAGGGAAGGGCATTTTGTTTCGGAACCAGTAGGTTACAATGTGAACCACGCAAGCCCAGGTGGTCCTCGGAACCGGCTGATATACACAGATCCAATTGCTTTATCTTTCTCTGTCTCACACAGGGTTAAAATCCAACGAGGAAGCATGCTGTGACATCACGTGTTCTAGATCTGTGATGCTGGCCAATCAGGAGCAGTGCAGGGACAGGCATCACCCCGCCTCCTTCTCTGATTGGCCAGCAGCATGAAGCAGGAAAGATGATGTCATAGCATGCTTAATCATTGGATTTTAACCCTGTGCAAGACAGAGAAAGGTAAAGCAATTGAATCTGCATGTTTCGGCCGGTTCCGAGGACCACCTGGGCTCGCGTGGTTCATTTCGTAACCTACTAGTTCCGAAACGAAATGCCAATGCTGAATTCTAAACCATCACAGTTGATAAGCAAGCAAGAATGCATGGGCATAACCTCTCATCATCAAATGTCCATGCTGTTTTTCTCTATTTTAAGGAAGGCTTGAGAATTAAAAGACCAAAAAGCATGTCCTCAACTTGGCATTAGTCCTTATTTCAATGCTTTACAGAATTTACATAATTTTGAATATCTATGTTTTGGTTATTATTATTTTAAAATTACCCCACATTGCTGAGTTTTTCTTCTTCCTTCCTTTCCTTTTGTTCAGACAGTTGGTAAAAGTATGTTCCCAAAGGTTTACTACCACATCCTTCCTTGGTTTCTCTTGATTAGTTTTCAGGAAATTGTTTAATGTTGGCATAAGGAGATACACATTTTTTTTTTTTTTTTGGGGGTAATTTTTAGTGTTTGGGAAGGGTGGGTGTTTCAAACACTGCACCCCCACTCCCCACAATATTTTACTTTTAATCTACTTTTTTAAAAAAAAGGGTAGTCTGTTTTAAAGTTTGTAAAATAAGCAATTGTCAACATGTGTTTAACTGCATTTCTTCCATGCATGAGCAGATTCTCATTCCACTGCATCCATTGTAGAGAATTTGGCTGGCTGTCTATGTTGGTTTCTTATGATTGTATCATCTATATAAAAATTGGACAGCTTACATTCATTTGTTCACAAAAATAAAAACAGATGGAATATGAAGTAACATGCTCCCTCTGGATTGTGCATCTCTCCTTAGACCATGGGGAAGTGTGACCTTGTAGTATGATTATTCTAGCTTTTTCAGAATGTAAGAGTAAACCTTATCTTTGCACTCAACCCCTGTTTTTCTCTATTGAAATTACCATGTCTAGAATCATCCATTCCAGTGCCTTCCAGACACCTTAATAAATACTGGAGTTGCTATTTTAATTTGTACACACACACACACACACACACACACAGAGAGAGAGAGAGAGAGAGAGAGAGAGAGGAATACTTGGTGGCAGGAATACTGGACTGGTTTGCCAGTTTCTACTCCAAGTGCCTACAGCACCTGTTATTCCCTGGTGGTCTCCCATCCAAGTACTAACCAGGACTGACACTGCTTATCCTCCGAAATCAGGTGAGATTGGATGTGCTCAGGGCATCTAGAAAGCTTTAAAAGATGAGCAGGGATTAAAAATTCAGCAATGTCTTGAAAACCCTCTCAGTTTTTCAGGATAGCTTATGAATGGACCCTCTATTCAGATAAATAAGAATAACGGTGTGCCTTCAAATCAATTTTGACTTGTAGCACTAGTGACCCTTTCCAGATTTTTTTTTTTTTAGGTAGAGAGAGTACTCAGATGTGGTTCACCCTTCCCTTCTTCTGGGGGCATCCTGGGAACTGTGCAGCTTGCCCAAGGCCACATAGGTTGGTTCTAGTAGCAGGAGGCACAGTAAGGGATCGAACTCCCAAACTCTGGGTCCACACCTAGAGACCTAAACCATTGAGGGAAAAAGACATTATAATAATGACATCCTTCTCATGGCTGGCCCGGAGATTCTTAGAAAATGCAATATTTTAGACACATAATGTGCAGTGAGAAATACCATCTGCTGCAAGTCATCCTTCAAGGACAAATAGAAAGGAAGCATGGCCCTGGGCATAGAAGAATATTCTGGCTTAAGAACTTAAGCCACACTTGTCCAAACTTTGACCGCCCAGATGTTTTGGACCACAACTCCCACAGTCCTTTGCCATTGGAAATACAGGCTTGGAATTCTGGGTGTTGTGGTCCAAAACATCTGGGGGGGCAGAAGTTTGGGCATGCCTGACTTAAGCCAATGGTCTGCAGTGAGCACAGCTGCTCTGTTTAAGATAGCCTCAGATAGAAACCAGTTCAGGCTACTGATCGCCAAAGTTCTACGAGGACATGGCACTTGAAGAAGAAGAAGAAGAAGAAGAAGAAGAAGAAGAAGAAGAAGAAGAAGAATTACATAGATGCAAGTCAACTCTGATTCATGGCAACCATTTTCAGGGCTTTCTCAGAAGAATACACAGGTTTACTATCCCCTTCTTCTGGGGGTGACTTGGGATCCTGCAGCTTGCCCAGGGTAACATAGGCTGGCTTTGCTCCCAGGAGGCACAGTGGGGAATCAAACTCCCAACCTCTGCAGCCAGAGATTTCAACCGCTGAGCCAAACCTCCCAGCCAAATCTGTGTCAACAGCATTCAATCTTTGGTCTGGGGCATTTCTCTCCTTCTTGCCCTTTCTGTTTTATCCAGCACTTGGTAAAGCGAGGCTTTTGGATTACAAGTCCCAGAATCCCCATCCTGGCTGGGGGAATTCTATGCGTTGTTGTCTCTTCTCCCCCAAAAATGGAATTGTGCCATACTCTGATGTCAGCCATCATTTCAGTCTGCAGTTAAAAGAGCCCAGGTCAACTGGGAAAATAATTTAATAACATCAGCACCTCTGAGTGACGGGAAACAAGATATCTTGAGCAGAAAGGGGGTTTGCAAGTCGCTTTCATTTGCACAGAAACCACAGTGTGGCCGGGGACTGGGGGGCGGAATGAGTGTGAAAAATGGTGCAGAATACCGAAGTGGGTGCGATGTAGCAGGAAGGGGCTTAAACACAGGAAAAGAGAATGCGGGGGGCAGTGGAGGGGCCCACAACAATGTAGAACACAACTGCCAAACCGCCTGCTTGAATACGCCCCCTTTTGAGGACTCTTTCGATTTCAAACTTTGCAACCACAGCTTTTGGCTGAGCACAGGACAAGAGAGCAGCCCTCATAACGTCAGGCCATTGGCTGCTCCCCCCCCCAATCTATCTAGGGACTCTGCTCTTTGTTTCATCAAGGCTGCCTTTTGTAAAGCATTTCAGTGTGACGTGTGAGGCAAGGACAGCAACGATTTTGTTCCTCTTGATTCCTGCCTGGAGAGAAAGATTTCAGGAAGGCGGTAAGTAGCCCATTCGGCAGACCCCTGCACCACATTATACCCTTTCCCTGTGGAGATGATGCATCGGGATTTCTAGGCATCCTGTCCTCCATGCCCAATGCTCCAGTGACAACTCAGCTGAGGCTGCCAGCATCCTGACCACAGAGACCAATGATTTAGTGTGCCAAATGGTGGCTCTGGCCCCAAAGCTGAGACAGGTGACATCTTTTGAGTACCACTCCCAACAATCCTCTGTCAACATGGCCTATGGCAGTGGTTTGCAACCTGGAGTTCCCAGGTGGCTGGGGATCTAGTATGGCCAGAGTTTCAGCTAGTGCTGGATGCTTCTGGGAGTTTTCATTCAAGAACATCTGGGGACCCAAGCACAAGAACCACTAACCCAGTGTTGGCTAACCTATGGCACGGGTGCCAAAGATGGCACTCGGAGCCCTTTCTGGGGGCACCCGACATCGCCCCTTCACAGCCACCTGTATTCAGGTTAAATGGCTGTGCTGGCACTTTGTGAAAAATCAGTGGGTTTTGAATCGCAGTTTGGGCACTCGGTCTGTAAAAGGTTTGCCATCACTGCACTAGCCTGTGGTTCTGGGCATGGCAGCTACAGATTTATGAGTTTTTTAAACCCCGAAATAGGGTGATGCTTTCAAGTTTCAGCCAGCTATGCCTACAGGGGACCAGTTTTGGAAAAAAACAGTGAGCTTCCATTCTATTTGTTTGTTGGCTTGCTTGCCTGAAGAACAGAATGCTATCCCCATAATGTTCCATGTAAATCCAATTCTGCCCCTATGATGTTCAGATCTATGGCCTCCTTATTGGATATTGAGTGAAGCTAGAGATCTTTCCTGCCATTTCTAGATTTGAAGAAAAAATGTATCAAACAGACTGCTTTTGCCCTGTCCCCCTTCCTGTTTTGGGCTCTGTCTTACCCTGATTTTATTTCAGAAATAGAAATTATAAGGTATTGTTCATTGAATAAAGGAATTAATTCATTCCAAATGAAATTATGTTAAGCAAATTTTCCTTTGTACAAATTCCCCAAATAATGCAGTGAAAATGGATGAATCCCTAATCGTGACCATTTTTCTGTTGTATGGATTTGCCTCATAGGCGATTCTGTTAAGCGATTTCCCCCTATCTCCGGAAAAAGTTTTCTTTAAGCGGATTTCCTGTTAAACAAACCACTTCTTATACGAGGGTCCACTGTAATTTCTTTTCCACTGGAATCCTACCAGAACACAGAAACGGTCACAGTTCTGAGTGCCTTTGGGTTCCTCCTTGTCCTTTGTAATAAGCATTAATAACAAAAAAAAATGTTAAACAAAGTTGCATCGACTCCTTCCGGCCTTCTTTGGTGAGAGGTAATCCGACCCCATAAACAGGCATGTCCAAACTTCAGTCCTCCAGATGTTTTGGACCAAAACTCCCACAGTCCTTTGGCATTTGCAATCTAAGCTTAGAATTTTGGGAGTGGTCCAAAACATCAGGGGGCAAAGTTTGGACATGCCTGCTATAAGCATGTGCAAATCACTGGACCTGGGCTCAGGAGATCTGGGTTCAAATCCCTGCTTGGCCATGGAAACGTAAAATGGTAAAACCCCTCCTTAAACATCTCATGGATCTTAACTATATTAGGATCATCATAAGTCACACAGGTGATTTGATGGCACATACCAGATGCAAGATTCCTGATGAGCTAATCCAGACATGTCCAAACGTTGGCCCTCCAGATGTTTTGGACCGCAACTCCCACAGTCCTTTGCTATTGGCAACCTAAGCTTAGAATTCTGGGAGTTGTGGTCCAAAACATCAGTAGGGCTGAGGTTTGGACATGCCTGAGCTAATCAGTTTAGGTATCTGGCTGCAGAGTCAGAGGTTGGGAGTTCAATTCCCCACTGGGCCTCCCTTGTCAGGAATTGGACTCAATGATCCTTTGGGTCCTTTGCAGTTCTAAGATGAGGAACAAGATTATAAGAAGGTTGACTGCTCTTGATTTTTACAGCCTTGCAGATACTTATTGAGATTTGTTCTCCTTTCCACTCGGGAAGAGAGATAACATTTATGCCCTGTGTTGTGAGTCTCTGTGACTATATTACCTGGAAATAAAGAACATCCCACAGCCAAAAATCCTGATCAAAGTAAAATGTGCATTTTCCCTTGGAACGGTCACGTGGTTGAAAACGCTCTTCCTGTGTCCCCAGAACCGCATCATTTGTGTTCCCACGCGCGGGAACCATAACACAGCAGAATGAAAAGGTTTTGATGTGGATTTTCTGAGTCCCCCCGGACTCCTTTACCCAAGTACCAGTTAAAAATTTGTTTTGTTTTTCTTTGATTTTTGCCTGAAATTCTACTCTGGAGACTAAGACATAACTCTGGATAACCATAACTTATGTATCAATAGTGAATGGAGATGTAAAATTTTGAAAACACCCATATTTTTTTCCTGTTTTGGGGGGAGGGAACGGAAAATTTCTGAAAAACTAAAAATTTTTTTTTGCTACATTAGCATTCCCCCCCCCTTTTTTTTATAGCTTGAAAATCATTCTGTTACTTTAGGAACAAAAATATGACTATGGACAATTTGACTTGGCATAAAACTAGCATATTAAAATATAGTGTACACTGTATTAAATAAAAATAAAATAAGAACCTCTCCGTGGTTTAGTTCTCTAGTTGTGGAGCCGGAGGTTGGGGCAATTGCAGTTAAAGATTATTATTATAAAATCATATAGTTATAACTGTCATTTCTAAGGCAATGTCTTAGACATTTTGCAGAAGCCCCTTTTGAGTTTGCAGTTTTCCTCTGCCTATTTGTCATGCTTGTGTTTTTGTTCTTATCTTAAACTTGATTTTAATCCTTTAAAAAAAAATACTGTGTCCCCTCTTTGCTTACTCATTGTAAATCTGCTCTCTTTATAATGTGGATCTGATCCCACCCTCCCCATGCTTTTCACTGCCATTTCACATCTGCCAACTGACTCTCCCTTTGGTGACAGGCTACCTTCATTTTGTATCCATTTCCCATAAATTGTCTCAGGACTCTCCTTGTATTCAATCCCATTCTCCACCCTGGTTATACCAGGTAGGAAACTAGCTCAAAGGCTATTGAGACCCTCGTCGTCGTCCATCGATTCAAGGATGCTCTCCTCCAGAATCTTCAGCCTTTTCCTAGCTTTCGTCGGCATTGCCTTCCTCTTAACGGCACTGATCACGGATTACTGGATCGTGGCCTATGGACCAAGTGACACATCACACAGTGGGCTCTGGCAGGAGTGTGTAAACGGGAAATGTTTTGTCCCCAAGGTTGTCAACGGTAAGAACCACAGAGGCAAGGTGTCCACCACAATGCCGAAGATTCCCATTGTGGAGTCAGCGCACCAAGAAAGACCACATATTCTCAGAAAAGCTGCTCCTGTGAGAAGTGAAAGATGTCTGTTGTCCTAGTGCCATGATGGCAAGCCTTTGGCACTCCATATGTTTTGGACCAACACGCCCAGAATTCCAAGTCTAGATTGCCAATGAAAGAGGACTGTGGGAGTGGTGGTCCAAAACATCTGGAGTTTCGAAGGTTCACACCTACTGTCCCAGTGCATCATTTCCTACCCTTGTTCTTCCTGAATTTATCATCCTGGTCCTGGGATTGGTTCCTAGAAGGCAAACATGGTCATAATTTGCAAGTCTGATCACTGAGGCATTTGTCTCAGACGATAATCCTTTGCCAAATGGTAAACGGGCTAACAAAGAACATCAATCATTAGAAGGTGAGTTTTTTAAATTGCTTCTTGCATACCACACACACATCTATAGGAAGTCTTGTGTTTCTCTCTCCCCCCCCACACCCCTTGGTGTGATCTTAGTGGTATAAAACTTTCCAGGAAGTGGCTTGCGACAACAAAGCACAAGACAGCTTCTACAAACAGCAGAAACCACCAAGTCTGTCTCTTGAGAATAAGCCAATTCCTCCTGAACATATCAGGCAGGACTGGATTCAGGCTTGGAGAGGCCCTTCACAAGTATCTTCTCCTGTGCTACAGATCTCACCATCACTGGGAGAGAGGAGTGTCTTTAAAAAAAAAACAGTCCTCTGTTTGAAAGTCTGCTGGATAATATTTTCCTTTTAAAGGTATCCTGCGCATTTAGCGGCCTGTCCAGTCCAAGCCTTATTTAAAAATTAAAAACAACAACTCAACAAACCTGTTCTTGGGATTCCCCAGCCAGGGGAGATGCAATTTAAATCTGCTTCATTCACATAAATCGCTAACCAGATACACTACAATTAATGTCTAGTTTGATCCTGCACAGAACAAATCACACACCAAGACCTTAACCCAGGCATGTCCAAACTTTGGCCCTCCTGATGTTTTGGACCACAACTCCCAGAATTTTAAGCTTAGATTACCAGTGACAAAGTACTGTGGGAGTTTTGGTCCAAAACATCTGGAGGGGTGAAGTTTGGACATGCCTGCCTTAACCCATTAAGAAAATTAAGTAGCCCTCCCTATAGCCTTGTATAGAGCTAGACTAGTCATTTCCTACTCAACGAGGGCTAGAAAGAAGTTGGGTGCAGTATTCTTTGGTCTAGTAGGAGGGGGTATGTTTTGTCCTTTTCTTTTTTCAGAACTGGCTAGTAGAGATGAGCACACACACACACACACACACACACACACACACACACACACACACACACACACACACACACACACACACACACACACACACACACACACACACAAACCAGGAAATTCATAAAAAAATGATTGTTTTTTTTTTTTTGGGTTCATCCAAACTGGAGAACCCAAAGTTTCCCGAACCAACAAACCTCAATTAAAAGACAGCTTAGTGCAGTGGTGGTGAACCTTTGGCACTCCAGATGTTTTGGACCACAACTCCCAGAATTCCAAGCCAGGGTTGACAATGAACAAGGACTGTGGGAGTTGTGGTCCAGAACACCTGGATTGCCAAAGGTTTGCCACCACTGGCTTAGTCTCTAATAAGCACTAGTTAAATCTTTGCATTGGTTGGTTGTCTTACAGAATACATCAGAATGACTCGTGTCTTCCTCATCTTGGCCTCCATGGTGGCTTTGGCTGCAGTCATCTTTCTTCTTGTCTCCTTCATGCCTTTCAGTTGTGGTCCTGTAGGCAGACCCTTCATTTCTTCCATAGCTGCCTTTGCGGCTGGTAAGTATTCCCCAAATCAAGATGACGTTCCCCCCTCGCTAATTGCAAAAGTGCCGTATGGCATGGACCGCACTGGCAATAGGTCAATTTATTATTTCCCCTTGCTTAACCTCTATATTGTCAGCACATGCCATACAGCACTTTTTTGCAAGTGGCTGGGGGACCCTCTTTGCAGTTGAATAACTCAGCCCCCTGAACCCCCAAACTCTCCAAGTTTAGATGGCTTGCAGGGAAGAGTCCAAAGTAGCTAACCTGCAATTTTGGTGCCTCTGGGACAGGCATGTCCGAAGTCAGGCCTGGGGGTCAAACGCAGCCCGTTTTCAAATTTTGAGTGGCCCGCAAACTCTTATCCCCATCAGCTTAGCCTGTCATGCATCCCCATCAGCTGGCCCCTCCCCATACCGGATGGAGGCATCAGCTTGCACTTTTATGTTTTACCTGCCCTTCCTGCCTCTGTTCATCACCACCCCAACCACCTGCTCAGCCAACCTGCCCCTGGCTCCGTTGCTGCAGTGTCCTCCCTGCCCCCTTGCATGTTATAGAGACCTGTCCAAAGTCCAGCCTGGGGGCCAAATGTGGCTGAATGGTCAGCCCCCACACATTTTCACCTCACCCAATCTGGCCCTCTTTGCAAAAAGTTTGGACACCCCTCCTCTAGGACCTAGGGGAGCCATTAACAAATTGTTTCGTTTCATTCTGAAAATGCTTTAAAAATTGTTATTAGAGAAATGGAACACAACAAAAGGAGAAACGAAACAAAAATTTATGATTTTGTTTTGGGCTCATCTCTACTGGACTCTTCATTCCCATTATCTTCTATTGTTACTATTCTTCTTCTTCCTGATCTTCCGTAGGATTCTTTGCTCTTGTAGCAGGAGCTGTGTTCATTGGTGAATCCTGGGGAAAGAACAAGAACCCTCAAATCCAGGTCACCTTTGAGTGGTCTTTCTACCTCGGATGGGCAGCCTTTCCTGTGCTCCTATTGGCTGGTAAGCTTACAGATTGAAAAGGATCGATTGAGTTAGACGGGGGAGTCAAATATTTAGGGGTGTAAGTGTGATACAAGGAAGTAGCATATATATTTATTAGGTGGGCCAGGATTTGGGGAAACCAAATGAGATTGCCTCCTTATTTTTGATTGATCATTGGAAAGTAAAGACCAGCTTCGTCTGATCACTCAGACATGGAGCTTTGAAGAAATTGTGTTTTAGGAGGGGAAAATGTTTTAGTAGCTTCTTCCTTTAAGTGTAACTTACCACTCAACTTCTCTCTCCTTATAGGTATAATCAATCTTACTGCCCAATTGTACTCTCCACGGTCTGACTATGAAGGCATGTAAACCTCTGAGGACAAAGAACCCATGACAACTTCACAGCGAAGATACAGTGCACTAACGGGAAATGATTTTGGCTTCTCCTTGACAGTGAAAACCCCTGACTACTTTGGTGCCTGACACAAAGAACTTTAATACAGTGGTACCTTGTATAAAGGAATTAATTCATTCCAAATGAAATTGTGTTAAGCAAATTTTACTTTATACAAATTTCCCATAGGAATGCATTGAAAACAGAGTAATCCCTAATCACAACCATTTTTATGTTGTACAGATTTTCCCCATAGGCGATTCTGTTAAGCAAATTTCCCCTATCTCTGGAAATTTTTTATGTTGTACAGATGTTATGTTATACAAACCATTTGTTATATGAGGGTCCACTGTATATTTAAAGTCTTAACTTCCAGAATTACACAACCAGCATGTTCACTAGTTTGGGAATTACTGGAACTGTAGTCCAAAATAAGAAGACGTAATATTTCTAAACTCTGCATGTCAGGCACCATAAATATGTGGAGATTTGGTAACTAGGTCCAAGGTATCTTGAAGACCTTGGATTCAAAAGTGAACCACAAAGTCATCTTGCTTATGTTTGTCTTAAGGTAGCTGACAAAACACCAGTCAGATTAGGGCAATGTGAACCTTTGGCACCCCAGATGTTTTGGACCACAACTCCCAGAATTCCAAGCCTGTATTGCCAGTGACAAAGGACTGTGGGAGTTGTGGTCCAAAACATCTGGGGTGCCAAATGTTCACCACCACTGGACTAGGGCATCATCCTTGAATCTAAGCACTAGGAATTCCATTCAAGGGAGTGAGCAGGCTGGCAGGCCAATGATAGAGTACTTTGGTACCTCTGATAGCAAATTTAATTTGTTCTCCAAGGCAATTGTTACCCGAAAAATTTGTTATCTGAAACAGTTTCCCATCGAAATGAATGGGAAACTGATCAATCCATTGTGGAGGTCTGAAAAAGGCAAAAAAATGTGCCCCCCCCCCAGACCTCTTTATACAGTGCACTTTAAAGGCATGCAGTGCTGGAACACTCCCCCTCCGAAACCCTCCCCTGCAGTGCAATACAAGCACTGACAAAAGAAACCAGCAAGACCACCCCAGCCTGTTCCCACTGACAAAACAATGGAGGAAAAATGCAAAAAAGACATAAGCAGCAAGAGAAATCCAGCCTGTCCTTGCCTGCAGAGCAATGGAAAAGATTGCAAACATGGATAGAAGAAAGCAGCAAGACTACTCCAGCCTGTTAGCACCAAAAATGCAAAAAAAAAAAAAAAAAGCAGTGCAAAGATTAATAAAAGCTAGCTCCAAAACAAATGCCAGGTCATTCCTACTAAAAGTGAAATCAAAACCAATGCAAAAATGCAAAAGAAAGCAAGAAAACATCAGCTCCCTACCTATCCAAGTTCGAACGGTCTAAGTCCTTCAGCAAAAAATGTCCAGAATGGCTCCAAAACACCATGAAAAAAATGCTCTAACTCCTCCCACCCCTCCAAAAACTACGTGGGTGCAATGCATCCTGGGTACACTTTTTTGCAAGGCATTATGAAAAATTTATTATCCAAGGCAACCCATGGGGAAAATTCATTTTCCAAGGCAACCTTATTCCCGGAAATTTCCATTCGCTATCCAAATTATTCGTTATCGGGGCATTCGTTATCCAAGGTATTACTGTACTCCATTTCCATGGACCCAGCACAGAAACCCAACATTTAACCAGATGAGTGCTAGGGGGACACTGATTAAACTGCATACTGCAGCCAAGCCTCTGCTCAAAACCTGAGTTTGAACCCAACAGGTTCAGGGAGCTGGCTCAAAGTTGACTCTCCTCTCCATCTTTCTGCAGTCAGTAAAATGAGTACCCAGGTCACTGGAGGGGGGGAGTTATGGTTTGCATAATGATGCTGCAAACTGTCCAGAGGGTGCTGTAGCGCTAGGGGTGTTATATAAATCAAAACAACATCATCATTAGGTCAGGGTTAGGGTCAGGGTCAGGGTTAGGGTTAGCCACTCAGCCACTAATATGGAAATTTAGCACTCTGTGAAGTGGGATCAGGTAGGGTGGAGCTCTAAGTTCCTCTGTCTTAGCCTACAATAAGGTATTGCCGTTATCATGGTTATGGTTCTTGCCATTATTGTTATTGTTTGTTATTGTTACCATTATTACTGCAAACTGGTAGCCTTTGTGGGTTTATTAATAAAGTTGTTTTCCACGGAAAGTGGAAGAGGTAACCAGGAATAATAATTCTCTTCAGAACAGCAGAACTGGAATTCGTGTGGGTTCCAGAGTGGTGGGGTTCCTATGGCAACCGGGGCCTACCTTCTTTCCTTAATACGATCTACCCTCCAAAGGCCAAGAAGTCCAAAGCAACATTCAGTTCTTTCTTGGGTTCTGAAGAGCTGAAGAGAATATGGCTGATTATTTTAAGCACTTCCAGCGGCCTGCAATCGTGGGCCTCTGCATTTCGGCGGTTTCTCAATGCGGTCCAGTGGTGTGGCTCAAGAGCCTGAAAATTACCGGGCAGCTGCGGCTGGGTGGCGTGCTTCTGTCTTGCCTGGCAACTTGCCTAGTGGTGGCAGCGGTCTCTACAGAATACTGGGTCAAGCGCTTTGTCCGGGGGATCTTCATTTTCCGTGGTCTCTGGAAAGACTGCCAACAGGGGAAATGCACCCCTCTGGAACAAATGCCATGTAAGAGGGATACAAGTCTCCAGGTTAACAACCCGAGGTGGCTGTAAAAGGTCCAGATATTGTTTCCCTAACAATAAGTTTTAGCAGTAACGTATCATTGAGAGTGAACACAGACACAACATTGAAGGTGTGGGAAAGGCAACTGAATATTCCTCTACTTCTTCTTCTTCTTCTTCTTCTTCTTCTTCTTCTTCTTCTTCTTCTTCTTCTTCTTCTTCTTCTTCTTCTTCTTCTTCTTCTTCTTCTTCTTCTTCTTCTTCTTCTTCTTCTTCTTCTCCACCTCCTCCTCCTTGTGCTTATTTGATGTTTTCATTCCTCATCACAGAAACAGCCACTAACCCAGTGGTGGCAAACCTTCAGCACTCCAGATGTTTTGGACCACAACTCCCAGTCAGGGGGAAGCCACAGTGCCTTACGGTGATAAGAATTGCTGCCCCAAGAGATTGTTTGCTCCTGCATTCTGAACCTCAGCATATAGCAGGACCCCTGTATCCACTGAATCATTATCCACTGATTCCGTTATCCACGGCTGGAAGAGGAATAAATAAATAAATAAATAATTCAGCAGCCGTAAAGCAAGCTACTGTCACAAACAGCAGCCATAAAGCAGGCTACTGTTGCAAAACAGCAGCCATAAAGCAGGCTAATGTTGTAAAACAGCAGTCATAAAGCAGGCTAATGTTGCAAAACAGCAGCCATACAGTAGGCTACTGTCACAAAACAGCAGTTTGGGGGATTTTTGGTGTTCTCTCTTATCCACAGTTTTCAGTATCCACGGAAAGGCCTAGAACCAATCCCCAGCGGATACCGGGTTCCTACTGTATTTATTAGGCTGGAGAGCAGAGAGCTGTGGAATGCGAAGCAGAACAGAGAGCACTAGTGCCCTCTTGTGGTGGTTTTGCTGTTAAATTATCTGCCCCCTGAGGCGAATGCTTCAGTTTGACCCATGATAGAGCCGGCTTTGGAAAAGTGATGCATGTGAGAATGGATATTTACAGGTTGTTTCCTTTTCCACCCCACCAGCTTATATTGGCATCTCTATATTTTTCATGCTGATATCTGTTGCGGCTTGCTATGGCTCTGTGATATTTGGGACACTTTGCCTCACAGCTCTCCCACCATCCAAGAAGACTTCATGGATCACACTCACCATCACCCTGTGTACCATCTCTGGTAAGAGCAGCCGTAAAATTCTTTGTAGAAATGTTACATCTGGTCCTGTCTTTTTAAAGTTCCATATCAGAGGTATCAGGTGAGTTGCCCACGGCTAATTGCAGCTAATTGATGAAGTGCCAGGTGTATGCCAGTCATGAGTGTGAACAAAATATCTCAACAGGATTTTGACCCATCTGTACAGAGATAAAACAGCTTTGGAGAAATTTAACACCTGAAGATTCCTCTGCCAATCTTATCATGTAGTTACACGGAACATCATCTATTCCTTGTGTTCCATCTCAAGAACAGCAGTCCATTTCCCTTCAAGTCCTTATTGATAAATAAATATTAATACCTATTAGGTTGGTGCCATTTCCCCACAACCACTCATCTGAGGACTTCAGCACAGAATATTTATTCTTCTTAAAGTACAGGGTTCTGGACTGATTTTACTGTCAGTTTCTCCTGCACCCTGACAAACTTCATTTCATATCTGTTTGTGCAGTGCTAATTTTCATGACTTTTTGTTCCTTCTGAAAGCATGTTTTATTTTTAGTACTGGTTTGTATAGCGAGGCACATTTTAGTCTTTCCCATTTGCAGTTGACGTCCATGGTGAAAGCCTCTGGTTCTCAGGGGTTATTCGTACTCAAACACTGAACTAGATTAAAATTTGATTTCAAGACTTCTAAAAAAAGGAGGATGGTTTGTGCCCGCTTTAAAGGAAGCAAGTTTCTTAAAAGACAATGTGTAGGTGCTTTAAAAAAAAGATATTTGGACAATCCTCACATTGGTTGGGCATCAAGCCAAAGATGTATTGGGGGGGAGGAGAATACCATTTGGAAAACTTTAAGAGTCATTCAGTTGATTGGTGTTTGCACTGTCCTTGCCCTTCAGGACCGGCTGGCCATTATGCCAAGTCCCAGGGAAGATGGGTAATAGAAGGAGGTTGCCGTTGTCTAGCAACGGAGAAGTAAGGGCGTTTATACACGACCCCTAAGCTCCGCTGCAAATGGCTGCAAGCTCCGGAGCTTAAAAATGTTTCCCCACCAGCTCCGGAGTTTGCAGACAATTAAGTGTGACCCCGCCCACTTTAGTGCGACCCAGCGCACTTTTCTTGTACCTTCTCTTTGGAGGTGAAAAATCTTTGATGCGGTGCAACGATAGTGAGTGCGGGGCTCTCCTCGCTTCTGTTTGCTGCTTTTTGGCTCCTGCCCCTTTAAGAGCTACTTTTACAGAGACGAGGGGGTTGGACTTGATGGCCTTACAGAGACGAGAGGCAGAATGGAGGTGAGCGGCATGCTTTTCTTTCTCTTTTTCTCCCTCCCCTCACGCAGCCAGCAGCCAGGAAGTGTGGAGGGGGTGGGGACAGAGGAAGAGCGACGAACCCCTAAGATCTCTGGTCTGAATTTAAGTGGCCAGCGGATCTTAGGGGTCGTGTAAAAAGGCCCTAAGAAAGACCCCTGACCTCTTCGGGACCCAATGGCAATGGACCTATCACCTTGACCTTCCCACTCTCGTTGGCTCTCATCCTTCAGGGTTCACAGGAGGGATAGGCCTGTTCAATTTCATGAGATCTGCAACTGAGGAGCCCAACACGTTCCTTTCATGGTCCTTGGCACCAGGGTGGTTCTCTGTGATTGTTGTTTCCATGGCAGGTACGAGATGCACCATCCAAAGGGCTGAAATCTGGAAGGAGGAGAGAGAGCTTAGATGAGGAGCCCTTCCTACTTGCAAGCAAGGACATGCCCGAGAGACCTCAGATCAGTGGTTCCCAGCCTTGAGTCACCAGTAGAGATGGGCACGACTCAAAAAAATTGTGTTTCGTTTTTCATTTGGTCGTTTGGGGGGTCCGTTTCGGTTCGTTTTCGTTTTTTGTTTTGTTTTTGAATTTTTTTGTTTTGTTTTCGGTTCGTAACAAAACAAAAAAAAAACAAAAACAAAAAATTGCTGTTTCATTAGCATTCTTTTCAGTTCAATGGATTTGTTGCAACGAAAACGAAAAACACGGCAAAATTGGTCATTTCGTTTCCGTTTCCGTTTTGGTTTTTGCAAAATTTTCGTTTTCGTTTTCGTTATGAAACGAAACAAAAAAAAAACAAAAACGAAAATTTCACTGAGTTGTGCCCATCTCTAGTCACCAGGCGTTCTTGGACTACAGCTCCCAGATGCCTTCGCCACTAGCTGTGCTGGATAGGATTCCTGGGAGTTGTGGTTGAACAGCATCTGGGGAGCCAAGCTTAGAAGTCATTGCCCTAGACAGAGCTTGTCAACTGAACCCCACGAGCCCTAGCCAGCATCAACAACAATGACTGGTCTTGGGGTCTACAGCACCCCAAAATATCTAAAGGGCTACAGTGGCCTGTTCCTTAGATGCAATGGCCATGTGAAAATTAAGAACTCTACTCCCTTCTCAGATACACTAAAAACTAGCCAATCTGGTATCATTGGAGCATGGAATCTGCTCTGGATTTCAATCTGAACTTTAAAAAGAGCCATCCAAAGCGCTGACTCAACTGATTGGGTACTGCTCCTTGTAAAGTCTGGATTAAAACCAATAGGTAACTGACCAGCAAGGATTGGGCTAGTAGGAAGGGAAGCAGTACTGATGTGGTTTTGAATGGCTGTTCTTCAGCAATGGTTTTCAATAGGATGGCATGGTCAGGCAGCAATGAAATGTCAACAATATCCTGCATTTTTAAAATGATGCACAATTTTTAAAAAAATTCACAACTTTGCTATGCAGAACACTTTTGCTTTGCAGGCGTTTGCCATTTTGTGGCAAAGAACTGGGAAGAGGAGGAGTTAGCGGAACAACTGCTTGCCAACACAACTGGGTTTACATTGCAAGAGGCCTGCACAGAGGAAGGCACGTCTGAATACAGCCTGCATAAAAAGAAGAGAAGAAAACCCGAGTCTGATACGTCAGTATGATTACGGTCGGCCATGTGAATGCACACACAACTTCAGTGAAGAGTGGGTGGATGTATGCATGCAAACTGAGGCTAAACCTGAAAAGTTCTGGCCTTTTGAACAGACATGGAGTTAGAGGGCCTTTGGTACTGTATGCAGCTTCAAAACAACACCTACCACCACCGGCTTGGAAAGAACCTTATGTTCCCATAGTGGGTGACACTTTCCGGGTTTCCCCAAGCAAAACATGATAGCTGGTTACAACAGAGTGCAGCAGTGCGATTCGGTGGGAGGGGGGGATGCCCCTGTAGAGTGAGACAGGAACACTTCCCCTTTATTTGTCCCACCCCCCCAATCCTTAATAAATCCCTTTAATATGCTAATTGTGCTTCACTTTGTTGTTTTTTAAGGTCCAAAATGCCTTTTATTTTATACAAAATACAGAAAAGGACAAAAAAATGACAAAACATCAACAACAGTGCACCCCTTCACCAACAGGACCACTCTTCTTATTTATATTCATTAGCCACCCCTCGAGAACAAAATGGATTGTTGTGCGGAAGCCTTACCCTTACCTCTTCTTTTTTTAAAATTCACAGTTCAGGATTTATAGAAATCCACATCAGCTTCTACAAGGTGCAGCCTTTAACAGGCCAAGTTCAATATCCATGTCAGCAACCCTTATGCCTCTTTGACAACAGGGGTTTGTTTCTTAGGTCTCAGTTTAAAGATGATCATCACAATACAGTGGTACCTCGACTTACAAATTTAATCCATTCCAAATGCATGCTCTTAAGTCAAACTACTCTTAAGTCGGGGTACCTATCTAAAAATTGAAAGAATAAGTTAAAAAATGGAAAATAATATTTGTAAGTCAAGCAGACCATATCTAAAATTTGTAAGGAGGCGGTTAAAATGCCAATAGTTTTCCACTCTTAAGTCGAATTGCTCTTAAGTCGAGCTGCTCTTAGGTCGGGGTACCATTGTACCTGCATAAGTGGCTAAAGCACAATTTTTCCTGCTTGTTATGGTGAAGGAATTGAAGTATTTCTGTATTCCAGTGAACTGGTGTTGTGACGAAGTGTCATGTCCTGCAATCACTGCTAATTCCATCCAGCCAATTGAAACTTCACTCCCAAATGAGTGCGGCTTGCCCCTCCTGTCCACCCCCCTCCACCCAGTCCACACCATTCAGTGTCCTTCGCCTTACAAGATGGAGTCGCAAGGTGGTTTACTTTGTTCTTGTAGTCTCCTGCAGGTGTCTTGAATTCAGCCTTCCCTGACTTGGTGGTCTGAGAGCCATTCTGATTTCGGGGGTGGAGTGGGGTGTCTGTGAATCCATCCACCTCAGTTTTGGACCACAACTCCCAGAATTCCAAGCCTGTATTGTCAATGACAAAGGGCTGTGGGAGTTGTGGTCCAAAAACATCTGGAGGGCCGATGTTTGGCCACCACTACTCTATGTTTTAGAGTGCCTTTTACAGAGCTCCCCTGAACGCTGGGGTTATCCCCCATATCCACTTCAGCACCTTGGACAGCTCCCAATCTTATAAGCCAGACAAGCCCATTCATGTGGAATTTTCTTTTTAAAAACCAGCAAGGACACACAGTTCCCAGAATTCACAAGGCACAGCTAATTTCAGCTATTGGCCATGCTGCCTGAGTGATTATGAAAGCCCATAGTCTGAAAACAGAAACACAGGCATCTCTGGGTCAAATGAAAAGCCAGACTGGATTCATGGCCCCCTTGAAACTGGATGCTCCAGCTACTGCGGGCCAACATCCATTGCACTGAGATCTCCATCTCCTGCTCCTCTGCTCTTCCCTCCACCTGGAGTCTGTTCAGGCTTCTTGCTGAAGGCAGTCATGTGTTAGTGTAGAAAAATCAAACAGTTTTTATTCTTTCTCCGATTAATGTCTCAGAGTAAGTTATTGAGACTAATGTGCCCTCCAATTTTTGTCACTGCTGCATGGGGCTCTCATCCATGGCATCTCCCTTGTGTGCGGATGGGCTAGGAGCATTCATGCAAGCAATTTCCCCATCACGTATTCCATTGCAACCAGAAAGGGGGGGAGTTATGACCAGTATGCCGGGTTGGAAAATCTCTGTGTGAGGGCGCCAGAGGCGTGAACAGCCAGGCAGCCTCACAGCTTCATTGGAACCTGGGTGCCAGTTGATGAGAAAGGGTGGTCTAATCTGGCGAGTTTGAAGCAATTGTTTGCAATTCCATGTACATGTGCTGTGCAAACGGAGGACTTGAACCAAAAATTCACAAATCTGCAATACCAACTGCTACCTAAGGTGGTGGTCTGAAACCACCACCACCTCACTAATGTTTGCAGCTTCTTTTTTATTTTTAATAGTGGCCTATAAAGGTATCGCCTGTAACCTATTTTTGCAATTGTGTTTTGTAATGGCCACGCGGTTCACCCCTTTTTTTTTTTTGCTCTGACGTTTGCAGCTTGTGTTTCAACTCCCTTTAAGTATACCTACCATTAATGTTTGGGATTCTTATATATCTTTTCCCGCCCTAAGCACAAAATCTTGGTCCACAGGCTGGAGAGGACGGTTGAAAAACCATTTGTTCCATTATTTATTTGTTTGTTTGTTTGTTTAATAATAAATCAAGAATTCTAATCAAGAATTCTCCGGGTCGTTCATTGATATAATAATAAAGACTTTTCAAAAAAATATTCTGGACTGCAGAAAATATTGCTTGCAATGAAGTTATGTTCGTGTCGACCAGATGGAGTAACGTCAGAATGCGCATAAGGCGACACGCGTACGCCCCTGCCCTTTCACCCACATTCATTGACCCTGCTCCGCGTCCTTACAAAACGCAGGGCGGCGGAGCAAATCCAAGCCTCTTATTGGCTCGCTTCGGCGGGCACGTGGCAACGGGGCGGGGCGACGCCGATTAACGATTGGTCCGAGTAGGTACCCTATTGGCATAACACTCTGGCGGTCTCGCCCCTTCTTTGCCCCCGTACCGTGATTGGCTTAAATTACCAGCCAATCACCCCCCTTGGAAAGGAGCCCGCCTTCCCGTTCAGGTTGTTCCACGGAGGGTGGGCGTGGAAGCCACGCCCCGAGAGCGGGAGCCCGGCCCGTGTGTGCCTTTTTTTTTCGTGTCCTGATTGGCTGAGCCACCCCAGTGGGCGGGTCCATGGCGGGGGGTGAGCCGGCGGAGAGGGGAGGAAGATGGCGGCGGCCGGGCTGAGGGCGATGGTGGGCGTCAAGCGGGTGATTGACTACGCCGTGAAGGTGCGCTCGGGGAAGCCCGGGAGGTCGGGGAGCGGAGCGGGTGCGGCTCGGGCGCCGGGGTCGTGGCCCTCTCCAGGAGGCCTTCCTTGGGCTCCCAGGCGCCGTTGGCAGCTTGGGCTCCCTTGGGGACGATGGGAGTTGTAGTCTGCCCGCAACACCCCGAGCGCCCTGTGGCTGCAGCCCTGAGGCTTGCTTGCTCGTGAGCAGGGCCCATGGGGGGGCTGTGGGGGTGCACCTCGCGGGCTGGGTTTGGGCAAGGCGGGTCACCCCCTGCGAGAGAAGTCTCCTGCCTTGGGCGGGGGGGGGGGGCTTGGACTACAAGACCCCCCCTCCCCAGCTTCTGATTGTATGATTCTACTGCAGCAGCCATGTCCAAACTTCGCCCCCCCCCCGATGTTTTGGACCACAACTCCCAGAATTCCAAGCCTGTGTTTCCAATGGCAAAGGACTGTGGGAGTTGTGGCCCAAAACATCTGGAGGGCCGAAGTTTGGACATGCCTGGACTACAGTATAGTTCCCATGAGCTCTAGACCAGCGGTTCTCCACCTGTGGGTCCCCAGATGTTCCTGGACTGCAACTCCCAGACATCCCTTCCAGCACAGTGAATGGTGGAGGCTTCTGGGAGTTGCAGTCCAGGAACATCTGGGACACCCCCCCCCGCAGGTTGAGCACCACTGCTCTAGCCAGTGTAACCCACAATGTGCGGTGCAAGGGGTTGCAGCCCAGTAGCAGGTGAGAGGTCATCAGATGGCTTATCACTGCCATAATTTGGGAAAGGGTGGTTTTGCAGTACAATAGGACAACGGTCTGGGCGTGGTGGCTCAACAGGCTAAGGCTCCAAAACTGTTGACTGCAAAGTCGGCAGTCCGAATCTCGGGTGCCACGCAGCAGAGTGAGCTCCCGCTGTCAACCCCAGCTCCCGCCAACCTAGCAGTTTGAAAGCATGTCAATGCAAGTAGATAAATAGGTACTGCCATAAAAAGTGGTAGGGTAAAACAGTGTTTCCTTGCAGCCATGCCAGCCACATGGCCATGGACTTGCACAACACTGGTTCTTCGGCTTGAATACGAGATGAGCACTGCCCCTAGAGTCGGACATGACTAGCATGCATGTGCAGGGGAGCCTTTACCTTTACCTTTTTATGACTTTGTTCTGATGACAGGAAGGTTGAATTGTCATGGTTTGGAAACTGTGATGGAGATGTGTGTTATCTCCAAGCTTAAAAGGATGGTACCTCATACCAGACACAGGGGATTGGGATCAGGAGACAGATACTTAATTGTCTCATGTGCTCCCAGTGGCATAGGGAGGGGCCATTGAGTCACAGTAAGCCATACTAGATGGGCCATTGGCCTGTTGTAACTGGGCTCTTGTGTTCAACCTGTTTTTTGTAACTCCTTATGAAGACAAGCTGTGAAGCAATATGCGCCAGCACCTCCCTCCCCCAACTGGGGTTGAGGTGCAGTAGCAATCATTTGGTCTTCAGACTTTCTTCTGCAAACAGGCTTTTACAACTGAACTTTGGCTTGGAAAAGTCAAGGCACGTAACAGTTGATCATTTCCAGGGCTAGACTTTCTTGCCTTCCATATCAAAAACAGCACTTGAATGGAAATCTCTTGAGAGTATTCCAGAGTTTCCACATTGAGGAGTGTGTTTGTGCAGTTCCTTACACGTACACAGTTTTAATGTAATGTTAAGATAAGGGTTGGTAGGTAGACTATCCCCAGGTAATTCATATACTGTAGTATTAACAAATCTCAGGGAGCTGAACCAGTAGAAGTGTACGATCTGCAAAGCACTGTCCCAAGATTAATCTCAAATGTAGGGTTTGTGACTAGGTCACCAGATAGTAGCATTTGCAATTGCTCGTCAGCTTTCCATTTATAACAAATAGGGGTTTGCTGTTCCGTGGCAAAGTAGCCTTGAGTTTGTCCGAATTATTGCAGCCAGATTGGTAACTGAGACTGATTATATAAGTACTTTGATGTTTTTGCCAGTTGCTTGTCCATTTCCATTTCCAGGTCCAGTCCTGGTCTTAGAATAAAAGGCACACAACTAATTGACAAACCACCGTCTACTGCTTATTATATTTATTATGTTGTTTTATTATGCTCCTTGTATTTTTTTAAATGTATTCCTTTGTTAGCTTGTTATGTGATTCCATGTTGTAAACCGCCCAGAGTAGACCTAGGACTAGATGGGTGGTATAAAAGTCAAATAAATAAATAAAGAATAAATACAATTTCAGTAATATACTAGTGCAGTCTGTGTCTCAGTCTAAATTGACATTTATGTGAATGCCAGTGGGATAATCAGTCATAGACTGAATTATCCAGACTGAAAGGAACCAGCAACAGCATGCAGTGCTGGGCACCCTGTTTTAGATTGACTCTCTCCCTCCCCCAAAATGCCAGGCTAAAGTCCTGACTGGTTAGCTGTGGCAGACACAGGGAAGCGAGTGAGTGAAAAACTTTAAAAGGCTGTGGCCACATCTGCTGTACTTATCATATTCCTTATATACAACACATTTTAACAGTACACACACTTCAAACAACTCCTTGCCATCTACTTATCATATTTCTTATATACAAAGCTTTTTAACAGTACACATATATGAAATGAATGCTTAACTTGTACATCATTACATACAATGCTTTTTAATAGTACATACTTGTGAAACAACTCCTTGTCTACTTACCCTATTCCTTATATATAAAGAATTTTAACAGTGGATACACTTGATAGGCATCCTTATGCTGTACTTACCATATTCTTTTTATATAAAGCTTTTTAACTTTACATACACTTGAGAACAACTCCTTGTCATCCACTTGAGAACAACTCCTTGTCGTTCTCTTATGGTATTCCTTATATAAAATGCATTTAAACAGTACACACACTTGACATCTATCTATCATTTCTTCATAAAACAACAAGGGAAGGTGCCTGCTTCTCTACACTTTCAGTCCTTTCTCTTTCCTCCTACACTTCTTCTTCCCTGGATCTGATACCTCCGGTGCTGCAGACATAGGGCTTTGACGATTTAATCAATGGCTTTGCAGCTGGAAAGTCAAACAAGGTTCTTTCCCTAGCCATTGAGCACACTGTCTTCCATCCACCTTCATTTTAGTGCTTCTGGGTTCTTTTCATCATCGTCGTCGTCATCATCATCTCGGAACTGATGGGACCCTATGGCTCACGGAGGCCAGGCCCTGTCAAGGAAGCATAATGGGAAATTAAGTTCTCAAACTCAGACTCCATAGCCAGAGTCCTAAACCAACCCACGGGCTCCAGAAATGCACCAGTACTCTGAGGTTTGGATACAGTGCCCATTCCTGTTTTCAGATGTTGTAAAATTGAATAAATACATAACTTGATTCCGCGAAGGTAGGAGTCACGTGATCTAGCAGTCCTTGAACGTGATTTAACATCTGTCACCTTGGTGCCCTCTTCCGGAGCTGCTCCAATTGCCAAAAGCATCGCTGAGCGTATCTGTGACCCACGAGGTCATGTCAGCAATTTCTCTGTGTAATTTCATTCCCATGCATGCCTGTAGATAATCATGGGGAGAAAAAAAAATCACCCAAAATGAATTGGAGGGGGGGAAAGGTGAAGGTAGAATCCAATCTGTTATCCGCTTTCCATTTGTATTATGTATGCTTTAATTGTATTTGTATTATCAAACTCTCTTAATTACCTTTTACTTTGGAAATCTGGTTTGAGATTAAATATTAGAGTAAAAATGGCCTGAATAACCAGCCAGCCCTCCCAGAAGGCTGCAGACAAGAATGATATGTATTATCGTCTCGTATTCTTGTTAAAATCAGAAGAGGGTGCAAGCTACCATCATCTTAGAACAGGCATGTCCAAACTTCGGCCCTCCAGAAGTTTTGGACCGCAACTCCCACAGTCCTTTGCCATTGGCAATCTAAGCTTAGAATTCTGGGAACTGGGGTCCAAAACATGAGGAGGGCTGAAGTTTGGACATGCCTGTCTTAGAACTTCAGAGCAGGAAGGGACCTTATGGATCATGGAGTCTTGTCCCTTTCAAGGGGGCACTGTGGGAAATCAAACTCCTAACCCAGGCATGTCCAAACTTTGGCCCTTCAGATGTTTTGGACCACAACTCCCACAGTCCTTTGCCATTGGAAATACAGGCATGGAATTCTGGGAGTTATGGTCCAAAACATCTGGAGGGCCACAGTTTGGACATACCTGTCCTAACCTGTGGCTCCACAGTCAGATACCTCAACTACTGAGCTTTCTTGGCTGCCGCATCACACTGCTGACTCATGTCCAATTTGTGGTCCACCAAGACTCCCAGATCTCTTTCTCAGGTACTATTTTCCAGCCAGGTGTCTCCCATCCTATATCTGTGCAATTCATTCTTTTTACCTAGATGTACAATCCTACATTTCCCTCTGTTGAACCCCATTTCGTTAGCTTAGGCCCAGCGGTCTATAATCTTTCAATGTCCTTTTGGATTTTCATCCTATCCTCTAGAGAATTAGCAACCCCTCCCAATTTGATATAATCTGCAGATTTGATCGACCTACTCTATATTCCTTCCTCCGAGTCATTAATAAAGATGACTTGGAGGATGGAACTCACTGGTGAGCCAGTTTCCCTACCAGGGAGGGGTAACTGGTGCCATTATTGCGCTTAGTTCCCTTGGGACTGACTCCTCTTTTTTCCCCATAAAAGAGGATGCACCTCAGTTTTGGAGTAGCCCAGCCTGCCTCCCTAACAGGCTGTACCTCTTGCAGGTGCGGGTGAAGCCAGACAAGACGGGTGTGGTGACAGATGGTGTCAAGCACTCCATGAACCCCTTCTGTGAGATTGCGGTGGAGGAGGCCGTGCGCTTGAAGGAGAAGAAGCTTGTCTCCGAAGTGGTGGTCATCAGCTGTGGTCCGCAGCAGTGTCAGGTGAGTTGCCAGGTCTCTCCTCCCGCAGAAGAGAACAGTTAGATATGGAGTGGGCCCCAAAAAGTCACCTTAAATGATGCCCTGTGTCCTAGTCTCATCCTCAGGTCGAAATCACTTCTTCTTTAACACAAGCAACTATTCTCTTCCCCCTCCATCCTTTTTTTTAATGACTTCCCAGGTGAAATAATTTCAGTCTCGCTTCAGAAAACTTTCAAGAGGCATTTGATGTCTGAATGAGGATTGAATTCCTGGAAATAGTAGACATCAGCAGCGAAATTGGCTAGTTTGTTTTTAATATTAGCTCTCCAAATGAAAATGAGACATAATTGAAGAGATGTTTCAGAGATTCATACAGTTGGCTACATTTTTGTCATGAAAGCCTGTATTCAGTTTGGCCAGTAAATAGGCAAAGAGGCTCCTTTTAAAATTGTAAACCTAACTTTTTCAGCCAGGTAGACCAAGTGTCTTACAGATCATTGAGATGAATAATTTTTATTTGACATCAGCTTCCGTGGACAGTGGCTTAGTGGTTCAATTGGGAAAGTAAAGGAAAATAGAAATTGGTCAGGGAAAGTCAGGAAAGTTGTGATTAAAATATATAATTTCTAACTTGAATAATAGTGCAGTTTCAAAACTATAAGTTTTGTAATGTGGCTTCAGAGAAACCATTTTAGATAGAACATTTATTTAATTTTTAATATACCTTTAAAACTAATGTCATTTGTTAGTATTCAGAGTCTACTTGAATTGAAATTTGCATCTTGGTGTAATTTTTGGTGCAACAGCAAAAACATGTTGGTGCAGTTAATATTGAAAGAAGCCGATATTAAATCTGTTACTTTAACAAATATTTTTGCAGTTGAGACTTGTGTAGTTGTAGAATGGAGCGTTACATTAATTCTTGCATGAATGCAACACAACCTATTGTTACAGTTGGGGTTGTATTTGAAAGGTGGCCAGGAAAAATGACAAATGTTGGTCAGGGACACGAAAGATAACATTTTAGTAGCAACTCTGTTTTTAAACTAGGGAATGAACGACATATAACAAATGTGTTTAAGTTAAAGCATTCTGTCTTTATGAATCATATTGTCGCCTAAAGAGATACCCATATATACTCGAGTATAAGTCAACCCGAATATAAGTCGAGGCCCCTAATTTAACCCCCCAAAACTGGGGAAATGTATTGACTTGAGTATAAGTCTAGGGTGGGAAATGCAGCAGGGCCTGGCAGCTCTTCCTTTGTGAGCTGGGGGAGTGGTGGGTGATGTTTAAAATGACTTTTAGCCGCTGATGCAAGTGCTTGGGTCAGTGGCTAAAAGTCATTTTAAACATTGTGTGCCACTCCCCTGTGATGCAGAGGGGGGGGGTCATGAGAAGCGGCATGCAATGTTTAAAATGACTTTTAGCCACAGATGACTTGCCTCAGTGGCTGACGGTTTTGACCCGCATATAAGCCGAGGGCCCCTTTTTTTCAGCCCCAAATTAGGGCTGAAAAACCAGGCTTATATTCGAGTATATACAGTAATTCACTCTTTAGGAGCTTGTCAATGTCCGTGACACACAGATCTTCATTGCAGCTGTGGAAGCTCATCATTCAGAGCCTGGTTCCCTTCTATGGTGTAAAACACCATTAGAAAAAAAATCATAACTGTAAAAAGATAATGATAAAACTTCATCATGGGTAGAGTTGGGGTCTTTGATATTCATTTCCAAGAGCAAACGGATATGAATATCAAAACCAGAGATGCCAAGATGGCTTATGGTGGGCCATTTATTGGTCATAGTGCAGTATGTGCATAATCCAAGCCACTCCAATTGCAGCAAGACCCCGGGCAGGCTTTTCCTGTCTCCCCCGTACAACTAACCATTCAGACCAGTCCTCAGCAGGGCAGGGGGACTCGCTTTCCGGCTCCCACAATGGGGAGGATTTTGGGACATATTGGCAGCTGTGGTGGCGATACTCATTTTCATTTCCTCCAGGAAACAAAATTGCGAAGGCCAGTCTGTAATCATGGGTCTTGATGTTCAGGATAGTTTTGTTTACCCTTTTAGCTCTGAAAAGCAAACATCTCCATGGAGAGTTTGCAGGGCAATCCTTTTAATTAAGCCCAATCAAAACATGCCACCCCTCCCGTCTAAAGGGGAGGTGTCTCTGGTGGCTAGGATTGCTCACTGCAGATGGCCGTTCTCCAGCTTCTTCCAAGAAACTGGCGCTGGGCCCATGAACCTGCTTGCAGAAATATCACCGTCCTCATGTGCTGTCAAGGCAGTTCTGACTTGTGGCAACCCTCGTCAGGGTTTTCCAGGTAGAGCCATCGAAATAATTGATTCTGCATCCAGGTTTTTCTGCTGCTGACCGTGAAAGCAGAAGGGGATGGCCACGAGATGGCGCCAGCGGTTCAGGAGAGGACTTTGCAGGGTGCTTCTCTGCTGCATCATGTTGAGGAAGCACATTTGCCAGATTCCTCCAAACGTTGGGTCTGAATGTCTTGAAGCGGTCCAGATGCGTGATTCTCGCGGCTTACTCAGGGCAAGGAACTGAGGTTGTCTGAGCCAGGTCAATATGATTTAAAAGGTTGTGCATGACTGGGAACAGTTGGGACTTGGGTAATTTAGCAAGCGTTCGTGCCCAGAAAGAGGGCATGTTTGTTTATATCTCACTGTTGGTGAGTCTAAAAAGAGATGCTTCATTTCCAGGTATTCTATGCAACTAGGTTTAGGCCAGCCATGAAAACCTTCAAGCTTTAACTTGGTCTGTGGTTTTCTTTTTTGAGTCCTGCAATGCATTGACCGGATCCGGGTGTAGAACAGCCGTTTTCGGTATAACCAGACTGAAACTCAGGCTCTCCAGGCAGGACTCTGCTTAAAAATGGGGTGGGTTGCATGTGCACCCACAAATCTGTATTTGAGGCAAAAAGAAGAAGAAGAAGAAGAAGAAGAAGCGAGAGACAAAACCACTGTGATACCTTAAAGACAAACAAAATTCAAACAAATCGTTCAAAGACTCTAACTCTCCACAGGCATTCAGCTGATTCTTGACATAGGGGATGCCCCCTCCAGGAGGGAGACAAATCTGAATCTCGTATTTGGGGACAGTAAGTTTTTCCAAACGCTGTGAGCATGGTTTGGGAGCTCAAATTTTAGGCCAAGATGTGTTGCCGAACAAGATCCATGGGCCTTTGATAGGGAATATTGCAAGTCTCTGGCTTTGATTCTTTGTTCTAAAATAGGATTTTTATAGTAGACTGATCCTGTGGGTAGAGAAAGTTCATAGAAAAGCCTAGTAAGTGTAACTGAGCTACAGATCCCTCAAACTAAGAATTAGTAAAAACACCTGATTGCAAGAGATAAAGGTAGCTTGAGGATGGGTCAACACACACAACATCTAACTGATACATTTCCATGGCTTCGGAGACTAGGATGTGGTGCAATGGTTTCAAACTACAAGAAAAGAGATTCCATTTGAACATTAGGAAGAACTTCATGACGGTTAGAGCTGTTCGGCAGTGGAATATGCAGCCACAGAGGGGAAAGACGTCTCATTTGGAGGTTTTTAAGCAGAGGCTGGATGGCTATCTGTCGGAAATATTGCAATGGGGGTTCCTGCATGGCAGGGGGTTGGACTGGATGGCCCTTGAGGTCTCTTCCAACTCTATGATTCTATGACTGCAAGGCAAGAGACGAAGCTCTGCACTCGACAGACACAACGGCTGCTTCATCTACAGGATGCCTGTCCTGTAGGTGAGGCATACCTGGGCAGTCCAAAAACAAGAGTGCAACAGATTTGACACCACCGTTTCAGGAGCGGAATTAAATCCTTGGCTCCATAGAGCACCTGAGATAAAATTTTGGCCTCCACTTCTTGCAGTGCAGCAAGAATGAAGTGTACCCCTTGGTGTGTAAAAAAAAAAACCCAACAACCCCAAACTTTGACTTAGTTGACTTGTATTCTGGGCCGTCTGCACTGCTGACCGTCTCTAGCTGGTCCAAGGGAGAGGGGAGCTAAAGACATTGGTCAGGTAATTAAATGTGTTGACCTGCTCAATGCGCTGGCCATCAATTAACCAGATCTCTTTGCCTTGTTATGAGAAATTGCCCAGGAAGGCCACTTGCATGGTATTTGGAGTATTGGTTGGCACCTAAGTCTCTGAAAACTGTTGGCTGCAAAGTTGGCAGCTCAGCGGTTCGAATCCTGGGTGGCATGCAGCAGAGCGAGCGCTCCCACTGATAACCCCAGCTCCTGCCAACCTAGCAGTTCCAAAACATGTAAATGCAAGTAGACAAATCGGTACTGCCATAAAAAGCGGGAAGGTAAAACAGTGTTTCCTTGCAGCCATGCCTGCCACATAGCCACGGACTTGCACAACACTGGCTCTTTGGCTTGAATATGGAGATGAGCACCGCCCCTAGAGTCGGACACGACTAGCATGTATGTGCGGGGGGAACCTTTACCTTTTATAAACCGAACAGTTGCAGAGTGTAAAGCTAAGTAGAGTACATGCTTTCTGTTGTAAGATATCATAATAAAGCCTTATTGTTCTGACTAGTTTTTTCTAAATATGTGCATATTTTGGTAATTATTTTTTTTATCGTGTTCTTCTTGCTATGTTGTTTTAACTGGAGTATAAGAACGAATTAAAGACTAATTGCTGTAGTTTAATGTCAGCTTTTGTCAACGAATCTGCTTCCTTAAACACTCTCCATTAAATGTAGCAGTTCGTCTTTCAAGTGCCACAATGTTTTGGACTTCTTTACTTTTTGTTTCTCTTTTGTTTTGCCTTGATAAACTGGAGCGGAGAAACCCAGCTACCTCTTCTACATCTGTGTTTGAGTTCTTCAACAGAAATTCAAACTGTCCAATAGAGCGAGGAGGCTGAGAAAATTCTTGTTACTTTCTCAAAATAACTGGGGAATTGAACTTCTTTATTGCAAATCAAGCAATATATATGAAGATTCTGAATTAATTTTGTATATTTAGACCCCAAATGTATTTATTTATTTATCTATTTATTTTTGTTTTTGTTGACCGCCCAATTTTCCCGCAGGAACTCTGGGCGGGTGTACAACACGTTGCAGAGAACAACTTGCCCAAACATACAACCCCCCAAACATAGCAAATCAAAATACAAGTCAATTCCTTTCTGTTTAACCTAGTGTAGGAATGGATTGGCTGCAAATACAGAAAAGGGATGCTGCCTTATTTCTGGCTGTGCAAAAGGGGGAATTTTCACCAGATCACCGTTTTTCATAACACGTGTAATTTTTTTTTTAAAAAAAATGTCATTATCTGGCAGGATTCCTGGTGCCTTTGTTTCTGCGTGTTAAGGAGGGAAACGCCAGGGAACTGGTGTTTTGCTTGAGTCTACTTGTGGTGCCTTCCTTCACCTACACATTTGAATGGTTGCGTTGTGTCCAGGAGGCTTGCACCCAAGTAAATTCCAAGGAATCTTGATAATTATCATCATCCTCTTAGAACTTGAGAGCTGGAAGGGACCCAATGGATAAGAACATAACAACCTAAGAACCTAAGAAGAGCCCTGCTGGATCAGGCCAAAGGCCCATCTAGTCCAGCTTCCTGTATCTCACAGTGGCCGCACCAGATGCGCCTGGGAGCACACGAGACTAGATATCTGTCTCCTGATTCCACTGTCCTGCATCTGGCCCTTGAAGTATCCCAGTTTTAAGCCTGGAGATGATACATCTCCATCATGGTTTGTAACCTGTGATGGACTTTTCCTCCAGGAATCTGTCCAATCCCCTTTTGAAGGCATCCAGGCCAGATGCCATCACCACCTCCTGTGGCAGGAATCTTGGTGCCCAGCTCCTGTTTGGGAGGCACGGGGTGGGGTGGGGTGAGACTGGGGTGTCAAGCTCTCCAGACGGATCACAATTTGGAATTTAGATTTCCCACAGCCAGAGCCAATTCCTGTGGCTGGCGCTCTCCTAAACAGCATCCTTGAGACCAGTGGTGCTATAGAATGTGGGGACTTCCCTGCTTCGTTTTCCCCCATCCTGTGCAGCGGCGGCCTTATGAGTCTCCGTGTGCAACCTCTCCCGCCCTCTGGAAGCGACTGGTTCAGACGTGCCTCTCGTCACTTCCCCCTTTCCTCCTCCAAAGGCCTGGCACGGTTCTCTTCACTGTCAGCTCAGGCATCCTGACAGCCCTGCCGTCACCAGCTGTTTTCTGCATTGCTGCTTTCACTTTCTGGTGACCTTCACTCGCCAGGCAGCTCTTAACGGTCCCTTGTCACAGCCCTTCCCCAGTCTCACTCTGCTGACATGCCTCCGTCTCAGAGAGGTGGTAAAAGATGGGGCTTCCGTCTCTTTGATGGTTTTCCCCACCCCCTGGTCCCCAAAGATGCCTGCAGTTACATAAAAAAGGCTGGGTGATGCAGGAATGTATTTACTACTGCTAACTCAGCAGCTGCACAGCACTTGGAGGGTATGTGTGTGTGCATGGAACGATGCATGAACATGCCGTTTCTTGGCTTTGTTCCTAGTGGGGCAGGCATCACCTTCCGCTTAGAGCCTTTTCTTATTCTTTTTTTAACAAACATAGGGGAAAGCCCTGAGATTCCTATATACCTGTATTGTCTATAATTAAAACACAGCATTGATTTTTTTGTTTTGTTTTATTACTTGCCAGGCAGGGCTGTATAAAGATGCCATGTAAACAACATTCAGAATAAGCTCCACACCGTGCATGGAGTGGTTTGGTCCTTCTTGCTTCCCTGTGCTCTCTCTGTTTCATAAATTCTTGGCGCTTGTTTCCCTAACGAAAGTATTTCATTATTGCATGTTTGGTTGTTAGATGAGCAGATAGACCTTAGATGGGCATCAGGACTGGTGTAATGACAACTGATATGGCACTGGACTGTCGGTGCCCCTTCGCTGATTTTGGGGTGATACTTCTACCTTGTGCGGTGGCAGATTGGTTTAGCACAAAAAGGCATTCACACAGACTCCCAAGTGCTGGATGATATAGGGCAGGGGTGTCCAAACTTCGGCCCTCCAGATGTTTTGGACCACAGCTCCCAGAATTCCAAGCCTGTATGGCCAATGACAAAGGACTGTGGGAGTTGTGGTCCAAAACATCTGGAGGGCCGAAGTTTGGACACCACTGATATAGGGTGTTCCAAGGGATTAATAGGAAATGAATGAGCACATGATAGTAGGATGCAGTCAAGATGCCTGAGTGTCAGTATATTGCTCACCCACAGCTTCTTTTTTCTGGGTGGCAAGTCATTATCTTTAAGCTAGATCACTAGGTGACTGTGAAGGTTACATGGGCCTGCTCCATATATGCATCTCTTTAGAACAGGCATGTCCAAACTTCGGCCCACCTGATGTCTTGGACCACAACTCCCAGAATTCCAAGTCTGTATTTCCAATGGCAAAGGACTGTGGGAGTCGTGCTCCAAAACATACGGAGGGCCTAAGTTTGGACATGTCTGAGATGCTTAGGAGCAATCATCTTCCTCACCATGTGCCTTCATCAATTCTGACTTTCAGAGTTTTCCAGGTAGCGAATACTCTGAATTGGCCTCCCGTTACCTTCTTCTGGACATAAGAACCTAAGAACCTAAGAAGAGCCCTGCTGGATCAGGCCAAAGGCCCATCTAGTCCAGCTTCCTGTATCTCACAGTGGCCCCACCAGATGCGTTTGGGAGTGCATGAGACTAGATATCTGTCTCCTGATCCCACTCCCCTGCCTCTGGCCCTTGAAGGACCCCGGTTTTAAGCTTGGAGATGACACATCTCCATCATCTGCCATTGGATGGTGCAGCTTGCCCAAGGCCACCCAGGCTGGCTGTTTTCCCAGCCTGGGTGGGAGTGGAGGAATCACTGGAGACACAGTGGGGAAGCCAAGCCCCCAACATCTGGCCCTGCCGCCAGAGGCTCAGTGCAATGAGCTCTCCAGCCAGCTTTGGGAGTGACGTGTTCTACACGACAAGTCTCGCTTTATGAGATAAACTGCCAATCTCTCTTTTTGAAAGCAGTGAGAGATCTGAACCTGTCGGACAGCAGTTAGCAGGAGCCACACCTGATGGGTAGGTATTTCTTTTGTTTAGCTGGTCTTCAAGTCAGCCCTACCCCAGAAGTTACCCATCCTTGTCGCTGCTTGACAATTACCCATCAAACACCAGATGTACTGCTTCTGTTTGATTACCAGTTTGAACATGTAGTTCAGTGGTTTTCAACCCGTGGGTCCCCAGATATTCCTGGACTGCAACTCCCAGAAGCCTCCCCCACTCGCTGTGCTGGAAGAGCTTTCTGGGAGTTGCAGTCCAGGAACATCTGGGGACCCATGGGCTGAGAACCAGCTGTATAGCTAGATTCTACCTCTATGCTGTTCCAGCGGTTGTGAGCTGCCAATTGGTGTAGCTGACACTCCACTGTAACACTGCACTGTAACAGCAGGGCACTATAACAGTGGAGTGTCCCAAGAATCAGCGGTGAATAATCTGTGCCTGGCTTTGGGGGGGAAGAGAGGAAGCTTCACTTCTAGCCGGCTTCCCTTGGCAAAACATTTGGGTCACTCACGCACGGGGCTCACTTCAGCTGTCCTTCTGCCCTCAGGAGACCATTCGCACCGCCCTTGCGATGGGAGCGGACCGAGGGCTGCACGTGGAAATCCCTGCAAAAGAATACGAGAGCTTCGGTCCTTTCCAGGTTTCGAAGATCCTGGCTGCGCTGGCCAAGAAAGAAGGGGCTCAGCTTCTACTTGTGGGCAAGCAGGTGAGACGACCGAGAAGGAAAATGGGCGAGGTAGAGACAAATATGTGCCACTTGGGTGCCTCTAGGAATCTTGAGACTTGAGTCAGAGGACAAGTTTCTAGCCCTTGTGGGGTAAAGAGATATCAGTTTATGGGGAGTTTTGGTTGAAGGCCAGAACTCCCCACAAACTGATATCTGTTTGCACTTGGCAAATCATCCCATGGAAGAAGCGTCAAGAGATTGGCCAACAGACAGCAGCCTCCTTGGATCTGGCTCCCAAGGGCCACAGCTGATCTGCATGGGAAACATTTTTATCTTGCTCTTCCCACCACAAGGAAGCTAGCAGAGCCTGGACAACTTGATTATGTCCTGGATAAAGGTCAAGGGAAGTGTGGTGCCAAAGTTAAGAGAGATGGAGCCAAACACGCTAGGCCAACATTTAAATTGGGAGCAACAAATTGCCAGTGACATTTCCTGACAGCAGCTGACCCCAGAAAGGGTCTCTGTAGGGTTTTTGTCCAAGCAAGGTTGAGAATCGGCATCACTCGCAGCAGTTCCTTTTCCTAGACCTGAAGGGTGCAAAATCTTACCTTGTGGAGCAGAAACATAGCAAAACAGTTCTGCTTTTCTGCTCTGATGTGTAAATGGCCAAGTTTGAAAGGAAGGGGCCAGGAGGGAGATTTTTCCCACTGCTAAGAGGACGAAGCAGATCTCGTATTGTCCCCCAGTGAGAGATGCATTGCCCTGCCAGAGCACCGGCTGAACCTTCTCAGGGCTTTAACTCCACTCGGGCTGCTGTCTTTTCTTCAGGTGTGTCATTCTCGGAAGACTGGGCCTCTGTTGAGTGAGATGTAGTGTGCGCAGAGCCCCGGGAAAGTGCTCTAAGGGCATAGCTCCAGCTGTCCTGTCCAAAGAAGATCTTCTGCCGTGGGCATTGGGAGGCCAACTCAAATCCTTTCTTCCCTGTGTGACTGATTTCCCTTTTTACCCTAGGCCATTGATGATGATTGCAACCAGACGGGGCAGATGGCGGCAGCGTTGCTGGACTGGCCTCAGGTACCATGACAGAGGGTTCGGAGAAAGGCGTGGCAGGGAAAGCAACCCTGGCAGGCTGTTAAGCTTATTGACTCTAGGTCAAGTCAAGTTTATTGCAGTCATATGACCCATATCTGCAAATATACAGTAAATGCAAGAAGAAAAGCAAAGAGAAGTACTAATAAATAGGAGCATGGGAATGGGTTGCCGAAATGATCTCTGCTCTCTTTCGAATGGCAGCTTGAAAAAACTTTGCAACCTGTGCTGTAACGTGTGAGTTCTTGTCTATTAGACAGTATTGAACTAACCACTTGGAAGGGTGGCCTTGGAATTTTTTCAACAGTGGACAAATTAGGGTATTCCTAATTTGTTCATAAAGTGGACAAAATAAAAGCACGTTCTGAAGAAACTCACATGGGCAAAATCTCTCTTGGCGTGGTATTCCCTGGAACCTACCCTGGAGCAGTGCTGAAGGCAGCACATTCATCCTGGCCAGCATAAAGGCCCTGCAGGCCTGTGGTGAACAGAGTAAGGTTAGATAAGCTGCAGGCATCCTATACGATGGGAAAACACCTTGTGATAAAGGGGAGCAGGTCCTATGTGCCTGCGAAAGGAGTTCCTGCCTTTCTATGTCACATAACCTCTGGGTGAGAATTCTTAGGGCCTGTTTCTGCCCTAGCATCAGGATATGTTCAAGAGGGATACCTATGGACCTAATTTTTTGTTTAATGGAGAATTGCCACTGGCTTTGGTAAGAATCAACCAGCATGTTATACACAAACCCCAGTTGGTCTGCGCAGAAAAGTAATCTGAGCCAAAACTTTAAAGTCAGAGTCCAAGCAGAAGTTTCCAGGTGACCTACTCCTACTTCAAGGCACAGGACTGCATAGGCTACACAGTTAGGGACCCCTAAGATTTGACGCAAGAACATGGATTGAATTCTTTCAACATCAGGGTTATATGCATTAATCCAGATGGGGATGCCATATAATAATTGTGCCCTTGTTTTTGCGTGAAAGACCCGTATGGCTGAAGGAATGTAGCGTCCTCCACTCCTGTAGAAAAACTGGGCCACTGCAAGCGAGCTACATTTTGCAAGGTTAAGGGTATAATTTTGATGGACTACCCAGCTCATATTATATCTAAAGGAAATCCCCAGATACTTGTATTCTTTAACCTGCTCCAGAATGTCTTTTTGTAGGGGCCAACGTATTCTTTTCCACCTCTTTGAGAACACTAGGATCTTAGATTTTTGGGCAGGCTGTTGAGGTGGATGGGGAGGAGGCAGCTGGTCAAGGAAGACACACCCAATTCCTGTGCATGCAGGTAGCAAGAGGTGAAGGAAATGAATTGATAAAGTAGGGCCACTGGGATGGTGTGTTCATTGGGGCCAAGGCTTCCTGCTATGTCGTCCTTATTTATTTATTTATTTATTTATTTATTTATTTATTTATTTATTGCCCATCTTCCAAAGGAACTCCAGGTGGTTTACAGCACCAAATAAACAGTAATCAATTTTTGTGTGTGTGTGTATCTATCTATCTATCTATCTATATCTATATCTATATCTATATCTATATCTATCTATCTATCTATCTATCTATCTATCTATCTATCTATCCACACACACACACACACACACACACACACACACACACACAAATTGTTAGTAGTGCAATAGCACTTCACTTTAGTCCAGTGGCTGAAACTGGGAAGTAGAGTAATAGTTTCCACCTTTGAGTAATCCAAGTGTTCTTGGACTGCTGTTTCCAGAAGCCTTCATGAAAGGATGTCATAATGAAGAGGGGACTGGTTTATTTTCCATAGCTTCGGAGACTAGGACTTGGAGCAGTGGTTTCAACCTACAGGAAAAGAGATTCCATTTGAACATTAGGAAGAACTCCCTGATGGTTAGAGCTGTCCGGCAGTGGAATAAGCTGCCACAAAGGAGGGTGTTGAAGTCTCCTCCTTTGGAGGTTTCTAAGCAGAGGCTGGATGGGTTCCTGCATGGTATGGGGTTGGACTGGATGCCCTTGAAGTCTTTTTCTCTATGACTCTATGATCACCAGCTATGCTGGCTAGGGTTTCTGGCTGGTGTCGTCCAAGAACACCTGGGTTACCCAAAGTTGGGAACAACTGAACTACTGGAATTCCTTTTCTTGTCTGGAACACCTTAGTGCAGTCAGTAATATAGATGAGAATAGATTCTGACACCATTCCATAGATGGGCTGGACCAGGAAACAGAGTTTCAGTGTCCCTGCTTGTTATTTGTATCCCTGTTTCTGTGCTCGGCACAAACGTTTTATTACTGACATACCTTAAATATCAGCAGTTTCTCTTTGTGATGTATACTGTTTTGATGAATTATTTGATGCAGAGAAGGCATATGCATCCATAAAATGACTGTAAAGGGAAGTAACCTGTCATGTTTTTAAGGTAGCATTTAGAATCTATTTGAGTCAGAGGGATACAATCAGTATCAGAGAGATTCTCCCAGATTGATGGCTAGAACAACAACAACAACAAAAAAAACCCCAATGTGTTTTAGCTTGGATTTTATGCCCCCGGGGACAGTTTTTCACACTTTCAGAATGCAACCCCATTTACAGAAACTTGGAAACCATTAGATCAGGCATGTCAGAAGGGCCAAAGTTTGGACATGGCTGCATTAGGTGATGATCTTTTGGGGAAAATAACTCCAAATGGTATGTGTTGGGACCCCAGGAGGGCCAGATCCACCCTGTCTAAAAGGACAAAGGTCTTTGACCTAGTTATCGTGGCCTTTCATAATAAATAACAAATCTCCGGGGGTCTGTTTTTGTTTGGGTCTATTTTTCTCAGTCCATGGCCTAGTTAATGGCCTAATTAACGGGCAGTTGAAACTGGAGTGGCTGGGAGGGAAATCACCCACTGAAATCTTGTTAACACCCTGTTGCCAAGTTCTCAGAGAAATGGAACACGCTTCTTGGCTGCTTGACCATAGTTTCAAAACTGTATTGAGGACACCGTCCTGAAGTAATTCAGTTGCTCCCTGCTTGTGCCTTGCAGTTCTGTGTCACTATAGTTTCACTACTGTCACTCTTGTCCCCTTAATGGAAATAAATTAGATGCCTCCAGCTTGGAGCTGTTGTGACCACAATAGCTACTTTCATCAACCTTGCATTGAGATTTCCTCGTTCCAGAGCCTGGAAAATTGGCCTTCTTGCATGACACCTCTCAGAAAATTCCCCATGACAATACTGGCGGCAGGGATCCTGACATCCTAGATCCGCAGGCGAAAGACAGGATGTTAAGAGTCTTCAAAAGCTAGTGTCAGTTGAGGCTTACATGTTCTCTAAACTCGAGAAACAACTTCCTGAACAGCTAGCGAGTCTTGGAATGTGTTCAGCTGGAATTTGAGTCATGGCAGCTGGACTTGCATCAAAATGTCACCCAGGTAGCGTCTTCATTCAGAGGAGACCTCCAGTTTATCCTTCACAAGGGTTTCCCTTCACCCTGGTCTGTATAGACATGTGTGTTCAGTTCAGATTGATTTATTCATTCATTTCTGTCATTTATATATGCCCCATTAGCTCTGCCCCTGGACAGTATAGGAAGATATGGGACTTAAGTTTGAAGTGTTTGTTTTGTATCAAGAAAAAATCCTCTCCCTGTGTTTGTCAGCAGATTTAAGGGGGCAGCAAATATAATAATAATAATATTTACTTGTGCCTGACACAAAGCAGTGCAGCAGTAACGTAGATAAAATGTCACTATTGATATAAAGGGTTTGCAGAGTTAGTCTATCAGAAAGACAATGACAATGAATAGAGTAAAAACTCATATATTCATATATACATCAAAATATACACAGCATAACAACCAAGCATTATATACAATATAGCAAACAGACAAACAGAGCGTGGGGTGAACTGTTCTCACCATAACAGTACCCAGTTACAAATGGTAAGCTAGTGCCTTTTATACTTATTCAGCACTCATAAGATCTGATGCAATCACTAATTAACAATCTGATGCAATCTGATCTATCCATTACAAATCATGATGTTACAATCAGTTCCACCTGCACTTCATCACCTAACATGCCTGTGATTACTAGTCTCTAACACTTGTGGATTAACATCATGACACTGCAGAAATCTAACTGCCTCCATTTTACAATTCACTTTACACATTCTGTTAAATATATATAACATATGTTTTGTCAACTTTTACATATCTTGACAGTGTTAACTCTGCATCCCTCCTCTTTCTTTCTCAGGGGACGTTTGCCTCTGAAGTGACTGTGGATGGAGACTGGCTGAAGGTCGAACGGGAGGTTGATGGAGGTCTGGAGACGGTGCGCCTGAAACTGCCAGCCGTGGTGACGGCTGACCTACGACTCAACGAGCCACGCTATGCCACCTTGCCCAACATAATGGTATGGCCCAGATCTCATGTAGTAGATAGTTCTTATGAATAATGCCCTCCAAGTTAAGACTTATGAGGACGGAATACTTTGTTTTGGTGACGACGGCCTCTCACTTCTTCCATGTGTTGCTGCTTCTTTTTCATGGGAGCTGGAAGCAACAGAGGTCTAGCAATAAATCAGATGGCCACACAACCTTGAGTTCGCCAGCTATTTCTTAAATTAATTTTTATTAAACTAACAAGGAGACAAAACATCTAACAAAAAGCCATTGATGATAGATAGATAGATAGATAGATAGATAGATAGATAGATAGATAGATAGATAGATAGATAGATAGATAGATAGATAGATAGATAGATAGATAGATAGATAGATAGATAGATACCTTGTCACTTATTTTGGATTTTCAGCCAGGACCAATGAGAAGTCTGGTGGGATGTCAACTACCAACACCAGTACACCAGCACCACCACCCCCAGTTCTAACAGCAAGCTACTGTTAAGTTGCCCCTGCCTTTTCTGTTCTCCTTTGCTCCCAGAAAGCTAAAAAGAAGAAGATTGAAGTGGTGAAGCCCTCTGATCTCGGTGTGGACCTTACCTCGCGGGTGAAAATTCTAAGCGTGGAAGACCCTCCCCAGCGCAAAGCAGGAGTGAAGGTGGAGACAGTCGATGATCTGGTAGCGAAGCTCAAAGAGAATGGGCTGATCTGAGCCATCGTGCAGGTTTGGTAAGGAGAATGTGTGTGCCACTTATATCAGAGCTCCAGAAACCTATTGCTTTGATAATATAGTACTGTACTAAATTCTGATGAGAAGAGTTGCATAAAATGCTTTCTGCAGAACTGACAAAAAGTCATGCAGGGTGCAGTGTCTTCTCCCTTGACTTTCTATTAGATTTGGCTGGGCATTGTTGGCAGACATTTGAAGCTTATTTATTTATTTATTTATTTATTTATTTATTTATTTGCCGTGTAAGGGTCCCGTGGCTTGCTTCTAAACAGATTTTGGTGCTTAGAACACTCTATTCTGATCCCTGACATAACTATGAAACCTTTGCCTTCCAACTTGTTGTTCCCCAAGGATTGATACCAAGAAACATATCTTAAGACAAGGCTGTGAAGTCAAGAGTAGGACTGCCCTTGGAAGCTGGCAGTAGGTTGGATATTCTATCCCATTGTGTCTCAAAACACTGCCCAGAATAGTGCCATGAGCTAATGGGCAATATGTAAGTGACAGAAATTAATGAATAAGTAAATCTGAGTCCTTGTGTGCACCCACCACCCTAGGCAGAGTTGTAGAATATCTTTGAAGCAATCTCCTTTTCCTGATAGGAAGGTCATTCAAAAAAGCACTTAAAACCTTGCTTTATCGGGAGGCATTTGGCGACCTTTAATTTAGTTTAATTTTATTTTTCTCTGACGCCTCTTGCCGATGATTCCCTCTTATTATTGTATTGTCTCCTCTTCCTTTTCTTCTTCTTTTTCCCCCTCTTGGATTTACCTTGTGGTTTATTGTTCTTTTAACCCTGTTGTTAACCGCCCGGAGTTCCCTGGAAGACGGGCGTTATAAAAATTAAAAAAATAAAATAAAAATCTAAGCCAAGGAGAGTAGAGCCAGTTTATAATGGAAGGTTAGAGGATCCTGGAGAAACGACTGATGACATGTGCAAGAACAGTTGAATCATCATCATTATAGGGGCGTTGAGTCAATTTTGACTTAGGGCATCCCTTTTCAGGGTTTCCCAGGTAGGGAATACACGTGGTTGACCATTCCCTTCTTCTGAGGTTGCCCTGGGACGGTGCAGCTTTCCCAAGGCCACCCAGGCTGGCTCTTATTGTCGGAGCCGCAGTGGGGAGTTGAACTCCGTACCCTCAGTCTCGGCATCCAGATCCCTAAACCACTGAGCTATCACACCAGCTTCTGACTCATGGTGACCCTTCCCAGCGTTTTCTAGGTAGAGAGTACTCCAAAGTGGTTGACCGTTCCCTTCTTTTGGAGGCGTCCTGGCACAGTGCCGCTTGCCCGTAGCGCAGTAATTGAAATGAAAGATTGGGCTGGTTAATTTTGACAATCCAAAGTTTTAGCTTCTGCTGATACACATTGGTGTCTGAATCTGAATCTTTAAAAGGGCTCCGTCAAGAAAGGGAACAAGATGGCGCTTCTGGATATGCAGGGCCTCATGTCCGTTTGTTTGTTTGTTTGTTTGTTTGTTTGTTTGTTTTGTTTTGCATGGCTGCTGTTTCCTGACCTTAGAGACGCCACCCTTTGCGTTTCCACTCCTTGTCAATAGATCTCAAATTCTTTTGAAGGCCTACATCTTAAAAAAAAAAAAACAAAATGAGCTAAACCAGAAAAGAAGAAGAAAAGAAAGCGGGCCCCGGTTTACTTGATTTATTCAATTGTTTTTCAGCTTAGAAATTGGATTTTCTGTTGGGCTCCGTGCACAGCAGGGAGTCCAACCGAGAGTGAATCCAAAGTGGCTCTGAAGCAGGAAACCTACACAGAAGCTCCGCCTAAGATCTGCTGCCTTAAGCCTGAAGCGCTTTAAAATCGATCCGCGCCACAGCCAAATTTGGAACATCCCATGTTGGCAGTGGTGTCCTAATTGCTGTCGTTTGCTAGGAGAGACAGTAATTTTGTGGGTGGGTGGTGGATAAAATGGAAGGGAAAGGAGGGAAGTAAGTAGGTAAGTCAGCAAGTGGGTAGGTAGGTAGGTAACAGTGTTAGCTGTTCCCTGTTTTAGACATCAGTATGAAAAAAAAATACTTGAAGAAAGCATTTGGCTCTATTGGTTTTATTCAACTGCTGGAAACCGGATTGGAGGATGTGATATTAGGGTATGCAGGCAGGTCTGGGTTTTTTTTTTTAAACCTAAGCCCTCCCCCAAATTAAATATTATTATGCACTTTTTCTAGGAGTTACTATGGCAGTCAGAAGAGTTTATGATCTTAACCTGCCTGAAATGCATCTAAGGTTGTTAAGAGAGGGTACAAAGTAGCCCAACCAAACCAGAGAAAGGTGTTAACTCTAATGATCCTGAACTGGCATTGACCTTGAATTCTTCCTGGTTTGGCTTCCTGATAATGTAGCCCTGCTTATTAGGTCTAATGTGCCTATAATCACTAGGTGCTGTAGGGAAATTAAAAAGCATACTGCCAGCTCACCATCTCACTTGGTCCTGAATCATTTTCAATAGAATCCAGATTGGTGATTATCTCAACAAGTGTCGTTAGACTAGGAGGCATAATGACCCACGTTCTTTCCCTTTCAGCTTTGCCGGGAGATGCCACCGGAAGTGGTCTGCCGTGGTGGAGGGGGGATTGTAGCCCTCCAGGGACCCATCTTCCAGCCCCTGTACGACGGGGTCAGTCGGTCCCTCCGAGATCGTAACCATGCTGCCTTCCAGCCCAGCTGGCCGCTGGGAAGAAAAATATGAATGAGAATGTAATTTCGTTTTCTGTACTAATGATGGGTGGGTTTGCAATAAACGCTGCGTGATCTTCGGAGGTGCTCCGAGCAAGTGTCAAGTTGCTGTTGTCTCTTTGCATCCCCAATTAATTGCTTCAATCCTTCTGCAGTAAACGATCTGCCCTGGGCATCTGGAGGGACCTGTTTTGCCTTTAATGGCCCGTGCTTTATGGAAGTAGTGCCTGAACTGCTTGTCTTCTTTTGCAAATCATAGTTGGAGGTGAACTTTCCTTTGTTAAATTGTTCTCGGTGTCACCAAAGCTGTAAGTTTATCATCGGGATAAGATTCTCCCTGTCCTGTTGGAAGGATCATTCAAGAAGGGCAGCCTTCTCCGCTGCTCCACTGGCACCTTTGTGGAAATACTTATATCAGAGTACATACCATTAACTATCTTCTCTTGCCTGCTGCCAAGAGTTTCTGGCATCAGAAGGAGAAGGTTACAGTCTGTGGAAGTTTATGCAGTATTAAAATGAGTCTCAGAAGTGCTACTCGGCTCGGCCTTTAAATAACGATAACGAGACTGACACCACCATCCTAGTGCCTCGGTATCCTGGAATCGCTTCTGCTGCTCTTGCTGTAGTGAAACTGTCATTGACACAGCCTCCGAGAGGCACGGAGGGGAGCCACAAAGTGTGGCTTAAAAGCACACCCCAAAGCCAAACTCGTCTCGGAATGTGCCTTGAGCAGCTTTGTATTCTGTTTGAGTCCCATCCAGCGGCGATGGAGGTGGGATTCTCTGCAAGTATGGAACAAGAGTGTTGGTCTGAATGCTGAACTTGAGCTGTTCTCTCTTTGGTATCTGATTTTCTACAGAACGAGAGTGGGCTATTTAGCGCAGTGATGGCAAACCTATGGCACCGGTGCCAAAGGTGGCACTCGGAGCCCTTTCTGTGGGCACCCGACATCGCCCCTTCGCAGCCACCTGTATACAGGTTAAATTACTGTATTAGTTAGGGTTAGGGTTAGATGAGCCTCGTGGCACAGTGGTTATATGCCTGTACTGCAGGTGAAACTGTGCTCACGACCTGGGGTTCAATCCCAGGTAGCAGGCTCATGGTTGACTCAGCCTTCCATCCTTCCAAGGTCGATAAAATGAGTACCCAGCTTGCTGGGGGGGGGGCAATTCGAAGCCTGCATACTGTAATTAAAAAACTGTAAACCACCCAGAGACTACTTGAAGTGGTATTGGGCAGTATATAAGCAGACCACTTTTTGCAAAAAAAAAAAAAAAAAAAAAAAAAAAAAAAAGTGGGGTTTGAATTGCAGTTTGGGCACTCAGTCTCTAAAAGGTTCGCCATCACTGATCTAGCGTATCCTTAGAAATTCCCTTCCTACAATCTAGAGTTGTAACATTTAAAAACAACTTTGAAGTGTTTGAAGCTCATGAGAAGAAAGAGGACTCCTTGGAAAAGTCTCTGATGTTGGGAAAGATTGAAGGCAAAAGGAAAGGGGGATGGCAGAGAATGAGATGGTTGGACGGTGTCATCGAGGCAACCAATATGGATTTGACCAAACTCCGGGAGACAGTGGAGGACAGGAAGGCCTGGCGAGCTCTGGTTCATGGGGTCACAAAGAGTCTCCTACCCTTTCTGCCCTTGCACCCTGTTGCAGTGAGTCAAGGGGTTTGTCCAAGTGGCCAAAACATTTTCTACTGAGCACGGAACCAACTGAAGGAGGTAGGAAGATGAGCAAAGGATGTTTCTAACAACTGTTTTGTTGGGTTGTTCAAGGCTCTACTGAAGAGTCGGAGGCCAGAAATCTGCTCCTGGAATGCTTCACATCTTGTCAGTTAACAAATAAGATTTTAGATAGAAAAGACTTGACAGGAGAGTTCTAGGAGCCCTATTGCCAGCACTGTAAAAATGGCAGAATAAAATGTTTGAGTTTGATCACCTTGCTGCTTGTCACAGCTTCCTTGCTACTCTTCTGAACAGTCTTTCTTAGGCTGTGGTCACACCTGGGTTTCGATCCTGATCTTCTGAAGGTCCAGCTTTTCCTCTTCATCCCATCACGTGATTTAATATGTGGGACAAGAGTTCTCACAGCAAAAGCTTTTTTATTCTATTTTAAAGTGCAGTTCAGTCCCCTTGGCCAGCAGGTGGCGCTAGCATTTTTTAAAAAAACTGACCACTTTGCTGGGGGAAATTAAAGCTTGTAGGACCTGATACAGCTTCCTGTTTCTCCAAAGGTGAAAATAAATTTTAAAAAAACACAGCCCATCGGCCCCAGGAATAGCCACAAAAAGAAAGGAAAAAGAAACCCGGATCATCACCGTGGTCCCATGGCGTCTGCCTCCTTAAAAGCTGGATTTTCAAAGCGAGGCAAAAAATTCTCTACCTCGTAGGTGAGTCACAGAAACCTCACTTAAGGGATCATTACCGGGTTTTCTTTTTTTTTTTTTTTTTTTCAAAAAGCCCGGCATTTTTGGACTCGGTTTATTTAGTAATTTAAACTGCTTTTAAAGGGACGTGGGACCAAGCCCTTACTCTTCATGACTGTGAAGACCTCGTTTTCTCCTCCTTTCCATCTGTCTAGTCCCCAGCTTTCAAGGGATCTTGTTCTTTGTTGTCCATGCAGTTCCCACTTGGACCTTTGCCAGTGTTTCCCAATCTACAAACGTTGTTTGGCAAGCACTGAGAAATGAGAAGCTTCAGGTATTCGGTTTGCTAACCTAGCCTATGGTGGAAAGCCACCAAGTACTTCTGCAAGGGGTCGTATTCCACTCAAGCTGTCCCCGAGTTGTTGCAAGTGGTACTTGCTGTGTTCAACTATTTCGTTATACATCATACAGTATGTATAAACACGGGAGGTCCCTTTGAACATCTTTTAGAAGAGGTAGCCAGGCCTTGCTTTTTCATAGCAAGAAAACGAAAAGTCCTGCAAACACCTTTAAGAATAAAAGTATCTGTGTCATTCAGTCAAAACTTTTATTTTTTTTTTATTTATTTATTTATTTATTTATTTATTTATTTTAATACTTATATACCGCCCGTCTTCCAGAGGAACTCCGGGCAGTTTACAACAGAGTAAAAGCAATAACAAATGGCAAATTAAATAGGACATCATTAGTAAACAATAAAAGAAATCAATAGCAGGGTGATGGGACAGGAAAACAAAACAGAACAGTCACCAAACACCTCACAAAAAAGCATGGTCTTTAAGGTCTTTTTGAAGACTGGCAGGGACTGTGCAAGGCGCAGCTCACTCAGGAGATGGTTCCATAACACAAGACCAGCCACAGAGAAGACTTGGTTACAGGTGACCGTCTTCCGAGCCTCCCTGTCGTGTGTCTGTGACATTCTAGTTGGTCGGGCCTCAGTTGGTCTTTGAGAGATTCGCTCTGCCAGGTATTCGGGTCCCAGGCCATGGAGGGTTTTATAATTTAAAACCAGGACCTTGAATCTTACTCGAGACGCAACAGGTAGCCAATGCAAGCGAGCCAGTACTGGGGTGATGTGGTCGTATCGACGCACACCCGCCACCAGTCTGGCTGCCGCATTTTGCACCCGCTGAAGTCGTCAAACAAGAGTCAGGGGCAGCCCCATGTAGAGAGCATTGCAGTTCTCTATTCTTGAGATCACCAGCGCTTGCACAACAGTTCTCGGGGAGTTCTCATCCAGATACGGATGAATCTGCTGGCATAGACAAGACACATATACGGAAAGAACATTCAGCGGAACTTAATTAGATCTATTTAATCATGAGGTCTTACGGATTACAACCTCAGTCATCAGATGCATGGCCAGAGCTTAGTATGAACTTGCTTCAAAGGCTCATGATAAAACATACCTTTAAAAAATATGGCAGGACTTGTGTGTGTTTGAATTTTGACGGGAAATTCTGTTCTGTCTATATGAGGAAGAAGGCTGTTGTTAGATGCCACCAAGCCACCTCTGACTTCTGGTGATGCTATGAAACAGTGCTCTCCAAATGCTTTGTCACCAACAGCCTGCTCTGCTCTTGTAAATCCTGTGGTTTCCTTTATGAAGTCGGACCATCTCGTGGCTGGTCTTCCTCTTTTCCTGCCACCTTCATCCGTTCCCAGCATTACTTTCTTTTCCTGAGAACCCTGCCTTTTCGTGATCTGCAAAGTCGGGCAGGCACAGTTTCAATCTGTATTCAGATTGATGAAGCTGTTGGGATGAGCAGTGAAACGTTTCTGTCTCTCAAAAAGAAGTCCAGTAGCCATGACTCAACTTCCAGATGGATTGTATAATGCACAAAAACTGCTAGTGGAATTGCTTCTGTTGCTTTAGTTATAAAATGAAAATGCATCACATCTCACTTGGTTCCATGGGAGAAGATTATTATTCCATTGACAAGAAAAACAGGATATTTCTTTATGAAGACAAAAGGTTCTTTATAAAAATGATTGCATGCTCCAGAGATACAATTCAGGCTTGATTGGGTCTAGGACCCGCTTGTACAACCTTCTGGCAATCCAAGATATCTGCAAAGCTGTCCTCCAACACTACGTTTCAAATGAATCATCCCCCTTCCACCATCTTTCTTAACTGCCCAGCTCTCACACCCATACATGGCGATTGCGAACACAAGAGTGTTGGCTAATCTTGGTCTTGGTCTCCGGTGACACATTTTTACACTTGACTGTAGAAGGCTGCAGCTCTGGGAAACTTTATGTGAAGCGCCTACCAAATTCTTTGTTTCTGCAGTAACCAACTAACATGTTTAGCCTTCTGCAAAGAGTGCTTAAAAGAACCATGCTAGCACATCTTAATATAGATTTGTCATCCTTTTAATTCTGGAACTGAGCAAGAGGTTGCTGGGGAGAAGAAAACCAGACCGATCATACTAGCAAGAGGCGATGAAAAGCACCCTAACTCGATTCGATTTTATGTGATCTCCTTCTGGATCAAAAGGCATCCCATGAATTAAAAATGAGTCTTGGGTTCAGCCTTCTAGTAACCCTGCAAAGTAGGTCACAGCTAGAGCTGCTGCTTTTGTCGGAATTAGTAATGCATTCTCTCTCTTTCAGACCCCTGCCAACCTGGTCTAGAGGGCTGAGAAGCCATCTCTAAAAAGCATGTTGCATATATACCACCTCATAGCTCTTAAAGCATTCTCTGGGTGGTTTATGCGTAAGTATGCAGGCTACACATTCCCTCACCCCATCGCGCCCAGCACCCTCTCTAGCAGGAGGGGAAAGACAGTTCTGATTCTGCTGGCTTTGGATGCCAAAATACACTGTTGGATTTGGGTCAGTAATTCACAACATAGAGGATGCAAAGTTATAATGCATGGGTAGTAGTTCTGCAACGTGAATAATAATCATGTGCCATCAAGACTTCCAGTGACCCTTTTCAGGGTTTTCCAGGTAGAAAATGATGGACTGCTCCCTTCTCGGGAGTAGATGGGAATGGTGGTGTGCCCCAGGGCTGTGCATCTCGCCTAAGGCAACAAAGGCTGGCTGTATTTGCAGGAGCCATAGCAGGGAATTGAACTCCCAAACTTTGGCTCCATAGCTGGACACTGTCCAGTTTACAGATCTATCCAGCCAGCTCTGTAACTTGGTTTTGATAGACCAGGTATTATTGGGAGAAGAGGGTAGTTCCTAAAACTCTCTGCACCACTCATTCAGTGTATCACACTTCTGTGTTTTCATCCCAATGGCATCCTGTAGAGTGTGTCCCTTGAATTGCTGCTACTTTTCATCCGGGAAGCTGCTGCACATCTCTCCCGTTGCTTCTTTTGGTGCCTACTGAGGAACTCAGCTCTTGCCTGTCCTTTTATAGAAGTGAAATGAGTCTTTCCTAAAGGGCCAGTTTCTGTGTTGAGCTACCGGGGCTTAAAACACAAACTTGGAGACAGACAAATCTGTCGGTTTTGATTCCTCATCGCACCTCAGCTTTCCAATCTTGAGCGTCGTTTCTCCCCTGCCTTTTAATAAAACTTTTTAAAATGTGCTGTTTAAAGATGAAAATGGCGGCAGCAATTAAAGAGAAGGTCGGACCACCATCTATCAGATCTCCTTTGATTCGGATTCCTGTGCTGAGCAGGGGGTTGAACTCGATGGGCGTATAGGCTCTTCCGGCTCCATGATTGCATGGAAATTCGTGCTTGAAAGTGCGCATTTTTCTCCAAAACACACATACACTTGTTTTGCTTTGTGAAGTTTTTGCAAACAGTTTTGCTAAACTAAAGCATTTGGAGAACTTTCTTTTTAATGAAGAATTTTCAAATGTACGCGTTCCTTTGTAACGTTTGGAAAGACAGAATTTACACGTTGGTTCCAAAATCAAAAACAAGGGTGCACGATATTTCTGTTCCGGCTCTGATATCACACAGATGGCTCTCACTTTGCATGCACACCCTCCTACATGGACCTGATGTAAGTACTGGGAGGTGCTGACTATTCTACATGACTAGGGGGGAGGGGTCTATCCTGAAACCTGCCACAATCAATCTGATCCTGCAGTGCTCATTTTGGAACTTACTTTAAACAAAGGGGATGCGGTGGCATTAATTTTAAGAACCTAAGTTCCTTTTGTTCCACTCCCTTAGCTTTGTAATGCCTGAACTTATTAAAGGCGCTGCTAGGTGCAAAGGCCAGATGGAATTGACTATTTTCATTTGTATCCTGTTCTTTCCTCCGAAGAGGCTCAAAATGGTGCTCTACATGAAAACAATGTACAGTGGACCCTTGTATAACAAACGGTTTGTATAACATAAAATTTGTACAACATAAAATATTCTGGAGAGAGGGGAAATTTGCTTAACAGAATCGCCTATGGGGCAAATCTGTACAACATAAAAATGGGATCACTCTGTTTTCAATGCATTCCTATGGGAAATTTGTATAAAGGAAAATTTGCTTAACATAATTTCATTTGGAACGAATTAATTCCTTTATACAAGGTACACTGTATGTAGCAATAAAATACTCCATAAAATGATAAGATAGTAGAAGACAACAACAATTTAAATTTAAACATTTAAACATGGTTTTATATAATGTACAAAAATGCTTTTCCAGTAGTGGAAAAGCCATTCCTAGCCTCTGAAGCCCTGTCAAAACAATTATGCCTATAAGTGGTTTAATAAAAGTGAGCTGAACAAAACACACACACCCCATTTCCTTTGTAATTCTATGCATACTTCTCTAGTGACTGCTCCGTAAGAGTTCTGTTGACCTGAATCTCGGATCTTTTATATTAGCGTACTTGGGCCAGTGTGTTGTTGAGCTTCTACAAGTAGAGGGAGTCCTGATAGTGTAGTACTGTGGTACAGTGATGCCTTGTATAAAGGAATTAATTCATTCCAAATGGAATTCGTTCCAAAATGGAATTATGTTAAGCAAATTCTCCTTGATACAAATTTCCCATAGGAATGCATTGAAAACAGAGTGATCCCATTTTTAATTATGTTAAGCAAATTTCCCCTATCTCCGGAATTTGTTATGTTGTACAAATTTTATGTTATACAAGCTTCTTTGTTATAGAAGGGTCCACTGTACTTGCACAAACCCGGATCTTTTCAAAGAAGCTCGGCCATCTGCTTGCCAGTGGAGCTGTTCTAAGTCACGGTGCTGGTGGGACTGGACGGTGTGTCCTGTGCTAAGCATGCAACAGTGTGTGTGCGGCCTCCCACACACATACACTTTGGACAGCTTTGAAGGCCACGGAAATCCGCAGTCGAGATTCAGGAGACAACATAGGAGACCCAACGTTGGTTCTGAATCTCTGTTTGCAAAGAAAGCTGTACGTGGCCGTAGCAATCCGATAATTTTGTCCAATAAGGTTGAACCCCCTACAAACACACTTTATCATCCCTGCTAGGAAAATCCTCCTCCTTCTCTGGTAAGTAACAAATCTGCCGATGCTTCACGATGCATTAAATGAGCAGTCCTCGGGTGGCTACCATATTTTGTATTATGATAGCACTAGACCTGTCGTGGAGACTTGTGTTTTTCCAAGCTTGGCTAAGTTAAGGCGTTCCGGGCGATTTGAAACAGAGAGAACTGAAATCTTGAGGTGATATCGATTGGCATCTTTCTATGCTGGCTTGCCTTAACTTATCCTTGGATGATTGATAAAATTCAGGTAACTTCCTTCCTTCCTTCTTTTCCTGCTGGTAACCCTTTCTGCTCTGTCGGATGGTGGGTGGTGTTTTCTGTCCTGTTTGGGGCGGGGGGGAGGCTAGTATGTTGATCTTGGAATGGTTAAGTGTGCTTGGAGAAGGTGAAACGTGGCCATCCCCAAGGCTACTGGACGTCCATTCCCAGCACTCCAAAAGCATTCACAGTCCTTGCTAAGGCTGATGGGATTCGAAATCTGGTGACCTTGGGAAGGTTTCAGAATGTGACAAGCCCAGAATACTTTTGAGTAACGCACACAGAGAGAAGTCGGCTGCGGTATCTCAATGTATCTCGCTTTCTCTTTCCGCTCTGCATCTGCCGGGGTCAGATCGAGATGCATTTATGTGTCCAAAGTGGGTGGTGGACCGTTCAATAGCTGGTGCAGACACGTGCAACCCCCAGTGACACTGGGATAGCTTTTGAAAGGCCAAGGGGGTTTTCTAAGTGCCAGCCATTGGCATTCTTACAAGCCTCTGATTCAACGGTTGACAGTGAGGAGAGTGCCTCCCACTTGAATTTAGCAATTTCTCTCTCGCTCACAGTTGTTTGGGAAATACTGTTTTTAGCTGCCCTGGTCATTCTGTGCCAGGAACATTCCCCGAATAGTTTTTCCCTGCCCCACCGGCCTGTGCTGTTCTCCAAACCATGCACTCTTTGGGCGATTCTTGTCCGTTACGCTCCTCCTCTCCTACAGCAGCAGGACAGGTTTTTCTGGCTGCCTGACTGGAGAAATTGAAGTCCTTTTGTTATTGCTATCCCCAAGGGTGGATTTAAGTCTCTCGTGCTGGGCCTTTGGGCTTCCTGTTGCTTCCGCTACCTGGCGGACACACCTGTTCTTCTTCCGGCAATATGAGAAGGCCTTTCCTTTCTAGGACTTGGTTCAGTCCGTTTCCATCTCTCTTCTTGGCATGGATTGCTGGCATCCGGGGCCTTGTCCTTCTTGCACCTGGAAGATCTGGTTACTCCTTTCTTTGTTGGGTGAGTGAGTCTGATAAATTTGCTCCAAATCTCTCTCTCTCTCTCTCTCTCTCTCTCTCTCTCTCTCTCTCTCTCTCTCTCTCTCTCTCTCTCTCTCTCTCTCTCTCTCTCTCTCATGCATGATCGAGTCTGATCTTGTTGATGATGGGCAAGAATTTGACTACAGCTGAGATGGTAACGATCCAGTGGAACGGCCTGAATATAATGACACACTGCTCTCCCTGCCTCCAGTCCGTTTGGGCCAGGGAAGGGGTAGAAACCCTGGGATCATTGAGGATAAATCCTGGGGCACACCTACCTTGATCAGAGGGGCAGATCCTGCATGGCACATTGAGACCCTGGAACTAGAACTCTGGCGGAATACACCTCTCCTAATCCTTCACATAAGACAGCTGTTGGCCATGTTGGCTTGGGGGATCATGGACTGTAGTCATTTGAGTCGAAAGGAGGAATCTTGTCAGGCGTGGCCTCTTCTCTTCCGTCTGCACTGTAAAGAGAGTAGTGCTGTGTGTTTGAAATGGCCCTTGCTGTATTCTTCCCTTAGTAATCTTTTCACCAGTTGGCATTCATGAAGCTCCACTCTGTTGCAGCCTCCTCCACTCACCTTTGTACAGAGACAGGCTGACGATATTTCGTTTGCTCCGTGAAGGAAAGAAAAAGAATGAAATGGCTCCTTCCTAAACCCTGCCCCAAAACCAACTGGACTGGTTGCTTGTTATTGATCGAGAATCAATAACATTGACAGGCAACATCGGCCTGCCTTGATCGTGCAGGAATCATTCTCCTAGAACTGAACTGTTTTTTTTGTTTGTTTGTTATGGAGGGCTTCTCTGCTGGTTACAAACATTGCAGATAGAAAAGCTAAACATTAAAACTACAGCTCCCAGAATCCCTTAGCCAGCATGAGCACATGAAAGGAATTTTTCCCATCTTGGATTGACAATCAGAAAGGAGAACTGCTGTTGAGAAATCCTGTGCCGGTAGTCTTGAGTATATTTATCTGCCATCAAGGGCGCCATGTGAGGCGCAGGAGGGGCGACGTGCCAAATTTCTGAGGGATATTCCTAGGACAGTGGCGGCAAACCTTCCGCACTCCAGATGTTTTGGACCACAACTCCCAGAATTCCAAACCTTGATTGCCAATGACAAAGGACTGTGGGAGTTGTGGTCCAAAACATATGGAGTGCCGAAGGTTCGCCATCACTGTCCTAGGACTACCCCTCCATGCTTTTCTGCATCCAGTTCCTCTGGTTGCCGCTTCAGTAATGGCTACCAAGCACCGGGGAGTTTCTTGAACAGCTGTACGGCAGGCCGAAAATCCCCTCGCTATATCACTTCATTGCCGGTGACCCCCCCACCCCACCCCATTGATCTCCGTCTGCTCAGCCACTGTGGAAAGCCCAGAGACCTCTGTGCGTTAAGCTGCAAGGAAAGAAAGATGGCTGCCCTCCTGTCAATCCCCCTACCATTGCCCCAGCGCCATAGAGCCCTGTGCATAAGAACCTGGCTGCCCAGCCCACCCAAACCTCCTCCTCTTGTGAGATTTATGGCTTTCTCCTGTCCATGCCCCACTCTCCCCTCCCCCCCACCACCACCGCAGGGAGCTGGCCCATCCATTACAGCCTGTGGTGGCTGCTGGGTTCCCACCGAGCCAATTTTCATCCATCTTCTCTTGTCGTTCCCTCCACGCCAGCGCTGCCTCCCGGCTTTCCTCACTCTGCTCTCCCACTAATGCAGCCCCTGGCGTGCGGCCGATGTTGTTCGGCTTTTAATTTACAAGGGCGCAGACCGGCAGGCCCCACCGGCTCGGGGTTTGTTATATGGTTGGTTTTGAAGAGCCGGAGATGGGGAAAGGAAAGGGCCAGGATTAGGCGTGGCAAATAAATCTGAGTGTGGCGGCTTCTCCTCGATGGTGTTGACAGATGAGAAAGAGACATGCCGAAAGAAACGAACGAACGACTGGGGGGGAAGAAAAGCCGAATATGAAAACGGGTTGTTGTCTGTCGCTTCAAATCGTATCTGCTCCATCAAGGTGCGTTCGTGCCTCAAATTGTCACCTTGAATGTCTCCAAGCTAAGGGAATGCTTGAATATTTGCACTTGTGGGCCTCTCAAAAAAACAGGTTGGCCCTTAAGACAATGGGTTTTGTGTTCTTAACGGAGGCTCTTGCATGGCAGAGTAGACATGGGCACGACTTGGCGAAATTCTCGTTTCTGTTTCCGTTCCTCGTTTCCGTTACGCAACAGAACGGTAACGACAATTAAGGCATCAGAACTCGAACTCGAACCGATAAAAGAAAAATTGGGTCTGATTTGTCGTTGTCGTTCATGGCATCGCGGCGATCGCGCGATGCCAAGCGGCACAGAAAAAAAGTTTTTTAAAAAAACCCGATTCCCGGCCAAAAAAGCAGGCGAAAATATGCCTGCCTGAGTGAGGGCACCTACCAGAGGGGTGGTTTCTGGGGGGGTCCCCGGCCTCCCCCCCTCTCCTGTCCTGGGCTGCTCTGGTGGGGGGCATCCTTGTCGTCTCACCATGCCATGCGGTGCGGGGGGATCCAAAATGGCGACCGCAATATTTTTTTTGAAATTGTGGTACAAAAACCCACCAAAGCACCACACAGAAACATGCGAAAATTAGGTATTTTAACTGCCTGAATTTTTACAGTAGCAGCAGTGGGTTTTTCTTGCAATAAATGTCTGTCTCCAATCCCATTGATTTTATTTTATTTTTATTTTTATTTTTATTTTTTTACACCTGCGCAATGATGGGCTGGCCATGGGATGGGACCATGCAAATTTTTGGAGCCATTCCACCAATCGCATGGCCACTTGGCCAGGTTTTGACTGAGACTTCTGGGATGTGCCAGTCGGGCATAAAAATCCCACTATAACCCTAGCCCTAACCCTAACCCTAACCCTAACCCTACTAACCCATATGCCAGTACACTGTCCTTCTTAGTGGGTCAGAGGCACCCAGAGGTGCAGCCCACTAACTCACCCTAACCTTAACCGTAATAACCCTAAGCCTAGCCCTTGCCCTAAGCCCAACCCTAAGCCAGATCTGTACTCGCATTGCACTACACGCAAGTACACTGTCCTTCTTAGTGAGTCAGAGGGCGCCCAGCAGAGGCATTCTTGTCTCACCTCGCTTACAGTCCAAAGTTCCAAAAAACTCCAAACCTGTACGCCAGTATGCAGTCCTTCTTGTTGAGCTAGAGGCACCCAAAAGAGAGGTGCCTCTGCCAGTGCCACTTGGTACGCAATGGCTACACGGTCATGTACCCTTCCTTTTCCCTTTGTAGGGGGCCAGAGGAGACATCCACCCCAGAGAGGTGCCTCCAGGAGCCTGCTAAATGCCTTCCCTTCGTAGCGGGCCAGAGGAGGCACCCACCCCAGAGAGGTGCCTCCAGGAGCCCGCTACCCTACCCCCCCTAAACCAGTACTAATGACAAACGACAAACGAAATGACAAATTTTTGAAAAATTTCGCAACAAACAGAAACGAGCCGAAACGGGCCGGCTCTGACACACGACAACTCGAAACGTCATTTTTCCTGGTCGTGCCCATCTCTATGGCAGAGGGTTGGACTGGATGGCCCTTGAGGTCTCTTCCAACTCTAGGATTCTAGGATGCTATGTCCCCAAAGACAAGAGAGAAAACAGGAGGAATCAGATCCACCACATCAGTTCTGTAAAACTGGCATTTTCATTCACCTGCTCACTCCCTCAGGGTTGCAGCCAAATCCCTTACGTGGCCCTCCAAAATGGGCCATGGTTATCACACCAGGCACTTCTCCAGCTAGAATACAAGTCCCATGTTCCTTGTCCCTTCCTGACTTGGACCTGTTACAGCAACTTCCTCCCTTGTCCAATAAAATTAAGTTATTGAACTGAAATGTAATTTATTTCAAATTGTCAATGTATGCAAGTTTTTCAAAAATAGCCATTGGCAAGCTTGGAAACTGGGCTTAATGTTATTGTTCATGGCTGTATGATGTTAATTAGAACTAATTAGAGATGAAAGCCAAAGACAGACAAACAGTTTGGGCATGTTTTGCAGAAACAGGCGGGGTGAAATAAAATGCCTTGTTTTTTCCAGTGGTCTGCTTGTTAATTTCTTCCAACACTGCCATCTTCTCAGAACAACAAAAAAAAGTTGAATGCATTTTTGTAGTTGGGAGAAAGGCAAAAGGCAACACCTGGCTTCCCATATCCCAGAAATTATTTATTATTATTTTTTAAAAGCACGTTTTCTAGGGATGGGCATTAAACAGAAAAATGGTGCTTCGTTTCGTTCTGCTTTGGGGGCCCCCACATTTCATTCCATTTTGTCTTGTATGAATTTTTATAACAAAAATTCGTACTGATAAGAATTAAATAAATATGAGAATAAAGCCGGAAACTATAAACTATATCCATGTGTAGGTGTTAGGTCAGGTTGGCATAAACACAAAAGAAGATGCCAGCCTGTAGAGTGTAACAAATACTTGTGGTTAACTGAGATAAGAGCCAACGGGGAAGCGAAGACAACACAAGGTCACATGACATGAGTAGGCACCATCTTATGGCACCAAAAGCACCATTTTGTTAGCAGCAACACACGGCAGTTAGCCAAGTAAAAGGAAAACAATCTCGAACTAAAGAATAAACAAAAGCCATTTCTAAGAATTATGATAACTTACCAGGTATGATTACGTATGGACATGGTAAGGCGGCTACAGAAAGGTATAAAAAAGGAGACCACTCTGGGATAGGGAGCAGCAGAGTCTCGGGTCTGTGGCCCAGATTATGCTGTGATGGAGCTCCCACTAATATCTTGGTTGTATGTTGCTTGTCTTGTGTGTGAGTGATACTTGCCTTCTGTAACTATATGTATTGCCTATAACTCTGTGCTCCTATACCTGTTCTTATATCTATCTAATAAACTCAATATACTAATCCCTTGTGTGGCAGTTTCCTGAGAACCACCAAAATCTATCAGTACAAAATGAAATGTTTTGTTATCTGGGCAGCGGCTCCAAAGGCTCTGGTGGTGGTGGTGGGGCTAAGACGGCCTGCCCAGCTGGTTGGCGGTGACTCCAGCGGCAGTGGCAGGGGGCCCTAGGCAGGCCTGCCCAGCTGGCTGGTGGCGGCTCCACCTCCACTGGCAGAAGTGGTGGCCCCGGAGGCAACAGGGGGACCTATGCCGGCCTGCCTAGCTGGCTGACGGGGCTCTGGCAGCAGCCATGGCAGCTCCAGCAGTGGTGGGCCTAGGCCGACCTGCCAGCTACTCACCCTCTCCGGCCTGGCTGGGCGGTCTCGGTGGCAGCGATGATGGCAGAACACCTGCAAGTAAGCCACCATTTTACAGACGGAACAGAATGGTTCATTTCAGCGGAGAAATGGCTGTTTCATTTTGTCTGTTAACAAAATGCGGCTTCATCGTTTCATTTTTCATTTCAGTTTGCTACATAATGAAACGACTGAACAGCCTTTCGTTTTTCATTTAGTGCCCATCCCAAACGTTTTCTCAGAACGATCCCCTTGGGCTCTAGAGCTTTAGAGCTGTTGCTACGTGGATCCTCTTATCTTATCTTATCTTGGGGCACTAAAGGAATGTAGGCGCTTTGGATGTAAAAACATAAATTTATTTTGGGGTGGTAAGCTAAAGGTGGACTTCTCTAAGGTTATGGGGTGGTGTCCCCCTCACATTTTTGGATTCTTCCTGCCCCATTCTTTCCCAGTGGCTGAAATCCAACGGTAAGTCACATCTATAATAGGCCCCTTTGAATCAGTGGGAATGAGCAAGTCCAGTCCTCTGTTCATGACCATTGATTCAAATGGGGTTCCTTGAGTTGTAATGTTCTCCTAGATGTCAGCGAATATAGTAAAAACTCATGGTGGGAGGGCAGCAAGAACAAGGGACAGAAGTCTGTTTTCTGAAGTTCACCCCAAGGAGAAAGAATTTTCTAGTAGAGATGGGCACGGAACGAACAATTTTTTGTTTTCATTTTTGTTTTTTGTTTCGTTACATAATGAAACAACAAACAAAATTTGTCTCTAAAATGAAACGAAACGAACAAAAACGTGGGGATTTTTGTCATGTGTTTCGTTTCCGTTACAGCAATGAAGTGAGCTGCTTTAAATGCTAAAAAAATCACATAAAATTGGAATAAATGGTAATGAAATTGTAACAAAACGGTAACAAAATGAAAACGATTTTTTTGCAAAAAATTCGCAAACAATGGAAACGAACCGAAACGGACCTCTAAACAACAAACGACAAATGAAACTCCATTTTTTTCTATTCGTGCCCATCTCTATTTTCTAGTACAGCTTTGTAGCATCCCCTTCACATGCAGATAGATGCTCTACAAAGTTTCCTTTGGAAATGAAGCAGAGATTTGTTTGTTTGTTTTTACTATTATCCCAACCTTGGCTATTTCTTCCAACACAATGGCAAGTCTCACCCCATACCTGAGAGACAAACGAGCACTCAAATTGAAGGCTGGGAGAATAAGAACAGACAAAAGAAAATATATTCTTTTTACCCAGAGTGTTGCTAGTCTGTGGAACTCTCTGCCACGGGATGTGGTGATGGCATCTAGCCCGAATGCCTTCAAAAGGGGATTGGACAGATTCCTGGAGGAAAAGTCCATCACAGGTTACAGTCATGATTGGGGATGTGTCATCTCCAGGCTTAAAACCAGGGTACTTCAAGGGCCAGATGCAGGGGAGTGGTATCAAGAGACAGATATCTAATCTCGTGCACTCCCAGAGGCATTTGGTGGGGCCACTGTGAGATCCAGGAAGCTGGACTAGATGGGCCTTTGGCCTGATCCAGCAGGGCTCTTCTTATGTTCTTGTGCTCCCATAATGAAACTCTTCATGTCTTTTATGTTTTCCTCTCACCCTCCCCTGAACTTTTCAGTCCCCTTATTCCCTGTTTTTCCTTCAACGCCACTGGTGGCCCTTGTGGGCGATTCCATTTCTCTTCCCATCCGGTTCCCTCTGCCCCCTGTACAGATTCAGACAACAGTTATATGGAGGAAGAATACAACCATTGTTGCGATGGGAGGGTTGCGCCCCAATTTCACCGTTGTGGTTGCCCCCAGCCTCCAGCCTCAGTTCAGCGTGGACGCCGTGCGTGGCAGCCTTAATATCACATTGGTCACCCTGGCCACTTCTGGCATCTACACAGTGGAAATCTTCCCCTTGGGGAGTTCCGTGAAAAAAGAAAATGTCACCGTTCTAGTCTATGGTGAGTAACAAATTTGAGTTTGATTTGAACTCCTTTGGACTATTTGGTTGGGGAGGCAGGTCATGATGGCACCAGAGAAGGGGGCCTTGTGATGTCACAGAAGTGGAGCAGCCAATGGTTGGAAGGTGGGCAGAACTATTTTGAGGCCACTGGATTCTTGAAAACAAAACCATATTTTTTCCCATGTATGACTGTTTGCAGAGACAAGGTATGGGTAGTTTTGCAACTGCATGGTTCTCTCCTTGGCTTAAAGATACCCCCCCACACACACACACATGTGTGCTAGTTGTGTTCAACTCTAGGGGTGGTGCTCATCACTCTTATCAAGCCAGTGACAACTCAGCAACACCGAAGAGCCAGTGTTGTCCAAGTCCAAGGCCATGTGCCGGCATGGCTGCAAGGAAACACTGTTTTACCTTCCTACTTTTTACAGCGGTACCAGTTTATCTACTTGCATTTACTGTACATGCTTTCAAACTGCTAGGTTGGCAGGAGCTGGGGTTAACAGCGGGAGCTCACTCTGCTGCATGGCACTCGGGATTCAAACCGCCGAGCTGCCGATTTTGCAGTCGACTGTTTCAGCACCTTAGTTCGCTGAGTGACCTTGCCCCCTTCCTCCTTGGCTTACTTCTGTGTACCTTCCATTTTTAATCTAACAATTTTGAAACAAAATGTAGTCTTATATAGTACATGGAAAACAAATACTGGTAAGTACTGTGAGGATCTGGGTAAGCTGGTTCAGGATCTGGGTAAAACTCTAATAATTTAGGCAACTCAGCAACCCAGAGCCAGGGGAAGTTGAAGGGGTCATTTTTGGTGATGGATCAGGAAGGAAAATGTGTTTCAGCCATCAGCTGGGGATCAAAGGAGGTGGACACCAAAGCTTTAGAAAAGTGAAATGCCAAGTATACAAGGAGGTAGAAAGACAGACTCTTGGATTCAGTGCTCCAGGTGAAAGGAAGTGGTGGGGTGGGATTGGTGGTTAAGGGGGGGACAGGGAATAGAGCAGTGGTGGACAAAATTCAGCCCTCCAGATGTTTTGGACCACAACTCCCACAGTCCTTTGTCTTTGGCAGTACAGGCTTAGAATTTTGGGAGTTGTGGTCCAAAACATCTGGAGGGCCAAAGTTTGGCCACCACTGGAATAGAGCAACCATCTCTGACTCTTCTGTGTTTTCTTAGAGGAGGTGGGCAACGTCTCAGTGACTCCACCATCTGCAGAAGCAACAGAAGGAGATGAATCCGTAGCCTTCAACTGCACCCCTGTACGAGGCGTTGTCTCCTGGACTAAGGATGGGCAGAGCCTGAGTGAAAACTCCCGATATTTCCTCTCTGATGGCTACTTACAAATCAGGCGCCCAGTACGTACAGATGCTGGACCCTATCGCTGTGTCATCTCCAACCCTTTTGGCAATGGGACTAGTACTGCTAATCTTACGGTCTACTGTGAGTATGCCCTAGGGGTCTTTGTTTTAAGTGCTGCAATAGTATGTAATAGAGGGTAAAGTGCTGGACAGAAAGGAGGAAGTCTTAGGTTCAAAGCCCACCCCTCACTGAGATGCAAACGTCACAGGCTGACTTTGTATCAATTCCTGTCTTTCAGCCTAACACTGTCCGTAGGGTTGCTGTGGAAATAAACTGGGATGAGGAAAACGTGGTTGTTTTCTTCCTTAATTCTTTAGAAACAAGGTAGACCAAAAAAAGCCAGGTTTTTAATCTTTAGGAAGCCTTGTTCCTAAAGTCTCGAAATACAGGTCTAGTGATGTGTCAAATGACTTGAAAACATTGGGGTGATTAATATTTTTATTCATTTATTTAGTTCTTTTTATTTTGCTTTACGAGGTACAAAGCCTTTGCATTCTTCACTGGTTGATAATCCTATTGTTTAATGCACCCAGTAGAGATGGGCACGAAACGAACAATTTTTTGTTTCCATTTTCGTTTTTTTGTTTTGTTACGCAACGAAAAAACAAATTTTGTCTCCAAAATGAAACGAAACGAACAGAAACACCAGAAATTTTGTCGTGTGTTTCGTTTTCATTACTGCAATACAGTGAACTGCTTTAAATGCTAAAAAAAATCACAAAAATTGAAATAAATGGTAACGAAACAGTAATGAAATGAACAAAAACAAAAATGAATTATTTGCAAAAATTTGTGAAAAATGGAAACAAACCGAAGCGGACCCTCCAAACGGCAAACGACAAACAAAACGTCATTTTTTTGATTCGTGCCCATCTCTAGTACCCAGTTACACCAGAAGAGGCCCATAGTATCAGTGGGAATTTGATGCATTATATGCTCCATAGTTTCCAATGGGCCAACTCAACTTAATATCTGAATTGCAGGTTGTGTAGGACTACTTGAATCTATGCCACCTACAGAGGAGATGATTCTCCAAATCCTTGCTGATTCAATAGCCCTACTCTAGTACAACTTGCTACACTAAGCAATGGGATTTCAGCTACAACTGTGTCATCAGTTGTACGCAGGGCCGGCGCTAGGTTTTTTTGTGCCCTAGGCGAGTGGCGGGGGTGGGGTGGGGTGGGCGGCGGGGGTGGGGGCGGCGCAGGGGTGGTGGTGGGCAGCAGCAGCGGGTGGGCGGCGGTGGGGGCGGCCAGCGGCAGGGGGCGGGGCAGGGTGGCAGGGGGCGGCAGATGGCGGGGGACAGCGACGGGCATGGGGGTGGGCAGAGATGGGCGTGGGGGGCGGGGCGGACAGCGACGGGTGGGGGAACAGGCTGTGGTGGCCAGCAGTGGGGGGCAGCAGGCTGGCCAGCGCCCCCTCTCCATTTTGGCGCCCTAGGCAACTGCCTAGTTCGCCGTAATGGACGCGCCAGCCCTGGTTGTACGTACGTATGTGCCAATGGTCAGGCTAGCATGACCATTGGCACATATGTACATTTACACCACAATGTCTCAACTTCTGCCCCAATGACTCTGAAGGTTTTCAGACCTTACAGATTGGCCCAAATCCAAAAGGGTTCTCTTGAATTCATCTCTGAGAAGATGGGACCTGCAGGTTGTCTTGTCTTCATTTTGCAAGTAGATGAAAAGTGGACAGTCCGCCATGTCCTGTATCACCATTGAAGTCCTTCAAGCAACCTCCCTCCAGAATTCCCAATGGCCCAAGGAAATAAAATTCTGTAGATTGATGGTGTGCTTAAAATTTTGAAATTAAAATAATTAGCAGGTTTTTTTTTAAAAAAAAAGGCACTCCTCCTCTATGAGCCTGTTTTAAGACTTAGTAGCAAAGGGTGCTAGCTGCCTAGATGCCTTGAACACATCTGATCTCGCCTGATCTCAGAAGCTAAGCAGGGTCAGGGCTGGCTAGTACTTGGATGGGAGACCACCAGGGAATACCAGGTGCTGTAGGCGCCTGGAGTGGGAACTGGCAAGCCACTCCAATATTCCTTCCAAGAAAACTCCATGGACATGGGGTCATGAAGAGTCGGTCAGGACTGTAACAACACAACACAGCAAAGTGTGCTACTTATATACCACCCCACACTGCTTAAAGCACTCTGTGGGCAATTTACCACTTACTTATGCAAGCTACACATTTCTTTCTCCCTCCCCTCCCCCAATAAACTGGCTACTCAGTTTACCAACCTCAGATAGATGGAAGCTTGGGTCAAACTTGGGATCAAACTCAGGCTATGAGCGGAGTCTTGACTGCACTACTGCACTTTAACCATTGCAACACTACCCAAAAGGAACTGGTACAACCACCAAAGGTGTAATGGCCCAAGAGTATAAAAATTATAGGGTGTGCTTTTATTTTAAATTAAAAGCCTGACACATTTCAGCTTAGCCTTTTCAGAATTTCAGGCTAGAATTATAATGTAATTGCATAAAATGCTAAAATTGCATGAAATGCTATCTCTAGAAAAAAATGATAATGTTTTGGACTAGTAAATGATCTGTTTTGTTTCATGCAATATAACCCTTGATGAAAGCTGAAAAAGCTAAGCTGAAATGTGTCGGGTTTTTCATTTGGAATAATGTGCACACAATAATTTTTACATCCTGGCACGAGGGTCTCTTTTTGCCTTACACTTTAACCACTGTGCAACAAGGCTCCCTTCCCTCGATTCGAAGGCCTTTTATTTATTTGATTTAAAAGCTCTTTAAAATCACGAAAGGTCTGGGAGTTTTGGAACGACGCTATTTTCCCCTCCGGGGTGCTGAAGGGGTGTGAATATCGGAAGGTGGATGTAACTCTTCTAAAGTCTAAAAGCTTGAGATATTTGCTCCTTAAGGCCAACATCATCCCTGCCGCAGTGGTGGATGGATTAAAATTAGGCCACCTGGATGTGCTTGCAAAAAACCACAGTGCGTGATCTTTCTCCTTGAAGGACCCCGTTCCCTTTCTGTACCTCTTCCAGGGAGGAAGGAGAGTGACCACAGCACTGCAGCCCCCCAGGGAGAAGCCGCTGGGCTCACTTGACCACTGCAGAACAGCTTTGCATTCTCACATGGCTTGGCAAAACAACAGGCCGTGAAGCTGCCTAGATGCAGCCTTTCTGCAGCTAAGCGGCCACTTCATCAATCTGAATGGGCCCTCTTGTCAGGAAGGTTGGGACCCGGATAACCAAACCGCAAGGAGAAGGCTGGGGCCAGTGCACTTTCTGGGCAAAATAGATTAGGTCAACGGCTGCGGCAGCTTCATTATGGCTTCCGGTGAAGTCCAGTAGGACGTTGTGATGCAAGGAGGTTCATTTAAAGGAGGTTCATTTATGAGGAAAGGCTAAAACATTTGGGGCTCTTTAGTCTGAAAAAAGGCGCCTGAGGGGGGATATGATTGAGACATACAAAATAATGCAGGGCATGACTCAAGTGGACAGAGGGACGCTCTTCCCCTTCTCACAAAATACCAAAACTAGGGGACATCCACTGAAACTGGGTTGGGAGAGTAAGAACAGACAAAAGAATTTTTTTTTTTACCCAGTGTGGTGTTAGTCTGTGGAACTCCCTGCCACAAGATGTGATGATGGCATCTAGCCTGGATGCCTTCAAAAGGGGATTGGACAGATTCTTGGAGGAGAAGTCCATCCCAGGTTATAAAACCATGATGGAGATGTGTAATCTCCAGGTTTAAAACTGGGGTACTTCAAGAGCCAGATGCAGAGGAGTGGTATCAGGAGACAGAGATCTAGTCTCATGCGCTCCCAGAGGCATTTGTTGGGGCCACTGTGAAGGAAGCTGGAGTAGATTGGCCTTTGGCCTGATCCAGCATGGCTCTTCTTGTGTTCTTGTGTTCTTATGTTCTTATGAATGGAACTTGTAGGGCAATTGACATGCCAAACCCACACTGATTCAATGGGTATCTTCCAGCTCCAATGTATCACTGGATAACAACCAACCATTATTTATTTATTTATTTATTTATTTATTTATTTATTTATTTATTTATTTATTTCCTGCACTTATATACTGTGCCATTTCCAGGAGGACTCTGGGCGGTTTTACAAAAAAAAAAAAGAAAACCAATAAAATACAATTATTAAAACGTATAGTAAAAACAGTAGCGGGGGAACAACGTTAGGGCACTAGTCAATAAAAATCCCTCAATAAAGGCAGCAGGCGAGGAGGAGAAAAAAAAAGAGGAAGGAAAACTAAACAGAAATGAGGTCGCCATAAGCAATGCCTTGTGGTGGTTGTGTTTTAATTCCTCTCAGATGGACCAGAGACACCAACAATCACCATCTCGTCATCAGGCCTGGATGTTGATGCCGGGAGCTTTGTCCTGGTGAACAGTACTGTGAACCTGACCTGCCTGGCCCCCTCGGAACCCCCAGCAAACATCTACTGGAACGTGGCTGATATAGAAGACTTTGATGTGCCCTCTTTACCGGTTCTACACCTCCCTCGAGTACAGCTAAGTCAGGCTGGGCAATACTCCTGCCTAGCCATCAACCAGCGTACCCAACGACGGGTTCGGAACACTCGCCATCTTAACGTTGCCCGTGAGTTGATGTTGATGTGGGTCTACCTTTCCCCACCAGGGGGTGCTAATGATGACATGTAGATGCCAGGCCAGGGAGGCAAGGCGGGGGTCAACATATCCAGCAGTTTCTAATGGAAATTATAGTTCATGGATTCCTCCATTTAAAAGGCCCAGTGATTCTGGAAGTTATTTGGGCCATTATTCATCACATGAGCCTGTTTCAGACCAGGGTGACATGAGGTCAAAGTGAACTATAAAATGGAGGACTTGCCACTAGCTTTCCTCTGACTGACAAAGCTGTTTGGATGAGCAGCAAAACATTTCAGTCTCTCAAGGAAAGAAGTCCAGTTGCCATGACTCAGCTTCCAGAATCTTCTCAGGCAGTGATTTCAACAATCCCCATACAAATCAAAATACTTCACACTTCCACTTGCAAGGCCATGGCTAATGACTCATACTTTGTGGGTGTTGGGAAGGTTGTAAAGGTGTGACTTTCATGCACCTTAGGCCAGGGTGACATGAGGTCAAAGTGAACTGTAAAATGGAGGACCCACAACTAGCTGATTGGCACTTTCTTTTTTTGCCATGGCTGGAGGCCTCCCGGCTGCCTCAGAAGCCTTTCCCATGGGGGCTGGTCAACGGCAGTGGCAAATATTTCCATTTTGTTTCATTTTGTTTCATTTTTCTTTGAGGGGGCAGTTCATTATTCATTTCATTATATAATGAAACGAATAACAAATGACAAAATGGATAAAAATTCATTTTGTGCCCATCTCTAGGGTATACTGTTAAACCTCAAACTAAAAGAGAGTCCAAGAGCAGCTGGAGAACTGTGAGCCCCCTGGTATTCTTGGACTGCAATTCCCAGAAACCTTTGCCACTGGCTTCACTGGCAAGGGCTTCTGGGAGATGCAGTCCAAGAACCCCCGGGGAGCCAAGGTCTGCAACCACTGCTCTGGAGGAGTCAGAGGTTGTTTTCATCATTTGGTTTTCCAGCTATTTTGGACCTCAAAGCCCAGGCAGAGTCTCTTAGGATTGGACATGACAGCTGGGGCTGCTGGGAGTTGAAGTCCAAGCTTACTGTCCAGGGAGAAGGGCAAAGGTTGGAAACTATTAGGACAGGACAGTGGTGGTAAACCTTCAGCACTCTAGAGCAGGCATGTCCAAACTTCAGCCCTCCTGATGTTTTGGACCACATCTCCCAGAATTCTAAGCTTAGATTGCAAATGGAAAAGAACTGTGGGAATTGCAGTCCAAAAACATCTGGAGGGCCAAAGTTTGGACATGCCTGCTCTAGAGGTTTTGGACCACAGCTCCCATAGTCCTTTGTCCTTAGCAATACAGGCTTGGAATTCTGGGAGTTGTGGTTCCAAAAAAACCTCTGGAGGGTGAAGGTTTGCCACCACTGGGATAGGATATAGAATCATAGAACACTTGAGGTTTAGGCAGTAGGCTGCCTCAAACTAGGAGGAGAAATCGTGAGGCCCACAATGGCGTTGAGGTACAGGGATCAGAATTGGATAGTAGTGGTGGAGTAATGGAGATGATCCACATGCGTGGCACTGTGTCTTGTTCATCTAATGCAGTGGTTCTCCACCTGTGGGTCCCCAGATGTTCCTGGACTGCAACTCCCAGAAGTCTTCATCATTAGCTGAGCTGGCCAGGAATTCTGGGAGCTGCAGTCCAGGGACATCTGGAGATGTTCCTAGACCCCACAGGTTGAGAACCACTGATCTAAGGAATCCCGAAGTGACACCACCAACTTCCAACAGTAGGGAAGGATGCAACTGCGGAGTTCAGAAGGCTGTGGCAAGAATCTCTTTTCCTTATCAACAATAAACAGATAAAACAAATAAATCTCAGCCTCCGGGCTGTTGGATTTAGATGATAACGCGACTGCTTCTTCCTCTTCTCTCAGAGAAACCTCCCGGGTCTCCCCGCTGCTCTGTGACTTCGGCAGATAACGGCACCACTTTGCTTTTCCTCTGTTCGTGGCCTGGGGGGTCACCGGCTCCCCGTTTGAGCTTCCTAGGGCTCCCGAAACCCGGGGAGGAGGCCAGTGCACCCAACTTGCGGCAGCTGCTGACCGCTCCATTCCCAGCAGAGCTCAGTGGCAGCCTCGTGACCTGTCTGGCAAGCCATTTGACCGGGCAGGGCAACTGCAGCATGGTTCCAGGTAAGACAAGAAATCTGCTATGAACGGTGATAATCACCGAATGTGTCAAAAGGAAGAACTGAGCAGGTGATGGCCTGGGATTAGTCATTATCATCCCAATGGCGAGATGCTTCTTCAGTGAGAGGTCAGGAGGTGGTTCCCAAAGGGGGAGTCAAGAAGAGGGGGAAGGGAAGATTCTTCATTAGTTAAAACCATAGAGGCACTCTGGAGAAAATATGGTCCCATAAAGGCTTAATTTGTGGCCAGCATTATATAGCTCGGTGGTTTAGATATATGGCTTTGGAGTCAGAGGTTAGGAGGAGTTGGTTTCCTCAGTACGCCTCCCTAACAGGGGCTAGACTCATGATCTATAACATTCCTTCCAGTTAGCCTTACAAAAAGAAGGCTGAGGGGGGGATATGATAGCTGTGTTTAAATATTTGAAAGGATGTCATATGGAAGAGGGGACTGGTTTGTTCTCCATGGCTTCAGAGACTAGGACACGGGGCAACAGTTTCAAACTACAGGAAAAGAGATTCCATTTAAACGTTATTAGGAAGAACTTTATGATGGTGAGAGCTGTCCGGCAGTGGAATAAGCTGTCATGGAGGGTGGTGGAGTCTCCTTCTTTGGAGGTTTTAAAGCAGAGGCTGGATGGCCATCTGTCGGGAGCACTGTGATGGGGGTTCCTGACTGGATGGCCCTTGTGGTCTCTTCCAACTCTAGGATTCTATGATTATGTGGTTCTATGATGGATGACCTTGGACACCTAGCTAAGGCATTCACAGGATCTCATAGGAATGAATGAGTTGGAAGTGTTCTCTAAGGTCATTGACTCCAAACTCAATAGAAGCTGAACTGTTAGCACCTCTACACAAGAAGCAGAAATTCAATTGGCCTGGTTTTGCCCTTAGACTGCATAGTCCGTTTGATGTTTGGTCACGGAATCATAGAACCATGCATTTGGAAGGGCTCTACCAAGCCATCAAATCCAACCTCCCTGCTCAAGATTGGAATCCATATCAAAGCAGATCTGACAGGTGGTTGTCCAACACTGAATGCCTCCAACATCAGAGTACTCTCCACCTCCCAAGGTCATTGGCTCCATTGTCATACTGCTGTAACAATTAAGAAGTTTCTTGTGATGTTCAGCCTAAATCTGGCTTCCTGTAGCTTGAGACCTTTATTATGTGTCCTGTACTCTGGGATGATCAAGAATAGATCCTGCCCCTCCTCTGTATGATTGCTTTTCAAAGGTTTGAAAAAACATATCGTATCTCAGTCTTCTTTTCTTCTGCCAGTCATGGCTTCCCATTCTAATTGTCCATTCTTTTTTAATTGTTTGTTACAGCAGTTCAATCAATTTGGAGTTGGCCCCACAGCATTGCCTGGAAATCCTTGAAGTGATGGGAAGGCGCTCCCGGAAATAATAAATAAATAAATAAATAAATAAATAAATAAATAAATAAATAAATAAATAAATAAATAATTAAAAGGGGTCTTTGTGGCAATACTTTTGTAAGGCTGTTCTGGATCTGTTCTTGCTGAATGGAGCTGGTCAAGGTGCTAGTGGCAACTGGAAAAAAGGATAATTACTGCAAAAGTGACCACGGAGCTGGAGGGAGGGAGGAAGCTTACTAATCTACATGTAGATCTAGAAAAGACAAGCTGAGACAAAAGGCCTGATCCAACCTGGTGATCCCCCTACTGTCTGTAACTTATTTTGGTTGACAAGCGTTGATTTCTGAAAGTCATTTTCCATATTTTTTGCTGCACCTCGAAGGGATGGAAGACTATGGTTTACATTAAAAGATCTACGGTCACCAACTTAGCCTTCTCTTTCTCCACAGAGGCCCCTTCGGGGGTTTCTCTTTCATACAAGAGCTATAGCAACATCAGCGGTCCAGTTACAGTGGAGCTATCTTGCCAAGGTACCTTCAACCCAGTGGAGATTGACTGGTTTCGGGACGGCCAGTCGTTGGTTCTCACTAACAGCCATTCTGAGCTTAGTCCCGACAGGCTCCGGCTCACCGTCCAAAACTTCACTGCCCCACAGGACTTGGGGGAGTACAGCGTCGTCTGCTCCAATCCACTGGGTTCTCAACGTGCCAACCTCACAATCCAGGGTGAGATAACTGCATCTGTGAATGAGTTTGGTATCTATGTTGGTTTTAATGGATTCCTGACACCAGCCTGCTCCATGCAATATATCTGTGTATGAATGGGGGTCGGCCCTTCAGTTGGTGAAGAGGTTGGAAGCCACTAGTAAATACCATATTTTTTGCCCTATAAGGCACACTTTTCCCACCCTCAAAAGTAAGGGGAAACGTCTGTTGAGCGAATACAGCAGTCCCTGCTACATATATATCACAGATTTTCATTTAGAGATAAGATACCTGCATGGAGCCTCTCCAATCTTGTGCTGTAGCCGGGATTCCACAGGTCCAATCACCCGGTTTGCAAAGAGGCTTCCTCCAGAGAGCCTCTCCCCACCCCTCCCCTTCTGCAGCCAAGATCCCCCAGTTAAAAATCACCTTGTTTGCAAAGAGGTCTCAACTGATCCTTTGTCCTCCCCTTCTGAAGCCTGGATTCAACAGCCCCAATTACCTCATTTGCAACCCTCCCCTTTTGCAGCTTGGGTTCCACAGCTCCAATTACCTTGTTTGCAAGCCTCCCCTTTTGCAGCTTGGATTCCACAGGTCCAATTACCTCGTTTACAAGCCTCCCATTTTGCAGCTTGGATCACACAGCTTCAATTACCTTGTTTGCAAGCCTCCCCTTTTGCAGCTTTGATTCCACAGCTCCAATTACCTTGTTTGCAACTCTCCCTTTTTGCAGCTTGGATTCCACAGCTCCAATTACCTCCTTTGCAAGCCTCCCCTTCCCCTGCCATAAAATCTTAGGCTAAACATTTTTTCTTGTTTTTCTCCTCTAAAAACTAGGTGCATCTTATGGCCCAGTATGTCTTATAGGACGAAAAATATGATATGTAGTTGACCAGTAATTAATTATTTTCTCAATTTTTTAAAAAAAAGGCATAACTAAACTTTGTTATGACTGCAGCGTGTCGAGGGACAGTTCCAGTCTTTTTGTGATATAACTGCAGTCCCTCATTTCCATCCAATGGGCTGGGCATACAGAGGTTCCTTGGGTGAAATGCCTTTTGTTGGTCTCCTACTTCTGAATTCATGTTCCTTCGTTGGCTTGGTTGGCCTTAATTGTTTTCCTTTAGTGCCAAAGTTCTGAAAAGTTGGGAGTTTTGAAGACTGGTCTTTTGCATCACATCTGCTTGGGCTCTAAGCAGAGGCTGCAAGACCCACTGTGTGCTCACTCTTCATTCCCCTCTGTGGCTAGGTCCCTCTATCTCCAGTTGGACTTTGTCTCATGGGCCCCATCCTGGCTCGGCCCATCTAGCTTGGATCATTCCCAATGGATCAGTGGTGACCAGCTTTTGGATCCAGATGCAGTCTCCTAATCAATACCGTTCTACTGAGGGCTGGAAGACAGTAGACGTCCTAGGAGCTGCTAACCGATCTGCCACTATTACGGGACTCCAGTCGCAAACTCTTTATTCCTTCCGTCTCGTGCCTTGGCTGGGATCCCAGGCTGGGAATGCTTCTCATGTCCAAATCCTCCACCCGCCAGGTGTGTATTGGGGATTTTCCAGATGGGACAGATGTTCACTCCCCATTTATTCCATGTACGACCTAAGGAGTGTGGGCTGTATTGGCTTTAGTGCTTAAAGTCTTTAAAAAAAATTGAAGAAAAAAATAATTGAAGAAAAAATAATTGAAGAAATCTACCTATCTCCTGGAACTTTTTATTTATTTATCTATTTTAATTTTTTTATTAACAAAAGGAAAAAGACAAATGGCAAGAGAAACATTAACATAACATAGTGAGTCAGTGACATACATTGTAATCTTATTAATTCATTAACCACTTTGTGTGTGCATGCGTGTGTGTGTTGTTTCGTTACAGTCATGACCGACTCTTCGTGACCCCATGTCCATGGAGTCATGCTATTTACACAATTTAACAGGATTACATTTAGTCTCCCAATTCCTTCCTAGAAAATAAGAGACCAATAGTCTAGATTATTTCCTAAAGCATCTGGAAGTTGAGTCATGGCTACTGGACTTCTTTTTTGAGAGATAGAAACGTTTCGCTGCTCATCCAAACAGCTTCATCAGTCTGAATACAGCTAGTGCGAGTCCTCCATCTTATAGCCAGATTTGACCTCTTGTCACCCCAGTCTGAAATGGGCTCATAAGATGTACAATGGCCTGAATAGGCTTGTTAGGTAGACAATAGTATCCATACCCTTAAGGTGAACCAGGACCTAAGGTGCTGAAACCTATAAAGTATAGGTTGTTAGCTATGGCCTTGGTGGTGAAGGCTTTTTGATTTGTCTAGGTATTGTTGAAAGCACACCCCAATAAGTAGCAGATAGACTATGCCTGAGGCCCCCACCTCTGTTGAGGGAGGGGGTTTCAATGCTCACCTGAATGGTTTCCCTGACTCCTCTCTCAAACCACCTCTCTTCTCTGTCTAATATGTGTACATCCTCATCTTTGAATGAGTGCCCTTTGTCCTTCAAATGGAGGTGTACTGCTGATTCTGGTCCTGAGCTGTTACCCTTCCTATGTTGGGCCATCCTTCTGCTTAATGGCTGTTTAGTTTCTCCAGTGTGGAGGTCTGCACACTCCTCACTGCATTGGACTGCATATACTATATTGCTCCTTTTGTGTTTTGGTATCGAGTCTTTTGTGTGGTGGTGTTTCCTTTTAAGCTTTTCAAACACTCCAGCCATGTAGGGAAGGACCAGGTTCTTCCGTCGGGTCTGGGTCTCAGCCTGACCCCTTGTTCTTCTGGGTTGGCACACTGCTTTGTTGAAGGCCGACTTTGGATAGCCACAGGCCTTAAGTGCTGTCTTCAGGTGCCTGTCTTCCTTCTTCTTGGCTTTTGTGGAGGTGAGGATGCTCTCTGCTCTGTGACTCGACTTCCAGATAAACTCCCCTGTGACTCAACTTTCAGATAAACTCACCTGGATGTCTAGTGGGTATAAGATGTCAAACAACAGATTATGAGTCCAGTTCACATAAATAAAAGACTGTGATCCATAGTTTCAGACAGCCTCCTTTTTTTGAGGATGGGTGGATTTTTAACGAATTTTAACACATCACTAAAATCATCTTGGGGGAGGAGCAAAACTTTCAAAGGAAGGTGTTTCTTTCCATATTAAGACAAGCTTCAATGCTTTGTCACCTGAAAGTGGTGGTTACTCACCGTAGGTGACTATGTGTCTGTCAGTGGTAAGCCTCATGAAGGGAGGAGAGCAGAAGAGCCAGGAAGTTGGGACAGAACGGCCACAGAAGCAGTGGAAGCATTTAAAGTGGCCTAAGATTGAACACCATTACTAAGCACTCACACCAGCTGCTTTTTTAAAAGCACTTCAGCACTATTTAAAATGCTTTACCACGGTGGTTAAAATGAAGATATCTAACATAAATTAGTTTAAAAGAGGACTTCACCAAATATTGTGCTTTAATTTTGTGGTGAAAAAATCTGTTTTTAGAGGGGCTGTAGTATAATTCACAAAATACCAGAACTAGGGGACATCCACACAAACTGAGGGTTGGGAGAGTGAGAACAGACAAAAGAGAATATTTTTTTCAGCGTGTTGTTAGCCCAACTTGCTGGATCAGGCCTGGATGCCTTCAAGAGGTGGGGGGGATTGGACAGATTGCTGGAGGAAAAGTCCATCACAGGTTACAAACCACGATGGAGATGTATCACCTCCAGGCTTAAAACCAGGGTACTTCAAGGGCCAGATGCAGGGGAGTGGTATCAGGAGACAGATATCTAGTCTTGTGTGCTCCCAAACGCATTTGGTGGGGCCACAATGAGATACAAGAAGCTGGACTAGATGGGCCTTTGGCCTGATCCAGCATGGCTCTTCTTATGTTCTTATATTCTCGTCTTCCTAAGTTGCTCCTGCTTTGCTCTTTGCCCACCTCACCCCATCATACCAATTCCCCCCCCCACACACCTGGAATGCTCATGGAGCGAATCATATCAGTTACGGCCATGTGGTGAACAGAATAAATTTGCCTCAATGATTATGTCAAATTAAGCTAATGACAGAGGGAGGGAGGGAGGGAGGGGGAGAGAGAGAGAGAGAGAGAGAAGAGGCCAGGGAGTGCTGAAGCATATGCTTGATTGAAGAGAAGACATTATAGACATTGCTTCATAGGTCCTATATCTCATGCGATGATAGGAGGTGGGGGTGAGCCAGTTCTGAGCGACAGCAATGCATCCTGTGAATTTATGGTCCTCTCTGTTGGTGAGAGTTGTGAGAGCATGGTTAAAGGGATCAATTTCTATGCTTCCTGAATGGAAAATTAGCTCAACTCAGCACAGTCCTATGACCAGGTTCTTTCAGCTCCAAGGCCCAAGTTTAGACCAAAGGTGCATTGAGAGGATCCATTTGTTTATCATTTCATCTGTGTTGTCATTCTTCTTCTGTTGTGCCTCACTCAATAGGCCTAGGCTGGGTGGCAGACACTCAATGGACTCCTGTGATTTCAGTTCTGATCTTGCCCTTCTCCTTTTCCTCACAGATACAAGCCTGAGCCCGGGTGCCATTGCGGGCATCGTGATAGGTTCCATTTTGGGGATGCTTCTGGTCGTTCTCCTCCTAATCCTACTCCTTTGGCTCCTTTGGCTGACCTGCCGACGGAGAGGTGAGGTGAACCGCGCGAGCCGATTGAAGCCACTGAGTTGGATTCATGGATGACGGCCAATCAGAAAAGTATGGGAGCCTAATAGAGATGGGCAGGAATTTAAAAAAATGACATTTCATTTGTCGTTTGTCGTTTGGAGGGTCCGTTTCGGTTCGTTTCCGTTTTTTGCGAATTTTTGCAAAAAAATTGTTTTTGTTTTCGTTTGTTTTGTTACCATTTCGTTACCATTTATTTCAATTTTTTGTGATTTTTTTTAGGATTTTAAGCAATTCACTCATATTGCAGTAACAGAAACGAAACGCACGACAAAATTTTCGGTGTTTCTGTTCATTTTGTTTCATTTTGGAGAAAAAATTCATTTGTCGTTTCGTTACGTAATGAAATGAAAAAACAAAAACGGAAATGAAAAATTGTTCGTTTCGTGCCCATCTCTAGAGCCTAAAGCCAAGAGCGAGAGCCACTGATTGGCGGTCTTGTGTCCAATCTGAATCATGGAAACATGAAATGATTCTATTCATCATCTCCTGGAGAATTTGATCCCAGGAACTGAGTCTTGCCACCCTTTAAGGCTGGGTAACTGCAAGCCCTCAGATCCTTTTTGTTTCTAATCTGCCCCCGTCCCACCCAACATAAGCAAAGGTCAAGAACAGTAGAAAGTGCCTCCCATGAAACATCTGGACAGCTATTATTGTCCCCTACCCAACTTTAAGGCTCTTGGTGTGTAAAGGGTAAAAGAAAGGAGATACCTCGAGTTACAAATTTAATCTGTTCCAAATGCATACTCTTAAGTCGAACTACTCTTAAGTCGGGGTACCTATCTAAAAAAAATTTAAAAATAAGTTAAAATAAATAAATAATTGTACGTTGAGCAGACTATATCTAAAATTTGTAACGTGCCAGTTAAAAAACCAACAGTTCTCCGCTCTTAAGTCAAATTGCTCTTAAATCGAGCTGCTCTTAAGTCGGGCTACCACTGTATCTTCCTTCAAACCCAGCGGTTCCCAACCTCAGGTCTCCAGATATTCTTAGACTAAAACTGTCAGAAACATTCACCACTAGCCATGCTGGCCAGGCTTTCTGGGAATTGTAATCCAAGAACATCTGGGGACCATTGTTTGAGGACCATTGTTCTAGCCAGTGGTATTGAGTTTATCTGTTATTTACTCCCCCCCCCCCCGCTATCATTTTCCCCAAAATTGTTTGAAGACTCAGATGGAAAATCTTTTAAAAGATGGCACGAATAACAAAAATTGCATTTCATTTGTGAATTTTTGTTAACATTTATTTCATTTTTTTGTGATTTTTTTAAAGGATTTTTTCAAAATGGAAACGGAAAGAAACAGAGGCCTTGTCATTTCTGAACTGGGTTTGTTATGTAATGAAACAAAAAAACCAGAGGAAAAAGGAGCCCATCTCTAATGCTGAAACAGACTCATTGGGTTTTTGCTCAACATCAGTGTGCTTGCATCAAAAGGGATGGGTGCTGCCCAAGGAGTTACTTCAACTCATGCAGCAGAGGTGGCTGGTACCCACTGTGCTTGGCAGGGTGGAAGGCACAGCATCCTCTGTTGGGTGCAGCCAGAAGGCTGGCGATGAAAGGCATACTCTCTTCTGGTTCCTTGTCCATGATAATATCTCTGAGCCCTAATAGGATGACCAGTTTCTCCATGAAAAGCCATAGTGATGGCCCCTTTCTGTTTTGCAGCTGGCAACCAGAAGATCCCACCCGAGAACCAACAGCATTATCTGTCACGCCAGGTGAGACCAGGTGAAGTATGAGCATCCTTGGGATGGGTGCATGGGTGTGGACAAGGGGGAGAAGAGCCAAGATGATGTCTGGACCGGTGGAAAAATTAGGAGGTGAGAGAAACTATGACCCAGAATATTTCTGTCATCCAGGTCAGTTGAGTATCAAGTGCTGCAACTCATCTAGGTATATATTACTTTACTTGGCAGGTCAACAACAACAACAACAACAACAACAACAACAACAACAACAACAACAACAACAACAGTTGTTGAGTGAATTCTGATGTATGGTGACCTTTTTCAAGTGGTTGACTGTTCCGTCCTTCTGTGGGTGCCCTGGGACCGTGGCTCGCCCAAGGCTACACAGGCTAGCTCTGCTCACTGGAGGCACTGTGGGGAATCTGGAAGTTGTGTCATGGCAACTGGATTTCTTCACTTGTTAGGTCGAAACCTTTCACTACTCATCCAAATGCGTAGCTTCTTCATGGCGAGACAGAGAGAGAGACAGACTGACGAAGTTGCTTGGAGGAGTAGCGAAATGTTTTGCTCTCTCAAGAAAAGAAGTCCAGTTGCCATGACTCCGCTTCTGGATAACCTCACTTGGAGATAGAGAATCTTCACACACAGCAGGGAATCGACCTGCCAGTATCAGGCTCTGAAGCCAGACATGTGAACGGCTGAGTTATTGCAGCATCAGGCTAATAGAAGGAGAAGCATATAGAAAAGCAAAGTACGCAGAACAGAAGGGCTTAGCCTGTCTTTTGTCTTCATATGCTAATTTTCTGATCTGCAGGATGGTCAATTTTCATGCCGTCACCTGAGATATTTACCACATCTATGTTCCTGACCTGCTGTCTTGAAGGCGGTCCCGTCCCCCAAAAGTTTCATCACTGGGTTCTCGCTGTTGAAACAAATAGGCTGGAAGTCCTGCCACTAGAGATGGGCACGAAACGAGCAATTTTTCATTTTCGTTTTTGTTTTTTTGTTTCGTTATGCAACAAAAACGAAACAAAATTTAAAAAAAACCAAAATGAAAATGAAACGAAACGACCAAATTTGCCGTGTTTTTCGTTTTCATTGCAGCAGATGCATTGAACTAAAAAGAATGCTAACGAAACAGCAATTTTTTTTTTCGTTTTTGTTTTTTCATTTCGTGTACCTAACGAAATGAAAATGATTTTTTTGCAAAAAATGTCACAAAAACGAAAACGAACCGAAACGGACCCCTAAACGACCAAGTGACAAACAAAACACCATTTTTTTGAGTCGTGCCCATCTCTACCTGCCACACAAAAGAGCCCCGGGGCTTACAGAACACACATATAGGGCTGTCATCTTCCATCTGTTAGGGCTCATCTCACCTTAAATCATTCCATGAAAGGCAGAAATTCAGTTTCGTTTCTCAGCATGGCATCCGCACGCCGAGATAAGCAATTCAGTTTCTGACATTTGTGAATTGGCTAAGGATACAAGATCCATTTTGCAACACACACAAAAAAGCAACTCAACGTGCAGGGTGTTATAGAGGAGGGTTAGGAAGCGTCTAATGGTTAAGGGCAGCACCTGATTTCCCCTCCCCCCTTTGACATTTATGGATCACACCTGCCTTATCTGCTCCATTTGATTAGTATCTATAAACTAGAGATGGGCACGAATCAAAAAAATGACATGTCGTTTGTCATTTGTCGTTTGTAGGGTCCGTTTCGGTTCATTTCTTTTTTGCGAATTTTTGCAAAAAAATCATTTTTGTTTTCATTTGTTTTGTTACCATTTCATTACCAGTTATTCCAATTTTTGGATTTTTTTACATTTTTCCTAATGGAAATATGTTTCCGTTTTGTTTCATTTTTCTCTTTCATTGCATAACAAAACCCATCGTTTCCTGATATAAACCCAAGTGCTCAATTTCCACCTTCTTTATGGGACTGATGTCCAGCCTTTTTTGCCCCATCTCAGATTCCCTCTTGAACGGGGTGAATGAAGATGGCCAGATCATTCAGTAAGCCCCTCACTGCAGGGAATTGGGGATCTGATTCCCTCCTCCCTCTTGGACTTGCAAGAGAGTCACCCTGCACCAACCCAGAAGATCCACAGAATGGTCAACTAATTATGACGGCTCTAGAAAGCCTTTGAAGGGGCCACCATAAGTTGGAACCAACCCAATGGCACACCATTATTATTCAAGTGAATGAACATTCCAGCTTTGCTGATTAACAAGTGGTCATGTACTCAACCGTGCACAAATGTCACTGTGAAATGATGTCAGCATCATTAGAAAAAATATCCAGATAGGGAGAGAGTCACCCCAAGCTCCATACAATTTGTTTGTTAAATTATTTATCTCTCACCTTTCGTCCTGTCAACTGCTCTTCAGTTGGGCTGCAGCACAACCTTCAGAGATACACCAGGGTGAGATAGAGAGAAGCTGGGATTTCCCAGCACACACTATTAACTTAAGGACAATAAATCTTGGACCCACCAAATGTTGATGAAGTACCATTCTTGTCCCACCTCATCATGGGCAAGATTGTTTAAGGCTGGCAGGAGCCCTATTACCACCATCCATGGAAAACCACTGATTCCTAACCTTGCTTTGGTGGATTAGGACTGGTGTGTTGTAAGGACCATTTTCTTCCATGGAGACCCGTCTGGATTTAAAGATCTTCTCTTGGAGGTCTTCCCAGGAACTCTTCCATCCATTGACGTGGGGCACAGGGTTCATGGTGGGGCTAATGCTGATGCCTCTGTATTTAGAACAGCCTCCCTGAAAGATCTGCATAACACTTTCACTGCCAACATTGAGGGACCCAGCAAAAAAAAATGTTTCTTTTTAACATGATTTTGGATTGATTGATATCTGCTGTTTTAGTGGATGCAAATTTAGCAATTTGCTCTTTTATGGATGCAAATTTGGTTTTGCAGAACGTTAGTTAATGGTTTTTTTCTTCCACTGTTGAATGTCTTGTTTCCCTTGGAAGAGTTTATTATTTTAATTGTTTAACATTATTACAGTTTACATGTGTCATTCCCTGTAGATATGTAGAAAAAGGAGCTAATAAAGATTGCAAATGAATCCCACGATCCAGTGGCACCATTTTCTTTCTCTCTGAGCTAAATCCAGTTCCCACTTCCGACTCAAGTAGACTCGTTGGATCAGTGAGATTCGCTGACCAAAGTCCTCTTGATTTAATGGGTCTACTTTAGGCCCAAGTAGCAATGCGATTTAGCCCTCTGCTTTGTTGATGCCTTTTCAGTTCCCAAATGGTGACAAGATGGAGCCTTATGACCCTTCCTGGGGCAATCCACGCTGGTCATCAGATTCGGACATCTACGCCATTACCTATGAGAAACACCTTTTCAAGTATGGAAGCCCAACCACTTTGGTAAGTCTCTGCCAAGCAGTCTACTGGGTTCCAGCAGTTTAAAATATAGAAAGGGAGGCAGGAGGGAATCATCAAATTTCTGTGTCAATTTCTTCCGCAGTTTGGTTGGTTACAGAGATCACATAGCACACACACACACACACACACACACCAAAACCTCTATAGTATTGGTTGGTGCTTATTTTAAAAAGTCACTGAAATGAATCTTTTCAGTATTATTTAGCTCGGTGTTTGTCCAAGCCCTTGAAATCGGACAATGAGTTGGCAGGAAATTCTGACTTTATTTCTAACGAATTCTTTCTCCCTTCCCAATTCTGCCACCTAGCCCATCAGTACCATGGACAGCAGCTCCCCTCTTCCGGCTGTGCATCGTGGCCCCAGGAATGTACGCAGCGCGACCCAAGTGTGACGCTGGGAAGATCCACGGAGGAATCCATGGGCTTGAACAAATCTCCTTGCCAAGATGCGGACGCCAATAAGGCCACCTGGTCTTCTTCTCCTGGCCTTTCCCCAACAAGGAACAGAGTGTTGGGTGTGGGCTGGCAGGATTCTTAAGGTGGCAGCTTTCTTTCCTACAATAATGAAAGTATGGACTCAGGAATCTAGACATGTACAGTAAGATGGGGACTCAACATTTGGTGCAGCCAAAATTTGGTTGTCCAGTCAAGGAACAGTAATGGAAACCAGTATCAAAGAGGACACCTTTTGTATCGGTTGGCTTCTGGCATCATGGGCTCTGCTTTGTGGCCATGCTTAAAAGGATCTCTCGAAATGGTGCCCTTGACCTGACCTGTTGGCGTGAAACAAATGAGGACCCTGAGAGTGTGCTGTTGCATATGTGACCAAAGAACTCTATGTTTACCTTCTAGCTAAGTGTGTGTGAATAAGAGCACTGCTGCGATATGGGGAAATGTTGCATTTGGAAACAGCTGGAGGGCCTACCTCATTGGAGGGCCTACCTACGTCCCATTTCTAGAGTCTTGAAGACCTACTGGGAATGATCTGTTTGGGGCATGAGCGAAAATAGTGGCGTTTCCTCCTTGAATCTGGAAGAAGACAGTTTAGGCTAGTATTCATCTCTTTTTGAGGCAGTAAGGAAGAAGTAAGAATGTAAAAATCATGATAATCTTAGAACTTAGAAACTTAGAACAAGTCCACCCCCGACCAAGGAGGTATAGTGCAGAATTGAACTCCCAACCCCTCTGCCTTCACCAGCCAGATACCTACATCACCGCACTATCAAACAGTTCACTTCAATTGTTTCACCCTTGCCATTTGAGTGTGAGTAACCAGGAAATTCTTCTTCTCTCACCCTAAGAGGGCAAGGTATTTCATGATGTTCTTCAGAATAGAAGAGGTGAGGATGAGAATTAATTTTTGTGCAAAAAAAGTGAGGTTGTACAGATTTGGCAAGGGACTCTTTCATGGAAATTGCACAACAAAAGGATGGCTGGTAACTTTGTCCCAGCAACGTTTAAGGTTTAGAAGTCTTGCCAGTGTTATTTGTATCCTTAAAAGAAAACAACAACATTTCATTCAACTGGCACATCTGAGCTTTCTCTATTGTGCATTGGTTCTCAAACACACTAGTTCTATGGAGAGAGAGTGTGTGTGGATAAATTATGGAGGCCCTCAACAAAAATTAGGATTGCACATTGTCTTATTCTTGCCTGAAGATGACAAGCACCTTGTCTAGATCTCCTGCTGTGTTAAAACAGCCTATAACTTCCAGAACAAGGAAGGCAATTTTAAGAAATACCCCTGGCAAAAGGTGTGTGTCATTCATTTCTTCCCTGAACTGTAGGGCAGTGGAAAGTAGTCGGTTGCTCCGATGCCAGTAGAGCAGTCAATCTCCTCTTCTTTTTTAGTTTGAGCTTTGGGAGACCCCACCAAGGGTGTGGACCTTTATTTTTGGACACAGGGTTCTGTGGCCTGAGTCCTTTAAAGTTCAAACCAAAACCCAGAGTGGATCTACACCAGTGGTTCTCAAGCCACGGGTCTCCAGATGTTCCTGGACTGCAACTCCCAGAAATCCCTTCCAGCACTGCGAGTAGTGGAGGCTTCTGGGAACTGCAGTCCAGGAACAACTGGGGACCCACAGGTTGAGAACCACTGATCTACACACACCCATTGACATTGGCGCCTGCAGCTTCCCCCGGTGTAGGGAGTTGTGGTACAAATGAGCTGCTGGGTTCACCTTGTATTCTGCCTATAATCTTTGCACCATTGCCTCATCCCAGTTGCTGTTTGTCAAGTGGAACAACAGCAAGCCTCAGGAGGTGATTTAAAGTGGGAAAGAAGTGGTATGGGTGCTTGAATCTTTCCTATACCTTGTCAACCATCTGTAACACCATGCAAAGAAGGGGTAACCTTCTCTTACCAAAGCTGGTATGTGGCCATACTACAGAGGGTATTAAAAGATGGCATTCAGCTTCTAACTGCGGGCTCATTAGACAAAGTGGGCAGAAACTTCCTTAAATGACAAAAGAGAGTGTGACTTCCTTGCTCAAAATGGACAAACAGGATGCGATCAGTGTGTCCTAGTTCGGATGAGAAATTTCTCCTTTTTGTACATTTTTAAGAGGCTGAGCTGTGCTGATTTTGCTGGTTTGTGCAATATTACAAATGGTGAGCAAGGTACCTTTATTGGTTCATGACCAGTTTTCTCGTCAGTGACAAGTCACCCGAATGCGCTTATTCGTTTGCAGCCAGGTGAGGCCAGCTGAGAAGGGTGTGGTGGAAGGGTCTGGAAACTTTGCATCCCCTGCAATCAGCCAGAATGGTTTTTGTTTTCTGTTTTGTTACCAGTGGATTGGAAGAAATTAGCATTGTTAAGGCATGCTGACAAAGGAGGGGGGAAATTGCCCTCCAGCTCCTTGTATAAAGCAGAGCATGGAATACACTCACAGAAAATGCTTCATATTGTTTTTTCTCCAGAAACAAATTCAATTTCCCCTCCAGGCCTCTACAGAGGGGCTATATTAGTAGGGAAATTAAAACAGTGTTATATATTAACACAGCTTTAATTTTCTTAATAGTACAATCCTCTTTGTGCCAGCCTTAACAAGAGTTCTTATTTGTTTTAGAAGAGCGCTATGAAGCATCTTGAGTGAATGTCTGCCTTCTGACGTTCTATAATTAAGGTGGAATAGGAGATGTACAACCCGGCCTGTCATGGGAAAACAGGAGGCATCAGAACCCAGACCATTCAAGGAGAACTGGTAAATCTTTTTTCATGGACCATAGACTGGACTTTCCTCTTTGTACTTGGAGATCTGGTGATCACTGAGTGGCACTGGAAGGGGAAACCCCTCTAGTCTTCCAGGATTCACCAGCATTAATTGTTTGTCCAGCTGCATGGCGTCTGGTTGGTCTCTGTAAAGCAGTGGTGGCAAACCTTTGGCATTCCAGAAGTTTTGGACCACAACTCCCACAGTCCTTTGTCATTGGCAATATAGGTTTGGAATCCTGGGAGTGGTGGTCCAAAACATATGGAGGGCCAAAGTTTGGCCACTACTGCTATAAAGCTTACTGCTCTCACATTGATAGGAGTTCTAGCACAGAGGTGGAGAACCTTTGGCCCTCCAGATGTTTTGGACACCCAGAATCCCATGCCTATATTGCCAGTAATAAAGGACTGTGGGAGTTGCGGTTCAAAACACCTGGAGAGCCAATGGTTCCCCTACCCTCCTCTAGAAGGTCCCCAACATTCCCTACATAAGGCCAGAAGATGAAAAGGTCAAACAGGCTAAAATCCTATTCAATGGTTTCGACCTTACAGATGATGATGATGATGATGATGATGATGTTGATGATGATGATGATGATGATGATGATGATGTTGATGATGATGATGATGATGATGATGATGATGATGGACTTCCTTTTTTTCAATTGCGAAGTGCAGGAGACCTCATCTCATTGTATATGAGTTGGGCACATTCCAAAATGGAATAAAAAGGAAGCAGCTTTGGCATCCTAGTGATGCTGGTGACATCATTACTTCCAGTTTTGTTTCCGATCAGCAGAAGGGCAGCATGGCTTTGCTGAACATGTCCCATGCCTCGGGCTGGTGACCCTGAAAGGTTTGTGTGACAAGAGGGATAACCTTGCAAGAGGAAGGAACAGCATTTGCCTCATTTGCACCCAGCAGGAGACACACTTGAGAAGCTTCGTTGATGCAGAGCACAAAACGACAGGGGATGGTGGTGATGTGGGAGGAGGGGCAGGTTATGAGAAGGTGGTGGTTATGTGAGAGCCAGCAGAGAGGAGCAGTTTGACCACTGGACTTGAAGGTTCTAGCCCTCATCAAGTGTGGCACTTGGTCTCAGCCCATCCTCTTTCCCAGGGTGGTGGTGGTTAGGGTGGAAAGTGGCGTTGGGGAGCCACCAATACCACCTTTAGATCCGAGAAAAGAAGCAGAACTGATGAGTCGATTGGACAAGCAAACGAGAGCTGAGCAATATCTCTGCTCTCTGCAGGCATTTTTCAATGCTTCTGAATCCGGTAGCTGCCCTGGGAACCCAGTTCTGACCGGAGCTGTCTTTTCTGGAGGCCATTCCTCCTCTCCTTATGTGTTAACGGATTGCATAAGAGGTGTGACACCCACTGGGACAATCGCAGGGGAGTGGGCTGCAAAAGCAAGGAATGCACATTGTGTTTCTTTCCCGGGGGGTGGGGAAGATTCACCAGCCTAGACCAGTCCCTCACCCCCACCCCCACCCCTGCTCTGACAAGCTCTTGGTATTTAGCCCTGCTAATCTGTCCTGATGGTTGACTCCTTCCTGGCTCTTCAATCATTTGTGTTGCCTTTTAAACGGGAGGCCTGATGAAAGCTAAATGAGCAGCCACTCCGTGGTGGGCAAGCGGTCTGATTGGAGATGGCCCACGGGAGGGGGAGGGGACATCCAGATGTGTGTGTGTAAATGGTCGAACTGGGGGTATGGATTGAGAGGGGCTGTGGTGGGACCCAGAGGAATGCTTGCCCTCCTGGGAAGAAAAGATGCTTTAGAAGGACACAGACCTGCAGAGGAAGGAGGGAGGGAGAAGCTCCCACTGCTGTCACAGCAAGTGACTGTCAAATTTAGCTCCAGACACACCAGGGTGCGCTTCGGTGGTGACGAAGGACTCAATCAGACAGACATTTGTCCTGCTGTTTGGTACGCTCTGGGCACAGGTTGGCTCTCTCTTTCTCCTCCCCTCCACCCCGGCAATCAGACAAACGGTTCAATAGAGGAGACCAGCCTGTCCTCTACGCACCTCTTTTTGAGCTCTTCTCAGGGGCTTCTCCTCTTTTTTTTTTGCTGAGGGGCAGTGATTTCAAGTTTGATCAATTCTCAGTGTGTGCGATGGCTGGGAATCGACCACAGATGAGCCTTGCAGCTGCAAAAAAGATGCCAAGGCTCCTTTCCTTCTCAGTTTCTGGTACAGTGAAGTGGTTTAATAAGTGAGCCACTTCAGGATATTGGCAAATTGAACACTTTCCATGGTCTTCTGTGGAGTTCTCAGTGTGTGCGGTGGCTGGGAATGGACCACGGATGAGCCTTGCAGCTGCAAAAAAAGATGCCAAGGCTCCTTTCCTTCTCAGTTTCTGGTATGGTGAAGTGGTTTAATAAGCGAGCCACTTCAGGATATTGGCAAATTGAACACTTTCCATGCTCTTCTGTGGAGTTTTCAGTGTGTGTGGTGGCTGGGAATGGATCACGGATGAGCCTTGCAGCTGCAAAAAAAGATGCCAAGGCTGCTTTCCTTCTCAGTTTCTGGTACAGTGAAGTGATTTAATAAGCCAGCCACTTCAGGATATTGGCAAATTGAACACTTTCCATGCTCTTCTGTGGAGTTCTCAGTGTGTGCGGTGGCTGGGGATGGACCACGGATGATCCTTGCAGCTGCAAAAAAAGATGCCAAGGCTCCTTTTCTTCTCAGTTTCTGGTATGGTGAAGTGGTTTAATAAGTGAGCCACTTCAGGATATTGGCAAATTGAACACTTTCCATGGTCTTCTGTGGAGTTCTCAGTGTGTGCGGTGGCTGGGAATGGACCACGGATGAGCCTTGCAGCTGCAAAAAAAGATGCCAAGGCTCCTTTCCTTCTCAGTTTCTGGTATGGTGAAGTGGTTTAATAAGCCAGCCACTTCAGGATATTAGCAAATTGAACACTTTCCATGCTCCTCTGTGGAGGGGCAGTGAAATCATTACTTTTGTCTGTGCTTGATCATTGCTGATGTGCTGAATCGCTTAGAGAAAAACCTATAAAATTATTTGTCTTGTGTTTAATCTAAGCAATTCAGCACAACACATATGGCCTAGCAGGGGGAATGCAAATAGTTCTGGAACATTCTTATCATTGTTGTCTTTGTCATCGCCGTTGCCTTGTCGTCCTTGTTGTCATCATCATAGTCATTCTCGTTGTCACCACCACCACCACCACCACCACAATCATCATCATGGCTTGTAGACCAAATAGGAGAAGCACCAAAATCTCAGGAGAACTCCCTACATTGTTATGTTATATGTTATGTTATTTTTATTTATTGCATTTACATAATACCTTGACTTCAGTGAGCTCAAGTCATTGTCCATATCATTCCTTTAACATTGTGCCATATTTCAGCCACTTACATTGTACAGTTTTTGTAAGAAAAAGATGTTTCAAAGATGTCCCAACAAATGGGAGGTCTCCTACCAACCTTCCTCAGACTGAAGAAGCTACTTGAATGAGTAGTGAAACTTTTTGATCTCACAAGAAAAGAAGTCCAGTTGCCATGATTCAACTTCTGGATAAGTTCACTTGAATGACTGAAAATCTTCACAGACATACTACCCGATAGTGCTTATCATAGAATCATAGAATCATGGAGTTGGAAGAGACCTCAAGGGCCACCCAGTCCAACCCCCTGCCATGCAGGAACCCCAATCACAGGACCTCCCAGCAGATGGCCATCCAGCCTCTGCTTAAAAACCTCCAAAGAAGGAGACTCCCCTACTCTCTGTGGCAGCTTCTTCCACTGCTGAACAGCTCTAATCACCATGAAGTTCTTCCTAATGTTCAAATAGAATCTCTTCTCCTGTAGTTTGAAACCATTGCGCTGAGTCCTAGTCTCTGAAGCCATGGAAAACAAACCAGTCCCTGCTTCAATATGACATCCTTTCAAATATTTAAACATGGCTATCATATCCCCTCTCAGCCTTCTTTTTTGTTAGGCTAAACATTCCCAGCTCCCTAAGCTGCTCCTCACAAGACCTTTAACCTTCCAGACCGTTGATCTTCGAATATTCTCTGGGCAGTTTAGAACATAATTATGCATATCCTCCCTCCACAAACAGCTGGGTACTCATTTGATCAACCTCAGAAGGGTGGTGGCTGAGTTAACCTTCAACTGGCTATCTGAGTCCATCGGGGTCAAAAGCTTGTAAGCAGAAACTATACTGCAGTAAAGTGATTTAATCATTGTGCCACTGGGCTCACTATGAAAACTGCTTCTCGCCTGGGAATCCTTTAAACCAGTGGTTCTCAACCTGTGGGTTCACAGATGTTCCTGGACTGCAGCTCCCATACGTCTTCATCACTAGCTGAGCTGGCCAGGATTTCTGGGAGTTGCAATCCAGGAACATCTGGGGACCCAGAGGTTGAGAACCACTGCTTTAAACTCTTAACAGACATTCACTGCCCTGCTGGCAGCTTCTCCTGGATGTAAATTCTTTTCTTTGTCAACGTATTTTGGAGCTAAAGTTTCTCATCAGGCCATTCTATAGCAGGAATAACTTCTCTTTAAAAACTCCATAGCAATAAATCCTGCCCCACGGAACAAATCTAACTAGGACAAAACAAAGATCTCAGCAGAGTCAGGGCAACTGGACTTCTTTTCTTGAGAGAGTGAAATGTTTCAATCAATCAATCAGTCGTGACCATCGTGACTCCATGTCCATGGAGTTGAATGAAATATTTCACTCCTCATCCAAACAGCTTAGTTAGTCTGTTTGGATGAGCAGCAAAATGTTTCAATCTCTCAAGAAAAAGGAGTCCAGTTGCCATGACTCAACTTCCAGATAAATTCACCTGGATGACTGGGAATCTTCACACACATCTGAGCAGATGAAAACAAATCTTGGGAAGGCAGGAGGAAGGCAATGAAGATACTGGTTTAAGCCATGTGTCATCTGGATGGTGGCAAAATGACGCACAGCCAACAGGGCAGAATACAAGTTTCCTCCTGTCTGGAAGACCTCTTTCTCAGGGTACTGTATTTTAAAGACTGATGGACAGTGTTAAACACTAGAGATGGGCACGAAACGAGCGATTTTTTGTTTTCGTGTTCATTTTTTCATTTCGTTACACAACGAAAATGAAACGAATTTTTTAAAAAAACAAAACAAAAACAAAACGACCAAATTTGCCATGTTTTTCATTTTCGTTGCAGCAGATGCATTGAATTAAAAAGAATGCTAACGAAACAGCAATTTTTCATTTTCGTTTTTTCGTTTCATTACCTAACAAAACGAAAACAAATTTTTTTGCAAAAAACATCACGAAAACGAAAATGAAATGAAACAGACCCCTAAACGACCAAACGACAAACGAAACATCATTTTTGAGTCGTGCCCATCTCTATTAAACACCTTCCAAAAAGAATAGCTCTATACATTGCTGATTTCAGCTCTAATCTGCCCATTACATTTGAGTTTCTCAGCAAATTTGCACACAAAACCAAACCTCTTTGTTACACAGAAATTCCTTTGTCCACGTGAAGGCAATAAATTTTCTGGGCCTCCATGGAGCCTGATAATTGGCTTGTAACATCATCAATAAATCTCTCTCTTGGCTGCCTGTAGAGTGGGAGCAGAAATAAATAATGCACTAGGTCTTCCACTTTATTTTGCACACCAATGCAAAGATGTTCGCTTTGTGAAATGTTCCTATATTTCCAGCGTTAAGAATGCTGAAGGCCTATTTTGGAAACATTATCTGGTGAAAGATTTTCTAAAATCCCTCTGGAGGCAACAATCAATCTTGAAACAAGAGGGCCGTCAGGAGAAATGAGCACCTTGAAATTTTGCCAGATTTAAATTGGCAGTAAAAGTAAAGATCTTATCTTCGAACATGACTTCAGGAGATGGGGGAGGGGCAAGAGGAGCCGACGACAGGTCCTCCTCTAATAAAGCATGAAATGATGAATTATCTTCTATTATTAATTGCTTGCACTGTATATCCTGGTTGTCAGATCTCACCCCGAGAAAGGGTGATAACTCAGAGAGCAACTTCTTTGCACACAGAGGAGCTATTTTGTGGTCTGTAAACCCTAGAATATGATTTTTAGACTTTTTTGGGTCCACAAATCCCATAATTCTCCACTCAGGAAGTTCTGCCCAAGAGACAGACATCTGATACATACCTAAATGCACTCATAGAGAAAGGCCTAAATATATAAGAACATAAGAAGAGCCATGCTGGATCAGGCCAAAGGCAGGTAAAATTGTGCTCACGACCTGTGGTTCGATCCCAGATAGCAGGCTCATGGTTCACTCAGCCTTCCATCCTTCTGAGGTCAGTAAAATGAGTACCTAGCTTGCTTGGGGGCGGGGGTGGAATGTGTAGCCTGCATACTGTTATTGAAAAAATTGAAAATTGCCCAGAGACTGGTGGTATGGGGTGGTATAATAAGCAGAACACTTTGCTTTGCTTTCCACTTATTAGTGTGGATGGAAATTGGTTTCCACTCTCCAAATCAGACCCCTTTTTCATTTCACATGGAATTTCTTGAGTGGCAGCTGATCCCTCCTATGGCCTTATGGATGATGTACTGCAACCCCTGCGGGTGCAGAGGAGGGTGACCAGGATGGTTGAGGGTCTGGAGGAAATGTCTTATGACGAGCGGCTTGGGGAACTGGGAATGTTTAGCCTCTCTAAAAGAAGGCTGAGGGGGGATATGATAGCTATGTTTAAATATTTGAAAGGATGTCATATGGAAGAGGGAACAGGTTTGTTTTCCGTGGCTTCAGAGACGAGGACTCGGGACAATGGTTTCAAACTACAGGAAAAGAGATTCCATTTGAACATCAGGAAGAACTTCATGACTGTTAGAGCTGTTCGGCAGTGGAATAGGCTGCCACAAAAGGGTGGTGGAGTCTCCTTCTGTGGAGGTTTTTAAGCAGAGGCTGGATGGCCATCTGTCGGAAATATTGTGATGGGGTTCCTGCATGCCAGGGGGTTGGACCAGATGGTCCTTGAGGACTTTTCCAACTCTATGATTCTATTCTATTCTATTCTATTCTATTCTATTCTATTCTATTCTATTCTTAAATAATAGCGTATTTGGAGTAACAGTAAATCCAGCCTTAACCCTGCCTCTTCCAAAAGCCAGTGTGGTAGAATTTAGAAGCCCAGGATGACACAGAGTAGGCCGGATAAAGAATCTGAGCCATCTGTGACCTTTGTCCTCTGGCAGGTGCCACCCTCGAAGCTCCACTTCAGGGCGGTAAGGAGCTGTCAGTAGCCTTGGCCATTGAGATAGGGTGGCCGACGGCCAACCAGACCTGACAGGATGGGGTCTGACAGCTGGCCCTCAGCCATTACCCAATGTTCTCCCTCCTTCCAACACCACCCTGGGACACAGACATCCTGCCATTCCATTCATGCCCTTTCCTTCTCCATGACTGCCTTCCCCTCCCACCGGCATCAGCCCCGGGCCTCCAAACACCCTCACCAGCTGCTAAACAAAACTGACAAAGGGCAGTGAGCTTGGCCAGTAAAAAAAAGATTGCAATTCTGTTTTCGGATTCTGCCAAAGTGCCTTGAAGCCAAAACCCCACCAGGTTCAGCTGTCACCCCCTTCCCTAGGGTCTTCCTCCATTCCTCAGATGCCATGGGGGCACTACCATTGCCTGGGCAGCCATTTCTTCCATGGAATAATAAAAACAACAACAAATTGACCGGTGCTTGTCAGGCCAATGCAAGACACAGAGTGTAACACCTCCTAACTCTGGATAAGCAGTAAATATTGTGAAAGTTCTTTGAAGACTTGAAGTCCAAATAAATATTTTTTTCTATCTCTGTTAAGGAATTCAAAACAGCCACCCCATTTCTTGTTTCATGAGGATTGGGAACTATTCTGTAGGAGGAAAAAAATATCTCTGTGTGAGCCTGCTTCCTCTCTCCCTCAGCCTCCCAAGTGCCATAAAGCTCACTTGATTTCTCCTCATTGCTTCCTTTGTTTAGTGTCACATTTATAGCAGCTTCACTGTGCCCTTTTCCTTAAAGGAACCTTGGAATCACGGTTCAGGGATGTTGCTGAGAAGTGTCCCCACATCCTTGAAGCATGGTTCCTCTTTCTTGGATGTAGATGTCCATGCCAGGGCAGGTGGTGCCCATTGTGGTTGACAAGGTGGAAGTGGCAACCGCCAATGGGGGGGAGACATAAGGCAAGACTGCATGAAGGCGCACAGAGGAGAGTCAGCCAACCAGCCAAGCATTCACACACACATGCAGAGGGAGGCAAGGAGGCAAGCAGGCATGACATAACTGAGAGTTAGACTTTAACCTAATACTCAAGCTCTCATTGTGTCTACCTATACTACAAACCAGCTGGCTTGATAGCTCAGTGGCTTAAGTATCTGGCTGAAAACCCAGAGATGGGGTGTTCGATTCCCCACTTTGCCTGCTGCAAGTACAGCCAGCCTCTGTTTTTCATCAAAAACAAGACAGAAAGAAATAAAACCACGAGATTTTCACAAGCTGAAGGACAAACAAACCTCCAGTGTTTGGTGGGAACTTCATGGCAGGAGTGACAAAGGGAAAGAAACAAAGCTAAAGATTTGATTTTAGAGAGAGCTTTTGGTTTCCCTACTCATCTGCTGTGCTTCTAGGACAATGCTTCCTGGAGGCCATGACCCCCCCCAAGGGGGTTGCAAAGTGGTGTGTGTGTGTGTGTGTGTGTGTGTGTGTGTGTGTGTGTGTGTGTGTGTGTGTGTGTGTGTGTGTGTGTGTGTGTGTGTGTGTGTGTGTGTGTGTGTGTGATGGCTCACCTTTTTTGTGTTGCAGCCCTTGTTAGTTAAATCTTTCCTTGGCTTTCCAAGGAGTGAGGTATTCACGTTAGCCAGTATGTGTATGCATGAGAAACAGACAGCCTTTATAGGGGAGAGAGATGTCTCTACTTCCTATCAAGAGATAGCTTTACCCCACTGTTCTATGAACCAGCAATGTATGAAATGGAGGTTGTGCCAACTCCAGGAAGCACTAGTTAAGAATGGAGAAAGGAAAGAGACAAGGCATCTGTAGTGAGAAGGGAATATATCCTTTGCTGGTCTATCTATCTATCTATCTATCTATCTATCTATCTATCTATCTATCTATCTATCTATCTATCTATCTATCTATCTATCTATCTATCTATCTATCTATCTATCTATCAGAATCTTACTGCATTGCACTTGCAGAAAGGAGCAGTTATCTATCTATCTATCTATCTATCTATCTATCTATCTATCTATCTATCTATCTATCTATCTATCTATCTATCTATCTATCAAGATGCTCCTTTCTGCAAGTGCAAATCCGCAGTAAGATTCTGACAATTAGATGATAGATAGATAGATAGATAGATAGATAGATAGATAGATAGATAGATAGATAGATAGATAGATAGATAGATAGATAGATAGATAGATAGATAGAATCTTACTGCAGATTTGCACTTGCAGAAAGGAGCAGTTACAGTTGCAGGGGCAAATTGCCACTCACGTCATGTGCTACCTGCACTCCTTGGCATGCTCTTCCCAGAAGCACAACCAGCACCTCATCAATTAGTGGTCATTTGCCATCAAGCTATCTGTGATTCCCCAAGCGTGGCTCTGCAATTATCTTGTAGTGTGATTGCTGCTTGTTAACAAGGAATCCCTAGGTGATGAAGGGACCCTTCTGTGATGAGAACAGAGATCAGGAATGCTGAGTAGAAAAAAATCCAATTGGGAGGATACTGAGAAGTTTGAATCTTGGGAAAGATTCCGTACCCACAACCCCAAAGGGAAGCATACTGTGGCCCACACTACATTTTTCAAAGTAGTCTAGGGAGGTAGAATGTTCCTGCATAAGATTCTTCAAGTAGAAGGGAAGAGCCACAAGAAAGAAAAGTGTGTCGCCCTTGTCTTGATCAAAGCTCCCACCATTCACTCCAGCCTCCTGGTCCAGATTTATTTATCCCCTTAGCAGCTGTGTGAGCCACTAAGAGAAAAGCACAAAGTCACGTCTTTCTTCCCCTAGTTTTTTTTTTAAAGGGAGTATTTTATGTGAGATTTCTTTGCAATGTGTGTAAAATGTAATGATCCTTCCAGAACATGATGAATGCTAAAATTCCATCATCGTTTTATGATGTGGGTCTTGGCACACGTTAAAAAATATATCCCTCCAGTTCATCTATCTCCGGCTCCAGCATATTCCAGGAGGTATTTAGAGGAAAATAATGGCTCAATCAAAGTATTTATAAATTTCAGTCTTTTTTTATATGAAATGCCCATTAACTTAGGTTTTGTGACATTTTATGCACAGTGTTCTTCCTTGTTATTCCCAGCTGCCGCTGCTTTCATTCATCGTCACAGTAAAAGCCCTGGAATATATCTTATGTGGATACATTCATCCTCCACGATTAAAACGTTCTCTTTATATAGCACCCCATAGTGCTTAAAGCACTCTCTGGGCAGTTTATAATTTAATTGTGTGGGCTGCACATTGCCCCACTCCCAACAGTGAACTGGGTGTTCATTTACAGACCTCAGAAGGATAGAAAGCAGAGTCAACCTTGACCTGGCTGCCTAAACTTATTGGGATCAAACTCAGATCCTAAGCAGAGTCTTGAAAGCAGTACTGCAATTTACTCACTGTGATGGTTTTATCTACCCAGGGATGAGGAATATGAAGGTCTGAGGTCCCGATCCAGCTCCCAGCATTCTCCTGAAGGCTGCACCCCCTTTCCAAGAGAGCAACACTGAGCATTCTTTTCACCTTCTCGATCCCAGCCGCACCAAAAAATTCAGAAGAGATGAAAGTGCTTAAAACTAAAATTTTCCTGTATTTGTTTTAGCTTCATCTCTTGCCTATCAATTGGGGTGTGGTCCCCATAACAACATATTTGAAATTGAATCCAGCTGTAATAGTCTGAGAGATTTCATATACTTGATCACTCTACAGCAGGGTATGGTGAGAACTGACCTCTCAGTTAGATGCCAAGGCTAGTAGAGAGAGGCTTCACGCCCTTCTTTTTAAAGCCCCATTGCCAATGAGGGCTGGGCATAATGATGGCATGGCAACTTAATCTCTGTGTTAGAGTTGCATTGCAAAGGCCACAGGAGCTGGCCAGGGTGCTGAAACCTGGTCTCCCAAATACAGTACGTTGAACACCTTGGAGAACTCCTTTAGATGCCCCAGGAACACCTGGTGGCAGATTCATCATGTCTATGATAGAGACTCCACAGTCCATCCTACGTTCCAGCCATCTTTGTCCACCAGGTGGATTCTTTCTTGTGCTTTCAGCTGGCATGTCCTGGAGCTGGCAGGTTCAGGATCTATTTGGTGCCTACAAGGGCTGACTTGAATGCCTCATCGCTCCCTCCCACCTTCAGGAGGCGAGAGAGATGACCAAAGCTGATATTTGCATTGGCTGATCTAGTCTTAAGTGAAAAGTTGGGTAGATCACATCTGGACTACGGCTCCCAGAATCCACCAGCCAGCATACACAAAGGCTATGGGATTCCGGGTGTAATAAGGTCCAGAACATCAAGTTTTTCAGAGCTCTGTTGACATTTTGGATGCTGGGGATGGCCAAGGACTTGGGTTTGGCCCTTCAGAAGTGGTGTACCAGCAGGTGCACACCTCAACAGCACCTGAGTAGCCAGGTTTTCATAGTAGAGTCCAAAAAGTATAGGCAACTGTGTTGAGACATGTAACCCAATCTGTTCTAGCAATGTTCATCCCATGATGGGTGTGTGGTTGTGAAAACTCATGTGTGTTTTGAAAATGTTGGGTGCATTTCTTCCAGATGGTGGTGAGAAGCACTGGATGACATTTTTTAAAAAAATACTTTTAAAGTTTATCCTTCATGGACATCAGTAGAGGTAGTGTGGTATAGTGGGTAGGGTGGCAAACTTGAACTCAGGAAGTCTGGGTTCAAATGCCAACTTGGGCATTCCAAATCACTGGGTGTAGGGTGGTAATGGTAAAACCGCTCCATAAACATCTCACATACCTAGGAAACCCTATTTTGGTCCCCACAAATCAGATATGACTTGATCCCATATAAGCAACCCCAACCTCATTCTCAAATCCTTTCCCCACGATTACACATACTTTGGACATGAACACATCACACACCCTTTCATTGTTTTATTTGATTTTATTGGAAAAAGAAAGTATTTTTAGTACTTTATTTTTTTCCCTTATGGATTTGGCAAAAAATAATAAATAAATTAAAAAAATAACCCAGAGACTCAGGAATTCAGTCGCAAAGTCACCCTTCCAGGAGATAGGATTCGAGCCCCTTTGGCCCATGGCCTGTTCAAATCATACCTCTTTCTGGATGGGTACGACCCCCCCCCTGCAATGGGCGTGGCCCTCAACGGGCCGCATGAGATGGAAGACAAGGTGGTTTGTTTTGCTTGCAATAAAGTTTTTTTCTTTTTTACAATATTTTTGCCATTTCTTTAAAACATTGAGGTACAGCATCCACCAACATGCCCCCTCCCCGACCAAGCTGACCTCTTGCCCCACCCTCTAACCTCTGCGACGGTAGCTGAGCGTGGACGTGCTGATGGAGTGGGTGCCTCTGAAACTCCCCGTCACCTTCGCTGATCCTTCTGCTCCATTCTGTGTACTGCTCATCTCCCCTTCCACACTGGTGAGCCTGAAGAACAAGATGCTGGCATCCCTGTACCTTTCAGAGCAGTGTCAGAAGTGGGAATCTAACCACTGCAGCTTGGCATGCAAGCTGGGTCTCTTGCCATTTCTTCTTCCCCAAAGCTGTTAAAGGTGCAGGGTATTCATCCTGTTGTTCACTCAACTATTAAAGCTACAGGAGCCCTCTTTTCTTTTTCACCCAGCTGTTAAAGGTACAGGAGCCCCCTATTCTTCCTCACTCAACTATTAAAAGTACAGGGGCCCTGCCATCTCCTCTCCTCTCCCTCCCTCCACCCACTCTCTCTTTCTTTTTCATTGTCTGTACTAGTCAACATCATGATGCACTTGCTTGGGTCACAGGAAGAATTTGTCCACTGCTTCCTGCCTTCTGTCTGCAGAACCATCCAGTTCAACCTGGGATGCCCAGAAGAGAGTCACATGTGCTGGTACTGACATTGGAAGTCCTTCTCTCCATAACAACCAACCCTTCATGCCTTTGCCTAATAAAGCCTTCTTTGTGAGTTGGCCTCCTTTGACACGTCTTGTTTCACAGCTGCTGTGCTTATGGGTTCCTCTTCTGCACCTAAATCCCCACTTGGACATGACCTACCATTGTGTTTCTCCCCGGATGTCAGCCTCTCCTCCTCCTGTCTCTTTCATCCTGGTCCTTCTCTTTTCATACATTGATCCGCAGCCAGAGTTGTGGGGGGACTACCTTTTTGGACAACCTCTGTGTGGCCTGTGGGTCCTGGGGCTGCTGAGAGTTGTCATCTAAAACAGCCATTCTCTCTCTCCCCTGCAAATCCCTGTATCTTAATTCTCACTTCCCTTCCAACCATTTGTGCCTTTGCCTTGTTTTGCATGATCTGGAGGGGCTGGGTTTACACCTCTGGATTTACGAATCTCCACCTTTTTTGGCAGGGGGAGAAGTTCCACTTACTAATAAAATAGCACAAGCAGTAGCATGGAGGTATCACCTAATATTAACCATTATCTAGAGGTAATGGCTGACCACAGACCCCTGGTGGATAAACCTTTTCTTCTCTCCATTGAAAGGCACAGAAACACTGGATCTTCAAAAAGTAGCCACCCTTTTTCTATTAAACATCTCTTGCCCTTCCTCCTTCCTAGACAATTTTTCTTTCTCTCTGTCCACATACAAGGGTAACCTCTCTTTTGCATCTTCATTAAATTTGTCCATAATTTTGCACGAACAGCTCCTGTGGTTTTAACAGCAGCTCAATGTGCAAATTCGGATGGACAGTCATATAATGAACACCATCCCCTATGGAGTTCCGTGGTTTTTAGTTCTCCTCTTTTGAAACAAGGGCAGTCCAAGCACTTGGGACTTCCTTTCTGATGTGCTGGTAAGGGTGGATGAACCACCATTTCTCTGACTGTCTATTTTATGCTATTAGAGAGGGCTGTGATGGTTACCAGGCACTTGGATAAGACCACTCCAGTTGAGACCAAAATAAAACACTTTAAAGTTCACTACTGTGGGGTGCCACCTGTTCTTTCTGTCAAGGCTCCTGTTCATTAAAGAGAAGGGTGAATGATGCGAAGCCCTCCTGATGTTGTCTGAATGCAACACCTATTCCCCCCCCCCGGCCTTGCTTAGATAAATAGGAAGGATGACAGGCGCTGCAGTCTAAGAACATCTGGATGGTGACATGTTGCCCTAGCTTGATCTAACAGATATGCAGCTGACAGAGAAAGTTAGGAGGCTTTCCTTGCAGTGGAAAGAAAGCTTCACCTGTTGAGCTGCTGCTTGTTAAACCAACAGGGCCCTTGCAAAAAAAATGAAGGTGGCAAGCCCACCCCTAGAGCAGTGATGGCAAACCTTTTAGAGACCGAGTGTCCAAACTGCAATTCAAAACCCATTAATTTTTCACAAAGAGCCAATACAGCAATTTAACTTGAATACAGGTGGCTGTGAAGGGGCCATGTCCGGTGCCCACAGAAAGGGCTCCGAGGGCCACCTTTGGCACTCGTGCCATAGGTTGGCCAACACTGCCCTAGAGGGAGTTGACTTTTTTTGGCAATGGCCCAGCATTGTGGTTTTTAAAAAGGAGATTTGCGTGTTTCTTTTGCTGATAACAGTATGTTGGCTCCAAATAAAATAAAATAAAATAAAACTGAGTCTTTTCCATGATGCCAATCTAAAAAACAACAAAAACATGTTTTTCAAAAGCTACCTTTGAAATGAACTTGGGGTTCCCCCTCTGGTCACCCACTCCATCAGGAATCGTTCACGCTCTCCTCGTCGGGGGAAACAAACCCATCCCCACCCTCTGGTTCCACAATACGGACGTGGTGCATATTAATTAGTGGCTCGTACAAGGATTCGCCACGTGCAGACAAAGTGTAAAGTCTAAGTAAAGCTCGGAGGTTACCCCTGGTGGGCCACCTGTTCCTACAGTTGCTAGATCAGTTGGCTCCCAGTTTGCATCCATCCCTGAATATCTTAAAGAGATGGAGAGGCAACCTTTTCAAATCAATACTCATTCAACGGCTTCTGCCTTGTTCACCCCCAGCATTCCTGACCATTGCTCAACTCACAGCAGCTTTCTGTATGCTTTTCCAAAGAGTTTACACTCCATCTCCACGCGCTTAATGAATTGTCTACACCCAATTTGTCAAGATTCGACCCTCTGCAGCACACACATACACTTTACAATTATTTTACATCTGGCTTACATGTGCTCCATGAATAATTTACACCCCCCCCCATTTTGCACATATTTTACATGGTGTGAATTTTGGAAAATACTTGCACTCTGGCGACACATGCTTTATACAGATCTCTCTCTCTCCCCCACCTGATTTACATGGAGTTCACACCTTGCACTGTCTGTGCTTCGTAATGACTTTTGCATATGCTTTATAATGGGTTTGCAGTTTGTTGGCATGCACCTTACACAGCGTTTACAAGTGCTTTACACCAAGTTATGCCTTGTTTACACAGAGTTTATACATGGTTTGCGACTGTTTTTAAAAGTCCTTTGTTTACATGGGCTTTTAGGACATTTACATGTTCTCTGCACACTCCACACCTTTGGCACGTGTTCTAATATTTCGGACACCACTTGAGCATGCCTTATCATTGTATTCATAAACATGAGACAACTAAAATGTTATCCATTTTGGGATACCAGCCAAGGGACAGTTGCTCCAGTCAAACGAGGCATAAATACAGGGAATTATAAAAAGCTTATTTTCATATGATACCATGAGCAAATACTGGCTCATGAGTGTGTATATTTCAATTAGGACTAACATGTATTACATGTGGATTTTCATGTGGTTTACACATGGGGTACGCATGGGTTGACACATGGTTTATACATACGTTTCAGTATATTTTGTACCTGGAGCTCACATGCTTAGCACGTGATGTACATACAAGAGTTCCTTCCCAAAGAGACTGGGTGCAGTCAGCATGTCATTTACATGAACATTATTCAGGAAGTTACATGTCATACATAGTTAACACATGCTTTACTCATGGTTTAACACCTGCTTTACTCACTGATTTCTCATGCTTTACATGAATTGCTTTACGATGCACTCGCAAACTGAACATGGTTTCCTTAGGACTGGCACATTGGCTACTCATGCTCTACACATGACTTACTAATGGCTGGGAAACAAGTCTATTCACTGACTCAGATGTGGCTTATGCACAAAACAGGTACATGCATGTTCATCGCTTGATCTTTAACTGCTTGTTGCGTGATGACTCTGGACTGGGCGTCTACATGCGGCCTTACTCCAAGCTGATACGCCCTTCACACAGACAGCTTTATGCTTTTGCCGGCTGGCATGGAGATTTTACAGTACACCACTCTTTGACCCAGTATGGCCACACACAGCAAGCACGCGTAAAGCAGGATCATAAACTCAAGTAAACATGGTCAACTTTACATCTACTTGCTGAGATAATAGTAACACTGTTACACTAACACCAGAGTCATTTCTGAACACTGGCAGATTTAACAGCTGGAAAAGCCAGAGATCACGCCAGTTCCATCTCTGACCTCTGCCTTCCATTTGACAAGAATCTCCAGAACCAAAGGAAATGGAGATTTAAAAAAAAAAATACAGGAGACCATGTGTGGAGTTGATGTTACCACTTCCACATTAATAAAGACATTTGGAAATTAATGTGGGGTGGGGGGGGTGGGGTATTTGGAAGTTGATTTTGTATGGTTCAAGTTTATTTCTTTTCTTCTTATTATTATTATTGCACCAGTTTTGCAAACAAAAGAGAAATATATATATATATATATATATATATATATATATATATATATATATATATATATATATATATGTTTGCTTGTGTATGTATGCATGTATATATGTAGTCAACTGTACAGTAGAGATGGGCACGAAACAAAAAAATGGCGTTTCGGTTTTTCATTTGTCATAGAGAGGTCTGTTTCGGTTCGTTTCCGTTTGTCGGGAAATTTTTGAAAAAAATTGTTACCGTTTTTTGTTTTTTTGTTTGTTGTTTCTACCCGCTTTTTGTGCGATTTTTAAAGCATTTCCGTGCGCAGGCATCCCCCAATGCCCCAGACCAGAGGGAAAACACTAAAAAAAATGGATGCTGGCAGAGACACAGTATAGACTAGGTATGCAGGGAGGCTGCAAAGGCAGCGGCGGGCGTTGCCCAGGGTGCAAGGCAGCCACAGAGTGACTGCACTGCGGGGCAAGGGAGGGTACTCACCGAGAGGTACGCAGCACGCACGCACACAGGGAGGCTGCAGGACTGAAGCTAGAGGCGCAGCAGAGACAGCAATCCCACCCTAACTCCCACCAGAGACTGCAAGGAGGATGGGGGCTGCCAGACATTTTTATGCCCTCTGTGTCTGCCAGACCTGCCCACCCAGTCTGCAACCTGGGCATGCTATTGGTTGAACATGATTCCATCACATGGCTTGCCTCCATTTTGTGGCTGGTGCGACATCCATTTTAAAGGGAAAAGAAAAATACATCGCGATAGGAGAAGACAAAAACAAACGTTTTAAGGACCCCAACCCCCCTGGTAGGTATTATCAGACAATATAAATAATTATCACTGCATTTTTACGGATGTCCAGGGCGTTTTTTAACATTTAAAACAGCTCATGTCATTGAGCCGTCGCCATTAACGGAAACGAAACGTAACGACCACAATGTTCGTGGTTTCTGTTCGTTTCGTTGCATTTTCATCACAATTTTCATTTGTCGTTTCGTTACGTAATGGAAATGACAAACGGTAACGGAAACGAAAAAATGTTCATTCCCTGCCCATCTCTACTGTACAGCCAGCCTTTTACTGAAGGGTTCAAAGCATGTAGCGACACATTAAAAACTTAATATAAAATCCCGTTATAAATTGAAATTCGGATCCAATTAAACAGTTGTGAACATTGCATATATTTAAAGTGCCTGATTCTCTCCTATGTTGAACCCCATCACGGATACATATATCATTGTATGTATATATAATATATTATTGTATATATACACAGTGCTGTATATACACAATATATACAATATTGTATATATACACAATAATGTGCTGAAAGAGGCTTGGGTGAGTCTCTAAGGGTGGGTTCACACTTCCACAAACAGTACTTGGTTTTCCTCAGCTGCAGCTCGCTTGGTGTTTGTAAACGGACTCTGCAAAAAGACATAGCCTTTGGATGTGGCACTGTCTCTTTATGATGTTGAGAATCTTCGATAATGCTATGCAGGCAAGTCCTGGCTTGAGACTGTGGCTGTACAAGGGCAACATTTCAGACTTTTCTATAGGGCTCAAAGCTCCCAAGCAAAGGGAATTCTGTAGCTATTGGGCCAGAGGGTAAATAGCATCTGAGATTTCTACCTCCTGTGCTTTTATTGGTCTGAACAGGTCTTGTAACCCTGCTGTTATGGCTGTGAAGGGTCTGACGGGGGACTTTGATGGCTGAAATTTGCCCAATGTATCCAGCCAACATTCCCTGGCAGGCCACCTTCCTGGCATGTTGGGCTGCCATGCCCATAATCCAAAGCAACCCACCACAGCCAATGAGGTTGCTTTCTGGGGATGATGGGAACTAGAGCTCAATATGTCTGAATGAGGGCAAAGGGAGGGAACAGATTCTATGAAACTGTCACACTTCTGTAGGGCCGCTAAGCGGTTTTGTACACACACACACACACACACACACACACACACACACACACACACACACACACACACACACACACACACACACACACAGCGTTCTCCCTCTGCCCAACACATCACCAAATCCCACTCATCTGCAAAAGAAGATATATGTTTGTGGATTCCCTCCCCCTCCCCCTCCCCCTCCCAGTATTTCTAGAGGATTATCAGCAAAAGCATCAATAAAGGCATACGGAACTAAAGGTTGATGGAGAGAGGTGGAAAGATCTCAAGAAGCAGAGAGAAGGAAGGAAGGAAGGAAGGAAGGAAGGAAGGAAGGAAGGAAGGAAGGAAGGAAGGAAGGAAGAACTTGCTTGCACTGCCAAGCCAGCTGCATTTCCATAGGGCTAAACATTGCTTATAACTAGGGCATCCTGTCCTTTTCTCAAGGAAAATGCTGGGGTAATTAATCTGACATTTTTAGCACTGATGTCATTCCGATCCTCTCAATGTTAGCAGAGATGTCTGCCAAATCAAAAGTCAATCTGGTGTACACTGTGGAGTCTTGGGCAGTTGTGGGGGGCATTATGACCCACTTATCTACAAAGCTCATCTGGGGACCTTTGGACAGTCCCGCTTCTTTGGCCTCTGCTACTTTGGGGACTTCTCGTAAGGATAAGACTGGGTTCTGGGTTCCCTGTATCTCATGGCACTAGACACTTGTCCCCCTATCTTCAGCACTGCTTAGGTCTTCGTCTTGAGGACTTTGTTTCATCCTGGACACTATTCTTTAAGAAGGGTGCTTACAAACTGCAGCAAGTTCAGAAGAGGGCAACAAAGATGATCAAGGGATGGAAACCAAGCCCTTTGAGGAAAGACTAAAATAACTGGAGATGTTTACCCCCGAGAAAAGAAGACTGAGGGGGTCATTGATCGCACTCCAAATGCTCGAAAGGCTGTCATGGAGAGGAGGGTCAGGATTTGTTCTCCATTGTCCAAGAATGCAGGACAGACAACAAGGGCTCCAGCTTCAGGAAGCTGGATGTAGGCTGAATAACAGGGAAAAACTTCTTAACTGTTAGAGTAGCATGGCAATGAAACCAATGACCTGGGAGGTGCTCAGTGCTCCCATGTTGGAGGCGTTCAAGAGAAAACTGGACAACCATCTGTCAGATCTGCTTTGATAAGGATTCCTACCTTGATCAGGAGGTTTGACTCAATGGCCTTATAGGTCCCTTCCAACTCTATGATTCATAGATTCATAGAATCATAGAGTTGGAAGAGACCTCAAGGGCCATCTAGTCCAACCCTCTGCCATGCAGGAACCCCATCATAATATTTCCGACAGATGGCCATCCAGCCTCTGCTGAAAAACCTCCAAAGAAGGAGACTCAACCACCCTTTGTGGCAGCATATTCCACTGCCAAACAGCTCTAACTGTCATGAAGTTCTTCCTGATGTTCAAATGGAATCTGTTTTCCTGTAGTCTGAAACCATTGCCCCAAGTCCTAGTCTCTGAAGCCATGGAAAACAAACCTGTTCCCTCTTCTATATGACATCCTTTAAAATATTTTAACATGTCAGATCTGGTACAAACTCCATGAATTCAAAGTGACTTAAATATGCATAAAGATTAGTTTATTTCCTTGGTTCCAAAGAGGCTACTTTAATTATGACTCCTTCTTCAATGAACCTTCAGCCTGCTCCTCCCTGGCACTGTAAGATCATTCCCCAAATGTGCTGACACTATCTTAACCACACCGTTCTCTGGCTTGGTACTCTCCTTCCACAATTATGCTCTCCAGGTCAAGCTAGACCTTAAGAGAAATGCAGTATTCCCCTCATTCAATCTGCAGTCCCTTCCACCATTGGATTTACTCAGGACTTAAGAACTGAGACCACCCTGCCTTTTTCTCTGCCTTCTGTCCTTTGCCCCTATAGATTTATTTACCTATAAAGCAATCAAGGAAGGCCTATCCGATTGGCTTCTCCTTCTGCCCTTCTGTGGCAACTTCTCATGCTGATACCCCAGCCAGGACAGGTCTGTCCATCGGAGAAACTGTCCAAGTGACTTGTATTGTTCAGAGCTGGAAATATAGGATGGAAGAGGTTTCTGCTTCAGGGGGCTTCGGCACTGTAGAAGTTGGGGGATCTGGGGGATACTGTGGACCAGAAGACCACCTTGGATGTCTTTAATTCTTCCTGTGGGTTCCCTCCTGCATCTACAGCTAGGGAATATGGTTTGTGAAGGTGATGGGGTTGGAACACAGTGGCCCTTTGTACACGACCCCTAAATTCTGCCGCAAATGGCTCCCAGCTCCGGAGCTTTAAATTGTTTCCCCACCAGCTCCGGAGTTTACAGATAATTAAGTGCGACCATGCCCACCAAAGCGCGTCCCAGCGCACTTTTCAGGTACCTGCTCTCTGGAGGTGAAAATTCCTGATGCGGATATAACGTAGTGACTGCCTGGCTCTCCTTGCTTCTGTTTGTTCTTTTTTTGCCCCCCGCCCCTTTAAGAGATCTGAATGCAGTGCCGGGACGGCAGAACGGAGGTGAGCGGCATTCTTTTCTTCCTTTTTTTCCTCCCTCCCCTCACGCAGCCAGCAGCCAGGAGTGCGGAGGGGGTGGGAACGCAGGAACAGCGACAAACCCCTAAGATCTCTGGTCCGAATTTAAGTGGCCAGCGGATCTTAGGGGTCGTGTGAAAAGGCCCAGTGTCACAGTTGTCTGGAAGAGGAAGTAACACCCCTCCCAGTAGGGAGAGCTTTAGGCTTGGCTACAATCCTGTCCCCTTTCTTGCAATGCGGTTAACTTTGAGGAGGTGAGCTAAGAACTGCATATTTCAACTTCCTAGAGAGCCTCCAATGAAGCGCCGCTCTGAGGAATGCAAAAAGTGTTGCCTTTGACAATACCGTTGACAATACCCCTTGGTCATATCCACTACCATAAAAGTTTTGACTCTATGGTCTGTGGGGCAGGGACCTTTTTAGGTTTATGGCAGGCGTTGCTCCCTAAACGGATGACTTTGGCCAATATTTTATTGCTTGTCCCAACTAGAATGCATCCACCTAGGCAGCATACTTTTTGAAATTTAAATGTTGATTTGCCGTTGAGGAATTGTTTTACTGGATCTGCTCAGCCTTAGGATGAGCTACAGGACACACTATGAGCAAACAGTTATATACCAAATGTGGTATATTGCTTCTCATACCCCATTGTTCTTGGGCCAGGGTGCTGTTCATCCACACCATCATGGGCACTGGTGCAAAAATTAAACCACTGGGACAGGATTTCTTATACACACCTGTTGTAAAATCAGGTCATGGTCAGGCATGGAACTGATCACTTGAAGGACAGCCTACCAGGGCAGGAAAAAATACATATACAGTGGGCCCTTGTATAACAAATGTTTTTTATAACATAAAATCTGTACAACATAAAAATTCCGGAGATAGGGGAAATTTGCTTAGCAGAATCGCCGATGGGACGAATCCGTACAGCATACAAATGGTCGTGATTAGGGATTATTCTGTTTTCAATGCATTTTGCTGGGAAATTTGTATAAAGGAAAATTTGCTTAACAGAATTTCATTTGGAATGAATTAATTCCTTTATACAAAGTACCACTGGTACAGTGGACCCTCGTATAACAAGCGGGTTGTTTAACAGAAAATCTGCTTAAAGGAAAAAAATTTTCGAAGATAGGGGGGAAATCGCTTAATCAAATTGCCAAATCTGTTCAAAAGAAAAAAAACAGTCGCAATTAGGGATTAATCTGGTTTCAATGCGTTCCTATGGGAAATTTGCACAAAGGAAAATTTCATTAGGAACAAATTAGTTCCTTTATACAAGGTGCCACTGTATATCATTGCCTGATTGCCTAGGTATGTGGTGCTTTTTGTTAATGGGATTTGAGCCTGAGATATTATCTCATTGCAGGGGAAATGCATGTACACAGTCATGCCTGCAACCTGTTGCAAAACCCAAAAACAATTATCTCCAGGTGCAAACCAATCCTTGCGTCTAAGTGCTCTGATTTTACAGGTTCACAGGCCGGGCAGCAAATCCCCCATCTCTGATTCCTGGGCCCTTAATGAGGTCCCTAAGGCTTAGCGGCGGTCATCATTTCAAAGATAAAGGTGGTCTACAAAGGTCACAGAAACTCACCCTTCCTGGGCTAAGGCACTAAAGCAGATACGATGCTAGCAATGTGGCAGATGGGATCCTGTTTGTTTATGTATCGCTGCCTCCCTTCCAAGCAGCCTTGGTTGACGGGCATTTAGGGGTCCAGAGAGCAGCCCGGTGGTGGCACACAAGTCTGCAGGCAGACTGTCCAAGCCCACCAACATGGGTTCCACACACAACCCCTGGGTTGGTGAGGGAAGTGAGCGGAGAGCCATCAGGGAAGGAAGGCGGGCAGGCAGGCAGGAGCTGCCAGTGGAGGTGGTGCCTGGTGTGGTCCACCCATGACCAGAAGGGGGGGCACAACCTCAGCTGTGGGGGTGTCAGGTGGGCAGGAGAGCTCTTTCTGCCCCCACCATTGCCCCCATCACCCTAGAGGAGGAGGAGGAGGAGGAGAGGGGCTTCCGAGCCGCCCGTGCCACCACCCGGCAATGTGGAAGCAGAGCCATGCCCCTCTCCAATCCAGCAGATCAGTCATAAGCTCTGGTTCCCCCAGGGCCTCTCCCATCCATCTGCCTGTCGCTACCACTCTTGCCTTTGTTGGTGACCCCACCCCCCATGGGATCAGCCCCAGGAAGGCAGCTTGGGTTTCCCCTCCCCAACTAATTCCCAGCCAAATCCTTTGGGGGGTTTCATGCTCCCCCTCCCTCTCCCATTGCCCTCCTCCCAATGCACCCAAACTTTGTGGGTGTGGGTCTCCAAGCTCCCCCCACCCAACTCCACACACACACACCATTTGCCAGAGTTGAGAGGTCACCTGAGATGTCCTCTCCTGGCCTGGAAGATCCCATGAACCACAAAACTGCCAGACGAGGAGGAGGAAGAGGGTGTGGGTGAGTCATCTGCTATTGGACTCCCTCCTCCCCCCGCCCCCCCCAAGCTGGAAGGGGCAAGAGGGAATGGGCAGGCAGGCCAGGGCTACAACGAGGCACACATGACTATATGGTCACCTTTGTACCACCACCCTCAGCACTGTGCCAGGGAAAAATGCCCTGTTCCACACACTCCCCATCACTCTGTGTCTCTGACATTTCTCAATGCTTGGAAGAAAATCTCTTTACCATGGAGTTCAAAAGATGTGGCCCATCAGTTACTCAGACCAGAGCATGACAAATTTCCTTCTTTGGAGGGGGAAACAATTCTCATCATCAACAAAGTTAGCCCTAGTCCCAAAAATGATTCATTAGTTCCAGATGTAATTCCAAGCCACTAAGTAGTTATGGAAATGGTTACAAATTTGAAAGTAACTTTACTTTGGGTTACTAACAGTAACTAAATAATTACACTTGTTCTATTGTCAACATTCATAATGATGGGACAAACCTACTAGCATCCTTCCATGCTTGCAGATGCCTTGCTGCAGATCCGAACTTGCAACCATTATGAATAAGGGCATTTGATATGGGGTGTGTGCTAGAACAATTTCTATACTGCTCTGCATTAAGGCAAGAAAATACCAGCTATTGATTAAATAGTTACATTTTTGTTATTTAAAATGGATTGAGATGTGACAGCACAAAAACAAGTCAGTTCTTGAACCCTGTGCTATTCCTCCATCATGTTGTGAGGCCACACCCCTTTGTTCTTTATCACATTAACATTGTATTGTAACTTAGTTACACCTTGGCTACTTGGGAAAGAAACTAGTTATAAGTAACTTTCTGTTTATAACCAATTACTTCTGAACTCTGTCATGGAGCAATGGTCTAATTCATGACCATGGAGCTCCCATCTCTACTCTAGTGTAGCTTTGTCTCTGTTTTGTCTAATCCAGCCACTGCTAACAGCATTTAAAGCGTGGAAGGGTGACAATTTCCATTTCTTCTGTTTGCCATGCTCCTGTGGCAAGTGGCAATCATTTTGAAGCCAAAAAACGGCATCACCCCACCGCTCCACAAAAGAGGGAGATGTCGGCTGACTTGAGAGTTTCAAGTTTTGCAGAAATGCAGAAGCAATACTATACAAAGCAAAACGTCTTTGGAGAAAGGGAAAACTGTTTGTTGGGGAAACAAACAAAGGAGTCAGGAATCCTAGAGACAGTCTAACAGAGAATACAGTGGAACCCTTGTAAAACAAGTCTTGTCATAAAATACAACATAAAAACCCTTGTATAACAAACTTTGTATAACGTAAAATCCGTACAACATAAAAATGGGATTACTCCATTTTCAATGCATTCCTATGGGAATTTGTATAAAGAAAAATTGCTTAACATAATTTCATTTGGAACAAATTAATCCCTTTATACAAGGTACCACTGTAATCACATTTAACAGCCTTGGAATGCTAATTAATTTGGAGTGGGGAAAACCCTGGAAGACGACAACGGTAGGGGGAATTAAATAGAGTTCTCTGCACTACAACATTCTGTTGCCGGTCCAGTTTGCATACCTGAAGGTACATTCTCCTGGAAAGTGACTCTCTTGTGCTTTCTATCCTGGATTCAGACCTGCTGCTCACATGCATGCACACACAAACAAACAGAATAAAGTTTCTCTCAATACCATGCAGGGAAATGCCCTCTGGGCAAATTTTACAGAACATTAAGAAAAACAATCAAACACAAAAAACCAACCAAGCAACGAACCAACCAGAGAAATAATTCTCAGCAAGAGATCAGAAACCCCAGCACATTTGTTTGGCTCTCGCTTGCTTGCACTACTTTACCTGGGGAAGGGCATATCTTATGCCAAGGCATGAGTGAGAATAGCTATATATGCTGACACAACAATGACAACAAGCATACAAAATATATACGGTAGGACCCCAGGATCTGCTGGGATTGGTTCCAGGCCTTCCTGTGGATAATGAAAACCATGGATAATAGAGAACTCCAACAAACCTCCCTCAAAAAACTGCTATTTTGTGACAGTAGCTTGCTTTACAGCTAATTAGCAAGAGTAGTTTGCTTTGCGGCTTCTGCTTGTGACAGTAGCTTGCTTTACAGCTGCTGTTTATGATACTTGCTTTGTGGCTGCTGAATTATTTATTTTTTTCCTCTGCCAGCTATGGACAACTGAATCAGTGGTTAATGAATCAGTGGATACGGGGTTCCTACTGTAGATTGAAATCTAGAGTCAAGAGTCCTCTTCTGCTAATCAGCCATCAATCACGTCAAGAGACAGGCAAAGAAATCCCACTGCCTAAACTGCTCTCTGTCGTTCTCTTCCCACTAAAGAGCCCCCCCCCAAAACCCAGGCTACTCGAGTTATTTTGGCATATATAGCCTCTCCTGCTCCTTACCCCCAAAGCAGCTAGATGAGAAATGCCATATATTCTTAGCAACAAAGAAACAAGGAGGGTGGTAATATGGTGATAATGATAGTGACAGTGATGGTGACAGCAGTGACTGCGATGGGGATGATATAAATAATTCACATTGTTTTTTCTCCTTTGGGTAGCCACAAATCGCTCAGACCACCGACCCATAAAACCAGACCCAATTAAGTCTGCTCTTGAGCCCCGTATGTATGTGTTTTAAACTCCTTCCACAGGTTTAACATAAAAACTTGTTTTTCTGTTTTCTGAACTGCGGAGGGAACAGCTCAGCAGCCTAGTCATCTGGCTGTGGAGCCAAAGGTTGAGAGTTTGATGTCCCACTAGGTCTCCTCAAGAGGGGGTGGACTGGATGACCCGCCGGGTCCCTTCCAGCTCTGCAAGATCTACGATCCCTGGCCAGCTTGACAGACACATTTTTGGACCAGCTGGCCAAAACGTGACATTTCCCCAGCTTCACCCAGGGCAAAACAACAACAACCTGAACGTTCCTATTTCATCCACCACCGTTTGCACACCGCTGCTTCCATCATTTTGAAATTCTGCAGGACACACCTTGGTGCACATCGACCTTTTGTGGTCATGATGCAGCTAAACACTACCTCATGGTGAGATTCTTTCTTTCTTTCTTTCTTTCTTTCTTTCTTTCTTTCTTTCTTTCTTTCTTTCTTTCTTTCTTTCTTTCTTTCTTTCTTTCTTTCTTTCTTTCTTTCTTTCTTTCTTTCTTTCTTTGTAAAAGCTAGCAGCCATCATGAATGTACTCTCCTAAACATGTGGGCAGTAGCAAAAGTATTCCAGAGGAAGAGAATGGATTCTGAGATTAATCGAGACAAGCCATCTATTGCTGTGCTGTATATTTTTTACTACGGATCCGTGTGTGCCCAAATCCACATTGCCTGCTGTAAGAGATACAAGGCAACCCATCTGCTGGTACTATCTCCGGTGGCAGCAATTCACAACCCTCCCGAAGATGAAAGACTTGCAGTTAACGCTATTGGCTTGGGTGGCGATCGGCTAGCATCCATCCCGGCCCATTGTCTTGGAGATTGCAGCGTCTAGATAATAGCTGCCAAGCTGTCCAGTATATAAACGAACCCTCGGGCTGTAAATATTTACAATATAGGAAAGGATGTATGGTTAAAGGCTTGGCATGTCATTTGCTTGGCAGAGGTGTAGCCAGGATTTGGAGCGCTCAGGGATAAAGTTTGTTTTTGCACCCTTCCTGCCACCACTGCCTACATTGCACCCACCCAGCAACGGGGGGGGGCTGAAACCTACGGGCGCGGGGTGGGTGCATCTGGGTGCATCTGCACATGTGTGTGTGTGTGTGTGTGTGTGTTTGTTGCGCGTGTGCCTTACACCTCTCCCACCAAGGTGAGGAAGAGGAGGAGGAGGGCGCTGCGGCCACCGTACTCCTGCCTGCCTGCCTGCCTGCCTGCCTGCCTGCTTCACCGCTCGCCTGGCATGCGGCGGCGGCGGAGGCGGCGGAGGGGGTGCCGTCACCAAGCCTTAGGGGAAAGGAGGACTGCTGGGCGGCGGGAGGGTGCACGGCTTCCTCCTCCTGCTCCCCCTCCAGGCGCCCCCAGATTCCTTCGCCTGGGGCAGATGTCCCCTTCTGCCCCCCTCCCAGATACGCCCCTGTTGCTTGGAGAGGAGGAGTCGGTGCCTGTGGGATGGGAGGAAGGAATATGGTTTCCAGATGTTTGGTGACAGGGGCTGACATGCATTTAACTGGGCACCCCAGGAAGGATTTCTCACGTAGTCTTGGGATTCCTGAAAAAATGCAGATTTCATCCACAGCTAAAGAGGTGTCAGAGAGTAGGGGAAAGCCATTCATGTGAGCATTGAAACCTCCTTCCTCAGCAGAGGTGGTGGGCTCAGGCATAGTCTATCTGCTATTTATCAGGCTGTGCTTTCCAAAGGACCCAGACAAATCAAAAAGCCTTCACCACCAAGGCCATAGCTAATGACCCATTCTTGATAGGTTTCAGCACCTTAGGCCATTGTTCACCTTAAGGCTATGGATACTATTTTCTACCTAATGAGCCTATTCAGGCCAATGTTCATCTTATGAGCCTATTTCAGACCAGGGTGACGAGAGGTCAAAGCAGACTATAAGATGGAGGACTCGCACGAGTTGTATTCAGACTGCGGAAGCTGTTTGGATGAGCAGCGAAACGTTTCTATCTCTCAAGAAAAAAGAAGTCCAGGTGCCATGACTCAACTTCCAGATAAACTCACCTGGATGACTGAGAATCTTCACAGACATATTACCTGCAAGTAATCCTGTATGCAAATGTTCCTTCTAATTGCAAACCAATGCCTGATTCACCCAAGCACAAATTACTAAGCCTGGCCCTTTAAGTTGCTGCACAGCCTCTTTTTTCATATTTGCTCTCTCTCCCCCTTCCTTGTCTGGTCCATTTAATGTAGACTGTAAGCCTTTGGGGGGTCAAGATATGCCCCAGTTCCCTGTTCTCCTCCCAGGCCTCTTGCACCACCAGATTTAATAGTGTTATCTGTTGATGGCCTATGGAAGAAATATTTAAATGGCAAACGACAGCTGAGAAGCCAAACCAAAAGGTAGCAGAAAATAAGGTCAGAACCTCAATGCAGTATTTCAACAACAAACTGAGACAAAGGAAATGATTACAATATCCACTGCAAAGAAACAGAGGAGAACAATAAAAAGGGGAAAAACAAGAGACTCTTCCAGAAGATCCAAGAAATCAAAGGGAAACTTAAGCCTAGTTTAGGAATGCCTAATGAACAAGAGAGAAGTATACTATCTGACCAAATAAAGAGAAGGTAGAAATAATATACTGAAGACCCATGCAGAAGAGATAAAGGGATGACAGACTCTGTTGAAGAAGAGTCGTGTGTGATGTCTAATCCCCTTTTGAAGGCATCCAGGCCAGATGCTATCACCACATCCTGTGGCAGGGAGTTCCACAGACTAACAACACACTGGGTGAAAAAATAATATTTTCCTTTGCGTGTTCTTACTCTCCCAGCCCTCAATTTGAGTGTACGTCCCCTAGTTCCCCTAGAGGGAGAAGAGCTTCCCTCTATCCACTTGACTCATGCCCTGCATTCTTTTGTACATCTCAATCATATCCCCCCCCTCAGGTGCCTTTGTTCCAGACTAAAGAGCCCCAAATGTTTTAGCCTTTCCTCATAAGGGAGGTTCCCCAGCCCAGTAAACATTTTAGTCGCTCTCTTCTGCATCTTTTCCAGTTCCAGTATGTCTTTCTTGAGATGCGGTGACCAGAATTGCACACAATACTCCAGGTGTGGCCTTACTATCGTTTTGTATAATGGCATTATAATGTTGGATGTTTTATTTTCAATCCCCTTTTTGGTAATCCCTAGCATGGAATTGGCCTTCTTCAAAGAAAGCTGGCCTACTTTGGCTGAGGCCATTTTGAGTGCGGAGTAGAGATTTGTGCCGTCCCACACTGTCTACTAAAAATACGAAATTCTGCTGCAATGTCACCGAACTGCTGAATAGTTCACGGAGTTAGGCCTCTGGCTGCGGAGTCAGAAGCCAGGAGTTTGTCAGGGGCTGGACTTTGAGGTTCCCTAGGGTCCCTTCCGAGCTAGGGGAAATTTGCTTAACATAATTATGGTTCAATGTAGAGATGGGCACGAAATGAGCAATTTTTTGTTTTTGTTTTCATTTTTTCATTTCGTTATGTAACGAAACGAAAAATGAATTTTTTCTCCAAAATGAAACGAAACCAACAGAAACAACAGAAATTTTGTCGTGCGTTTCGTTTTCGTTGCGGCAAATACATTGAACTGTAATGAATGCTAACGAAACAGCAATTTTTCATTTTTGTTTTCATTTTTTCATTTCGTTACGTAACAAAACAAAAACAATTTTTTTTGCAAAAAATTCACGAAAAACGAAAATGAACCAAAACGGACCCCTAAACTAAACGACAAATGAAACACCATTTTTTTAGTCGTGCCCATCTCTAGTTCAATGACATGCAAAGGAAAGCCCTGTTTGATCACCTGTACGAAGTATGAAACTAAACAAAACATTCAATCTTTCCTTTTGCATATTATTTGTCCTGTTCCATGCACCCTTTAAAAATACGTGGGTTGTTTTGTTTTGTTTTTTGCATAAACTTTCTTCTGCTAGTCATGGAGCTGGACAATGTGTTAAGATCCCCTCGGATCTCATTCAACCACCTCTTTGGCTTTGGATATCTGTGAAGGGTTTGCACACAAAGAATACAGTGATAAGTGCAATGGTGAGAAGCTTGCCTCCCTTCCCCACCCTCACCCCCCATGCAAGCAGAATTTTTTAGGAAGCAGAATTCTCTTCTCCAGCATCATGTACTGTGAACACCTTCGGTTTCATGACATCTACACTGCTGCGTAGGTGAACAGAGAAATTCTGCCTTAAAAACAAATTAAAAATCAGACCCCTGCATTTTTTTTCCTAGCCTAATTTCTGCATTTTTCTTTAAAAAAAAAAAAGCTGAAATCTAGCGACTTGTAGAAAGGGTGGAAATGGAGTACATTCACATGCATTTGATTATTTTACATCATTTGTGTTAGGAAACTGAAAATAATATTTCAGAAAGCTGGCTGCAGTTTGACAGAGGTTTTGTCTCCCATTGCTGTACAAGTGTGGTTAATCCTGCTGTCATTTTTAGTAACCAGAGTCTAAAAATCCAGGAAAAAAGGAGATGTGCATCATGGAGACCTATCATCGCTCTTTTGTAAAGCAGCTCTCTCTCTCTCTTCGTTCTCTCTCTCTCTTTTCTGTCTTTCAGTAATGAACCATAATAAAAACCCCAACATTCTCCACCATAGGGATGCAGCAAAACAATATTCCCTCCTTAAAGAAAGATGGGGGGAATGGAAATTACTAAGAACAAAATACAGTAGGACCTCCTGGGTCGGTTCCAAGCCTTCCCATGGATAACGAAACCCGTGGATAAGAGAGAATGACCACCACCACCCCAGAGTAGTTTGCTTTACAGCTGCTATTTGTGACAGGAGCTTGCTTTGTAGCTGCTGAACTATTTATTTGTTTATTTCCATTGCCAACTGTCGTTAGTGGTTAAGGAATCAGTAGATACAGGGGTCCTACCGGGGTCCTACTGTACAACTAGTTTGTGTTTTGGCCATCTCCTTCCTGTTGGGTATGAAGACCCTGACCGCTTTTTAACATTTGGCAGAAAGAGATGCCATTCAGTGTGAAAGAAATGCCCCAGGAGAAGGCTGTGAAACATTCGGTGTGTTAATTCATTTAATTCCTGGCCTCGTAACTCTGCATTTTTCCCCACAGGGCATCTCCTATCACCTCTAGTTCAGCCGCACGGGTATGCTTTAGGCTTCACCCCCCCCCACACACACACAACTTTCACGAGTGACAGCAAGCATGGCCAACAGATGGAAGGGTTGAAATCAGAGTGTGAAACATTTCAGGGCACCAGATTGAGGGGGGAAAATAGTGAAAATGTGTGCGAGGGTGGGGGTGGCTGGGGAGAGAGCCCGTGTTACCAAAAGCAGAAATAACATGCGAACGCAGACCGCAAAAAGGAAGCCCTTGTATTCAAACTCTCTCTAATTTGAAACTGACATTAATAACATTTTTTTCTCCATCACGGAAGGGCCAGTCTTAGCAGGAAGTACTTGGGGGGGGGCACCATAAAACTGGCAGAAAACATCTCCTGATCATGCCTGTACATTCTGAAGTCTCTCTGTGCAACCATGAGGACTACAAACTCGCCCCCCCCCCACATTAATAAGATCTTTGGATTCGCAACAATGCATCCTGTCCCCCCAATGTCAGATGCTGGCGCTGCGAGAGAAGAAGTAATATGATACACAAAATCTCAATTATAATTCCCTGGGAAACAAAGGCTCCGAGAGTCAAAGTTCTCCAACCCAGGTTGGCAGCAACAGCTTCAGATTCTTTCTAGCGAAATAATATGCTGATAATAATTTTTCAAAAAATAAAATAAAAATTAATTGGACATGGAGAGAAAGGCTAGAATAAAGACAGAAATAAGGGCGGCAAGATTAAGTGAATGGTTGTTATGCTCTAGAAATATACTGTAGGGCAGTGGTGACAAACCATTGGCACTCCAGATGCTTTGGACTACAGCTCCCAGAATTCCAAGCCTGTATTGCCAATGACAAAGGACTGTGGGAGTTGTGGTCCAAAACATCTGGAGGGCCGAAGGTTCACCACCACTACTGTAGAGAGATTCCCCCCCCCCAATATGTGTGATGTTGAAAGAAGGGAAATCACCAAGACTATGGAAATTGCTTGAAAAAGATGGTGTGAAATATGCAAAAAGGGCATTTCCTTGTTTAAAAGAGCTGGCAGGTATTCCAAGCAACAATTTTTCTAATGGGGTGGAGGGAAACACGCACACCACAAAGGAATGAAGGATTTAAAACACCATGATTTCTCTCGACCGACAATGGACCAGACCAGGAACACCATCAGGACAGAATCATTCTCCACATGTGTTAGAAGGCGGAAATTCCATGCCTCAACATCTTAGTTGACTGCACTTTGTGACCTTAATGCTGCTTCCAGGATTCTGGCGTAGCGCAACTTCTCCAAGGGCAGCAGGTTTTCAGTCTGAGTGCTGGCCTCCCAAAAGTGTTTGTGGAGTGAGTTTATTCGGCATCAGCCTCTATCATGCTGTCTACACTCCATCCCACCCCAGAAGACATACATTGGGTGCCTAGGCTGGGCAAAGCGACCTGCCCTCGTAAAAGGTTTTCTTGCTAAGCCAACCCACAAACCTGATATAGTGTGCAGAGTACCTGGGTGGGACACCATTCCCAACCGAGCTTTGTACCCTAGCTTGAACGAAAGAAACGGATCATGGGAAGGCCCTTAATCCACTCCACGGTTGCAGTTCTCTCCCCCAAAGTGAAGCAAAAGAAATGGGGGGGAGGACACCTGTGCACACCAACCAATAATAATAATAATAATAATAATAATAATAATAATAATAATAATAATAATAATAATAATAATAATAATAATAATAATAATAATAATAATAATAACCACCCTTTGTGGGATCTTCATTCCAGGTTCCATGCATTCAAAAGACGAAAGGTCTGATTGGCCCAAGGAGGAGAATGATGCTTCTCTATCAGCGGTCGCAGAGGGGATGGTGCGGCGTTTGCAGTTAACCCTTTAGAGCCCTGTGTCTTTTCGGTTGTGTCGAATAACAAGTCCGACTGGAAGTGTCTGAGATGGAGCGTGAAGATAAATGGCTGTAGAAACAAATGCATATTTTTCCCCCGTGTGTGTGGGTATGTGTGTATGTGTAGGTGTGTATGTGGGTGTGTTTTGTTTTCTTCTATCCCTCACAGTGATGGGGTTCTCAATTAAATTTTGTTTTGCTCTCTCTTCCTCTTTTCCCAAAAAGTAGAGATGCTTCTTCTTCTTCGTCTTCTTCATCATCTTCTTCTCTGGTTTCTTCCTCTCCCCCTCTCTTGGATTCTTTCATTTTTCACTTATTCCCTTTCCCTTTTTTTTCCTGTTCCCATTTCAAGTTGCTCTAAATCTTGAACAACAGAGTCACAAAAGCCGAAGACAACAATCCCAAGAAGAAAGGATATTCCACGCTGGCCGATGCAGTATTTTCCAGAGACCCTGGTCCTAAAAAGGGAACAATGGAGGGTGGAAAAAGTGGGTTTCTTTCTGTCATCGTTTCCACTGGCATCCTAAATACTAAGTTAGAATTCTCGAGATTGATTCCCTCTGAGCTGTGGCACAGGTGGAAACTCATTTAATTTCTTTGACTCTTCTTTCCCTTTCCCTACTTTATTCTACAACAGGGCTGTCCAGTTTGAACAGGCTGAGGTCTACTTTTCTGGCCCAAAGTGCCTGAGGGCTACTACACTAAAACCTCTACTTATGCATTTTATCCGTTCCGAGCACATGCTTATAAGTAAAAATAAAAAGTTGTAAATAGAGCAGTGGTTTCCCATAGGAATGCATTGAAAATCAATTAATCCATTCTGGGAGGAACAGATTTCAATGTGTCATGGCTCAGCTAAGACAGTGGGCTGGCAGACCCAGAACTTTGCTGGGGCAGTGATGGTCCTTGAGATGGGAGAGGGAGGGGTGGAGAACTTATCCCCTCACTTTTTAAATTGATGATAGGCGGGCTCATTTTGAACCCTTCGTGGGCTACCAGTAGCCCATAGTCTACCGCAGGCATGTCCAAACTTCAGCCCTCCAGAGGTTTTGGACAGCAACTCCCACAGTCATTTGCCATTGACAATCTAAGCTTATAATTCTGGGAGTTGTGGTCCAAAACATCAGGAGGGCCGAAGTTTGGACATGCCTGGTCTACTGGTTTAGCAGGCCTGTTCTACAACAATGGCCCCTCCCTTTGGATCCTCAGATGTTCTTGGACTAAAACTCCCAGAAGTCTTCACCCCTAGCTAGGCTGGTGGGATTTATGGGAGTTTGAAGTCTGAGAATATTTGGGGCATCCAAGGGTGGGAACCGCTATTCTACAACAAACCTTGTGAAGGAGATCAGTTCAGTATAAAACAGAATGAGTGTTGGGCTCAAGATGGCCCAGGGAGTTTCACTACTCATTATAAATCCCTCCCCATGCCCCAGTTTAATCCTAACCACTAGGCCACACTGCCTCTCCAGAATGGGCACTGCTCTTATTTTTCAAGTACTGGGAATAAGGCTGCTTTCAAACGACCCCTAAAATCCGCTGCAAAACATTTGCAGATCTGGAGCATAAATTTGTTTTCCCACCAGCAGTAGATTTTTTAAAAAATTAAGCATGCCCACGCCCACTTAAGCGCGCCCCAGTGCACTTTACAAGTACCTGGTCTTTGGAGGTAAAAAAAATTCTGATGTGGATTGTAAAGCTGTGGATGCCGGGCTCTCCTACGCCTTCTGTTTGTTTTTGTTTTCTCCCACCCCTTTAACAGACAGGAATCCCTACGGGGCTGCTCTGACGGCAGGCGGAGGTGAGCGGAGGTGAGCCTGCATTTTTCTCTCTCCCTTTTTTTTTCTCCCCCCTCACCGCAGACAGAAACAACAGAGTGCGGAAGGGTGGCAACACAGGGAGAGGAACAAAACCCACTTGATATCTGGCTGAGGGGATCCGAATTTAAGTTCCCAGCGGATTTTAGGCATCGTTTGAAAGCAGCCTAAAACTGTCATGCCCCAGCGTTGATGGGGAGGAAGGCCTGCTGAGGCAGTCAGAGACCGAAGGCCATCTTACCTAGAAGAACCATAAAGAGAGGATGCTCCATTGTCAATGACAACTCCTCACCTCCCATAGTCTAATTATGAAAAGGATCTCTAGCACATCTCCCATGAATGTGCTAGAGGGAACTCAGCCACACTCTGCGGCTTTGGAGGCTGATTTACTGGCGGTTACCCTGAATAGATATGCACCAAGTGTCACTTACTTTGTAATGAAATGCTCACACTAGTCTACATTGGACCTGGACTGGCCAATTTGCCTTTCGTCCTGCCCACCTCTGGCAGATAGTCTCAGAGGGAACGTTGTCAAAATTCAGTCCTGGACTGAAAAAAAGGTTGTCCTGTCCTCCCCTGCCCCCTCCCATCTATTTGGACGGTCACTCGATCTCCAGGGAGCATGGCATGGGTCTTTTCTTGCAGCTGGTAGTTGATCATTTGAAACTACAGCGGCTCAATTTTGCACCAGGGGCCATCTGCACTCGAAGCACGTCCCTTGCCATTTAGCGGGGGTGCCTCTACTTCAGACCGACAGTCGGTGGCTCAAAGCCAGGCGTGAGAAGAGGCCGGTGGAATATTTTGGCATTCATTGTCATGCAGGTAGTGTAATTCCACAATGAGGAACAGGTCCCCTCCCATGCCCTCTTAAATAATGGGCAGTCTAGCCGAATGGAACAAATTGGCTCTCCTAGATTATTTCTTTGTCAATGTTCATGCCCTGTACCCCTCCAAAGAGACTCCTGATTACCGGCCAATACCCACCAGATACTTGCTGCTGGCATTTCATTGTCTTTCATTTTGGTATTTGATGTTTATCAGTTTCCAATACCTGGCATCCAGGAGTGTGTGCATCATTAAATGGCATCTCCTAGGTCGTACCTGACTGTGTTTAATCAAGGCCATGCAGTGGCAGAGGATGTCGTGCAAGGCATGCCATGGCATACAGTTTTTGAGGGTCAGCCATCTCTGAAATCTTGCCCGAATAAAATGCAGCGAGGGAAGCCAACCAGCAAATTTCACATTCAAAGATCACATTAGTCTTTCATTTGTTGGGAAGAATTCAGTATTCGACATAGGGATGGCAAATTCTGAATATTTGTCCCAGTGGTGTGTGTGTGTGTGCATGCGTGCATGGGGGAAGACACCTCAGCATTGCAGTCTCGTATATGCTAGTGACAAATTGTATGCTAAGTCACTATTCTGGAAACCAAATTTGCATTTCAGCCGTATGACTTCTTCGGAATAAGGCTCTGAAAACTGTCGGCCGCAAAGTCGGCAGCTCAGCAGTTCAAATCCCGGGTGCCACGCAGCGGAGTGAGCTGAGAACCCCAGCTCCTGCCAACCTAGCAGTTCCAAAGCATGTAAATGTAAGTAGATAAATAGGTACCACCATAAAAAGTGGGAAGGTAAAACAGTGTTTCCTTGCTGCCATGCTGGCCACATGGCCACGGACTTGCACAACACTGGCTCTTCAGCTTGAATACGGAGATGTGCACTAGCATGCATGTGCAGCTGGGGGGGGACATTACCTTTTATGCAAACTATATAATTTTTGTTCCTTCCCAGATCCACATCTATCTATCTATCTATCTATCTATCTATCTATCTATCTATCTATCTATCTATCTATCTATCTATCTATCTATCTATCTATCTATCTATCTATCTATCTATTACTGCACCATCTGGTGGCATTGTTGCCACTCTGCTCAATTTCCAATAATAAAGCCAACACAAAGAATACAACTACCCCCTCACCCAAATCGCAAACATCAAAATACCAAAATGTAAAAGGAAGAACTCATTCCTAAGAACTAAAGATGGCACCAACAGACAAGGTACAAACAGTAATTTAGAATGACCAAAAATAAGACAAAGTAATAAATAGTCATAGAGGGAAGTTATTCGGAAATGCCTCCCCGAAGAGTAATGTTTTGTGTGCTTTCTGTATGATAGGTGGGAAGGGGCCAGGTGAATTTCCACAGGTAAAGCATTCAACAATGGAAAGAGCCGATTCCTACTCTTAGATTTCCTAGCCTCCATCCCAATACCATTTTACAATTTTAGAGGATGTTTTGATTATCAGAGGGGAAACATCTTCACCAGCTTCTTATAAGCTGAACCCCAGATTTCAACTACAATTTCTATGTCCCCTTTGCTTGGACCACAACTCCCATCACCACACCCTGATGGTTTGGGGTGATGGGAGTTGTAGTCCAACCTTGTTTGGTGGTCAAAGCACACTGTTCAAAGCCCTGAGCGGTTCTTGACTACAAGGCAAGCAGAATCGTTCCCTCCCGTTGGCTAGGGTCCTGTGTCGAAGAATACCAGCTCAGACAGAGAGCTTGGCATCCCATTAAAAAGAAGAGAGAGATAATTGTGGGACTCTGAGTTTCCAGAAACTCTCTGTGTATAGATACAGTTCTGGTGGTTGATGTGGGGCAGGTGTTAAGGGAGAAAAGGAAGAAAGATGCACTTCTGGTGGTCATCTTGAAATTGAGTCATGGCAACTGGACTTTTTTTCTTGTGAGATTGAAATGTTTCACCACTCATTCAAGCAGCTTTGTCAGTCTAAGGCTGCTTTTATACGACCCCTAAAATCCGAGGCAAAGGGCTCCCAGATGAGGAGCTTAACATTGTTTTCCCACCAGCTGCAGACTTTTAAAAAAATTAAGTACAACCATGCCCACCTAAGCACGCCCCAGCATATTTTACAAGTACCTGGTCTCTGGAGGTAAAAAAATTTCTGATGCGGATTGTAAAGCTGTGGATGCCAGGCTCTCCTGCCTTCTGTTTGTTTTTGAAGACCCCCCTGCCCCTTTAACAGACAGGAATCCCTACGGGGCTGCTTTGATGGGCAGACGGAGGTGAGCCTGCATTCTGTTTTCCCTTTTTTTCTCCCTCCCCTCAGCCAGACAGGAGCAATGGAGTGCAGAAGGGTGTGAACACAGGAAGCAGAACAAACTCCCACGATCTGTGGTCTGAATTTAAGTTGCCAGCAGATTTTAGAGGTCATGTAAAAGCACCCTAAGAGTCCAGTCGCCGTGACTCAGCTTCTGGATAACCTCACCTGGATGACAAAGAATCTTCACAGACACTTCTGCTGGTTGATGTGAGGCGGGAGTTAAGGGAGGAAAGAAAAATATAGCTCCGGCAGTTGATGTGGGGCAGGCATTAAGGGAGGAAAGGAAGTGGAAGAACTCACTGATAAGCCGTAAGCTAACATTGAAGGAGCCCAAGTTGTTGGAAGCCAGGCAGGTGTAGTTCCCATAATGCCGATGAGTGACATTCGGGAAGAGCAGTATGGAGCGCGTGCGTTCGTTCTGGATCTGCAATCCATCCACCCCGTTGAATAATCTGCTAGGAAGAAAGAGTGACGGGGGGGGGGGGGAGAGACAGATCAGTAGGGCACAGCTGAAGCACCTTCACTTGCACCTATCTCTCACAACCCACAAGAGCAGCTTCTTGTAACTTATTTGTTCTCTGACCAGACATTATAATTAAAAAAAGAAAAGAAACAAAACACAGGTACGGCATTCATTACCTGGACTTGAGTGTTCACATTCTTGCAGTTTCATTCGCAAAAAAAGTAATTCAACGTATTGCTTCTTCTTCAACTGGAAAAAATGTGCCCCGCTTTCTGGTAGCGGCCAATTCCGATATTCAACTTTGAAAATATTTAGACAATATTTGCTACCTTTTCACTCTTCTATATTTAATCTTCTTCCTCTCAAACCCTTGCCCCCAAATTAAATGGGACTTTACTATACGCGCATTGCCCACGAACGTATGATTCCGTCTTCTGCTCTGTTTGGAGGGGGCAGGAAATGGTTTTAACCTCTTCTTTTGCACTGCTTCACAGTAGGGGCCATGCCACGGCGTGGTATTTTAGGCAGTTCTCTCTCACCTATGGGACCGTGTTCCTCAACAGCCCTCCCGAAGCCAAACAATTGGCTTTTAGAAAGCAACCGGAATTTTTTTCTTTCACCTTCATGAAAGAAACTTAATGAGCTTCATTAAGTTTGAGCTACAACCAAGACCCTTATAGGATATATATATATACGCTGATGACCTCAATCACTTTCCCCCTTATCTACAAAACAATGATACTCGTCACCAGTCATCTTGATCTTAAGCTTAGAAGTGGCAAAGCTGGAAAGGACTCTCATCAAGTTTGTCAAGGAGGCATAGAAGGGAATCAAACTCCTAACCTCTGGTTCCACAACCAGGTGCCTAAACCCCTGAGCCATCCAGCAGTTCATGACCCTTTCCTGCTAAAATCATGGCTACTTAAGAACTCAGTTCCACTCCAACATAAGAACATAAGAAGAGCCATGCTGGATCAGGCCTATCTAATCCAGCTTCCTGTATCTCACAGTGGCCCCACCAAATGCCTCTGGGAGCACACGAGACTAGATATCTGCCTCCTGATACCACTCCCCTCCATCTGGCTCTTGAAGTACCCTGGTTTTAAGCCTGGAGATGACACATCTCCATCATTGTTTGTCACCTGTGATGGACTTTTCCTCCAGGAATCTGTCCAATCCCCTTTTGAAGTCATCCAGGGCAGATGCCATCTGTGGCAGGAAGTTCCACAGACCTTTTGACTGTTCTCACTCTCCCAACCCTCAGTTCGAGTGGATGTCCCCTAGTTCTGGTATTCTGTGTGAGAGAGAAGAACGTCCCTCTATCCACTTTACTCATGCACTGCATTATTTTGTACGTCTTAATCATATCCACACTCAAGCACCTTTTTTCCAGACTAAAGAGCCCCAAATGCTGTAACCTTTACCTCATAAGGGAGGTCCACAGCCCAGTAATCATTTTAGTCGCTCTCCTCTGCACCTTTTCCAGTTCCACTACATCTTTTTGAGATGCAGTAACCAGAGTTATACACAATACTCCATCTGGGCCTTACTATCATTTTGTACAATGACATTATAATGTTGGCTGTTTTATTTTTAATCCCCTTTTTGATAATCCTTAGCATGGAATTGGCCTGCTTCACCACTGCCACACACTGGGTAGACACCTTCATTGAGTTGTCCACCAGCACACCAAGAACTCTTTCCTGATCCATCACGGATAGCTCAGAGCCCTTGAGTTTTGATTTTTGCCCCAATATGCATTACTTTACATTTGTGTGTCTCTGTCTGTCTCTCTCTCTCTGTGTTGGGGTGCTCGTACCCACACAAACATGTGTCTGACAGAAACCAGGCTGTAGGAAGGAGGCCAGAGACCATCTGAGAAAATGGTGGCTTTCACTGAGCATTCCGTCGCCATGTTGAAGTGACGTTTCTACGGGATGAGGCAAAAGTCTTTCTTCAGACCTTCTTCACTGCTGCTACACACAAGGTCAGGGGTCCTCAAAGTTTTCAAACAGTGGGCCGGTCCACCATCACCCAGACACCACTGGGGGCCAGATCACAATCCAAAAGCAGCTGCGGAGGCCGGCTTGCTCACAAAATGGGGTAGATGGGGGTGGGTTGCAATTGGTCCCAGGGGCTGGATTCAGGACCTTGGGGGGGCCGCATCCAGCCCCGGGGCCTTAGGTTGAGGACCCCTGCACTAGGTAGACACCTTCATGGAGCTGTCCGCCAGCACACCAAGATCTCTTTCCTGATGCATCACAGATAGCTCAGAGCCCATGAGTTGACAGATAAAGTTTTGATTTTTTCGCCCCAATATGAACTTCAAGCCTTTCAATAAGCTGTTTGTCATGCACTCTGTTGTGCAGTGGTTCCTAAGCTTGGGTCCCCAGATGTTAACAGACTGTAACCCCCCAGAAACCCTAGACAATACAGCTAGTGGTGAAAGTTTCTGAGATCTTTTGTCCAAGAACATCTGGGGATCCATAGTTGGGAGTAGAGATGGGCATGGATTTTTTTTTGTTTCATTGTTTGTTATTTGGTTTGTTACATATGAAATGAATAACGACCCTAGAGGCAAATTTAACATAAACCGAACCGAACCGAGAAAAATTGGTTTGGTTAGGTTCATTTCATTAATGGGGGGCAGAGATGTCTCCTACCGGGTGCTGGTTTGGAGGTCCAGTCTTCCTGGCTTCTGGGATGGCGACCAGGGGGGAAAAAGCCAATGGCTGCACTACAGCTGTAGCATGGCCATGTGGTCGCTTGGCACAGTAAAAAAAAAAAAAAGGCCTGGTCAGCACCCTAAAATAAAAAATTAAAAATTAAAAAAAAAAAAAAAAAAACCAGCGCCGACTAGGCCCCAGGGGCTGTGCAGTCCGTGCTGAAAGGAAAACATAAACATAAACAAAAAAAGCCCCGCACTACAGCTGTAGCACGGGGCCTGAACCCAGAAGTGGGGGGGACTAAAATAAGATAAAAATAAATTTTAAAAAGGAGAGTGCCCACCAGGCCCCAAGGGTGGCCTGCTCGGCACCCTAAAATAAAAAATAAAAAAATCCAGCGCTGACCGGCCGCATGGTGGGCGCTGGGGAAAAAAGGGTAATAACGAAAAACAAATTAACGAACCAATGAAATGATTTTTCCATGAAAATTTGCGAAAAATGAAACAAAACGAACCAGACCTCTCAACGAAACGAAACAAAATGGAACCTCATTTTTTCTATTTGTGCCCATCTCCAGTTGGGAGCCATGCTGTAATACAGAGATTGTGCATCCAGGCACACTTCTAATTCTATGACTCATTGTGTGCCCAGGGCAGCCCAAATTTGGGGGGCAGGTTTAGAGGGAGAGGAGCTGCATGATTGTTCTCAAGTGCATGGATTTCTGGAACTGGATCCTATACAATAGGTTTATTCTAGACTGGTTTTTACTGGATTAGACTCTAGATGGAATTTAAATGCTGTTGATATTCCCTCAATTCCAGTTTTTCCATCTTTGTTTTTAATATTACAGTATTGTTTCTACGTTCTTGATGCTCTTACTCTGTCCTTACTGAAACATCCTACTTTATGTACGGCCATTCTCCTTTAGGAAAAACTCCCTTCCTCATCAGTTTTGTGCCACCTCGCTTGGAATCTAAAGGATTCACATCCCATCTGTGGTGTGTGTGTGTATGGCGACAGCGATGAGTGGGCATGGCCAGAAGCAATGTGGGTGGGGCCAGACATAGTGGGAGGGGTTTGCAAAGTAAACTGATATCTGGATGAAAGGACCCTCAACTCTGCATGTGTCTTCTGGACAGTGGACTTCCTATTCCAGTAGCATGGGCCAAATTTCACCACTCTGTGATTATTCCATGTTGGGATTCTGCTGTTTTCCTCCAGGGCTCGGTAAACTAGTTGGCTAGTGGATGTTTGGAACAGTAGTTTCAAAAACAACTTATCCAGGCTCAGATTTTTGTTCCATGTGTTTTCAGGCTTTGGGTGGATGACTCTTACAACTAATCCGGATATGGCACATGTGCCCAGTTATTAGGTTAAGCATTTTTTGCCCTTTGGCGTTAATGATAGTTCCTGATGGTCACAGAGAGGAATAGACAACATTATAGCTGATAATGAATTCTCTGTTTTTAAAGAACACAGTTGCAAGAGTCCACCTGCATTCCGTCTCGTGCCATGATTGTGACCAAAATGCGAAATGAGCAAGGGACAAGGAGCAGGAGAGGAAAGGATCTGGAGAGGGTAGGAGGAGATCACAAAACAAAGACTGTAAGAAAACTGCGTATGTATCGCATGGCCCAAACCAAGTTGGAAAAATAACAAAAAATGGGGAGAGATAGCCGGTCCTGGCTGTGGCTCCAGAAATGAGTCTAGGTCAGTGGTGGCCAAACTTTGGCCCTCCAGATATTTTGGACCACAACTCCCAGAATTCCAAGCCTAGATTGCCAATGACAAAGGACTGTGGGAGTTGTGGTCCAAAATATCTGGAGGGCTGAAGTTTGGTCACCACTGGTCTAGGTCTTAGGAAGCCTCTGATGTTGAGGGAGAAGCAGATGCAAGGGGGCTTCAAAAGAATTCCTAGAAATCAACCGATCTCAAAGGGTGAATTTGGCTCAGGCAGTCAAACCAGTGCTTGGCATTTTGCACATTTTTCTGTGCCACCTTCCCACAGCCGCACTGGCTGTTTATCTCTGCTTGGGCCTGTCAGACAGGCCATCTATCTTCTGCTGGAGCACAATCCCCACCGAGGCCGTAGATCCAGAATCCCATCTCAGCTGCCTCCCTTTCTTTCGCACAGCAGTGTGTGTGTGTGTGTGTGTTTCTAAGAAGAATGTTCTCCTGTGATTAAATGTGGCAGCAAACACAGTTTTCCCCATGCACCCTCTCCTATCACAACAAAAGACTCATCCAACCTAAACACTCTACATATCCAACTTTAGATTATGGACCTCTCTCTCTCTCTCTCTCTCTCTCTCTGAATTACAGTGGTACCTCAATTTACGAGTTTAATCTGTTCCGAATGCATGCTCTTAAGTCGAACTACTCTTAAGTCGGGGCACCTTTCTAAAAAAATTGAAAAAATAAGTTAAAAAAAAAAATGGAAAAATATTTGTAAGTTGAGGAGACCATATTTAAAATTTGTAAGGTGGCAGTTAAAATGCCAACAGTTTTCCTCTCTTAAGTCAAATTTCTCTTAAGTCGACCTGCTCTTAAGTTGGGGTACCACTGTATATCCTACCTTCCTTGCAGTAGAGGGACCCTCAGTAGCTTAGAAAGATTTTTTTAATGCATCAAATAATTAAAAATGCAATATATTACAATATTAAAAACAAATGAATCAAATAAATATACCTAGTAAAAGCATTGTAAAATAATTCCAGAAGTATTTAAGATATCAAAACATATTTTGCTTTTGCTTTTGCTGCTGCTGCTGCTGCTGCTGCTGCTGCTACTACTACTACTACTACTACTACTACTACTACTACTACTAATAATAATAATAATAATAATAATAATAATAATAATAATAATAATAATAATAATTCAGACTTATGGCAATCCTTTTTCCTCACTAATGTTATATGTTAGTTTGGGCTTACAGGCACTCCCCAAATGGCCTCTTTCCTCTGTTCCATTTCCTCTCAGTCATCATCATTATGCGCTGTCAAGTCGATTCTGACTTATGTTAAGAGACCTTATGACTATCCTTTTCATGGTTTTTCCAGGCAGAGTTCTTAGAAGTGCTGTACCGTTCCCTTTTTCCCCTGAGACTGTGCAGATTGCCCAAGGCCACACAGGCTGCCTCTAGGCACAGCAAACACAGCAGGGAATTGAACTCCAGATTTGCTGCTGGGTACCTCAACCGTTGAGTTATCCCAAATATATATTCTCTGTAAAACACACACTAGTTGGTAACATCTCCGGGCTGTTTTCCAAGACAAGACACGCTGGGGAAAAGCTTCGTCTCAAAGTCACTCCTGGAAACCAAGCAAATCTTTCATCCTTGTGTCTTCCTTACATTAGAGTGTCTGGCAATTTTGGCCCATTCGGATCAACACCAAAGCCAACGCAAAATGGTCACCCTTCCTCAATTACCAGATATCTATTGCCGACCATTTCTCAACAACAATGAGCAGTGTTCTGTATAACCCCAAAGCCATCTTTGTTTTTAGTTCATACTTCTCAAAGTAGGGGGCCTTTGGGGCTGAAAATTAATTACCCATTTGTGGGAAATCTGTGATCTGATCCCCCAGCGTTTTTCTTATTATTTGAGGGTGGCCGCTTTGAGGGGAGGGGAAAATGAATCAGAGATTGTGGAGGGGGGGAGGTTGTGTGTTTTCCTTCTGTATAATGTCCTTCATTGAAATTGTGCCCTCCCTAATTGCTTTAAGAACCAGATGAAAAAGAATTCAGAAGGAAAAGATAGGAATAAAGAGTGGGACACACTGTCTGATCTGATACAAGGCAATCTCCTTCATAAAAATCCCTCTTGAATCTCATTATTTACAAAAGAAGCTTTAACCTTGGAATGTATGTGTATATTGATGCCTCCTCCATCTTCCGTTATTAGTATGTTTTAAATGACAAAACCTATCTCTTCTGCTTATGCTGTTTTGTTTATATTGTATTTCTTATGGTCAGTTGTGTTGTAAGTGGCCTTGGCACTCATTTTGAGAAGACATCGACGCACAAACCATAAATACATCCAAAATTGGTATCAAGGGGAGTGGGCAAATAATTTACCTCAGAAAACCTAAAGTTCCCCCCTAACTCTGCTGCTCCAATCAAATTGAATGAGTTTGGAGACTGGTTTAAAAGCAAACATAAAAATTTAGAGGACCTGATGATGGTTCTCCTATGTAATTTTGGTCCTTTCCACCAGCGCAAATTAAATGCCATTTGCTTTTTTAATGGAATAGAACTTCACTATTTTATGGCTGCTAGTGATTCCATGATATTAATTCTGTTCTCTTCTGTTTTAACTGACAGCACTCAGACTCTCTATTTATGGCCCTATTGTTCTTGGGTGGTTTCCTCTGATCCTCTCTTTTGGCACTGAATGTTTGGGGGGTGTCCCCGCTCTTTCGTTGTTTCCTAATAAAATAAGATAAAGCATAGCAGTTCCTTTCCACTGAACATTTCTAACTGTATATATCCCCTCTGAGAACATAAGAGGCTTGAACCGTGAACTTTTATCACCAGGCCGCCAAGGGGAGCACTAAACAGAAACAACAGAGAGGATGAACATAAGAACAGCCTTGCTGGAACAGGCCGCAGCCCATCCAATCCAGCACTCTGTCTCACACAGTGGTTCACCATTGGCTTCAGGGTATTCCCAAGCAGATGTCTTCACCTGCTTATGATTTCCCGCAAATGGCATTGAGAGATATCCTGCCTACCTCTCCAACCCAGAGGTTGTCCTTCGGCGTCCAGAATGATAGCCATTGATACCCTTGTTCTCTATGAATTTGTCCAATCCTTTCTTAAAGCTGTCAAGGCTGACAGCTGTCACCACTTCTTCTGGCGGGGAGTTCCACAGAACCAGGGATCCTCTGGGTGAAAAAGGACTTTTATTTGTTTGAGATCTAGCATCCAAAAGTTTCATGGAGTTCCCCCTAGTTCTAGTGTTGTGCGATAGGGAAATACGGTTTTATGATGTAAGCCACCTGGGGTCCTTTGGGGGAGGAAGGTGGGATAGAATTAACTAACTAGCTAACTAGCTAACTAGCTAACTAACTAACTAACGAATGAACAAATGAACAAATGAACAAATTAAGTAATGAATAAATGAATTAATGAACTAACAAATGAACTAAGCAACTAACTAAACAAAATCCTTTTAACTGATGGTCTTAGTAATGCTGTTATATTTTACCTTAGGAATGTTGTTATATTTTAATAGAGGGCATCCTTTTCTGCTTGTCATCATCCCCTGTGGTGGTGGTTGTTCTGCATGGCTGGGGACAATGGGATACAGTCTAACCCCATTGGATGGTGCTGGACTGGGAAAGGCAGCAGCCATGATGCGAATTTTTCCTTTGGCCTTTCTTCTGCCACAGAAATGCCATTGGGGTTTGCCAGTGACTTGGCCATGTCACTCTCTCGCAGTCCTAGGCAGCCAGCCAGTGCAGAATATTTATCAAGCCCTGCACCCTTGCCTTCCTTCCCACTCCATCAAGCCCTGAGGGAATGAGGTGCCTCCCATGAGTGATGGGCAGCGTTCTGCTTGGCGGGTTGCAAATTAATCTGTGTTAAGCAACCATAAGTACACGCCGTGGGCTTGTTTAATAAGACTGCCATTTGGTTTTGGGGAGGAGAAAGAAAGTTGGCTTGTTTAACTAAGGACTAGGCAACCAGCAAAACCCATGAAGCATTGTCTGAAGCTAGGGAGGACTATGGGGGCCCCTAATTTAGGCTTGGGCTTTGCACAGTAACAACCTGCAAGGAAGGTCAGGCGAGAGTCTGATCATCACAAGGTCTCCCAGGGAGCTTCGTGATCTAGTCAGGACTTGAATCCTCATCTCCTGAGTCCTGGTTTGACACATTAACCACTATGCACTGAAACACCTTCATTTTTTCAATGCACAGGCCCTAATGCGAACATTTATATGTGCATTTTAGCACTTTGACAGCAATTTTCCTCATGGGCTAAACCTCATTTGTGTGCTTTATTTAAAAACAAGAACACCAAAAACACAATTCTAGCTGTTCACTTGTTAAAACGTGCATCATGTTTTATTTGCAAATTTTTTTCTGGAAGGCCTCTGTAAGCCTTGGAAATGGGCAACTTCACACAGACCGTGGTGCATTTTCTCACCGCGGAGAGATAAATATAGAGTTTAATTGAGACCATCGCAGACAATGGTGTCCCTTCCCACTTCTCCCACTGGGAGGGTGATGTGCTTTGGGCCATCTCTATAGGCAGCTGAGGTGGTCAGGTTATCAGCATCTCATTGATGAAAACCTGAGGCTAAGGGACCGACAATTAGGACGTCAAATTGGCCAACCTGAAGGGATTTTTTTGTCCAAATTATAGCAACCTGCATCTTTTGTCTTTGGGAGGCTTGGAGGGGAGGGACTTTGGTGAATGTCAGTCACATAGTAGTAGCCAATTGTTTCCTCTCTACCTCAAATTTATTTTCCTTTGTTTTTTTTATTTAACCCAGTCATGCTCTGTGTCAGTCTATTAGTGAATTCTGTGTTCTTCTGAGTTGGTAATGACCTGCAAAAACCTGAAAATGGCTGCTATAAGATAAAATTTATATGAAGGCAGCTCAATGGTAATGGTTTGCATAAGGTCCTGGGTTTAATTCCTACTATCTTCAGCTATGGCTAGGAAATAATCCTGCTGAAAACCTGGACAGCTACAGCTAGTCAGGGTTTACAATATTCATAGAATCATAGAATCATAGAGTTCGAAGAGACCTCAAGGACCATCCAGTCCAACCCCCTGCCATGCAGGAACCCCCATCACAGTATTTCCGACAGATGACCATCCAGCCTCTGCTTAAAAACCTCCAAAGAAGAAGACTCCACCACCCTCCGAGGCAGCATATTCCACTGCCAGACAGCTCTAACCCTCAGGAGGTTCTTCCTCATGTTCAAATTGAATCTCTCTTCCTGTAGTTTGAGACCATTGTCCCGTGTCCTAGTCTTGAAGCTGTGGAAAACAAACCAGTCCCCCCTTCAATATGACATATTTAAACAAGGCTATCATATCTCCTCTCAGCCTTCTTTTTGTAAGGCTAAACATTCCCAGCTCCCTAAGCTGTTCCTCCTAAGGCATTTCTTCCAGACCTTTAACCACCCTGGTCACACTTCCCCAGGACCCGTTCATGGTTGACAACATCCCTTTTAAATTGAGGTGCACAGAACTTGACACAGTACTCCAGGTGGAGTCTGACCAGAGCAGAATAAAGTGGTACTATATCACTTCCCTTGATGTAGACATTATGCTTCTGTTGATGCAACCAATTGCATCTTGGCTTTCTTGGCCTCCACGTCACATTGCTGATTCATGTTTCATTTGTAGTCCACTCAGTCACTGAGATCCCTTTCACATGTACTATTCTCCAGCCAGGTGTCTCCCATCCTATATCTATGCAATTCAGTACTTTTACCTAGATGCAGCACCCTACATTAACAATCTCTGCCCACTGCAGACTCACCTGTTCAGGTCCATTCACCCTAGATTAAAAACATTAGGTAGCAGATAACCCTTTGCTGGTGACCCCAAAGGAGTCTGCAGTTAAGAGTCTGAATGAAGCATATACGTAATGGGTCAAAATAATGAAGCTAGCCAGCTGAAATGTTAAACAATGCAGCTATGTCTTGTTTGTTATGCTGACATATATGAAGATTTTGTGAATAAAAGAGATACGCTATATGGACTTTTTCAACACCAATATATATATGAATGAGTCTACTGAGACTTGTGACAGCTAAGATACATTGAGATGAATCTCACTAAAATGAACCACAGTGGGATGGATGAATTGTGATCATAACAATCTGCAGCCCTCTGTCTGGATTAATCTCCACTTGGAGTTGAAGGTCTTAAGACAGCAGTTTTCCACACTCTCTGCCAGTCTTGGAACAAGACATCTCAGGAGCTGGGCTGCTAGTGCTTCACTCATTGTCTCACTCCAGATAACATAATGGATCCAAATGGACCCACAGACTTTCTCCCTTGTCTCTTCCTTTTCAGCCTGCCAACATATGCCAAAAAATAAAAAATAAAAATCCCAACAACTCTAATGTTAGCTGGTCACCCCCTCTTTAAACAGGCCTGAATTTTGGGCTCTTTAGTCTGGAAAAAAGGCACCTGAGGGGGGATATGATTGAGATGTACAAAATTATGCAGGGCATGACTAAAGTGGATAGAGGGATGCTCTTCTCCTTCTCACAAAATACCAGAACTAGGGGACATCCACTCAAAATGAGGGTTGGGAGAGTGAGGACAGACAAAAGAATTTTTTTTTTACTCAACGTGTTGTTAGTCTGTGGAACTTCCTGCCACATGATGTGGTGATGGCATCTGGCCTGGTTGCCTTCAAAAGGGGATCGGACAGATTTCTGGAGGAAAAGTCCATCACACGATACAAACCACGATGGAGATGTGTCATCTCCAGGCTTAAAACCAGGGTCCTTCAAGGGCCAGATGCAGGGGAGTGGTAGCAGAAGACAGAGATCTAGTCTCATGCACTCCCAGACGCATTCGGTGGGGCCACTGTGAGATACAGGAAGCTGAACTAGATGGGCCTTTGGCCTGATCCCAGGGCTCTTCTTATGTATCAAATTTTATTCCCACTTGAGCTCTGTTTGCCCTCATATTTGCCCCTCTGCTTCTAGTCCTCAAGGAAGAAAGCCATTTCTTGAGGTTCAAGTAGTGCCAGGTGCTGTTTGATCTACATTTCAGGGCCCTTATTATGGAGAGGGGGGGCAGCTAACTGGGTAACCCCTCATATCTTTTCCAGAGATTATATGGCAGACAATTTTAATCCCCCCCCCTTTTTTTTTAATGTGATCTAAAGTTACTTCTGGGGTCTGCCCTGGGATTAGGGGGTGTCAGGCTGAAATTAAAATTAATTTCATATGAGACCTGCTCTGGATTCCAGGATAGCTCCATGACTGCTCCCAAGCCACTTCCCAAGAAACGGGAGCGGGACTTACTGTCGGTCGTCTTTGAACCACTGAAATTCAGCAGGCGGCACCGCCATGGCTTCGCAGCGTAAGAGGGCTGTTTTTCCCAGCAGGGGCCGCGAGTCCTTCACATCTGTGATCGTCGGAGGGTCTAGGGAGAGGGAACCATAAAAGGGAGAGGCATATTAAGGAATGGGCTATTAAAGAAAAAGAGAGTTATATCTTTTTCTCTCAGTTTCATAATGCATTTAAAATTTTCTCTTCTTTAATAGCCCATTAAGTATTAGTCTCAGCCATATTGATATATTTGAAAGTTGATAGAACTTAGGTGAATAGATAAAATACAATGGGTTGATGATGCTTATTATTTACTTAATCTTATATATTAGATAGGATATTTTAAATCAAACTTACTATCTTCACCCTTTGAACTAGATGAAAACAGATATAAATGTATACCTATCCTATACAGAGTTAGACAAATAGACTTTAAAGTGCTTAGTAAAATGAAGAATTAAGATTAAATAGACTAGTTTAATACTTTGCTTTGTTATTTTCACTTTTCGTACTAGATGAAGATGGAGATGAGTAACGATAAATACAATGATGGAAAAGAAGCATGTAAATTTGGAATATTCCAAGCACTTGGGCTGAAATCTTGGGGAAATATTTGTATTTGAACTATGCAGCATGACAACACACAAACAATGTATTTGTTTTAACTTATTATGTTTAGAAAATTCAATAAAATATTTTTTTAAAAAGGAATGAGCTCTGACTAGTGGTGGGCATGAACCCCGGTTCAGAGGTTCGTGCTGGTTCATACACATGGCATGACAGTGGCTGTGCGTTTCATTCCCCTGCCCTCCCCAGCTGGATCCCCCACTCACCCGCCGGCAAGCGATCCTCTCCTCCTCCTCTTTGGCGGTTTGATTAGTCTCCAGCAGGAGCATGGGTGTCCCTGCCGCCATTCCTTTGCTGATGGTCAGGAAAGGGGGCAGGATAGACAAACCTTTGGTCTTGCTAGAGACCGGTCAGCTGAAGAGGAGGAGAGGAACATGCTCCGACTGGTGAGTGGGTCATTGGCTGGGAAGGCAGGGGAAGGGAACGTGCAGCACCCGTTGTGCCATGAGTATAAAGTGACACGAACCTCCAAACCAAAGTTCTTACCCATCTCAAACTAGGGAGAGAGAACCGTAGAAGTGAGAGGCACGTGACATCTCAAACTTGCAATACCTGGTCCTTAAATGACAGCAGTGTGGGGGAAACCCCTCCCAAGGTATGGGTGGCGGGGGGGAGCTGCAGAAGATTTAAGCAGGCAGTGGTTTTTTAGACATAGCTGGACTCTAGCTCCCATCATCCCTAAGCACCACAGACAAGGGCTTCAGAATACTGAAAGGTGTCATCCAACACTAGCTGGAATCACTTGGCCAGGGGAACCTTCCGTTCTTTCTCGGGGCATCTAGGATGGTTGAAATATGGCCGGAGGGCACAGGGCATGGAAAATGATGGGAGTTCTTACTCACAGTTGACAGTGATGAGGACGCGCTTGCTGTCAGGTGTCGAGACGCCGTTCGCCGTGATGCACTCATACTCCCCAGCTTGCTGACGGTTGATCTCCGTGATTTCCAGGTACTCCCCCTCACTGGTGAATCCATCTGTGTGGGAGGTTCGGGGGTTTGGCGGGGAGGGGATCAGGGCCAGCCGTAGGGAGACAGACACAAACACAGACTTACACACAAGGAAACACATACAACAACAATACTGTGATCAGCACCTCCTACAGGTAGGGGCTGTCTCGCTCGGGAGCTGCGAGGACAGCACCTGGGGGGTGGGGCAAAATGAGTTAAGTGAAATATTTTAAGTATTGATGGCCAAGCCATCTTTCCCACCCCCTAGGGTTGAGATTCCCCCCATTCTGACTCCCCCATCACACCCGCAAAATACGCTGCCCCCCCAAAGGGCAAATTGTACCTCTACAAAGTGGGGAAATGATTTGACATTTTCTTATGCAAGTTCCTGGCAGCACCCAGTCTGAAAAATGCCACCATTAAAACAGAAACCAGTAGCGACCACTTCTGGTTTCTAAAAAAGACCCCAAAACATTCTTGTGTTACAGGGATGTCCAAATTTTGGCCCTCCTGATGTTTTGGACCACAACTCCCAGAATTCTAAGCTTTGATAGCCAATGGCAAAGGACTGTGGGAGTTGAGGTCCAAAACATATGGAGGGCTGAAGTTTGCACATACCTGGAGGGAACTTGCATTTATATGGGAAGAAGCATGCTCTACTAAGCAGCTGGGTGTGTGTGTGAGCCAAACAAGGTGAGGTGAGGGTGAGGGCTTGTGACCACTTCCAAGGGGCTACCAGTGGCCTCTAGGCTACCCTTTATGCATCCATTTATTCGGAATGCAGGGATACCATTTATTGGCAAATTCATCACTTCTCCTGCTCAGCATTTTTGACTGTATGTAGACTAGTGCTGATGCACTACATCAGTTAAATAAAAACATTAAAAACACTTTGCTTTGCCTTGCCTTTGCCTTGCTGCTAGAGTAGCTCTGCCCTGAGTTGGTATACTAGGCTACAGAACCAGCGGTCCAGAGCCTGAATCTCCACTGTGTGTCTCAGAAAGATAGACAGCCTGTACTGTCCCTGGGCAAGCTGCACAATCTTAGGGTAGCACCACAGCAAGGCACTGGGAACTCATTTCTGCTTTCTGCATTCTGTACAGAAGGAAACCTGGAAAGGGTTGCCAGAAGGAGTAAGACTTGAAGGCAAATAATTATAATTAGAAATGCTGCTCAATAATACTTTTTTAAAAAAAAAACAGCGATGCAGATAAATTTGGTGGCTTATCAAGCTTGAGGTAGTAAAGGCAGGGCTGACTCTCCCTAGGATTCCAGATGAATGCTGGATGAGATTTCAGGATTCTATAGACTGAACCAGCAGCCAGTCCAAGATCTGTCCAGCTGTGAGTGTGAATACCCAAGAAGCACATATTTGCAAAAACAGTGTTGTGAAATGCCTGCCAGTTCATGCAGGGCAAATGGCAAGATTTGCCCTGCGTGCATGGCTGGAATGGTAAAATAACAGAACATTGTAGGTAATAACGAACGTCTAATCTGCCAATCTTGCTCATTTTCACACTCTTCCTTTGCATGTTTTCTTCCTCCACTGTGTTCCAATTATCACCCAGTGAGCAGAATCCCCGTCTCCCCCCTTTCACATTGCAGACAAGTTACCCAGGACAGAGTCCAAGAAGAGGGAGCAAAAGGGGAGTCCTCTCTCCCCCTCCCCTCTCCAGTCTCCTTACCTTTCAGCTGCCTCCATGTTACTGTTGGCTCCGGCTTGCCCATCGCAAGGCAGAGCAGGTTCACGTTACTCCCCTCATTCACCGTCACCGCTGACGAGATATTCACAATCCGGGCTGGGACTGCAGGGGGATGGAAGAGAAGGAGGGTGAGTCTCAAGGCAGTTTTAACCTCCCACTCGTAGGGGGCGCTAGCTCGCCCGAGGCAACACAGACATCGCAGCTCCTGAGGCTCACCTAACCTTCAACCATCCTTTGACCTGGTGTAGCAATTGAACAAGTGATGTTTTTCTTCTTCTCCAGCTATGAAAAAATTCCCCAGTGCATCTCAGAACGGAAACTGCTCAGCGGAGTCCAGGCTGCAAAGTTTAGGAATGAAAAAGGGGCGACCACATATGCTTTTGATTTTTTGGGGGTTGGAGTTGTGCTTAGGAGACTCTCCCTGACCTCACTAAAGCAAAAGCTGCCTTTTCAGAAAGCCTCCAGAGGTACTCTGTTTTGCAGTGGATCTTCTCCAGTCTAAATAGTGATGCTGTCTTATGATAGAGGTTCAGGACCATGGACAGGTCTTTTAAGATTTCACACACACACACACACACACACACACACACACACACACACACACACACACACACACACACACACACACACACACACACACACACACACACATGGGGGTGGGGGAGGAGGAAAAACCCTGGAGTGGATTTTACTGCCCACATGAAACTGGACTTGCCAACATCTGCTGGGTCCATCTCTCATTCCTGTGATAGCATTGGGAGAGGGAGGGTGCACTTCCCTTCACAGCACAAGCCTCTGCTCCTACGTCTAAGGTTTAGGCTCTGAAATCCGATACAGGGAGTGGGATGCTGATTTGGCCACCCTAATTCTAACAGAAGAAGAGCAAAAGCCTGGGTTTGAAACAGGTTTGAAAGAGGCCTGTAAGCTTCCCCTGACATTCTATTCCTGATGTCTACTGGCCAGACGTCCCAGTACAATGCCCCTCTAGAGCTGGGAATGATTGGGATGAAAAGTAAACTCACACTTACAAGTCATCTCATCATAACAATGGACATTTCTGTTCACTTGGTTATAAATAGCTCAAACCCCCAAAAAAAAACCCTGTGCTTCCTAATCAAATCCCTGTCCCATTGCTCAGAGGGATAATTCCAAATAGCTGTTATCTCTGCCTGGGTGGAAAAGCCCCCACTAAAAGCAAATGGCTTTGCTCCCCTCTTCTGATGGGAGGTCTAAAGATCTTTATTATCTGCCCTGAGAGAGAGAGAGAGAGAGAGAGAGAGAGAGAGAGAGAGAGAGAGAGAGAGAGAGCTTCTGTGTTTAGGGAAGTGGCAATGCGATACTGAATGATAGATCAGCTGAGAACAGCTGTTTCCTGACTCCCAGGCTGTTGCTTGTTCCAGACCGGGTCCAATCAGCTTCTATTGTACCAGCTTCCCAGTTCCATAGGAAAAAGGGAGGTGTGTAATTATGGGGTGGCTGGTTTTGCAGTTGTGGCTTTTGCCAATGCTGCAGAAATCCCGGACGTGGTAGGAAAGTGGCGAAGGAAATGATATGTGTGTGTGTGTGTGTGTGTGTGTGTGTGTGTGTGTGTGTGTGTGTGTGTGTGTGTGTGTGTGTGTTTGAGGGGGGGTGTTTCGGGTTGGTTTTGACAGCTGGGAAGTGATTCTGAGTTGTCCAAGGTCAAAGTTGAAGGAGCCTTTGGGATTCTTAGGATGATCCAATGCATCTGATGAGGAACGCTAGAAAGGGTAGTGGTGCAGACAATAAGAAGAGCCCTGCATCAGGCCAAAGGCCCATCTAGTCCACCTTCCTGTATCTCACAGTGGGCCAACCAAATGCCTCTGGGAGCACATGAGACTAGATATCTGTCTCCTGATCCCACTCCCCTGCACCTGGCCCTTGAAGGACCCTGGTTTTAAGCCTGGAGATTACACATCTCCACCATGGTTTGTAACCTATGGTGGACGTTTCCTCCAGGAATTTGTCCAATCCACTTTACTCATGCCCTGCATAATTTTATACGACTTAATCATATCCCCCTCAGGCTCCTTTTTTCCAGGCTAAAGAGTCCTAAATGATTTAGCCCAGTGGCTCTCAACCTGTGGGTCCCCAGATGTTCCTGGACTGCAACTCCCAGAACCCTCCACCACTCGCTGTGCTGGAAGGGATTTCTGGGAGTTGCATGTCATTGTCAGATCTGGCCTGTAACCTCCCTGCACAGTTTGAAGAAGTTTGTTTTCCTGATTAAAACTCTTCCCATCTGCGCCTTCTCAGAGGTTCTCTGGGAGAGCCGGAAATCAACCAATCGCTGCTGCAAACATTGCCCTATTCAGTGGGGGTTGGGTAGGAAAAGCTTCTAGCTGATTGTGTCCCTTGTTAATTAGTGGGAGAAATCCATTTGCATGTTTAATCTAAATACCCTCAAGGCTCGAATGAGCCAGCTTGCCAACACTGCTTGAACTCCTTATCTTCCTAGTAGACCAGAAGTGGGCAGCACTGATTTTCCAGATGTGGAACTTTTATTTAGTTCAGTGAAGCAAGCACATGCAATTGAGCTGCTCCGATGAGACAGGCTGTCCCAAAACATCACAACAGGCTGCTAAGAGTTCATCACTAGACATGGGCACGACCAGAAAAAATGACGTTTCGAGTTTTCATTTGTTGGAACGGGTCTGTTTTGGGTCATTTCCGTTTGTCCTGAAATTTTTCAAAAATTTGTCATTTCCGTTTGTCATTTGTCGTTTCCACCGCGATTTAGCGCGATTTGACTTCCCAGAGCATAGGGGCGTCCCGCAATCAGGGCCGGCGCTAGGTGTTTTTGCGCCCTAGGTGGCGTGCGGGGCGGTGGGTGGGCAGCGGGGTGGTGGGGGTGGTGGTGGCGGGGGGCCATGGGCGGGCGGCGACAGCGGCGGGGGGAGGTGCGGGCGGGCGAGCGGCAGCCGTGGGTGGGTGAGTGGGCGGGCGGTGGTGCGGGTGGGTGGGTGAGTGGGCAGTTAGGATATCACTTAGGATAGAGGTTCTGTTCTTGGCTTGCACCCCAAATGTGTGTGTGTGTGCAAGCAAATTGAAGTTGGGAAAATAGAAAATAAATGGTAGTATATAATATATTTTTAAAATAAATCCACACCTCCCACTCCCAGTCAAACCCCCCCCCCATCCAATATCAGAAAAAAATCCTCACAAACTGCCAGAGGAGAAATAAAGAATAAACTGCTATTCCCTTCAGCAGACAAAGCTGCAAGGAATCAAAGAAATTATTTTCTAAATTCAATTCCCTCCCTGCCTGCCTAACTTAAATCCCATCACTTTCACATTTGTGAGAATGAGATGAGCTATTTCTTTCTTTTGTAAAGGTTTTAACAATTACAGTGGTGCCTCAACTTACGAATTTAAACTGTTCCAAATGAATGCTCTTAAGTTGAACTACTCTTAAGTCAGGGTACCTATCTAAAAAATGGAAAAAAATATTTGTAAGTTGAGCAGACCATATCTAAAATTTGTAAGGTGGCAGTTAAAACACCAACAGTTTTCCGCTCTCAAGTCGAAATGCTCTTAAGTTGAGCTGCTCTTAAGTCGGGGCACCACTCTATTCAGATTGTTTCTGAGCAAAACTTGTGTCCTTCTCTGTTGGGAAGAAGACACAGAGCAAACACACAAGGACTGCCTGATGGATATTTAAGATTAAAGCAACCCATTCAATGCTTCTAATTTTGAAAAGTCCCTGCCGCAGTGCAGTTGTGATTGTAATTTAGTTGTGCAATTATACGGTTTATGTCACTTGCATAATTTATCACCAAGGTACATCAAAAGCATTCTTGCAAATGTGAAAGGTGTCACTTAGACGGACCATCTTGCTATGTCTTAAACCAGGGGTGGGGAACCTTCAGCCCTCCAGATGTTTTAGACTGCAACTTCCAGAATTCCGAGCCTACATTACCAGTGATAAAGGACAGTGGGAGTTGTGGTCCAAAATATCTGGAGGTCGAAGGTTCTCCACCCCTGTCTTAGATAAAGGGGAAACAATACTGTGGCCCCCCCAGTGTGAGAATGACATAAACTGGATTTGCATCATGCCTAGCCAATTTAACCAATGTCAGTGGGTAATAGGATTTGTAGTCCAACAACATTTCCAACCTTCTTCTAGACAAGTGGTTCCCAACCTTGGGTTCCCATATGTCCTTGGACTACAGGTCCCAGATATCCTGGCTGGCGCAGCTGGTAGAGAAGGCCTCTGGGAATTGCAGTCCAAGAATATCTTGGGACTCAAGGTTGGGAACCACTGCCGTAGACCTCTGTTTGCCTCTTTCCCAGTTATGTGAAGTGAACACTGATGGTGTTGAATCCAAACGCCACAAGTGTCAGTTATCCTGGGATACAGCACTTGAACTCTAAGGCAACTTTTAATTAAGTTCTGCCTCCAGCAGGTCAGGAAAACATTGTGGTGAAATGATAAACAAAAAGAAGGCAAACTCTCCCCCATCCCCAAAACAATTGCATTTTGATTGGCTCAGTTTTCTTCCACCCACTGATAAGTTTCTCTCCCAAACAACAGCAGTGTGATTGACCTCTCACGAGTGGTATTTACAGTCTGTTGAACTTTGCCCACCAGGGAAAACCCAAGGATGTAGGGCTAAAATTCCCTGAAGCATCCTATATAGAGAAGAGATACAGTGACCTATAACAGAGAGATGGGGCTGCCCTTTAAGAATACTACACTTAGGGCCTTTTCACACGACCCCTAAGATCCGCTGGCCACTTAAATTCGGACCAGAGATCTTGGGGGTTTGTTGCTGTTCCTGTGTTCCCACCCCCTCCGCACTCCTGGCTGCTGTCTGCGTGAGGGGAGGGAGAAAAAAGGAAGAAAAGAATACCCACTCACCTCCATTCTGCCCTCTCGCTCTGCTCCCGGCAGCAAGTATCTCTTAAAGGGGCGGGGGGCAAAAAAACAACAACAAACAGAAGCGAGGAGAGCAGGCACTCACTACCTTACATCCGCATCAGGAATTTTTCACCCCCGGAGAGCAGGTACTTGAAAAGTGCGCTGGGACACACTTAGGTGGGCATGGTCGCACTTAAGTTTTTGTAAACTCCGGAGCTGGTGGGGAAACAATTTTAAGCTCCGGATCTGGGAGCCATTTGCCGCAGATTTTAGGGGTCGTGTGAAAAGGCCCTTTGAAAGTCACGGTCTAAGCACTCATCTGCCCTTTTACCCAATCTTGAATTGCACTGCATTTTAAACAGTGGCCAATGTGTCTGTGATCACCAACGCAATGGGTCGCTCTGAAACTCATTTCTTGGGTTCCTCCAGGAGCTTTTATTGCCTGGCAAACCTCGAAGGAAGATCCTCTGTATGTTTAAACGCACTCCGGGAGGCACAGGACCTTCCAAACCCATCCTTTCCTCCAGCATAATTAAACAGTGGCTAGAAGGAAGCAACAGATTCATGGCTTACTTTCATCTCTACAGGATTCAATGAGAATGCAAAGCAGCATATAGAAATAAAGAAATAAAAATGGTATCAAGAGGCTACAGAGATGAAGGGATTGAGGACTGAGCCAGTTGGGCAACTCTTAATCAATCAAAAACTACTACTACTACTACTACTACTACTACTACTACTACTACTACTACTACTACTACTACTACTACTACAGAGATTGGAAAAAGTCCCTAGTCAATTGGCCATGTGGACTAGGGATACTGGGATTTGTAGTCCAAAAAGGTACCCTTCCCCCACAACTTTGTAAAAGACACAGTTATTCTTCTGCTTTTCTTCCTTAATTGATGGTTGGTGACAAAGAAAACAGAGGAAAGAGCCACCAGGAAAGCGTAGGATGGCTATACATGGAAGTATGGTTGAAACTCTGTAAAGTTCTGCAAATGAGTCAGAGCGGTGCCATGATAAAAAAAATTCCCACCATCAAAACTCGAGTTACAATTCCTCAGTTGTCCCATCTTTGCAACTGCAGATGAGGAATCTGCTCTATTTCCCTCCATGTCATTAGGGATCATGAGAAATTCTTCAGCTCCCTTGATACTGTTCTTACAGTGGCAAGAATGATGTTTTGTACAAAATGGGCAGGTTTTTGGACAAACCAGCCAGGCTTTGGACAACCTGGTGCCATTTGTAAACACAACATAGAAACCAGCATGGCTGAAGTCCATGTTTCATGGACATTTAAGAAAACGAAGCATTGGATAGGTTTTTGCATCTTTCACAACAAGCAGGCAGTCCTGTTCGACATAGGTGCTGCTTTGTAAGGGGATGTTTGTTTTGCTCAGATGCATCTTGTGCAACTTGAGGAGACGGTAAGCACTTGGAACCCCCTTGTTCAAACTCTTGGCTGGAGGCAAGGAATCTCGAGGGGCTTGGGAATTCCCTATAGACGTGTCTCGTTGGGTTGAGACAACCTAAATTACCATGGGCAAAGAAGCAAGCACCTATTGCTCATATCCCTCCAGAAACACCTGACATCCCCAAATACCCTTGCCTTTTCCCCATATCCATACCGTGCACAATGAGGTACACCTGTGAGGTGTGGGGCTTGTCTTGTGTCTGGAAGGAACACGTATAAAGTCCTTCATCGTACACGTCCACTTGAGTGATCACGATGCTGAACTCAGAAGGGCTGTAGGTCAGCAGCTGCACCCGGGAATCGATGGACCACTTGTCATTGCCGGCGTAGAGGATGTTGGAGCGGTTCAACCACGCCACGCGGGTCACCTGTTGGTCTATGTAGCAGCTGCAGAGAAGAGACGAGGAAAGAACAAAGGGGAGTGGAAGGAGGATGGGGGGGAAAGGACACGGGTTGTGGCAATTGTTGTAAACTTTGAATTCTTTCCATCCCAAAGATCAAGACAGTCACCCTGCTCAGAGATGGAAACCATCACACGATCTTAGAAGATGACCCTACGGATCATCTAGTCTATCCCTATTAAGGAGACATAATTGGAAAATCCAACTTCCAATGTTTGTCTCTGCACCATTTCTTTGCATCGGATATTTTTAATATACAACGCCTTTCAGAATCTAATATATTTGCAATTCTTTGGTCAATTTGGCCCAAAAAACCTTCAATGCTCTTCTCCCCCTATCATTTCCCCACATGCATTCGGACGAATAAATCAGCATATGTGAAATCTATGCAAATAGGCATCCTCTTTTGTCCACCCCTCCACTTTTTTGGGCTGGGGGTGGGGTGGGAGGAGTCTTGCTCACAGCCTCTTTCTCGGCAGCATGTAAGCCATCCACGGATCTATGTCTCAGTGGTCCTGAGTGAGTGTTGTTTTGCTGAACGGATAAGCGGAAAAGGTGGACCTGCTTCCCTCTCTACCTACAGAGTGAAATCCAGGTTATTATCACCGTGCATATATTGAGAGAAGGGGGGAGGAAGGAATGGGGAGGGAAGGAAGGAAGGAGGGAGGGAGGGAGGGAGGGAAGGAAGGAAGGAGAGAAGGAGTGAAGGAAGGGGGGGGTACAGAAATAACCTCAGGGTTCTCCTCAGCCATGACAAGGCCTTTGGCTCTCTCTCCCTCTCTACCAAGCTCTTTGATGTCCAGAAACCCATGTTATTACAGCTCTTTTTATCACAGCCTAAAAACTTGAACACCTTCCAAATGGCAGATTTGTGGAAATAACGAGCGTTTGGAAGGGGGGGGAGGGAATTACATGAGTCCTGACTCTGCAAACTCACCTGCTCTTTTCCATGCTGCCCACGCCTCTTCAAACAATAACCCTCATTTGATGGGGGTGGGGGTGGGGTGGACCCCCTCCCCTCCCAAACCTCAGGCGTCCCAACACTCCAAGTTCATCCACCCACCCGCCCACCCACCCGAGGGACCGATTCCTGCAATCTCATTTTTATGGGCCCATTTTCTTCTCGCCCCATGGCTCCTGGCTGGGAGATTTAATTATCCGAGTGGCTTTCTCTCACCTTGAAGGCGAGTGGGCGCTAAGTAATCCCGTTTCTTGGTCCCTGACAGCTGTCAGGCGCAGATTGGACAAGTGTTCGGAGATAAGTGGAGGGGAGCTGGGCGGAGGACTTCGCGGGGCCTCCATTCAAATTATCACTGACCCTGATATTTTATAGAAACTGTTACTCCTCCTCCTTCTCATGGTGCAATGCCTGGAGAAGGGAGCTGTACACCACACCTTGCAATAGCTAGAGCGTCCAGCAGCCTTAGATGGTCACACAATTATTTTGCCAGATTAAAACCTCAAGAAAACAAAGAAAGCCTTGAAAAAAGACTGTAGTCTTTGGAAGAGAAAGGGAAGAAGGTTCTATTTAGCTACTACCCCACCCATCGCCACACCCTCTTATTGGGTCACTCTCACACCCACAACCTGCTTTCATTTTATTGATGCACATTGTTTATATCCCATTTTTCCTCCTTCTCCCTCTGTCGTCCCCACAACAACAGTTCAGTGATGTAGGTCAGGCTGAGAGAGAGAGAGAGAGAGAGAGAGAGAGAGAGAGAGAGAGAGAGAGAGAGAGAGAGAGAGAGAGAGAGAGAGATTTTAGGTTGCAGTTGGCTTTTCAAAACGTCTCTCTCTCTCTCTCTCTCTCTCTCTCTCACACACACACACACACACACACACACACACACACACACACACACACACACAGAGCTATAGATATAGTTTGAGTCTTAGAAAAGCATAACAAACAGAATATTAGAAGCAATAACTAACTTATCACCTGAAATGCCACAGTGGAGAGAAAGTCTCCTTCCAACACAACTATTTTTGCCCCATATATATTCTACTCCTCCCTATTTCTGGCAGTCCTTGGGTTTCACCCATCTTGTTTTTAACAAAACCAAAACCGAATAAATGTTTCATTTGGCATTCTTTCCATGCCTGGCCTTTCCATAATCCCTCCATACCCTGCGGCTGGGGTGGAAAATGGAGTCTTGGTTAAGAAGAGGGACAAGGGAGAGGCGGGAGGGAGACATAGGTGGGCCAGGGAGAAAAGAGGCCGCTGAAGCTAGAACTGCCTCCACGCCCATTCCTCCCTCAAAATGTCAATTCTGCCATTACGGGTTCTGCGAAGGTAAAGTAGAATAAAAATGGGATTGGTGGAGAGGATGTGTGGCCAGAGAAACATTAGATATTGGCCTGAATCCAAGTAAATAATTAAACTAACATAAGCTCATTAGCGTAAGTTTCAGTGGTGAATTGCCGCAAGATAAGGCGTCGACATTTGGATTGGTTTTCATGCATCAAGCCACAAGACTGGCATCTGAGATTTATGCCTCTGGGGACCCAAGGAACAGGACTCTGGCTACCTGAATAGGTCATGGGCCTTATACTTAACTACTTCACTGCAGTAGTTGCGAGAATGACAAAAAAAAGAGAATGTGTCTTTCGAATAACTAACTGGTGAAAGACATGGTCATGGGATTCCCAGTCTATTAAAGATAAAGATAAAGGTAAAGGTTCCCCCCGCACATGCGTGCTAGTCATGTCTGACTCTAGGGGCGGTGCTCATCTCCATATTCAATCTGAAGAGCCAGTGTTGTGCAAGTCCGTGGCCATGTGGACTTGCACAACATGGAACACTGTTTTACCTTCCCGCTTTTTACGGTGGTACCTATATATCTACTTGCATTGACATGCTTTCGAACTGCAAGGTTGGCAGGAGCTGGGGTTAACAACGGGAACTTGCTCCGCTGTGTGGCACCTGGGATTCGAACTGCTGAACTGCTGACTTTGTAGCCGACAGTTTTCAGTGCAGGAGTTTTTGTTTTTTTTTTTTTTTAAAGACACAAACGCAGCTTGTGGGAACATAGAATTTGACAGTAGTGTGAATATAGTGTTAAGTTGATATTACAGATGGGCACAAAATGGAAAAATGGCATTTTGTTTCATGTTTCGTTTCGTTTGTCTTTGTTTTGTTTTGTTTTTAACCAAGTAAAAATTCATTTCATTTTTCATTTTGTTCTTAAAACACTGTCTCTCTCATATGGATTTTTGGCAGAGAGAGAGACAAATCAACTCTAAAAAATAAAAAAATAGAGAGGGAAGGGAATATATTTGCCTCTGCTGCCATTTTAAGCCTTTTCCTGCCTTGCACAATGATAAAATATTTTTAATTTTTTTAAAAAAACAAATTGATCAGAGTAATCACAGAATTACATGTTTTAAGCACTGGACATCAACTTTGTAGGGATTATCAGCCGTATTTATTAAATAGTTAATCATTTTTATTTGATTTAAAGTTGGTTTTAAATGGTTTTTATCCTTTTATTTTACATCGCAGAGCAACGCCACCATTAACAAAAAACGAATCACAACAAACTGAAAATTTCCAGTTTGTTTCATTCCATTTTTCTTTAAAAATCAGTTTGTTTTTCATTTTGTTCTGAACTAAAAAAAAAAGAAAAACAAAACAAAAAACATTTTGCACCCCTCTCTAGTAGATATTGAAAGAAGTGACCCCCTCACTCTCTCTCCCACACAAACACACACACAACCCTACTCCCCCCCCCACACACACACAGAGAGAGAGAGAGAGAGAGAGAGAGAGTTTAAGTTTTCATGTAGGTGTACACAAAAGACCTGCTCCTTCCTCCTTCCATCTTAAATATTAAATAAAAATGGAGTCATGTTTGCATAACAGGGCTTCCTTGTGAAGACCAGTATACCTCTACATTCTAGACCAATTCAGTGAGTCAGCCTGTGAACCCCGCAACCCAGATTTGTGGTCAGCACCAGTGGATTTGTGAATCAAAGGATTTGTGAACTCTGGTTGTGATGAAATGTTGTGGGCTGAGTATTTGCCCAGAGGAAACTTATTTCATAATTTCAAACCCAATTCAAGTTGGTGCCCCCCCCCAGCCTCTATGTTTACAAAAATGAAATAAAAACAAAGTAAATTCCATATGCCAGAAGTCTTCCCATCCCACGGTTGGTGACCTTGTGCTGCCCCTGCAGGAATGGGTGAGAATTACAACTGTGTGCACTGGAGTCAATTAAATCCCAAATTCCAAACTAAATTGTCCTGATTCGTTCCACTTTCTATGATGCCCTGAAGAAGAATAGCCAGATTTAGTGCCAGAGCGAAGTGAATTTAGAAGTTATTTCAGAGCTATGCACAAAATGAATTGGCTAAGACGAAAGATGGGCCCAAACCAGAAAACTAGTGGTTTGTGATTCGTGACCATCCACGAACTGCGAACTTTTATGAAATGCTTGACAAATGAACCAGTTTGTAGTTTGTTTTTTGGTTTCAGGGGTGGTGGTGGTGGGATGACCTCTCTACCTACAGCTTCTGTTGCCTCCCTACCCATCTCTTGAAGCCGCTATGGTCCTCATGCTGACAGGCAGCAGGCCTGGCTTCAAGGCCCCAGGCCCACTCTTGCTTCTGTGCACGTGCCCACCTGTCAGCTGAGTGGCGGGCGCATGCCAAGGAGCAGCAGGCCTGGGTCCTTGAAGGAAGGACCACTGCCTGTTAGGATGGAAGTGTTGACAATGGCAAAGCAAAAGCAAAGCAAAGTGTTCTGCTTATATACTGCCCGATAGCTGCCAAGATGCCCTAAGCATATCCGATCTCGCCTGATTTCGGAAGCTAAGCAGGATCGGCCCTGGCTAGTACTTGGATGGGAGACCACCAGGGAACACCAGGTGTTGTAGGCACCTGGAGTAGGAACTGGCAACCCACTCCAGTATTTCTACCAAGAAAACTCCATGGACATGGGGTCATGAAGGGTCGGTCACGACTGAAACGACACAACACACACACACACACACACCACTTCAAATAGTCTGTGGGTGGTTTACAGTTCTTAATTACAGTCTGCAGGCTACACATTGCCCCCAGCAAGCTGGGTACTCATTTTACCAACCTTGGAAGGATGGAAGGCTGAGTCAACCTTGAGCCTGCTGTCTGGGATTGAATCCCAGGTCGTGAGCACGGCTTTAGCTGCAGTACAGGCATTTAACCACTGCATCACGGGGCTCTCCTAATGGCATCTTAAAGGCAAAATAGGGAGCTGACAGTGTGAGAGGGGGTTTGCTGGGCATCCCCTTTTGGGGATCAAAATGAAGCAGTGAGGGTAGGCAACATTAGGTGTCTTGTTTCATTTCTAAAAAAAAAAAAAGGTATCCTAAAACCAAACTACAAACCATACCACAAACCAAACCACAAACCAGCTCAGTTTGTGGGTTTTTCTGGTTTGTGCCAATAATAATAATAATAATAATAATAATAATAATAATAATAATAATAATAATAATAATAATAATAATAATAATAATAATAACAACAACAACAACAACAACAACAACAACAACAACAACAACAACAACAACTTTATTTTTATGCCACCTTTCTCCCCAAAGGGACCCTAGACACACATTTCTTCTGCCAACTAGTTGCTGGTTTGTTTTTCTAAAGCCACCTTTAAAGATGTCTTGCACGACTCCCCCCACAATATTAGCAGTCCAAAATTTCATTAGGTTTGCTCCCCATCATGTCTCCAACTTTCCTGCGCATCGGCACACAACCTGAAACGTGAAACCCCTCCTACTTCTCCAACGCTCTGACTCCACAAATTACCAGAACGATGTGGATCTGGGGCATCAATTGCAGCCGACTGAATCAGGATACATTCAGTTTTGAATTGCTTTTGAAGAATTCCCCAGCTAGTGAAGATGGCTTCATAGAAGGCCACTAACAACCAAAGGTTTCAACTATATCTGTGTGAGAAAGCAGAATTGGTGGATTTTCTTAGCTCTCTGAGGTAGTGGTCCAAAAAGCAGGTTAGAAACCTTTTTCAATAAAATAAAAGCCAGGGTTTTATTTTTTTTAGGGAGAAGCAGAGACAACAGGCAGAAGCTACGCCCTTTGCAGATTGTTCTTAAGCTTCTCCGGCTCCTGTAGTAGAATGGAGTGGCGGATCCGACTGATCTTTGTTCCAATTCAATTTGTGGGAGATTATTTTTGTTCAGGAGGGTTTCTCTAGCTCGCGGCTCTCATCCTAAAGGGGTGGAATAGATGAATTTAGACTGCCTGGTGCATAACTTATCTTCCCCTCCCTTCTCTTTGCATCCATGCATTTCCAGAGAGGGCTGTGTGTCCCCTCCCCCTTCTATTCTGCAGAGAGAGAGAGAGAGAGAGAGAGAGAGAGAGAGAGGAGAAGGGAGAAGGGAGAAGGGAGAAGTCTTGAGAAGTAGGTCACAGCCTCTGCTGATTCAGGCTGGTGGGAACGGCGGCGCAGTGCAGGTGACTCTCAATGGGAGGGGTTGTTGGGGAGGATTGTGCATGGGGGTGGGTGGGTGGAATGGCACGGACACAGTGGGCATGCTGATTCAGTTTCTAGCCAGGGTGCGTGTGTGTAGGTGGAAAGGACGTGAGGGATCTGGGATGTATCCCTATGTATCTCTGCATTCAACCCCCTGCTATGGAGAGCCATCCCTCATTCAGCATCCCGATTAGGGATAGGCACAAACCTCGAAAATGGTAGTTCGTGACCCTGTGTGGTGGTGGTCCATGTCCCGCCACCAGAAAACCAAACTGGTTCACAATCCAATTTGGGGTTTATGCCTGGTGGTGATGGTGGTGGGGTATCTGCTCTTCTTCGCTGCCTCTGCCTCCCATGGTGCCATGCTCCCCCAAGGTTCCAACGAGGGTGCCTGGCCTGCAAGGAGACCCTTCCCTGCCTTGGAGCAGAGCACCTGGGCACTCGGCAAGGATAAGAACATAAGAACATAAGAAGAGCCCTGCTGGATCAGGCCAAAGGCCCATCTAGTCCAGCTTCCTGTATCTCACAGTGGCCCCACCGAATGCATCTGGGAGCTCACGAGACTCGATATCTCTCTCCTGACAACCCCTCCCCTGCATCTGGCCCTTGAAGTACCAAGGTTTTAAGCCTGGAGATGACACATCTGCATCATGGTTTGTAACCTGTGATGGACTTTCCCTCCAGGAATCTGTCCCATCCCCTTTTGAAGGCACCCAGGCCAGATGCCATCACCACATCCTGTGACAGGGAGTTCCACAGACTAACAACACACTGGGTAATTTTTTTTATTTTGTCTGTTCTCACTCTCCCAGCCCCAATTTGAGTGTATGTCCCCTAGTTCTGGTATTTTGTGAGAGGGAGAAGAGCATCCCTCTATCCACTTGACTCATGCCCTGCATTATTTTGTACGTCTCGGTCATATCCCCCCTCAGGCATGTTATTTCAAGACTAAAGAGCTCCAAGGCAGCAGTGTGCCAGTGATGTGGTGGAAAGAGGAGGAAGGCCCAGGTGACTAGGGTAGTGGGAAAGGAGAAGGTGGGCCACTCCAGGTTGCCAAAACAGGATCCCCAAACTGCGCCATGGACTGAAACTATGGATCAATCCGGTTTGTCAGGGTTTCCTGGTTCACTCTTTGGTTTGTGTCTGTTTCTAATCTTGATCTTTTGGATGCATGCAAAGCAAGCAGAGGTTCTGGGCAAACCAGGAACATAATGCTGTCTGATCCTGCTGGCTGCTGGAAGTGGCGTGAGATGCCTCCCCTGACTGGGCTACTCCAATCCTCCTGCAACGAAGTGCCCATCTCCACCATTCACTATTATGAGATGTTCACATGATGGATCCTACCAAACACGGCCTCACCTGCCATGGAAGACACACACAGCGAAATTAGATCATGCTGGGTTAGGGGGACAGTCTGTCTTGATGTAACACAGGCTTGGTCTATACCAGTGGTTCTCAACCAGATGTTCCTGGACTACAACTCCCAGAAACCAATTCCAGCACAGCGAGTGGTAGAGGCTTCTGGGAGTTGCAGTCCAGGAATATCTGGGGACCCACAGGTTGAGAGCCACTGGTCTAGACCATCTGCATCCAGCGACCTCCCAGGGCCTGAGATTTCAGCTCTGCAGCAGAATGAGTGCCAGTTTGTTCCAAAACATGCGCAAAGAAGAGAACAAAGTGTTCAGAGATTCCTGAAAAGGGCCTTGTTCCAAAGGAACCGAACAGAAAGGGGCCAGAGGTTAACCTTTAAGTTGTGTGATGGCCCCCACCACCCACCATTCTATTGAACATCAAATCAGAGTTCCTGAAGGCTTCCTGGAACAATTACCAGTAACTATAGTTGTGTGATGGCCATTCTATTCTATTCTATTCTATTCTAGTTCAGTTCAGTTCAGTTCAGTTTTGTTCTGTTCTGTTCTGTTCTCTCTTTTGTTTGGCTGAGTGTCCATTGGTCATGCTTTGCCCACCACTGTCACAATGCAAAATGTGACTTTTCCTTGCTCCCAACAGACTGATTTCCCAGGATTATAAACTCTATTGAGGACCTCCAAGGGCAGAAGAAATTCCTCTTTGGCTGCAGTTCTCCTTCAACGTAGGGAGGCAAGAGACTTCATGCTGAAGGTCTCAGCTTCTCTGGTTTGCAAGCCTACCACCTTCTTAGGCTATAGATGACGTAGTTTTCAGGCAGGGTTAGGATTCACAACAGAGATCCAGAGCATCAGCATCAATACATGTTAAATGGAAAATTAATTTATCAATGTTTTTCTTTATTACATCTTGTTGCTCTTTTAAATGGTACTCCAGTGGCTTTATCCAGGGCTTGGTTTTTAAACTGATAACTTGTTTAATTTTGCTATTGTGAGAATATAGATGGCCTTTCTAATTGTATCTGTTTCAATTCACAATGGGAGCCACCTTGAATTCCACACTGGGAGGAAGGCAGGATATAAATACAAAAGAAGTGACAGCCATATAGTTAATATGTTTCAATAGCAAGGACTAACCTATAATCTTTAAATTTTAAATATCAATTAAAGGGAGTAAAAACCAAAAACAACCCCAAATAACCCACCAAGTGTAACTAAGTAAACTAATGTGAAACATTAACTGTTGCTTAACTTATTAACTCTGTTCTTATTCCAACCATTAAAATAATGACTATTTATGGTGAGGTTTTTGTTGTTTATTTATTAATTTGTTACATTTATAACCTGCTTTTCTTCCAGCAAGCCAGAGATACAATTCCTCTTTCTCCTCCTCTCTCTAATGTATTCTCACAACAAAAATGTGAGGTGTGTTAGGCTAGGAAAGAACTGATGAACACAGGTCTCTGCTGTCTTAGATCACTACACCACACTGTCCCTCTTGTGGATGGCTTAATGATGTTAATCAATCAATTTTATTTTACAGCCAAAGGCCCGATAAAGTACAGTATACATTCCAACAAGTACACATTCCAATAATTATAAGAAACTTAAAATTAGTTAAGCGCCAGAATTCTCTTTCGTGTTTTTTGGGCTGAGAGAAGGAATTTGGCCACAAGTTCTGTAATGGACTTATTTCTGTCTTCTAGGAGATATCTTGTATACCAGTCCAAGGATCTGCCTGGTAGACCTCTCATTACAGGGTAAAGAAGCCTGATACGCTCATCCCTGTAATAACTAAATATAAAAAGAACATGCTGCAATGTTTCAATTTCTTTATCATTGCAGGGGCATAATCGATTTTCATATGGTATGCCACTGTAGCGACCCCCTAAAACTGCATTAATGATGTTAAGCTCTCCAGGAGTTCATTTGGGATGGAACACGTTATTTCCAAGCTCTGGGAGCCATATTGTGTGTCTGTGTGTGTCTGTCTCTCTCTGTGTGTATGTTGGGGTGCTCGTACCCACACATACACACAATGTGTATGACAGAAACCAGGCTGTAGAAAGGAGGCCAGAGACCACCTGAGGAAATGGTGGCTTCCACTTTGCATTCCGTCGCCACGTTGAAGTGACGTTTCTATGGGATGAGGCAAACGTCTTTCTTCAGACAGAAGGATATTATTATCCCCTCAGATACAGGCAAGGGTCTCGTTCTAAAACAATGCGAGAGTATTAAAATCAAGACCAGATGAATTTATGCCATGCTTGACAGAGTTATTAGCTCTTCCGTAAGTCGTTGCTGGCTCCTATTAATGCGCTATGAGAATGTAATTGTGCGTTTTGCCGAGGGTGCGTGGTGGGGCTATCTTTTATTTAAATACTGTCCAGATGGCGTGATGAAACTTTAATAGACCGAAGCGAAGCCGGCGGGGAGGTTGGCAGAATTCCTGAACCGCAAGGTGGGTGGCACCCCCGAAACGGCCCTGGGTTCAGAGATCAACCGAAGGGGAAACGGGGAAAATGTGATGAGGACAACCTAATCTTCTCTGGGCCAGGGGTTGCTCTTGGATGGGTTGGAAAGTTTAAATGACAGACTGGAACACCAGTGTGTCTGTGTGTGTCTCTCTCTGTGTGTATGTGTTTTAAAGAAAACAACACATAGTTCTGCTATGCAGAAGCATCTCCCCCCATAAGTCTACAAGCCCCTAGGCTGTAAGGTGGCCTGACAGCTATGTACATTGGCTCACGAAACCCATGCCCCACTTTCCCTTATTCTCAGGGCTATTGAAACCCACCCACCCACGCAAGCCTAGAGTTCTTCCGTGTGCTTGGGTTGCTATAATGCCTTTGTGAAAAGGAGGCGGCGCGGGGGTTCCCAGATCCAGACGGCAGTGGGCGTCTTGTTTACTGTCAGTCTGATGATAATACGGCAAGGAAACAAGGTGAGACGGAGTGTGTAGAAGATTCTGTGCATCTAATCAACCGGCGGGCAGGTTGGTTCAGCCCGTGCTAGATTCGCAGCAAAACTGACTTTCTCCCAGGAAGGGTGGCAAGGAATCAAAGTTCTCAACCTTTGACTGCATGGGCAGCTTCGAATTTCATTCCCTAGAATTTTCCAAGATTCTAGGGGTCCCGATCTGCTTTGCCGGAGTTTTGATTGCGTAGTTTGCCTGTTGATGCGTTATGCATAGCGTTATTTTTTTTATTTGTTCTTTTCTATGTTGTTATCACAACCATTTTGTTTTTATTATTGTAGTTGGTCTGCTATGTATGGTGCTTGTATGTTTGAGCAAGTTGTCTTTGCAACATGCTGTACACCACCCAGAGTTCCTTTGGGAAAATCGGGCAGTTAACAAATACAAAAATAAATAAATATATAAATAAATAAATTTCCAGGAACTGTATCCTAGAAACCCAAGACAGCACACCTGTATGTCCCCACCCCTGCAGAGAAGGACCTTCCTGTTTCTCAGTACCAGTTTGTTGGTTTCAAAAGGGGGTAGTTGCATGGTGTTTCCTGGGAGTAGCAGCTCTTTAGGATACACCCTCTACAGTAGTGGTTCTCAATCTTGACGCACCCTGGTGTTCTCGCACTGCAACTCCCAGAAACCCCAGCCAGCACAGCTGGTGGCAAAGGCTTCTGGGAACTGCAGTCCAACAACACTGGGATGACTCATGACTGAGAACCACTGCTCTACAGAGCCTAACGGGCACTGAAAGTATCCCTCTGGGAATGACTGTGGCGGCCTCCTCTCTTTTTCTAATTAAAAACAACATTATTTAGCTAACTTACTCATTTGTTTGTTTTTACCCCTCCTTTCTACCTGAAAAGAACCAAGATGGCTTACTTTGTTAAAAGGCGTTACAGAAGCCAAAAACAGGGAGTGTGCAAATACTTTAAAACAGGCATGTCCAAAGTCAGGCCCGGGGGCCAAATGTGGCCCGTTTACAAATTTCTAGTGGCCTGCGGCCTCTTCTCCTCACTGGCTCAGCCTGTCACACATCCCCACCATCTGGCCCCTCCCCATACCGGATGGAGATGTTAGCTTGCAGTTTTATGTTTTGTCTGCCCTCCCTGCCTCTGTCCACCACCACCCGGCCACCTTCCCAGTCTACCCGCCCCTGGATCTGTTGCTGCAGCATCCTCCCTTGCTCTTTGCATGTTATAGAGACTTGTCCAAAGTCCGGCCCGGGGGCCACATGCAGCTGAAAGGTTGGCCCCCACACATTTTCACCTCGCCAAATCTGGCCCTCCTTTCAAAAAGTTTGGACACCCCTTCTTTAAAAGGATCAAACAAATGCCATAGACAGAAAACATAACCAACACCAACACACATTCAAAGGGGTTAAGTGATCCCTGTAATCAACCCCAGTCAGCAATCTGCTGCTGCAGGTTGGCCCTGCTGAATTTTCTGGACACGTTCCGTAGGCAGTCCCATGTTGAGAGCATTACACAAATCCAGCCAAAACCACAAAAGAGCACACCTCTGCATGCCATCTATGTCACTGAGCTCCCCAGCCATCTACACAGCAGCCCTGAAAAGAACATGCAGCACCAAAAGGAAAGATAAAAGAAGTAAGTGGTTTGCATAAAATTGCAAGCGATAATTCATACATGTAGAGGCAAAGTAAAAAATGATGTCTCTTATTTAAACATTGTTACCAGGAAGGCTTCTTTGCCTGGTGGGTCAGTTGCACAGGTATGGCTAATAATGGTCTCTAACTTCATGATTAGGCACCCTCTTCTTCTGGTTCTCTGCCATTAAATCCAGTTTGGATGAGAAATGGTTTCCATCAGTGGGCATCTTCGAAAAGGAGACTTTTTATCTGGGACCCCTTCAGAGGACTATCAAAGAGAACATGTGGCCACCCAAGGGTGGGTTCCATCAATAAGCTCTCATCAGCTCGAAGGATGCCCCTTAAGTCCTCTTCAGTCTTTAATGACATTGCTTCCTGTCCCTCTGGGTGTGCAAGAAGTGATAGGGATAAAGATGAATCCCAATCATCTTGCTCTCTCTGGTGAGGCTTAGAATTATCAGCAAGTGAGGTTTCATGACACTAAACATGTGTTCTCTTGCTATCACTCATATGACCACCCTTTCCTGTTTTCATAGGTATCCGGCACTCAGAAGCTGTTTACCATTCTCTCCTTCTGAGAAGGGTCTGGGATTTGACACCTTGCCCAAGGCTATACAGGCTGGTTTTTTTCCTAGGAGGCACAACGAGGAATCAAACTCTTAACCTCTGGATCCACTGCCTGATATGTATCTACGACATTCAAATCTTTGTTTTATGCCGGTCTTGTGGTGGAACTGGAAATATTTTATATTTTTTCCCTTGCTGGGTCAAATTACAAGTTTTATGGGAGGGGACTGACTGACTGACTGACTGACTGACTGACTGACTGACTGACTGACTGATTGATTGATTGATTGATTGATAGGAGGTGTTTGTCACTTTGGGACACTTGTAAAAATGTGCAACTGAGATTTTTGTGCAACATTTTGCACTTTATACCAGAACTGATTTTTAAAGACAACAAATATAAAGTGTTGGATTTTCTTTGTGCACACAAACCTCACATTTTTTTTTGTTTGCTAATGTTGCAACTGGCAAAAGAAGGTTTGGTGTTTCACTCTCATTAAGAGTGAAAAATCACCCCATAATTTCTGGGGGGGGGGGTTGACGAGGCATATCAATGCATTTAGACAACTTCTCGGGGACAATAAAATGTGTTTGTTACATCAGTGGATCCCAACATATGGTCCCCAAATATTCTTGGGTGAACAACTCCCAGAAATCCTGACCAGCACATCTAGTAGTGAAAGCTTGTTACATCCTTGGAAACACAACATAGAAATCTAGGTGCTCTAAACGAAAAACCATATGATTCCAAGGAAAAGAATCATTGCACTTGGAAAGGCAGAGTCACTCCCCAAAAGCTGAAATTTGGGGAAAGCTTTTAAAAGCTGAGGTTCCTTTAGTGCATATGAATAAATCAACTGGGAAGGCCTGCCATGCTAGCTATAAAGGAGGTATAAATTTTCGTACAAACCATACAGATCTGCTCTGGTCCAAAGGAGAAACTCACCTTAGTGTGGCATTGTCCCCTTGACAAACTGTGTAATTGTCAGCTGGTTGATTAAAATCTGCACCCCGAACCAGCGGCCCTGGATAATGAAAAAAGGAGAATGGAATTAAGAGTTTGGCCATAGAATAAGAGATGTTTTTAAAAAGAGACATGTTTCTGTTTTAAAAATCCAGTGTTTCACCAGACCAGCCAAAGTCAATGGAGAAGGATGCAAGCTTTTTAAGCTACACAGAACAAATCCTTTACCAGTCATGTTAACAGGTCTGATGAAAAGTTCTGTAGAATCCAAAAGCAACACGGTTCTGCAACAATAAAAAACGGGCCTCACAATATATTTGAGCTTTTTCTCCATGCCAAGTACTCAGGTTACTCTAAAATACTAATTTTACACAAGGCTCTGAACAGGTATTTAGTAAAGCTTTTCACCCTAAAATATTTTCCTCTCTGTGTATTTTATTTCAAAATACACATTTCAATGAATTTATTGCAGACATGTCACCTGAAAAATTCATAATTTATGGGCTTTTTTTTAAACCATGAAACACCCAAGTCTGTGAAGTATTTCACTCAAAAACCCATCGTTGAAACAATTTCTGGGACCAAAATTTGGAGCAATGCAAAAACCAAAGGATCGCTGAGTTTTGGTCTGTCTGTTACCTCAGAATGCAGGGCATTATGGCAGTCTGGCTTGCTGGCTCCTAGAACAGTGATGGCGAACCTATGGCACGGGTGCCAAAGGTGGCACTCAGAGCCCTTTCTGTTGGCACCCGGCATCGCCCCTTCATAGCTACCTGTATACAGGTTAAATTACTGTATTGGCACTTTGCAAAAAAAAAAAAAATTAGTGGGTTTTGAATGCAGTTTGGGCACTCGGTCTCTAAAAGGTTCACCATCATTGTCCTAGAACCTTAATGCCAGGGCTATAGTGCTATTTACCAGCTGGAGCCAGGTTGGTCAACAGCCAAACAGGTATTCAGCACCCATCTCCTCCGGCAATTGCCCATTCAGAAGCAGCAGCCTGGCTTCCCCGTTACACCACCTGCAGGCACTGCCTCTGACTGAGCACCATCAAACTGCAAAACGCCTGTTTAGACATTGGCAGAATCAGCAGCTCAGGCTCATCTCCACTGCTCTTGAATGAAGAAGTTCCATTTACACCTCCAATTGCATTAAAGCACTTGGACCAGAGGATTTCAGGGCAGGATATCATGACCATAAAACTAGGGATGGGCACAAAACAAAAAACGAAATATTGTTTTGTCGTGTCATTACGTAAGGAAAGGAAAGGAAAGGAAAGGAAAGCAGCATTGCATTACAAACAAAAAGAAATAGTGGTGGGTTTTTTTTGGGGGGGTTACACATTTTATTTATATTGGTATCTCACTTAATTTACAAACATTTATACAATTTCACAACATGACCATTATCATAACTTATGAATATTTTAGATAAGAGAAGAAAAAAGAAGGAAGGGGGAAAAAGAAAAAAAAAGAAATAAAAAGAAAAAAAAGAAAAATTTGAAGGAAAAAAAGACACAAGGAGGAGCCAAAAGAAAAAAAATACTGGAAAAAGAAGAAAAAAACACACCAGTGCACATGCGATCACATGTTTATATACGTCATTGGAGGATTATTCCATCTGCACTTTAGTCCTTGGTTATGTCTTTATCTTATGTTTGCAGTTCACCTCCTTTTTTGTATTTATGTTTTAACCAATCTTAAAATAAATTCCAGATTTGTGCAAATTTACTTTCCTCTTTGTGTTTTTGTGGTGTTTTTTTTTTTTTGAAACGAACCATTTCATTCCATCTGTAAGCTGCTTGGGGGAGGAAAACGTTTTTTTTAAAAAAAAGCTTCCGGGCTTTTTTTTTAAAAAATTTTTTCCCTCCCCAAGGCATTCCAGCTGATCGGAACTAGATTGGGTAAAAAGGTTTTTTCCCCATCCCAGCACTGAGCAACTGGAAGGTGGGGCTTGTCCTGGGCTTTTTTTTCTTTTTAAAAAACTTTTTGTCCCTCCGCCACTTTCCAGCCCCCCCAACACAAACCATTTTGTTAGTCATTCGTTTCAGACATTTTTTTTGAAAAAAATTGTATGAAATGAAACAAAAAAATGTGAGGTGAGGAAAGGAAACAAAACAAAACATATTTTTTTCATTTCGTGCCCATCCCTACATAAAACATATAACACTGAAAATGCACAAAAGTAAAACGCAATATGTAAGCATGTAGGACTAGGATATATGACGTGGCTTCCTTAGGGTTGACACCAGCTTTCCTCTGTCAAAGATCCAAGAGTCTCTCACGCTTTCGCCTTTTGCATAATAAATAAATAACTAAATATATAAATAGATTAGTAGCTCTATTTGTACACAGAGCATTGGGAAGTTTTGTTTCTCACTGCTGTTTGCTTGCACAAATTTTATTTTTATTTCTGGATTCCAGCCTGCATTTTTAATCTGCGATTTTAGAATAGCTGCAATTTTGAGTTATTTCCAATTTGCACTCTGAACTTGTGTGCTTGTTTGTGGATTTGTTAGCCCACCTGGGCTGTCTCAAGGGGGGACCATGCATAAGCAGAACTGACAACCAAACAACCATACAACGCCACATGATGACAACAACATTAATATTCATGTCTTCCACGAAATAGATGGCATGTCGGACGGCGCGGGAAAAGTTCGTGAAGGTAGGTAAGCTTTCAGCCCTCGTTAGAAGCAGAATCTGTTACGGCCTGGAGACTATCAGAGGGGAGAGGTGGGAACCGTAATGCTGAATGTCCTGCTCTGAATGACCGTAGAGCAGGCCTGCCCAACAGGTAGACCGTGGGCTACCGGTAGCCCGCGAAGGGTTCAAAAGTAGCCCGCCGGCCACCAATAAAAAAGTGAGGGGATAAGTTCTCCAGCCCACCCTCCCACATCCCAAAGACTACCACTGCCCCAGCAAAGTTCTTGGACTGCTAGCCCACTGTCTTAGCCAAGCAGGGCAGTTCAAGGGCCATGGCATATTCCCCTGCTCTCCCCACTGGCCAGATGATCGAGCGGGTGCAAGGGAAGCAGGTGCATGGTCAGCCTTCCCATAGGAATGCATTGAAAATCAATTAATCCATTCCAGAAGAGCATGTGTTTGGGAGGAAAAAAATCATAGAGGTATTAGTGTAGTAGCCCTCAGACACTTTGGGCCAGAAAAAGTAGACCTCGGCCTGTTCAAAGTTGAACAAACCTGCCGTAGAGAGTCTAAGACAGGCATTGTTGTCAAATTTTAATTTGGGGTTGGAACAGTGGGGGTCATTTTATACACAGAAGCATCTTACAGATGAAAAAAATACAATTTTGTCACCCAGAATAGTGCTTAGCACTAAGTGGGAGATAGATAGATAGATAGATAGATAGATAGATAGATAGATAGATAGATAGATAGATAGATAGATAGATAGATAGATAGATAGATAGATCAAACCTGTAGGTATCTAGTCCAACAATTGCTAAGAAGACACCTTCAGCAGGATCACAAATAGAGCACCATTCAACTCTCCTGACCCTATCCCAGACAGCTGATAATCCCAGGTATGCTCCCTCTGATCATGAGGTCCCAAATGAGGACACACAATGTCTCATATGCCTCCTAACTGTAGTTGCTTTGCTCAGAGCCTCTAGGATTCCACTTGTATTGGAAACAGGACCCAGGACTCTGGGCCTTTAGTTTGTGATTTAAGTGCTGATCACATATATGGTCCATCCGCAAGGACGTTTCCCTGCCAGCTACAATTGGGGCTGTTCAGAGAGAAGGGATGAAAGGAGATGACTCGAGGTACAAGCCTCCCCTCCCGTATGAATGTGCACACAGTAGCACATGCGAACGTAGCCTCCACTGCCCGAGGGCTCATCAACAAGAATGTCTCATCTGATTTGCTTCAGTTCTCTTGCCCTGTCAAAAAATCTACTAACTCCGTCTCTCAGTGAGTGAAGAACAGGAGGCGTGGAGGCTGGTAGGAGGAGGGCTGGGGGTGGGGAGAGTAGGGAGAGAGGTTCGTAAAACTAAAAATGGATCATGAGGCATTTTGTCCGTTAAGGAGGATCAGATCCAATACATTAGTGCATAGCCCTAATTACTATGTAGTCATGTACTGGTATAGTTATAGGGCAGGCATTAAGCACCATGGCTGGGATAGTCCTTGTAGGTGTGACCCCAAGGGATGGCCCCAATGTGGTCGTATTGTACTGAACCATGTCAATGGTTGTCACCTACCAAAAGAGCAAGGTCTTTTGTTTAGCTAATGGATCTTAATGTCCTATTCAAAGCAAAAAAAAGCAAAGTGTTCTGCTTATATACCGCCCCATACTACTACAAGTAGTCTCTGGGCGGTTTTTACAATTTTAATTACAGAATGCAGGCTACACATTGCCCCCCCCCCGCAAGCTGGGTACTCATTTTACCGACCTCGGAAGGATGGAAGGCTGAGTGAACCTTGAGCCTGCTACCGGGGATTGAACCCAGGTCGTGAGCACAGTTTTACTTTATTCAAGAACAAGCTGCCTCCCAAATACTTTACACTCTCACCAGAACAGTGTGGGAAAATATTTGGTTGCCATCAGGAGCAGGATGTCAGAAGCAGGGAAGGAGCATCTTATGCAGAACGGGGAGGGGAGGGGTGGATTAACCATTGGCTGACTAATGGGTGAAACTCAATAGGAATCTGTCTATTTGAAGACTGGGGCATAGTTCAGAAGGAACAAGAAACAGCATACTGGGTGGCAGATGATGAAATCAACTCTTCTAATTCAAAACCTCCTGGGATGTAGATCCTTTGAAGTCCAACACACCAATCATAATTAAAGACTAGAGTCCCGATTGAGGCTGGTGACCAATTGGTTTAGCCAGTGATTTCTGGAAATGTTTCAATGGTTTGTATGAAGCCATTGAATGTTTGGGTAGCTGGCTCATCATTCTACACACACAATTGGGAGGCAGCCTCAAGCTTTCAAAGCCTGAAAGGTTTTCAAAGCAACAGGAAAGAGATTTCACATGTGTAGCCCATAGCACGAGTCAGTCCATGTGGTGGTATGAGGTTATGCCAGCAGCTGTGGAAGCAGCTGACTCTAGTGCTATGCTTTGCTGATACTGGGCTCCATGTTAAAGGAGCTATCCAGGGTGCTGAATGTTACTTGGGGAGTATAGAATACAGCTCTTTGGATGGTGGTGTCCAGGAAGAAACTGGGAGCAGATTTGCCATTGGTACATCAGAATCATCACCCTCCCTAGGCTAGTGGCATTAGAAAATGATTAGGTGCTCAGCCCATCTGGTCCACCTGGCTAATAGTCAAGACCCAGGCAGAGATCTGTCCCATCACTTAGTTCTTTTCCACACTGGGGGTCACGGGGATGGAGTCACCCAGAATGGGTTAATGTGTATACCTCTAGAAGTTCTTAGAATGAAGCCAGGGCACACGGCACAATTATTGTGGCGTCCAAATGGTCTTCAAGGGCAGCCCCGTGCAAAGCGCATCACAGTAGTCTAAGGTTCTGCAGCTCAGGTTCCGAGACTCCACCCGAGCCTTCCTCCCCAAACCATGGAACAAGCCCAACCCCACAGCCAACCCAGTGAGCAGCCTGACAGTGATAGAGAGGCATCAAGACCTGGGGCAAATCTAAAGGTCAGAGCTGAGTCAGCGACTGTGCAGCAGGGGGACCCAAGGGGCACCACGTTTACTATGGATTTATTTATTTATGCCACTGAAAAAGCTTTGAGTGAATTCCTTCCACTCTCTCGTGGGGGGCAGGTCACTCAATTGTAGCCACAGACGGGGTCGAAGGGAGGGAGCTGGGGACAGCCAGGGTCAGCAGCTTTGGCCTGCCATTTCTGTCCTGCTGATGACATCACCCGCTTTTATTCCACCATAATGAGGTGTCTGCATGAAAGCCTAAAACAAATGTGTGTGCGTGCCATTCTCAAGCAAATTCTCTCCTCTAATTTGCCCATGGTCACGGATTTTCCATTCGTTACGTTCTTTTGTCACCAGCTCATCTTCGGGGGCAGTTCTCATAGATCAAGGACATAGCATTTATGCGCAGGGAGTGCTGGGTGCAGTTTGCCATTCTGACAGGAACGAGCGGCCAAGAGGGGATTCGCAGCAGCAACTAGGGACCCCAAGTGTGTGCCTGCATGTCTGCCCTATGCCAGCCTGTGCCCCTACTTGCCAACATGTGCCATGCATAGTTGCCATGCTTGCTGACAAAGTAAGGCTGGCGGCCATGTGAGTCAGCCCACCCAGGGTCACAACTGGCACCAGCAGTTTTGGTGCCCCGGGGTTTCCTGTCCTTGTTGGTTTCGCTAAGGTCACATCAGATTGGCCCACACACAGGCAGCGGATGCAGGAAGGGAGAGAAAAATGCCAGAATCTGAGTGTGGAATGAGGATCTCAATTCTGCACTGAACCTTCCTACTTTGTATCTGAGGAAGAGTGGGTGAGGATCACACTTGTGCACTTGGAGAAGTTTGAAACTGGTAAGTATTCCTCCTGTTTAAACCAGACCAAAACAAGTACAACTCTTGTCCTCCCCCCGTGTGTGTGTGTGTGTGTGTGTGTGTGTGTGTGTGTGTGTGTGTGTGTGTGTGTGTGTGTGTGTGTGTGTGTGTGTGTGTGTGTGTGTGATTGACAGCCGACCTTGCTTATTCTTTAAATCCTCTTGTTTAAACCAGACCAAAACAAGTAGAACTCTTGTCTTTTCCCCCTTGTGTGTGCGTGTGTGTGTCTCTGTGTGTGCCATTAGCAGTTGACCTTGCTGATTCTTTAAATCTGCCCACAGATCAGCTGCCTGCGCTGTCTGTCTGTCTGTCCGTCCATCTCCCTGTCTTGGCCTTTGGATGTGAGAGGGAGGCTGCCTCGGCCTTACCGGTGAAGTGGTTGATTAAGATTCCGTCTGGCTGACGGATGGAGCCGGACATGAGCCGCAGAAGCAGACGGTTACTTTATATGCAGAAACATGGAGACGGCGACGAGGGAAGAAAGAGGCACAGTCGGAGATCAATCACAGCCCATACCAGCCCTGCCTGTTTACCTCAGCCGTACCCCACAGGCCTCTCCTTCCTTCCCGGAAAACATACTAATCTGAAGCCATTCTGCCTCAGCATCCATGCACCCCTGAAGCACAAAGGCCTTTGGAGTCCAAGTTGCCCCTCCCTCCCATTGTTCTGACTCACATCCCTCTGCCCCAGACAGCTCTCCTCCGTCTCCGCTCCTCATGGGCAAATATCTAACCGGAGGCTCCCGACTCTCTGTGCGACATGGTGTTTAGTTCGTGTTCCTGGGCTGGCAACGAAGGGTGATTGTCAATAGACCGTAGCTGCCTGTGACGGTTAGAACAGCTGGTACCTAACCCAGACTTTTTCCTCTTCATTCCAGGGCAGAAAAGTTGGTGGCTTCTTCCCATAAACTTGAGCATCATGCCAAGATCCCTCGTGACTTTCAAAAAGAGCCTGTCTCGCAAGGCTCTCGTCTATAGAACCCGTAGCTCCAAAAGCTGGCAGGACAGCTCACTGGCTTAGGTCATTGACTGAGAGTTCAAATCCCCACTGTGCCTTCCTGGGAGGGGCTAGACTCAATCATCCATGATTATCACGGTTCCCTTTCAGCTGGAAGGCGACACGGGCTGTGCACATCTCTGGCACCCTCTGTGCAGGGATTTCCCACCTCTTCCCACCCGTCAATACCCTTTTATCCCCTGGTTGCAATGGAATCCAGGGCGGGGGGGTGGGGCTTGCGCACACACATGGAAGAGAGCCCCACACAGCCCTGATAAAAATTAGAGGGCACATTGGTGGTGGTTGTTTTTGTTGTTGTTGGAAACACCAGGTGCTGGAGGCGCCTGGAGTAGGAACTGGCAAACCACTCCAGTATTCCTGCCAAGAAAACTCCATGGACATGGGGGTCACGAAGAGTCGGTCACAACTGTAACGACACCACACACAGACACAGAATATCAGCAAATGAAAAGGAAGGAAGGAAGCAGAAGGGATTGGGGAGAAACCAAGGGTATGTGCTTTTGTGCCCATTGTGCTCTTTTGAACAAGAAAGGTAGTGAAATATCACTGATAAATGAGTCTTGCTTGTTGAACATCTGTAGCAAAGATCTTGTTGAACATCTTGTTGATCCTTCCTTCCTTCCTTCCTTCCTTCCTTCCTTCCTTCCTTCCTTCCTTCCTTCCTTCCTTCCTTCCTTCCTTCCTTCCTTCCTTCCTTCAAGTATTTGTTGTTGTTCAGTCATTCAGTCATGTCCGGACTCTTCGTGACCCCATGGACCAGAGCTCGCCAGGCCTTCCTGTCTTCCACTGCCTCCCGGAGTTTGGTCAAATCCATATTGATTGCATCGATGACAACGTCCAACCATCTCATTCTCTGCTGTCCCCTTTTCCTTTTGCCTTCAATATTTCCCAACATCAGGGACTTTTCCAAGGAGTCCTCTCTCTTCATGAGGTGGCCAAAGTACTGGAGCCTCAGCTTCAAAATCTCTCCTTACAGTGAACATTCAGGGTTCAATATACAATATATAATATATAACACATAACAATATATAATATATAATATATAACATCATAATTATATTTTATTATTATTATTACAGTATATTACTGCATTTTGTTTATTGTATGAATTATTAGTATTTATTTTAGTATTTATTTTTGCACTGTATTGTATTCAATAAATAAATAAATAAACCCAATCAAGCATAAAGATATTTATTTGCAAAACAAACAAACAAACAATAATGAAGAGACTAAAACACAGTGGCACTACAAAAATCTTTCAACAACTGCAGTAGTACCAGAAACACAGGCTAAAAACCATTTGTTAATATGCAAAAATGTTGTACAGTGACCATAATAGGGCTTTCGAAATAAGTGGGCATTTCAGAATTGGTTTTGCAAATTCCAGTCCCTCAGTGGGGTTCCAGGGCTGAGATGGGATTCGAACCCATACGTCCTGAGTCCTAGTCCGTCACTATATCCACTATACCACATGGGAACCCTCAAAAGTATTTGAGGGAGGAAGCTACATTCAGTGGGAATGTCCATTCATTCATTCATTCATTCATTCATTCATTCATTCATTCATTCATTCATTCATTCATTCATTCAATGTATACCGTGCCGATTAGTGCCTGGCACTGTTCTAGAAGGTTTACATCCAGAATAACATGAACATAAAATAAATCTGAAATACTGTCTTAGAAAAAAATAAGCCACCCGCACACACAAGCACAAGAACTATCTAATCAATAATAATAAAAAACAGAACTGTAATGAATGCAAGTGGGAATAACTTAAATTTATCAGTGTATAAAAGCAACCCAGAGGAACAAGGGCAGAGAAAATTGGACAGCACACAGGTGGATGTTTTTTAGGAAAAGATGCTCCACCAAGTTGTGGTTTAGCCAACAGAAGTGTGCCAGGAAATTATGCCCAGGGCACAAGGATGCAGGAAACCACAAGCTTAGGTCGACTTTGCCCGTAATAGATTAGATTGTTTCTGCTTCGCATCAGCTGTAGCTCACAGGAATGTTCTGCTAACTGTTTTTATTTACCATTGTTTAGTTATTGAGGTGCCACAAGGTTTTAACTTTTGTTTAGTGTTATTATCACCCGTCCTGTCTGTGCACCATTGTAATTTGTGTGGCTATCGCAGCCTTGTAAGCCGCTTAGAGTACACATTGTAGATAAGCGGGGTATAAATGCAATAAATAAATAAATAAATAATAAATAATACAGTTCCAAAATGCTACAGGCTTCGGGGGGGGGGGGTTGAACACCAGACCACAGAGTACTAGGGTTATGCTGTGGTTGAATTGGTGACCTCCTTCTACCCACAGTTTTCATCCGCATTATAAAAACAGGGTTTAACGCAGGTCATTGTTCTCCAGATTGGATCATAACACACAACTCAGGTACACCCAGCACGTTGTTAGTCTTTGGAACTCCCTGCCACAAGGATGTGGGGATGGCATCTGGCCTGGATGCCTTCAAAAGGGGATATGACAGATTCCTGGAAGAAAAGTCCATCACAGGTTATAAACCATGATGGAGATGTGTAAACTCCAGGCTTAAAACCAGGGGACTTCAAGGACCAGATGCAGGGGAGTGGTAGCAGGAGACAGATATCTAGTCTCATGCGTTCCCGGACGCATTTGGTGGGGCCACTGTGAGACACAGGAAGCTGGATTAGAAGGGCCTTTGGCCTGATCCAGCATGGCTCTTCTTACGTTCTTATGATGTACTTCCCATATTCTGCAGGATTCTTAAAAGTTACCAGTACTTTTCCAGACCCATCGTTTTGGAGGTTCACAGAACCATGGGAAACAACATTTCTCTTGGGAGGTCGAGGTCTTTGGAAGGAGAACGGTTGCCTAGGAATCTCTGTGCCCCCCCCCCCGGGTGCTGAGAACGGCCGCGGAAGCCCAGACGGACACACTGGAAGGATTTGGCAAAGCTTCAACAGAGGTCCGCATGTCACTTCCCAGAGAATCCAGACATTTATTCGCACTTGCCTTGTGGCAGAGCCTTCTGGCAGATTCTGCCCTGGCTGGATTTCCCTGTTTTTGATCAGGGACCAGCCATTTTGATAGCACTCTCTGTAGCCTCTGGCTTTCTCCTTTCCAGCAGAGCTTTCTAAATCTATTTCTATTACAGCCGTTTTATTAAAAAAAATAAAGGTTGGCGAAGTCAGATCCTGCTCCAGCAACTGTCCTTCTGGCTTGGTAAACCCTCGGTGTGCTTGCCGCAACCTCAGGCCTGTCCATATGGAGACCTCCCCCCACCTCTCCCCCTATCCTTCCCCTCTCCTGCATTGGCGAGCTGCCTTTACATCCTATCAGCAGACATGGCTTCCCATCAATATCATCCTTTCTACCTGAAGGAGTTGGGAAGGTCAAACCGGAGGAGACAGGGATTTGTGCCTCACGGCACCAGGCACCTTTCCACCAGTACTCAGTAGGATGCTATCCTCCTCCTGCCCTTCTTGACCTCGCTCCCGAGCCTTTGCATCGAGTCCAAAAATATATCGCCTCGTGGCTTTTGCATTTGAGTCCACCTTTTGTCTCCTCTCTTTGATGTGGCCCTCCCCGGGGTAAGCACGATTTCTCTTTAACCACTTACCCTTGAAGCACTTCAAAACCCAGTCAGACCATGGGGAAAATAGAGAAAAGTCTGTCCATATAATTATAGCCATAAGAGGGAGAGGCGCTTCTTCTGATCAGTGGGCCTGTCCTGAGGATCCCGGTGGAGCCCCTGCCTCCATCCAACGGTTCTCCTTTGTGAAACAAAATGTGGCAGAGTTTTGAAGTTTTGGTTAAATTGCTTTAGCTGTGCAGCAGATATGTAGGGATGGACACAGCAAAGTTAATTTCATGGTCACCAGAGTCGTCCACCCCTTTCCCCCCTCATCAACTGGCACTTATAGACTCAATAGCTCCCTCCAAGACATCAGTAGGAAGAAGACTAAAAAGGCTTCGTTGCTTACAACTGAACTGATCAAACATCAAGCTGAAACATGGCTGTTGTAAGCAGCAGGCCTCAACGCCCAAGAGGTGGGGGTTTTCTTTGAAAGCGAGTCAAGGAAAAACCAACAGGATAGTGCTGGGCAGACTGGCAATTGCTCCCACCCAGAAAGATCTCTCCCAGCCAAACTTTACTAAAGGCAGCATGCAAGGTTGCAAAAACTTCAACAAGAAATCCCTTCTACCAGCTCCAGTGAGCAGAGGGGGTAGGAATTTCCTCTTGCACTCTCTGCTGGTGCCACCAGAGTTTGGACAAGCAACTTTCTCCAAATTTCTCACCCTGACAGCTCAAGGATTTGGGGAGCTGTTTCAAAATAATAAAGGAAAACACAACCTACAAAAGTCAGCATGCAAGTTTGCAAAACCCCCAAGAATTCCCTTCTACCAGCATCAGCAAGCAGAGGAGGGGGGTGTACGAATTTCCTCTTGCACTCTCTGTTGGTTATTTTCTCCAAATTTGTCACCCTGATTGCTCAAGGATTTGGGGAGCTGTTTCAAAATAATAAAAGAAAACAAAAAGACATTCTGGCCACTCCTGCTGCAAGCACTGGCTGAATCCGTAGGTCATGATTTATCTCGGTCCTCTAAATGGCAACTAAAAAACAAGGCTTTGCTCCTCACCCCCACCCCTTCCCTAAACAAGAGATAATGGATCTGCACCTTCAGTGGAAGCCTCAGATGGAGAAGCTGCACCCACTGCTTTAGCCTGAGACCTGAGAGCACCAGGGTTGAGGCCACGCATCCTGAGGTCATCAGGCTCTCCCATCCTCTGACTGCAGAAGCACGAGAAGTTGAGGGTTTGATTCCCCACTTACCAGGGATGGGGACTCCCAAGTCTCAACTCATTGTGAAGCCTGACTTAAGTGGCTCTGGTGACTTGACTCAGACTTGATTTGGGGTATTTGGGAGAAAGATTTGGCTTTGACTCGTGACATGGAGCCATTTTTCCTAGTCGCATTTCGATACCATTTAAGGGACCTCAAAACTCAGACTTGGGACTTAGACCCAAAGACCACACCTGTCAAGTGTCACGTTTTGGGCGGGACATTCACGCATCGATCACTCTTTCCCATCATCTTCCCGAAAAATTATTTTCCCCTTAAATGTCCTGTGTTTCCGGCAGCGGGCGGCTGAGCTCCAGATGCTGCTGGGCGGCTGGCCTCCAGGTAGCCCACCAGAGAGCACTTCTCCCTGCGCAACCCCTAACCCACATCCCACCAGCTGTCCGGATTGGTATATATATCCCCTAGAAAGCTGAGACACCTAGGCCACAGTGAGCATTTTGAAGCCACCACAAGGGATTCTGGGAACCCTGTATGCAAATGAGACTCCACCTCCTAGCTAAAGGGCCCGACTGCCAGCAGCCCCCCTCCCTGGAGCTCCCAGTGGCCCCGCCTCTCTCCTCCCATCCCGGGCAGCCGTGGGGAACACTTGACAGCTATGCCAGCACTGGACCTCCTACCAGTAGAACCAGCCTGGGTGACTTTGGGTAAACTGCACAGTCCCCAGGCACCCTCAGAAGAAGGGAGGGCAAAACCACTTCTGAGTATTGTCTACCTGGAAAACCCTGGAAAGGATCGACGTAAGTCAGAATTTTATGATTATTATTACAGTAATACCTCAGATAATGAATGCCCTGATAATGAATTTTTGGATAATGAATTGCAATTTCCAGGTATAGGGCTGCCTCGGATAACGAATTTTCCCTATGGGCTGCCTCGGATAACGAATTTCCTGCATGTATCAGTAAAAAAGAGTTATCCTGGGCTGCATCATATCTGTAGCTTTAAAGTGCCCTTTATAAAGAGTTTTGAGCAAAAAAACCAGGTGTCTGTGTCATTTTCCTAGACTCCGGAATGAATTAATTGGTTTCCCATTCATTCCTATGGGAAACTGCATTTCAAATAATGAATTTTTTCGGATAGTGAATTGCCTCGGAGAATGAATTAAATTTGTTATCCGAGGTACCACTGTATTTTATTATGCAGGGTTTGGGGCAGGAGCCCCCCTGCCGCTCCCCCAATGGCTGTCATGAGGCCCACCATTCTTGACATATCACCATCTTTTAAAGATCAGGGCAAATTGGTCCCTCTCCTCCTCTCTCTCCAGATCCAGTGGCCTGGATCGGGTCCACTGCCATCGCTATGCATGAAAATGGCTCCAGGAGCCGCACTCAAAAGGGAGCCAGAGAACTCTGCCGGATGCCGTAATAAAAACATCACCTAACTCATTTCTGTCTCTGCTGAATCTCCGCAGCCACCGCGAAAACAGCTGTCGGTATCCCATTACTATGAAAGGTACCAGAACCTGCCATCTGAAAATAGAAACTTCGCCCCACGAATGATGAAGGGAGGCAAAATTAACTCTGATGTCTCTTTCGTGGGTGAGGGCAGGAAATGCAACATGGCTCCCCGAGGCTGTTTTCATCTGCATTAACCTTCTGCTCTGCTTTAATATGGAAATGTCGCCCTTCTATATATCCTGGGGAACAAATGACTTCTCTGTATGGCCTAATGGAGGAGGGAGGGAGCTCCACTGAAGAGCCCAACTTCTGGGTTCTCGCTTCCTCATTTCTACCTTGGAAATCTGCCATCAAGGGATGCCAAAGGAATAATCTGGATTTTCAAACCTTCACCGATCTTCCCAACCCTTTTCAAAGAAGAACTGCAGAGGCAGAAGGATTGCACAGGAGGGCTGAACCTTCGGCCCTCCAGATGTTTTGGACCACAACTCCCAGAATTCCGAGCCTACGTTGCCAAAGGAAAAGGACTGCGGTCCTGTTCCATATTCTCAACTACAGGAGGCCCACTTTGCAATCCAGAGAGGAGTTCAACTCGCTGGACCCTTAATGATCCAATGGGCCTACTTTAAAGCAATTTACTTGTGCTAAGCGACAGGACTTCAGCCACTCTGGTGTCGGCGCCTCCTGTGGAGGAAACTATCTTTCTTCTCTGCATTTTATAGCACAGGGCAGTTATTTTAGGAAAAAATGGCTCCCCCAGCGCACCCCCCTGACAGCATGGACAATTATATTCTGAAAAAAAACAAGCAAATGTAATTTCCCCCCATTTTTGGACTTGGATGAGCAAATTTCAGACTTCCTTGAGCTATACTGTGTTGATTTTTTTAAATATATATATATTTTTATTTTGGTCCCTAAGATTCATTGACTGCAGCCTGATACATATTGAATCAACTCATTCTGAGCTCAGGAATTTGTTCTAAACAACAGTTGCAGTCCTTCCAGCCAAAAATCCTCTCCTGGTTGCCATAAACCATCACAAATTGATTGGCATAATTTAGAGCACTTGTAGTCATTCAGAGATTGTCTGATTACCACTTTCTGCAGCTCTAAATTACAGAGAACTGGGGGTTGTAATTTAACCCCTGGAGCCACTGCTTCCTATTTTTCAGAGAAGGGAGACCACCTATTCTGAGTTTTCGTCCAAATTTAATAGATGGGCACCTACAATGTTTTGGTAGAGTTTGGTGGATTCGGTCCACAGGTGTTGTGCAGGGGCCCTGGGTTCCATGTCCCATCTCCTCTTATGGGTGATCCATCAGAAGCAGCGCTGCAGGCTTCCCTGCCCAAACTTCTCCTCTGGAGAGGCATGGAATCCAGGGCACAGAATCCAGGGCACCTGTGCAACATCTGTGGGCCTAATCTGCTAAACCACACCGAACCACAGTAAATGCCCATCTCTAGTCCAAATGTTACCAGAGTGACCCAAGATGCTTAACTCTACCTCCAAAATAAGTCCAGCACCTTGGACAGCTGTTTTAACTTCCGGATGAAAACCCCAAATGGAATTCCTGTCCCTTCCAAGGCTAAAGTAAAGGCTAAAACATTTGGGGCTGTTTAGTCTGGAAAAAAGGCGCCTGATGGGGGATATGATTGAAACGTACAAAATAATGCAGGGCATGAATAAAGTGGACAGAGAGACTCTCTTCTCCCTCTCTCAAAATACCTCCACAACCAGACCAGCTGCTCCACCTCCCCACCCACCCCTCAGCCCTCCTTTCTGATGTTTAGTTCCTCGGCTATAGCTAATTAGAATGATTAATGGTGCCTGGGAATTATGCAAACGGGTGTGAGGTGAATTTGAGAGGCAGCCGGAAGAGAGGGTGATCGGGAAGAGCTACAGGACTGAGAGGTTTTGCTTCAAGATGTCTGGAGGAGAAGGAAGGAGAGCAGGCCATGGTGACTCCAACTCTGTTTAGGGAGAACCCTGGCTCTCTTCAGGAACTTACTAAGGATTTCCAAGTGAAAACACTGTTAATGGCAGACAAGTTTACCCAAAAGGCAGGTTGCCCACTGTTAATGAATGCTACCTAAAACACAAAGCTTCCCAGAAGCGTTCATTGTGTATGTCTTGGAGCAGGGGTCCTCAAAGTTTTCAAACAGTGGGCCAGTCCACCACCACCCAGACACCACTGGGGGCTGGACCACAGTCCAGAAGGGGCTGGGTGGGTGGGAAGTAGCTTCGTTTTCCCCTCAGTCGCCTGCCGTCCATCCCTCTGGCGATTACTGCCATGGCTGCTCTGGCTTGGAAGGCTTGCTCTTGCTGCCTCCGCCTGCCCGCTTCCTTCTTCACAACTACAATAACACAGGCGGCAGTCACACAAGGAAAGCAGGTGGGCAGTGTGGAGGAGGAGCAGGGGTGGGGCCTCAGGGCCATAGAGAGAGTGGGAGACCTTGCCGCAGCCCTCCTGTTTTAAATTGTCCCGCTTGGCTGCACCCGGCAACCTGACCATCTGGGTGGGGGGTGGGGGGAATGGGGGACCTTGCCGTAACCCTCCCACTTTGAATGCCCCACTAGCCAGCATGCTCATCATCTAGGCGGTAGTTGGGGGGAGTGGGAGAAACGCGAGTTGGGGGGAGTGGGCTGGGGCACCTCCCTTATGAAGAAAGGCTAAAACATTTGGGCCTCTTTAGTCTGGAAAAAAGGCGCTTGAGGGGGGATATGATTGAGACATACAAAATAATGCAGGGTATGAGTAAAGTGGATAGAGGGGAGCTCTTCTCTCTCTCCCAAAATACCAGAACTAGGGGACATACATTCAAATTGAAGGCTGGGAGAGTAAGAACTGACAAAAGAAAATATTTTTTCACCCAGTGCGTTGTAAGTCTGCGGAACTTCCTGCCACAGGATGTGGTGATGGCATCTGGCCTGGATGCCTTCAAAAGGGGATTGGACAGATTCCTGGAGGGAAAGTCCATCACAGGTTACAAACCATGATGGAGAAACCGGGGTACTTCAAGGGCCAGATGCAGGGGAGTGGTATCAGGAGACAGATATCTAGTCTCATGCGCTCCCAAACGCATCTGGTGGGGCCGCTGTGAGATACAGGAAGCTGGACTAGATGGGCCTTTGGCCTGATCCAGCAGGGCTCTTCTTATGTTCTTATATGTTCTTATGACATACCCCACCGCTTTGAACTGCCTCAGCAATAGAAGCAGCTGTGGAGGCTGGCTTGCTTGGGAAGTAGGGGGTAGGTGGGGGTTGCAATTGGTCCTGGAGGCCAGATTCAGGACCTTGGGGGGCTGAATCTGGCCCCCGGGCCTTAGGTTGAGGACCCCTGCCTTGGAGCATAGCCTTGAGGCACGCTGAGTAACTGCGAGCACCTCCCAACGTGCCCGTGAATTTGGGACACAAGTCCTGATTTGTCTCGTCTTCCCATACAGAAACAAGGCACCACCAAATCATTGCCTTTGCCACGTAAAAGGGCGCAATCCCCCAGAATCCTCTAGAAAGAGGTTGACCACTTGACCTTGGGTTATTTTAACAATAAACACATATTGACATGGCTGGAAACTTGTGTGCTGTTTATACTTATTTTATTTTAAGTCATTAATTTATACACCATCCTGGACAGCAAGGCACCATTCTGGACAGCTAACATCCAATGAACTCACACAAAGCAAGAACAGAACATGCAAAAATAATTTAAAAAATCAAATAAAACCCATGTCATGCTTAAATCCAGAGTAGCACAGGATTTTCAGAATAAATTGACCAGACAAGAGGCAAGAGAAATTCATATGAGGTCACCTTTTCCTAACCTTAACTGTGACTGTCCACATTTAGTTCTAGTTTAACCTTCCTTAACCTGTAGGCCCCTTCAGTCAGGAATCAATCCTCTGCCTTTTTCTTTCAGTAAATTGCTAGGTGCAAGGAGGAAGGTATATAATAATCAAGAATAAGTGGTATTGTTTGCAACCACTTCTGTGTTCAACATTTCAGGTTAGCAGTGGAAGACAGATCTTAGCAATGTTGAAGCAGTGAGATACAAAAATGGCCTTTCTTTCTTTCTTTCTTTCTTTCTTTCTTTCTTTCTTTCTTTCTTTCTTTCTTTCTCTCTCTCTCTCTCTCTCTCTCTCTCTCTCTCTCTCACACACACACACACACACACACACACACACACACACACACACACACACACACACACACACACACACACACACATTTCCTCATACACACACACAATTGCTTATTGCTTAAGCCCGACTAATCCTTCCTTTAAACTCAACCCTCCTCCTTAAAACCTCCATAATCCTACAAAGGAACTTAAAGGAACCGAAATCTCCTGGCAAGCCGTCAGGAGCAAAAGACTCTTCCTTCTCATCTCCCTCCACACCAAATCCCACTCGCAGCCCAACCCTTTCGAATCCACCCATCACCAGGGAAACTGAGGCAGGCAGCAGCACCACAAGCAAAGAGCAAATGCCTGGAACCAACTGGGATGTTTATTTCATTCTCAACAGCCTTGAGTGCTTTCAGGACGAATTATCAGGTATTGTGTGACCCAGTATATCACAGCTGTGCATAAGTCCCACAATTTGTTTTCTAGGCTGATCTGGGGCCTGAATATTTCCTGACTCATTTGGGAGGGTGAATTATGTCCCATCTGACTCGATTTTTTTTTTGTGCTGGCTCTAAATCAGTTCATAAATCTTTCAAGTCCATACATCATGAAAAACCAAAACAGCGAGGACTTAGGGGAATTTGCACTGATCTACATGAAATTTGGAGGTGTGATAAAACCCAAAGAGGGAATAGTCCTGTCACATTCTAGTCAGCCAGCTTCAGGGGTTTCTGTAGCAGCCATCTTTTTAAAAAAGGGCAAACAGAAACAGCTGACCTATGCTCCATTGTGTACAGTTCGTATTCCAGTCTCAAACTGAATTGTATACTCTTTGTCATGCACTTCAATCTGGACATGAACCTGTTCCTTCTGCTTTGACCTTATAAAAATCACTCCAAATCAATCACAACCATTTCTAGCTCTATGAGGGAAAGGTGGTGCAAAAAAAAAAAAAAGGTAGATAGATAGATAGATAGATAGATAGATAGATAGATAGATAGATAGATAGATAGATAGATAGATCAAATGAATGAATGAATGAATGAATGAACAGTGTATCTCCCAAACTTGGGACTCAAGACTAAGATGGTAGAAGTGAGGGAGAAATAATACGATTGCCACAATTGTTAATATGAAAGCAAAGTTAAACCAATGATCATATTGAAATACAGGTGACTCTAGTATAGGGATCCTTCAGTCTTGAGAGACTATGGTATCGTGCACTGTATAGTAGTCCTAAGGCAACATCTAGTGTGGCTAAGAAGGCCAATTCGAGAGTGACAATTCCTTCCACATTGAGGACAAATACAGTCGGTTCCTGGGCCACCCCTCCAGATTTTGCTGTTTCTTTTCCTCAGCCTGTTGAATGAGTGTCCCTTCAAATTGTAGAAGGCCGTGCAGTATCTTTTTCCTCCAGGCTGAACTATCAGAGGTCAAGGTTTCCCCATTTGTTAAGGTCCATTCCCAAAGTCTTCAGATCCCTCTTGCAGATATCCTTATATCACAGCTTTGGTCTCCCTCTGGGGTGTTTTCCCTGCACCAATTCTCCAAACAAAAGATCTTTCGGATTCTGACCATCAGCCATTCTCTCAACATGTCCAAACCACCATAGACATTGCTGTTTCGATAATGTATACATGCTAGACATGCCAGCTCATTCCAGGACTACGCCATTTGGAACTTTATCATGCCGAGTGATGCCAAAGATATGTCGGAGACACAACTGACTCAAGGCAATTGAAAAGTACATGAGTGAAAAACTACAGCCCCCTCACCCACCCCAGTCAGTTGTTGAAAGAGAGACTTAATCAAGGAGTAGATGTTGGGAATGGTACTAGGTAGGGATGGGCATGATACGAAAATATTACGTTTCATTTAGTTCCCTTTCCCTTCCCCCCACATTTTTTTTCATTTTGTTTCATACAATTTTTTTAAAAAAAAATCCGTACGAAACGAACCACTAACGGCGCTGGAAAGTGGTGAAGGGACAAAACTTTTTTTAAAAAGCCCTGGGCTTTTAAAAAACCTTTCCCCCCTCCCCTAAGCCCCACCTGCCAGCTGATTGGCGCTGGGGTAGGGGAGAAAACCTTTTCCCCCACCCTAGCGCTGATCAGCTGGTGCGGCTTGGGGGAGTGAAAAAGGTTTTTTTTTTTAAAGCCCGGAGCATTTAAAAAAAAATTTCCCCTCCCCCAAGCAGCTTACAGATGGAATGAAATGGTTTGTTTCAACAAAAAAAAACCCCACCATTTTGTTTAATCTATAACGACATACTGCTTCCTCATGTCGTTTCGTTTTGTTTCATTTTGTTTCCTAACGACACGTCAAAACAGCATTTCATTTTTCGTTTTGTGCCCATCCCTCGTGCTAGGTCCGGATGAACATGAAATGAGACAGCCTACATCTCACCAGAAAGAAGATGTCTGAGAACTGCAATTTCTCCCCAAGGAACTTATAGCGGGTGAAGCTTCACCCATCCACTTTCTTCTCTGTGCCACTTATTTAGCACCGAGCCATATTTAACAGTCTTATCACGGCCAGCACTTATCCTTCATGCACTGTGCCAGCATAAGAAGCACATGCTAAGTTTCACATTATAGACGCCATTTCAGATGTAGGGGCCCTCTATTAAGTATGTGATGCATCGAGTGAAGAAGAAGGGAGGGACACCCAAGTCCTCAAGGAGGAGGAGCCCGCCAACGGGTATATTGGGGGCAACGTGTGTGAAGAGGAGGCCTTTAAACGCATGATATATTTTAATGGACCATCCTTTGTCTATGAAAGGAGGTGAAGTTCTTAGCCTCTTTAAATGCCTCATTCCTGGATATACACAAGATGAAATATCCTCCCGGATCCTCCAAAGAGAGGTGCAAAAACAATCTATTCCAGAACATACCGTACCTTTCAGATTCTTCTTTTATGTCTCCGATGGGCAGAAAGGCTGCATTTTGTGCCAGGTTGTCTTCGACCCAACCGGCGTTGGGTGCTTCCCAGGCCCCACCACTTCCAGCAGGGTGACCATTCATATATAGGATCATGGCTTTCTTGCCCTGCCCTGCGGTAGGGTTGGGAAGCAGTAAACACCTGTTCATTCGAAAAGCCAACTGGCCTAAATGGCTGGTTCAGTGATTCGTGCCCATCTCCACTCATAACGGCTGTTATCCATAAAGAGAAATTAACTTCGGCCCTTTGTACACGACCCCTAAACTCCGCAGCAAATGGCTGCCAGCTCCGGAGCTTACAATTGTTTCCCCACCAGCTCCGGAGTTTACAGGAAATTAAGTGCGACCACGCCCACCTAAGCGCGTCCCAGTGCACGTTTCAGGTACCTGCTCTAGAAGAGTGAAAATCCCCAGGTCCGGATTTAATCTCGTGAGTGTGGGGCTCTCCTCGCTTCTTTTTTTTTTTTTTTTTTTGCCTTCCACCCCTTTAAAAGGAGGGGCGGGAGGCAAAAAAAAAAAAAAAACAGAAGAGAAGGAATCAGGACGACGGGGCTTCGACCGGCTTCGGAGGTGAGCCTGCATTTTTTCCTCTCTTTCTTCCTCCCTCCCCTCACGCAGACAGAATCAAGGAAGTGCGGAGGGGTGGGGACGCAGAAAGAGCAACGAACCCCCAAGATCCCTGGTCTCAATTTAAGTGGCCAGCGGATCTTAGGGGTCGTGTGAAAAGGCCCTTCATTTCCTTCTTTCCAAAACTGATGCTGTTGGTATGCATTCATTTCATGGCCGCAACATTAGCCATTTGGCACAATGAACCAGTTAAATACTATCATAACCATGTGCCATCACATTGATTCTGGTTGATTTTCCATGGCTTCGGAGACCAGGATGCAGGGCAATGGTCTCAAACTACAAGAAAACAGATTCAATTTAAATATTGGGAAGAATTTCATGACAGAGCTGTTCGGCAATGGAATATGCTGCCACAGGGGGTGGTGGAATCTCCTTCTTTGGAGGTTTTTAAGCAGAGGCTGGATAGCCATCTGTCGGGAATCCTGTGATGGGGGTTCCTGCATGGCAGGGGGTTGGACTAGATCAGGCCTGCCCAAACTTCAACCCTCCTGATGTTTTGGACCACAACTCCGAGTTCTAAGCTTAGATTGCCAATGGCAAAGGACTGTGGGAGTTGCGGTCCAAAACATCTGGAGGGCCAAAGTTTGGCCATGCCTGGACTAGATGGTCCTTGAGGTCTCATCTAACTCAATGATTCTATGACAACCCCATCCAAAGTTTTCTAAGTAGAGAGCACTCAGAATTGGTTTAGCTTTCCCTCCCTCTGGGGGAATCCTTGGGATGGTGCAGCTTCCCCAAGGCCACACAGGCTGGCTCAACACCCAAGAGCCACAGCAGGGAATCAAACACCCAACCTCGGGCTCCACAGCCAGAGATCTACACCACTGAGCTACGCCAGCCAGCTCCTAGAACCAGTCAAGCTCAACCATCAAATGTAAATCTTCCTAAGAAATGCAGGCTCTCTCTCAGGGAGGATGAGTTTCAGCTTTTACACTTGTGTTCTACATTTCTTCTAAGGCTCTCAGGGGACCCTATGTGAGGCACATGAACTTGCGAAGGATTTTTTTTTTTAAAAAATCTCTGTGCCTTGTGTTTTTAGTAGCAGCTAGTGGGGGAAAATAATTTGCAGGGGATCATACGTATCTTGACACTGTGAAAATCTTCACCTGCCAATTCCTTCCTCCAAAGTTGTTAAACAAGGTATGTACCGTATATACTCATATGTACCTAATTTAAACCCCAAAAACTGGGGAAATTTATTGACTCACGTGTAAGCCTAGGGTGGGAAATGCAGCAGGGCCTGGCAACTCCTCCTTTGTGAGCTGTGTGTGTGTGTGTGTGTGTGTGTGTGTGATGTTTAAAATGACTTTTAGCCACCGAGGCAAGTGCTTGAGTTGGTGGCTAAAAGTCATTTTAAACATTGTTTTAAAATGACTTTTTAAAAAGTCATTTTAAACAGGGGGGGTCAGGAGAAGCGGCGCACAATGTTTAAAATGGCTTTTAGCCACTGACCCAAACTTGCCTCAGTGGCTAAAAGTATTGCCCTGAATATAAGCTGAGGACTCCTTTTTTCAGCCCAAAATTAGGGCTGAAAAACTAGGCTTATACTCGAGTATATACAGTATTTGATTTCCCACTCCTCATTTGGTAATCCTATCACAGGAAGTCACCCAGATATTAACCACACCCCAACTTACTTTTTTTTTTTTGATGCTGCGATTACATCAGGCACCTTGAGACTTGAGATAGCTATGATTTCTAAAACACCAACTAAAAAACAAACAAAAAAACCCCGAAAAGCTTATCCCAGCTGTTCCCCCATCAGCTTGCAATTAGCAGCCATACCGGCAAGAGCTAGGATGCAAATTAACTTTTCTCAGCTCTGCAAAAATGACATATAAAAGGTTTCCATTTCGTAAAACTCCTTAGAAGCAACATTTCCCATCATCATCATCATCATCATCATCATCATCATCATCATCATCATCATCATCATCATCATCATCATCATCTGTTGAGCCAATTCTAAAGTTGTGGAGACCCTTTTCAGGGTGTTCCAGAGAGTGACTAGGCAGACAGTGGTTTACCACTATCATTTACCTTCTTGTGTACTCTGGTCTATCTCTGCTTTTATTGATCTTGATTGATGTAGTGTTGTTATTTTGTTTATTATATTGTACTGTAAATTTTTAAAGATACAGTGGCACTTCAACTTACGAGTTTAATCCATTCCGAATGCATGCTCTTAAGTCGAACTACTCTTAAGTCGGGGTACCTATCTAAAAAATTGAAAAAAAAATAAGTAAAAAATGAAAAAATGAAAAAGAAAAACAATTTGTAAGTCGAGCAGACCATATCTTAATTTTGTAAGGCGGCAGTTAAAATGCCAACAGTTTTCTGCTCTTAAGTCGAATACCTCTTAACTCGAGCTGCTCTTAAGTCGGGGTACCACTGTATTATTATTATTATTATTATTATTATTATTATTATTATTATTATTATTATTATTATTATTATTATGTTTCATGGATGTATCTGTTTGTTTAACCCTGCAAACCACCCAGAGTGGCCTTTGTTGCCAGATGGTGCAGTTAACAAGTCTAACAAACAAACAAACAAACAAACAAACAAACAAACAATAAATAAATAAATAAATAAATAAATAAATAAATAAATAAGTACCATTCCCTTCTTCTGGGGGCATTTATAGTACTGTGCAGCAGTCCCAAGGCCACCCAGGCTGGCTCTACTTCCAGGAGGCCCAGTGGGGAATCAAACTCCCAACCTCTGGTTCTGCAGCCAGAGACCTAAACCACTGAGCTATCCAGAGAGCTTCCAACTTTTCCAATATCTAGTTATTTAAAAACAAACAAACCTGGCATGCTAACATCCAGAGGAGTGTTAAAAAAAAAAACCAAACACCCAATGAAACACTGGTTTGGGAAGTCCATAGTTTATTGGGTTGTCTTAAAATGAAAACCCAACAACTATCCAAACCCCCAAAGGGACGAATCTCAGGTGCAACAGGCTTTTGTCTCTTCCTTCCTTGATTGTTCTTCTTTCATTTTCTTCAGCTGCCCCCTTCACTCACCTCCTCCTTTCTGGTCCTGCCCCTCCACAATCAATCTCTGTCCATAAGGGATGGCTATTTCCCAATTATACTCTATTAACTCCTGACCCCTCTGATGGGCCATCCATCACTCTTCACCTGGACAGTGTATGTCAGTGGCCTGCATCTCCCGGCGCCAGCTCTGATCTACCTCAGTTGCTGAGTCAGGACAGCGGGTGGAAAGCCAGCCCTCTGCAACTCCACATTAAGGGATTCTTGGTAAAGAGACCATTCAGAACCTCTAATAATCTAGTCATTGATGCCAACTGGCCAGAACTAATCAGTGTCTCCTCCGATGTTCAGAAAAAACTGTTTCCTGTTGCAATGCTGAGGAATAATCCATTTAGAACAGATACTTGATGGGTGTCAATTCTTAGAAACCCAGTGACCCTGTTCGCTGGGAGATTCTAGATCAGTGGTGGCAAACCTTCGGCATTCCAGATGTTTTGGACCACAATTCCCACAGTCCTTTGTCATTGGCAATCTGGGCTCGGAATTCTGGGAGATGTGGTCCAAAACATCTGGAGTGCCGAAGGTTCGCCACCACTTTTCTAGAGACTACAGTATACTCCAGATCAAAGGAAGTGATGTGTGTGTGTTGTGTCGCTAGTCGTGACCGACTCTTCGTGACCCCATGTCCATGGAGTTTTTGCTCATTTATAACCTTATGTGATTAGTACATTGACACTATGTTTTCAATGTCACTCATAACTTTACATGGAACTTTACTTCCCCTTAACTGTTCACGTTCTCTTGTACCTTTAATGTAATGTTGTCTATTAATGCTGTAAGATGTCCCTCAATTCCCTGTTCTCAATACTTGAACATGTCTTAATTGTGCTGGACTGCATATTACCCCTCATTCTGTAAGCCGCCTCGGGTCCTTTTTTCCAAGGACAAAGATGGGGTAAAAATATTCTAAAATAAATAAATAAATACACTTTAGAAAACACACAAGGAGGATCAGAAACATACGCTTTGCCTCTGCTCCTGGTCTCCGAGCATTGATTGTTCATCACTCATCTCTGGAGGGTTAAGAATTAACTATAAAGGTGTGACTTCTCTACGTGGAGCGCCTGATAACGAAGCCTCTCAGCACCTAGCTAAGCTCCTTGGAGGTAGACTTGTCCGTGTAGTGCAGGAGACGAGAGTGTCAGACTAGGATTCCAAAGGCTTGGGTTCGAATCCCCACAGCTATGGAAACCTGGCAAGGTGTCAATGGTGCAAGAAATAGGTGCAATGTTATCTTTACACATTTGCTGGACTTTAGCTTTGCAAAACACATGATAACCACAAGGGAGATGACTTGCAGCTCTATCAACAAAGTAGTGTCTGAATATTGAGGAAAAACTCCTGGGAAGCCCCATTGAAGGATGGGGATTGGAGATTATGTCGGTGTGTGCAATTGTAGTAACAAGACAAATAAGGTAAGTAATAAACAGGGGCAAGGGGCTTCAGATTACGGGGGGGAGGGGGGTAAACAAAGGTAGGGAACTTTGTAGGGAAATTACAGACCTTGCATCGACTATGAATCTCATGCGTTTAGTCCAATAGGAAGCATGAGGGAGGGACAATTGTGGAGAGGACTAGGTAAGAAGAGTGTAAGTGCTATGCTTTGGGGTGTGCGCGCCTCCGATGCTGGAGACACCCATTATTGCAATAACATAATAAAATATTTGCTGCTTCACTGAGCAACTTCTCTGATCCGTTTTATTTAATTGGCGACTATGTAGTCCATTGACCACAATGCTGAAAACACCCCTTGGACTTCTCGTGCAGCTCAAAAGCTGGGAATTGGCTTGACACCCTTCCCTGGTTTTGGCATAATGGGTATCTTTCGTGGGCACATAGGAGAATGCCTTCTCTGTTGCTGCTCCCGGACTTTGGAACTCCCTCCCACCAGAGGCCCAGCTGGCCCCATCTTTGCTGCCTTTCCACAAGCAAAGATCTTTCTCTTCAGGAGAGTTTTCCCCCCAGTGATCAATTTATCTCAGTGGTGTGTTTTTTTAATGGATTGTTGTGCCTTCATACGTTGATTTGAATGTGGCTTTAGTGTCACTTTTTCTTTACCTTTTCTCTAGTTTGGCTTTTCTGTTCAGGCAGACTTCCCTTAGTGACTGACTTTCCAGGAGAAAATAAACAGGATGGCTTACATTTTTATTGCCTCTAAATCTGGTTTAGTGATGCTTTTACTTAATGCTTTAGTATAATGTTATGAATTCTATTTAATAGTTGAATAGTTTTTGCTGTTTTTAGCTTTTAATATTGTGTCTTTAAACCATTTTGAGGGCATTCTTAGGAGAAAGGTAGGATAAAAAAAACTTTAATTAAATAAATAAAATAACAGCCTGGTCAGATGAAGGATGTGCATGTGCACACACATACATCCAAGGTGTGTTATCCAGATTAACATATGTGCATAACATCTACTAGCAACAGTCCTAAACAAATCATGCACATGCGTGCTCCATCATGTGCTGATATTTACATGTGTGTTTCGGAGATTATTTGTTTATTTATTTGTGTGCTACTTATACACCGTGCCATGGCACATAAATACAATTGAACTATGCAGGCTGCAAGGTGGGCTTTACCTGCTTTGGAAGGATGGAAAACTGAATGAACCTCAGCACAGCTACCGGGAAATTGGATTCGGCTCATCAAGCAGAGTTTTCACTGCAGTAGTTCAGTTTAACTTTAGTTAACGCCTGGCTCAGCAAGACTCCATATGAGAAAGACCTTGGAATTCTGATAGATCATAAACTGAATATGAGCTAACAGTGTGATGTGGTCACAAAAATGGCGATTGCTCTTTTAGGTTGCATTAACAGAAGTATAATTTTCAAATCCTGTGCGGTGCTCGCCCTCCTTCTGTTTGGGACTGGTTAAGCCTCAACAGTTCTGGACACCACACTTCAAGAAAGATGGCCAAGAAGTTGGAACAAGTTCACAGGAGAGCAACAAGGGTGAACAGGGGGCTGGAAAGCAGGACCTATGAAAGAACTGGGCATGTTTTGCTTGGGAAAAGAAGACTGAGGGATGTTATGATAGCACTTTTCGAATATTTGAAGGCCTGTCATACTGAGGAGGGGCAGGATCTCTTCCTTAGCCTCCCAGACTGCAGGTCATGCAGCAAAAGCAAAAAAGCAAAGTGTTCTGCTTATATACCACCCCATACCACTTCAAGTAGTCTCTGGGCAGTTTACAGTTTCATTACAGTGTGCAGACTACACATTGCCCCCCACCCCCAGCAAGCTGGGTACTCATTTTACCGACCTTGGAAGGATGGAAGGCTGAGTGAACCTTGAGCCTGCTACCTGGGATCGAACCCCAGGTCGTGAGCACAGTTTTAACTGCAGTACAGGCATTTAACCACTGCACCATGAGGCTCATACATGGGCTCAAGTTACAGGAAGCCAGATTTCAGCTGACTATCAAGAAAAACTTCCTGTTAGAGCAGTATGGCGGTGGAACCGATTACTGTACCTCAAGAGGTGGTGAGTGTTCCAACACCTGAGGCATTCATGAGAAATTTGGACAACCACCTGGTGGATCTCCTTTGGTTTGTATTTCTGCATGGAGTGACTTGGTGGCCTTGTAGGGTCCTTCCAACTTTGCTATTCTTTGCTATTCCATCCTTGTTGATAGATTTGGGATACTTCCAAACTCCTGGTTAACCTCAATCATTATTCTGGTTTTCAAAAAAGGCAACCCGGACATTGCCAGTAACTATTGTCCCATAAGTCTACTCTCAGTGATTGGGAAGTTGTACTCTAAACATCTTTTGCATCGTCTGTCTGACTGGATGTCCAATTCCAACTTTCTAGGCAAAGAACAGGCAGGCTTCCCTGCTGGGCACTCTACACTTGACCATGTTCTCACTCTATCCTTCCTGGCAGGGAAATACTCCAAGCATTCAACCATTTTAACCACTGCACCACAAGGCTTTTTATCTCATCTCAAAGGAGAGAGAGCACCAAGCAGCTCCTGATTACTTAAAAGCACAACACTCTTTCACAATTAAAAACACAAAGAGTTAAAATGTTTTTTAAAAACACACACTGAAAACAGATGCAGATATAAAAAGCTGTGATTAATAAAAAAAACAACATCAGTGCATGCACACATAAATTAGGACCCACCCCACATATCCAAAAACCCAGGCTTAGAGATTTAACAGCTAGGGACACGGGGGAAGTTGAATTCTTAAAAGTATGCAACTCCAGAAATGATCATTAACCCAAATGGAAGAAAAACATTCCCCAAAGGAGGAAAATTGTCTTGGAACAGCAATCAGTCTGGGGCCTATGGAATCAATCCTTTTAATTCTCTTCCCCTTTTTGTCTGCCAGTATTAGACACCCCAATCTTTAGGGTATCTCTCTTCCCCTGCTTTTTTTTATTTTTACTCTTAGCCCATGCAACCAATTTCATTCTCTCTCTCTCTCTCTCTCTCTCTCTCTCTCTCTCTCTCACACACACACACACACACACACACACACACACACACACACACACACACACACACACACACACACACACACACACACACACACACACACACACACACACACCGGGGCCCTGAGGCTCACAATAGCTGCCTGTCTGACTCAACTGCATCGCTTCATCCTCGTAAAAGCCAGGAAGGTGTGTGAGAGGGAGTGAGGGAGGGAGATGCCAAGAGGGAGAGATGTCTCGATTTTAATAAGAAAGTGGCTGTTTGCGGGCTTATTGATTCTGAAAAGGCCACTGGGGTGGGAGCGGCAAGCAGAAGCGACGTGGCTGCCAGCCCTGTTCAGCCTCACGTGGCCACTGAGGCAGCAGTTAAACCAAAGAAGACCTGGGGAAAGGGAAACAAAACAAAAAGATATACATGGCCATTCCTGAGTCGAAATGAACCCCAAAGAAAAACAAAACCCACAAATTGGGCCATTTCATGGTTCAATTTAGGGGTGCTTCGGGGAAGCGAACCTGTCCAAAACGAAGCGAAGCGAAACGAAATGCCAAACTATTATCGGCGTTGGCTATTCGTACCCTTCATGGCTTGTGTTTGGACGGATGGCCCTCACTCAACTTAGAGTTGCTAAATTCTCTGCAAGTCTTCTGACAATGCTCCTTCCCACCCCCTACAAGTCTGACAAAGAATGGATTTGGGATGTCCAAGCTATAGCCCCCACAATACAGCCCCCCAAGTCCCAGAAAAGTGCTCTTTAGCTTGCTGCTAACGCAGACATCCCAAATCCAATCTTTGCCAAACTTGGAGGGCTGAAGGGGGAGCGTTAGCTGAAAACTCCCTGTGAGTCTGGTGTCTCTAACTCACGCAGAGGCCATAGGGCTGCTCGCAGAGTTCCCAAACGGCATCCACCATGGAACAGTTTGCTTCATTGGAAAAATGTATGAAAGTGCATGGTTTGTGGTTTATGAAGGGCTACAAACCACGAACTGTCACGAACCACCATTTTCCCGGTTCACGCCCATCATTTCCCCCAAGACCTCTGTTTGTAAGGTATGGGGCTGCTTTGGCAATCCCTCCAGAATTTCAGATGGCTGAGCTCCATCCCTCCAAGGAGTGAGGATTTGAAGGTCTAAAGGAGAAGCCAATTCTAAAAGACAACGTGAAAGTATCAAAACCTTCTCTCCAGGGACCTTCATCAGGAGGGGATAAGACACCTGAGTTTGCTGCAAACATGGGTTGCCATATTGTCTCTTTCTCAATCCCTAAGATTTTGTACGACAATGCAAAGATTCAGGGATGAATCAGAAGGCCAACACATGAATCCTGACTCTACAGCAGTAGTTCCCAAACTTGAGGCTCCCCCCAATGTTTTTGGACTACACTTCCCAGAAATCTGGACCAGCACAGCCAGTGATGAAGGCTTCTGGGAATTTTAGTCCACGGACCTCTGGGGAACTGAGGTTGGGGACCCTTGCTCTGTAGCAGAATAATGCAGAGTAGTAAAAAAAAGTAAGGGCATTCCTGAACATACCTAAAGAAAGAGCCCTTAAAGCTGCGAGCACACATCTCAAAAGCCAGAGGTGCCAGGCTGCAATCATCATCCAAAATGTGGAAACTGGAGCGCATGCATGCACGCGCGCACGCGCGCGCGCGCACACACACACACACACACACACACACACACACACACACACACACACACACACACACACACACACACACACACCTCTGTTTCAGCATCCAATGCTGACTGCTAGCAGCTGCAGGCCTTTGACCGGGGCTTTTCCACTTTGTATAGCTAGCTGCCATCCATATACCAACCTGGTGGTGAACAAGCCTGGAGCTCTCTTCAATGGAAAAGCTGTGTATATTTCTGAAGAAGGAAACAGCTGCCCCTACCCCTTTCTCCACACCTTCTCTCTGGTATGGTACTGTTATGATTTGCCATCATTCAGATGGAGAATAGGAAGGGGAGGTCTTGGAGAATTTTCTGCTTCAACGTGGTCTCAGAATAGGGCTGGCCTAAGACTTTTTGCCACCTGAGATGAAACTGCAAAAGCTCTCAGCTAAGCTCACCCCATGACCCACCACACTTGAGAGCACCAGGACAACTGAGGAGGTTCAGGATAGGTCATGTGGTTCACCAGGTTCTGTCTCCTAACAGGAAGGAATGGCCTTCAAGTCCAGGAGAAACATCCAGAGGAGGTGGTTGCTTCACTTTGCTCAATAGCAGGGCCGTTGTCCATACCAAATGAGACAAATATGGTTGTGAAGCAGCAAACTTCACAGGTTTTCTGCTTGATGATGATGATTTTGTCTCCATCATCATCAACAACAAATTCATCATTTTACTGTATTAAATGTTTTTAAAAATTTTACTTGGAACTAAACTCGTTAAATTGTTTGTAGATCTTTTCAGCCAGTTGACTGGTATTGGTCTACCTCTGTTTAAAATTCAAAATGCTCCAAGAAAGTAGGAAAGTTTTTAAATTCATCATTTGTTGTTGTTGTTTTCTTCTTTGTTGTCATCATCACCACCACCACCACCATCGTCATCATCTCTCTTAGTCTCTATTACCTCATACTTCAAACCTATCCTTCCTGAAAGAAATAAACTCTGAATATTAACTGGAAGGACAGATTTTGAAGCTGAGGCCCCAGTACTTTGGCCACCTCATGAGGAGAGAGGACTCCTTGGAAAAGTCCCTGATGTTGAGAAAAATTGAAGGCAAAAGGAAAAGGGGACGGCAGAGAATGAGATGGTTGGACGGTGTCATCGATGCAACCAATATGGATTTGACCAAACTCCGGGAGGCAGTGGAAGATAGGAAGGCCTGGCGAACTCTGGTCCATGGGGTCACGAAGAGTCGGACATGACTGAACGACTGAACAAAAACAACAACCACGTCACACTTCTCTCCTTTTCCAGAGCTCACAGGCGTTTTCTTTCCCTCTTCAGTTTCCTTGTTCTGCCCGGGCTGATGAGTAGAAAGTCTGTTTAGCTTTACAACTAGACTCCCTTGAGTATAATCAAACTGTAATAAAAGTCATTATTGTCTAAGCACTATTGCCTTCACAGCCATGGACCACAGACCCTCGGTGGTTTGAAGCCATTGGTCTGTAGGGGACTGAGGAACAAATGTATTTCCTTACAGCTATCCTCACGACGAAGCTTGGCAGTAATACCTGATCTGTCAGGAAGATGGACAAAAGAACAGCATCACCATATGAAGCACATGATGTCATGTTGTTTCTTGGTAGCGCTATTGCCTGATGCAATCCAGTGCACCATCCGAGAGCTGAGGAGGATGAAGAAGAAGAGGATGGTAATGGTGTGATCATGATTCTTACAAGAGTCACTGCCGGTCAACGGCAGTAATTACATCTCTTCTCTTCTCGGCATGGGAACAACTGTGCAGTAGTTGGTTTTATTTACTTGTTGATTTATTTAAAATGTTCTTACCCTGCCTTTCTCCTTGAAAAGGATCTAAGGGGGCTTATAACGTTAAAAGACAATACAGTGGAAAAGTCCATCACAGTGGCAGCCCAAAAGTCCATCACCTTGTATAAGGGAACTTATTTGTTCCAAATGAAATTCTCTTAAGTAAATTTCCCTTTATACAAATTTTCCATAGGAATGCATTGAAAACAGAGTAATCCTTAATCATGACCATTTTTATGTTGTACGGATTCACCCCATAGGCCAGTGATGGCAAACCTTTTAGAGACCGAGTGCCCAAACTGCAATTCAAAACCCACTAATTTTTTTTTTTTGCAAAGTGCCAATACAGTAATTTAACCTGTATACAGGTGGCTATGAAGGGGCAATGTTGGGTGCCCACAGAAAGGGCCCCGAGTGCCACCTTTGGCACCTGTGCCATAGGTTCGCCATCACTGCCATAGGCGATTGATGAGCCTCATGGCTCAGTGGTTAAATGCTTGTACTGCAGGTAAATCTGTGCTCACGACCTGGGGTTCAATTCCAGGTAACCGGCTCATGGCTGACTCAATCTTCCATCCATCCGAGGTCAGTAAAATGAGTACCCACCTTGCTGGGGGGATGTGTAGCCTGCATAATTAAACTGTAAACCGCCCAGAGACTACTTGAAGTGGTATGGGACGGTATATAAGCGGAACACTTTGCTTTGCTTTGTGTTAAGCAAATTTCCCCTATCTCTGGAATTTTTTATGTTGTACAGATTTTATGTTATACAAACCGTTTGTTAGACTAGGGTCCACTGTACTTAAAAGCAGAACAGAAAGCATTAGAGGCTGAGCACAAACTGTGGCTTGGTGAATCAGGCCCACAGAGGTTGTGGGGGCACCCTGGGTTCCCTGCCCTTTCTCTTCCTGGTGGTGCCCACTTAAGGGTCTCTGAGTCTCGCCCTCCTTCTGACTTCTTGGCTGCCATCGCCATCGGGGTTGATGACTGAGCCAAGGTATAGAAAATCTTTCACAACTTCAGCTTCTTCCATGTCCATGCTAAATTGACATTGGCACTATCCAATTGCCCATGGGACTTAACCCGTAGCATTTGGGGAAAGGGATTTGGGCCAGCGGCTCAGACAGCCCAAGCCGCCAGACATGGCAAATGACAATCGTTCGAGAGAACGGCACAGCGATGTAATACACACCCGGCAGGCCTTTGGGGTGTGTGGAGCCTCACACAGTGACTGCGCAACAGAGCCGGTGACTGAGTTTTCCACTGACAGTGACAACACCGTGGAAAGCGATTGTCACCTTGATATGTGATTATGCAGCCCCAGCATGCAATGGATAACCAATCATGCCACCTATCGTGGCGACAGAGTTAAGGGGACGCCTATCGTCCTGGAAGCAGAACAGAAACGAAGATAAGCCGGCCACAGATAAGCTGCGATTTCTCACCTCACCAGTGCCAGCAACTTAAGCAACACCTGCTGTTCTGACAGATGTGTGCTTTTCTCCTCCGACGCAAGAAGATGTTTTTTTTACAGCTTGTTTGCCTGGGCGTTAGCTGAACTGGGTGGTGTGTTTTCATAATTGATCTCCTTTTCCTTAGAAGGATGAATGATTAGTCTAGGGCAGGCATGTCCAACATTTGGCCCTCCAGATGTTTTGGACCACAACTCCCACAGTCCTTGGCCATTGGCAACCTAAGCTAGAATTCTGGGAGTTGTGGTCCAAAACATCAGGAGGGCCGAAGTTTGGACATGCCTGGTCTAGGGCACTGATGGTGAACCTTCTAGATACCAAGTACCCAAACTGCAATTCAAAACCCACTAATTTTTCGCAAAGTACCAATAAAGCAATTTAACCTGAATACAGGTAGCGATGAAGGGACGGTGTCGGGTGCCCACAGAAAGGGCGTCGAGTGCCACCTTTGGCACCCATGCCATAGGTTCGCCAACACTGGTCTAGGGCTTGTTTAGGAGCAGTGATACACCTTTGAAGTAGGTAGAATTGTAGAATTGTAGAATCATAGAGTTGGAAGAGACCTCAAGGGCCATCTAGTCCAACCCCCTGCCATGCAGGAACCCCATCACAATATGTCCAACAGATGGCCATCCAGCCTCTGCTTAAAAACCTCCAAAGAAGGAGACTCCACCACCCTTTGTGGCAGCATATTCCACTGCCTAACAGCTCTAACCATCATACAGCCTTCCTCTAAAATAATGCCATCAAGTCTATTCTAACTTGATGACGACCTTCTCCAGGGTTGTCTAGGTACAGAGTAAAAGCAAAGCAAAGTGTGCAGCTTATATACTTCCCCATAATCCTTAAAGCACTCTCTGGGCAGTTTACAAGTAATGCCACAAGCTACATATGACTTCCTGCCTAGCAACCTGGGTACTCATTTCACTGACCTCAGAAGGATGGAAGACTGAGTGAACCTTGACGTGGCTACCTGGTTGTGAGCAGAGTTATAACGGGAGTACAGCAGTTGTAACCACTGTGCCACAGGTAGTTTTAGAGTAAGCAGTGGTTCAGCATTCCCATCTTCTGGGGGTGCACTGGGGCGGTGCTGCTTGCCCAAGGTCATGTAGGCTGTCGGTGCTCCCAAGAAGCTCAGTGATTTCCCAACGTCCGGATCCACAGCAATACCCAACTCACTGAATTATCCATCAAGCGTGTGAGCACCCCAAATAGTGACTTTTCAACACTGGGTGTGGATTCCTGGCCACTTCTAGGTTGCTTCGTATAGTGGACTCTTGTATAACAAATGGATTGTTTAACTGAAAATCCGCTTAAAGGAAAAAAAAAATCCAGAGATAGGGGAAAATTGCTTAACAGAATCACCTATGGGGTGAATCCATACAACAGAAAAATGGTCACGATTAGGGATTAATCCATTTTCAATGCATTCCTATGGGAAATTTGTACAAAAGAAAACACCACAGTAACAACTCCATAAGAACATAAGAAGAGCCATGCTGGATCAGGGCAAAAGCCCATCTAGTCCAGCTTCCTGTATCTCACAGCAGCCCCACCAGATGTGTCTGGGAGCGCACGAGACTAGATATCTGTCTCCTGATACCACTCCCCTGCATCTGGTCCTTGAAGTACCCAGGTTTTAAGTCTGGAGATGACACATCTCCATCATGGTTTGTAACCTGTGATGGACTTTTCCTCCAGGAATCTGTCCAATCCCCTTTTGAAGGCATCCAGGCCAGATGCCATCGCCACATCCTGTGGCAGGGAGTTCCACAGACTCCAAACTCAGATTGGTAGCAACTCTTTTTCTGTGTAGCTTCTCATTCCAAACACACACACACACACACACACACACACACACACACACACACACACACACACACACACACACACACATTCTTGCCTGAGAGTTCCTTCCATTAATAAAGCTGGGGCTCAGTGATTTAGATTTCCAGCTACAGGGCCAGAGGTTGGGACTGAGTCCAGTTTCCCCCTGTATCTCCTAAGAGATGAGCCAGCCTGGGTGGCCTTGGGCAAACTGCACAGTCCCAGGCTGCCTCCAGAAGAAAGGAATAGTCACGCACATCTGTACCTGGAGAGTAACCCTGAAAACCCTGTAAGTCAGAATTGACTTGATGGCACACCACCACCACCACCACCACCACCACCACCACCACCACCACCATCATCATCATCATCATCATCATCATCATCATCATCATCATCATCATCATCATCATCATCATCATCAAATTATCACACAGCAGACAACATAACTACAGTGGATTTTATATTGCAAATCACTAGTTGAACGCTTCCCAAGCATTTAGGACTATTATTATTATTATTATTATTATTATTATTATTATTATTATTATTATTATTATTATTATTATTATTATTATTATTATTATAAAATAAAAACACAGTCAATCAAAATTATAAAAACACTGACTGGTATTATATAACAGGTACTGGTTTTAACCCAAAACCTGAGTACCTGTTAGATAGCAGGGCAGTATGTATGCTGATCCCAATACTGCCCCCTTTTTTGTAGCTCTGACGATGTTATGTCTGATATATGCAGATAACAAGGACAGCAGCAGAGCAAACAAACAAACAAAAATGGGTAATATTAGGATATTTAACAAGTAATTGATTTTCTGGCTGAAACTTACATAATACCAGTGAATATTTTTATATATGCGATTGACTCTGCCTGGGCTATCTGAATAATAATACAGTGGTACCTTGTATAAAGGAACTAATCCGTTGCCAATGAAAACATGTTAAGCAAATTTTCCTTTATACAAATTTCCCATAGGAATGCATTGAAAACAGAGTAATCCCTAATCACACCACAACTAGTTTTATGTTGTATGGATTCGCCCCATAGATGATTCTGTTAAGCAAATTTCCCCAATCTCCGGAATTTTTTATGTTGTACAGATTTTACGTTATACAAGCAGTTTGTTATAGGATCATCCACTGTAACTGATTTAATCTATCTGATGGGCAAACCTCTTTTTCCAAAGCTTCCTCCCAAAAGGAATGGCGTGCCGAGGGCACAAGGCAAGAAGAGACGGAGCGGCGGGCAGCGGCAGGCGCTACAATTCACAACCTGAATTCACATCACACAACCTGAATTCTCCGCGGTCCCCGGAGCTTCCCTGCAAGAATCAGGCATCCCGAGGTCCACCCCCCCCAAACACGCTTTGTCTGTCGGAGGAAGGGTCGGGACTTGGGATGCCCCCTCTCTGCCTCTGCGCCCTCCTCCCCAATCCCTCCTCCACCTCCTCCGCGGCTGCTGAGCGGAGGGACGGAGGAGGTTGCGGCACCCGCGCCTGGGCGCGATTTCCCGGTTCGCTTCCCTTGCCCGGCTCCTGCGGGTGGTGTGTGTGTGTGTGGGGGGGGAGCAACTGCGGTGGAAGGCGCCGGCAGCTAATTCCACCACCACCACCACCCTCTCCCGCACACTTCCAGGGAATTCAGCCGGCCGTTGCCTCGACACACAATGCAGCAAGGAACGTGAATCACAAACCTCCCTCCCCGGCGGAGGATTTGGAAGAAAGAGATGGAGAGGGAACCCCTCTGCGCCAAAGGCAGCCTGGTTACTCCCCTGCTTCCCTCTGACCCTCCAGTCTGGGATCAAGACAGAAGAGCTTCCTCCAGGCACGAGGGAAGGTGCGAGAGCCCACTCCCCCACCCCGTCTTCCATATTTGCTCTCTCTCTTAACATTTGCCTCCATACAAGTCATCAGGAGAAGCAGGAGAAGTCCCAGCTGGCTGTGGGTCACCTCCTTTGCTGCTGGGCGGCGGGGGGGCGGCGGTGTAGAAATCAATCAGTCCATCCGTCAAATAAATAATTAAATGAAAGAATCTGCACGTGGCAAAGCATCCCTGCTCAGAAACAGACCATCGGATTGGAAAGAGGGGGGTGGCTTCCTGCATCCCCCTCCCCCCCCACACACACACTGTGGCCACTGCTACAATAGAGAGATTTCGAAAACATTTCGGGCACCCTTTCCTCAACCCTTGCCTGCTACACCTCTGTGATGTCACACAGTAGTTTGGAATGAGGCTGGCTAGGGAGTTGAGCATCGTCACCAGAGGCTGGAGGGTGAGATATTTTCTGCCTAGACCAGTGATGGCGAACCTTTTAGAGACTGAGGGCCCAAACGACGATTCAAAACCCACTAATTTTTTTGCAAAGTGCCAATACAGCAATTTAACCTGAATACAGGTGGCTGTGAAGGGGCGATGTTGGGTGCCCACAGAAAGGGCTCCGTGTGCCACCTTTGGCACCAGTGCCATAGGTTCGCCAACACTGGTCTAGACGATGGGTGATACCTTCATAGGCTGCTAGAAGAAAACAAATAAAATAAAAAGTTGTTGAGCTTTCGGGAGCAAGCTCCCTTTTTCAAAGCAGGTATAGAAGTTATCCCCCCCCGCCATCACGCTAATCACGCCAATGATGTGAATGACTCTTCCTGTAGTTTTATAATGGTGTTTTAATTATTATTATTTTTACATTTGTTGTTTGTATTCTGTTGTAAACTGCCCGGAGTTCCCCTGGAAGATGGGCGGTATATAAGTATTTAAATAAATAAATAAATAAATAAATAAATAAATAAATAAATAAATAAATAAATAAATAAATAAGCAAGCCCAAACCCGGCAAGGGATGTAATTTGCCAGGAGAGAGTTCTTAAAAATTCACTTGGCAAGATGGATGCCAGGGTTCTTCTTGGAAGGCACAGGGCAGCATGGTCCGATGGGGCTGGACTTTACTGGCAAGTTCAAACAAAGAACCGCATGGTATGGGCACCTCCCTCTTGCTTACAACCATCATCTCTCTATTGGCTCTTATTTTCTGCCTAAATTCTGAATTGGGAATTTGAAACCCCTGACTGTTTCCGTTCACCTGTGTGTGTGTGTGTGTGTGTGTGTGTGTGTGTGTGTGTGTGTGTGTGTGTTTGGAATCTGGTATAGCAGGAGGTCTGCAACAGCATGTCCCCCACCAGATGTTGTTCACACGCACCTCCGATCAGCCTTAGCACGGCTAATAATGTGTATGATGGGTGGTAGAGGCCTATAACAGCTGGATTGCAATTCCATAGATAACACAGGCCGATCCATGCTCCGTATTCATCTTATTTGTGTTGTAGGCGGTTCGGGTTCTTGTTTAACTTTGTCTTTGTAAACTGCGTAGAGTTGTGTCCCACACTAAGCCAGCAGTATAGACATGTATTAAATAAATCTTGTATTGTCCGTGTATAAGACTATATTTTTGTCTGTAATTGTTAGATTGAACATTGAGGGTTGACTAATACACAGAATTACGCTGAGGAGAGAACCGTGCGGTTGTGAAACTGTTATTCTGGGTTGAAAATGTAAGGGGTCATCTTATACATGGAGCACCTTATAGATGGAAAAATAGGGTAAATATGCTTACAATATACAGTAAGCTGGACAGAGGAGAAACACTAGGGAGATAGCACATGAAAGACAAGCCTTATCGAAGGGGTGAGGAACGTTCAGTCCTCCAGATGTTTTGGACCGCAACTCCCAGAATTCCAAGCCTATGTTGACAATGATAAAGGACTGTGGGAGTTGTGGTCCAGAACATCTGGACAGTTGAAGGTTTCCCACCCTTGCCCTACTGGATCACACTAACAGATCAGATAGCACTGAACCCTGCATTTCCACAGTGTACGGACAGATCACTTCAGAGGCACACTGGTACAACTTGGGGAGGAACCCTTCTCACTCGGCTGCCTCCACCTCCAAGGAGCAGCACATCTGCCTGGTTGCCCTTCTGAAAGGCATGTGATATGGCAAATGAGATCAGCAACAAAATGGAGAAGGGCGAGGAGGGATGTAAACAATCATCTCTTCATGGTGGCATTCCTTGGCTGACAAAGGCCACCTCAGAGGCAGACTGTGAAGGATGGTCTAGTGCTCCCTTGAGATTTTGGGTCAAGCACGAGAGCAGGATACCAAAGTGGGGGTTTTATCATCACGCTTTGCTTTGCATTGTTTTTCCAAAATGTGTGTCGAGCACCCTTTCCCCCCTTTCTGAAGCTAAGCACCAGTGTACATTCATTCCTAGACACGTAATTCCTGCACAACAGGACAGGCAAACGTTTTATCCTTCATTCTGATGGTAACTCAAGAGACTGCTAAATTATAACCCAGACTTTACCAAAGCACTGCACACGTCACCTTGTACAAACTTTTTTAACCTCTCCGATGGCAATCCACAAGGTTGCCCAGGGCTCTCCAACTTGTTTGCAATTTCCCCTCCTTTTCTGGTCCCATTCCATCCGCATGTCCTTTTTCTGCAGCCACCAGTACCCTCTAGTTGGGTACCACGGAGGGTTGGGAGAATGAGTTATTAGAATGAAACCAGAATGGGGGCAAGTCTGGGCACCCTTGTTTCTCCCACTGAGCTGCAGATGCCAGAGAACCAGGAGACTCTGCGGGACTCATCCCAGTGATCATCAGTCAGTGGCTGTGATGATTTGCCATGATGATGAGCTGTGATGAGTCATCACCCGATGATTTGCATGGATGAAAGAGCCATCATCCAGCAAGCTCTACACAGAGCGCGTTTTCCATCCCACTGGACAGACTAATCCCTTACCAACAATTCTTTTTCCAGGTAGGTGATTTGTCATGTCTGTTGCTGGAATCACTCAGTAGCATGTGACCCATAATCATGGGAGGTAGATGCATGTTGGGAATCATCCCAGGGATATTCCATTAGAATCCTACATGATGCTCAGAGATGGGGAAAGTTCCCAGAATCTTATAGCATGTGGCCTTTGCTGGCTGTGAAATATGGGACCACCTTCTTCTTCTTCTTCTTCTTCTTCTTCTTCTTCTTCTTCTTCTTCTTCTTCTTCTTCTTCTTCTTCTTCTTCTTCTTCTTCTTCTTCTTCTTCTTCTTCTTCTTCTTCTTCTTCTTCTTCTTCTTCCTCCTCCTCCTCCTCCTCCTCCTCCTCTTCTTCTTCTTCTCTTCCTCCTCCTCCTCCTCCTCCTCCTCCTCCTCCTCCTCCTCCTCCAACTCCCAACTTCTGGCTCTGCACCCTGATGCCTAAACCACAGAACTATCCAGCAGTCAGCCAACGTAAACAATGGCCATGCTGACGATGGATGCAGGGATCGGTAGTCCAAGAAAGTAACCTTTGCAAACGGTGCCTCCGAGCCACGTCTTCATTAGAGCTAGCTGCCCCAATAGAAATCATCCCACACCCTGCATGAACACCTCAACGTCATATTTCATGGGGTTCCTCCTCAAGATCAAGGCAGAGAGCCTGATATCCAATCACAGGAAGACCCCAGCTGCTCCGCTGCCATTTCCGTTCAAGCGGCTGCGGCAAGCTCTGCTTCGCCTTTTTCCAGAGGGTGCCGAGTGGCCGCCCAGGCTGGGGCAGCTGGCTGAACATCTGTCCGAGGGGGACAATGCACCAGAGATTTTCAAGGCCAGCATGGAGATGCAGAGAAAGAGGAGGGTGCAGCCAGGTGGAAAATGCAGAGGCAGCAGAAGGGAGAGATGGGAGCGAGGAGAGGGGGAGAGCGAGGGAATGGATTAAAGCGGGAGATAAGGAAGCAGCCAGGTCTGCAGTGTCAGCAAGAGAGGTGGAAAGAGGCGGGCGATTCCCTAATGACAGCACTCTCTCTCTCTCTCCCCCTCCTTCACACACAGGCACACAAATGCATCCATCACCACTGAGCTCAGCGGAAAGCCATCCCTGCACTGCACTGCAGAAACCTACACAGTCTTTCATTGCACGATTGAGAACCTGGTTGTGGCCATAGCAAATTGTGTGTGTGTGTGTGTGTGTGTGTGTGTGTGTGTGTGTGTGTGTGTGTGTGTGTGTGTGTGTGTGTGTGTGTTCATATTGGTTGCAATCTGCAATTGAGCACAGCAAACTGCACCAGGGTATCGCAACTCAGTAAGGGGGTGTTGGAATGACCCTCTTCTTCTCTAAGTTCCACGGATCTGTTCATGAAGGTTGCAAGTTGCAACTAGAGTTGACCCATCCAGACCAATGGGACTGAAGGACGAGCTGAACTCGCCAAGTCCGGGCTGATTTTATGAGCCTCTTCTAGTATGGCTTTCTCTACTAAGCAACAGGATTTTAGCCACTCTTTTGCACATACACCAGCTTTCCCCAAGCTGTACCTCCCAACTGCCCTGGAGTAGAACAACTCCTTCCACCACAGAGCCAACATAGCCATGTTGGATGCTTTAAGTCCAAGCAGCCAGGAGGAGAACTGGTTGTGGGTACCTTTAAAAAAAAAACCATCTTTTCAAAGGATTTGGCAGGATTGTTGTTTTAAGGAACAAGGAATTCCAGATTGAAACCACGGTCATGCAGTGGTGATCCAAGACTTTGGAAAAGCAACTTTTCCTGATGACAGTTCTGAGGACGCTGCAGCTATTACAGCATTTTGAACTTCTGGTAAAATTCCTTTCCTTGCACTACAGGAGCACAGAGATTCTGGAGAGAATAGCCTCAAGTTCTCAAAACTGTCCACTCCTTTGTATTCTCAAAGGCTTTCACAGCTAGGATATGACAGTTGTTGTGAGTTTTTTGGGCTGTTTGGCTTTGTTCTGGAAGTTTTTATTCCTGACGTTTCACCAGACTCTGTGGCCAGCATCTTCAGAGGGCAAGGAGCTCAGGGGACTAGGAGTTCTCTCTGTGCTCTGGGGTGCAGAGTGAGTGAGACACTTACCCCTTTCTCATTAATTCTCATTTACAGTCTCAGTAACTCATTCAGGCATTAGTAGCAAAAATGTTCCATTATAAACAGTTGGGAACAAATCAACAGCAAACTAGTAGACAGTGCTTCCAACAGACTTCAATCAATTAAAGAGAGGGAAAGAGACACATAGCAGACGGGTGGGGTTTTCTCTGAATTCAGAAGGTTGAGAAAACAATTGATTAGTGCTCAGCCCACATTGGTCCCTCCCAGCCACACAGTCTGTAGGCAGCATGCAAGGTTGTAAAAACTTCAACAGATCCAGCTTGTGTTCCCTAACCACTTAGAAACACTGCCCAATTCATTTTGGCTCTCAAGTTTCCATTTCAGCAGCGCACAAGACTTCTGAGGAGGAAAATTTTACAAAAGATTTGCAAAGCAATCAAGGATGAAGAATTAAATTGGCTATGCCATCTGCCTGCGTCAAAACCAGATTGAAACCTCCCCTTCTCTCCTGCCATTTGCAAGACCTGGAGCCAGCCATGTTGTGGTGGGGAGGGAGGGGGGCTCACAAACCAGGCAGCAGAGGCTTTGGAAAACAGACAGAACGTCAATACCAGCAGCCAAACAGGGTTAAACTTTGCTAATTGCATTACTTCTTTGTAAGCAACTAGGAGGCCTCTCGCATTCCTACTTTTCATGATTGGGCCCCCGCTGGAAAAAAAAATTGGGCTGATGACTGAAAGGTTTTGTTTTGTTTTGTTTTAGTCTGGCTGCCTTTGTTTTGTTTTTAATGAAAAGCTGAGACAAGGTTTGATTTGCATCAAGGCCACTGCACAGCAAAGCATTTCTTCCCATGCATTTACTCTAATGAAACACACACACACACACACACACACACACACACACACACACACACACACACACACACACACACACACACACACACACACACACTCAGAGAGAGAGAGAGAGAGAGAGAGAGAGAGAGAGAGAGAGAGAGAGAGATCCCAATGAAACATTACTGTTCAGTCCGGTCTTAATTATATGCCAATCAAGGCAATTCTGACTTATGGCAATCCTTTCTCAGCTTTCTTGGAAGGTAATACTCAGAAATGATCTCCCATTCCTTTCTGGAGGCATTGCCCTGGGAACGTGTAGTGCGCCCAAGGCCACACAGGCTGGTTCTTCTCCCATAAGGCGCAGCAGGGAATCGAGCACCCAACCTGCAGCCAGAGACCTGAACCACTGAGTTACCCACTCAGCTATAATAGGTTTTCTTCTGCTACATTTCAAATGGAATCTGCTGCATCAGAAACAAGTATTTCAACCACTATGGTGCTTCTACATTCCCAGTCTTTGAGGCTCTCCCCCTTACCCGCCTTACACTGGAGGAGAGGAATGGGTTACTAAGGGGCAGAGGGAATCCACGGAGAGATGCCGAATCGATACTTAGAAGATCCCCTTCTATCAAGCTCTGCTGAGTCAGCTTCCTTCAGACCCTGCCAAACAGGCCAGATAGGAAACTTGAGAAGGGAGAGAGAAAGGGAAACAGACAGGCAGCTCTGAAAACATTTCAGATTTCTCAGAACACATTCTCTCCTCCTAGGAACATCGCCTGCATCCTGGATGTGAACTGTTGTCTGTTTTGAGTTGTTGTGCATGCTCTGCTGAAATGTTCAGATCAAGTGGCTCAAGGTCTCTCAAATTCTCAAGAAGTTAAACCTCAGCCTAGGGAACAGAAGAGACAGCGCTCACACCCAGTGACTATCATAAAGCCACCTTCTCGCACAATAAGGTTATCAACTAGTGGCCGCACGTGACTCCAAATCCAGGGGTGCTATAAATCCACTCCAGGTTTTAGTCACACTTTACAGGAGATATTGAAAGTGCTTAAACCTAATTGGGGGTTGGGGGTGGGATTCAGTACCTTGGACAACGGCAGTCTGGTGCAAACTGAAACTCAGGGACTTCTGACACTGGAATCAGTGAAGTCACATCACAGCTATGGGAGTGACCTCTTGTGTTTTTGAACCCCAAACTCCAGGATTCTCCAAGAATTCTTGAAGCAGGGCTATGAGATGAGCAGCCCATCAAGACAAGTTTGTGCACCAAGTAGGTTTCTTCCTCTAACGAAGGGCCTTCAAGTTATTTACTTTCTCTGGTCTTTGCTTCTTGTTGTTCATTTGCTAAGGAAGGAAGGAAGGAAGGAAGGAAGGGAGGGAGGGAGGGAGGGAGGGAGGGAGGGAGGGAGGAAGGGAGGGAGGGAGGGAGGAAGGAAGGAAGGAAGGAAGGAAGGAAGGAAAGGAGGAAGAAACCATAGAGTATCATAGTTCTTTGGGAGACGCCTTCTATAGACCGTAATGAACTGTGACCCTACAGTACCCATAATGCTATGCATTGTCAACCACCCCTACCATGACCAAGGAAGAGCCAGGTCCTCCTATGTCTGGGGGATGCTTGGTGGCTTAGTCATCCTGTCCTTTAACCTCTCTAAAGGGCGCTTCCCAAAGAACTATGACTTTGAGGAAACAAGTCCGCTGCTGTCTTCCTTCCTTTTTTTCCTTCTGATCACAAATGAGCAGCAGGCTGAAGGTTCCAGTGGCACAAGTAAATAAACTGAAAGCCCTTCACTGGGAGGCAGGAGGATGCAAAATCTCCTGGTGTGACGATTTGGGGGGTGGAGTGTTGACGGTGAAGATCCCAGAATTCTGTCTGGGGAAGTCTTGGAGAATGCTGAGTTCCAAAAAAGAAAAGGAAAGAAAGAAAGAAAGAAAGAAAGAAAGAAAGAAAGAAAGAAAGAAAGAAAGAAAGAAAGAAAAAGAAAGAAAGAAAGAAATAGCAGAACCCCTCTTCACCGTATGCCTGAAACTGCAGTCAGTGGAGTCACATCACCCATAGAGTTGAAGTCACTAGCATTGCTATCAGAGGCTGGACTGTCAGGCTTATTTTATCCACAGAGGCTTTATCTGGACACTTGAACCACCAGTAACCTATTTTTCAAAGCAGTGCATTTTTGGCCCATTATTTTCAACAAGAACAGACACCTTTCCCCTTTTCAAATGGATGAGATGGCGGTTACCGTGCATGGCTAAAACAAGGTTGTAGAAGCTTTCAGCATCATAAAAAGGCAAGGGAGGTGAAGTGAGGTGGGCTGAGGTGGAGGTTATTGTCATTACCTGCCATCAAGGTGAAACTGGAATAGCGACCCTAATTGGGCTTTTAAGGTACGTGAGCTATTGAAAGAGTTTTTCTACTAGCTTCACTCCCCCAGTGAGTTTCCATGGGTGAAATGGGGATTTGAACCCTGGTTCCCAGCGTATTAATCTGACACTCTATCTGCTACACTGCACTGGGATCCCTGGTGGATGGAGGTAGTTATTAGATTATTTCCCTTTTCATTCTCCCCCACTCCCCCAGCTTTAAAAAGCCTGGGGTGATGAATAAAGGGCTGTCGTCAACCACCTTAACTAGGTTGCACATAGTTTCCCAGGTCCACGGCCAGCACTGGGAGAAGTAGAAAAATTCAGAAGGACAGCTCATGAGCTGTAAAAGAGGAACTCTGTAAGTTGAGTCATGGCTACTGGACTTCTTTTTCTTGAGAGATAGGAATGTTTCGCTGCTCATCCAAACAGCTTTGTCAGTTTGGATGTTTGGGTGAGCAGCGAAACGTTTCTATCTCCCAAGAAAAAGAAGTCCAGTAGCCGTGACTCAACTTCCAGATAAACTCACCTGGATGACTGAGAATCCTCACAGACATTCTGTAAAAGAGGAGTTGCCTTGCTTTAGCCTTTCGGGATAAGGTGTTCTGCTTGTTTTTTGGGGAAGAGGATAAAGGACACTGAGCGAGACGGGCTGGTTCCCCAAGACAGGAAGAGAGAATCATGGAATAATTGGAGTTGGAGGGGCCCTATAGGGCCATTGAGTGCAATCCCCTGCTCAAGGCAGGAGACCAAATCAAAGCAGAGCTCTTCTATGCCTCCAATGTTACCTCCCAAGCTCATTGAGCCCATTGTGGTACTGCTCTAACAGTTAAAACCCTCCCCCCGATATTCAGCTTAAATCTGGCTTCCTGTAGCTCATAAAAAGAGCCATGCAGGATCAGGCCAAAGGCCCATCTAGTCCAGCTTCCTGTATCTCACAGTGGCCCCACCAGATGCGTTTGGGAATGCACACGACACTAGATATCTGTCTCCTGATACCACTCCCCTGCATCTGGCCCTTGAACTACACTGGTTTTAAGACTGGAGATGACACATCTCCATCATGGTTTGTAACCTGTGATTGACTTTTCCTCCAGGAATCTGTCCAATCCCCTTTTGAAGGCATCTGGGCTAGATGGCATCAACACATCCTGTGGCAGGGAGTTCCACAGACTTACAACACGCTGGGTAAAATAATATTTTCTTTTGTCTGTTCTCACTCTCCCAACCCTCAATTTGAGTGTATGTCCCCAAGTTCTCAACCCATTACTAAGTGTCCTGCACTCTGAGATGATCAAGAACAGACCCTGTTCCGCTCGGTCTTCTTTTCTCAAGGGTAAAGAGGTCCATGGCTTGGATTCCAACCCTCTGGTCATCCTGGTTGCCGTCCTCTGAACTAACTTCAGTTTATCGGCCCCGTTCTTCACGTGTGCTATCCAGAACAGGACTCTAGATGAGGCCCAACCAGTGCTGAACACATGGGGATCAGGGTCTCATGGGATCTGGCGACTACACTTCCGCTAATGCATCCTAAAATAGCATTGGCTCTTCTTGCAACTACCTTGCACTGTTAGAAAGCACTTGCTAAGGGTCTGGAAGACGGACAGGCTGATGTTTGCCTGACTGTCCATTGGGGCAGGGTGTGTGGAGGTTGGAGCGTGATAGATGGAGAGAAGAGAGACAGAAAGAGCCCACAGGGGGGACTCTGCAATTGCTGTCCAGTGTAAATAATGCCTCACACAACAAAAAATCAAGGCTCCCGAAGCAGCTTGTGGCACTCAATGAGGAGGAACTAGCAGACCTTCTCCCTGTCAAATCACCAGCCGAGACCCTACAGCCACAAATGCAATGATGAGGGGAGATGGAAGGATCAGCCGCGCCAGTTCTGGTCACCAAACCTCCAGAAGGATATTATGGAAATGGAGAAAGTGCAGAGGAGGGCAGCCAGGATGATTAGGGGACGGGAACACCTTACCATCTAAGGCTGCACTGGCTGGTCTCTTCACTTTTGAACGACGGCGCCTAAGAGGTGCCCTGATTGAAGCTTGTAAAATCATACATGTGGGCAAGCGGAGATTGGTACTGCCTAGATGTCCTAAGCACATCCGATTTCGACTGATTTCGGAAGCTAAGCAGGGTCGGCCCTGGTTAGTCCTTGGATGGGAGACCACCAGGGAATACCAGGAGGTGTCGGCGCCTGGAGTAGGAACTGGCAAGCCACCCTGGTATTCCCATCAAGAAAACTCCATGGACATGGGGTCACGAAGAGTCGGTCATGACTGTAATGACAACACAACACATACACACCACACACGCTGCCATATTGGTACTGCCTATGAAAGTAGCTTCATCTCTGTGCTTTCTCATCTCTGCCCCCAACTTTAATGGCTGTATGATAGGCGAGTGATCTCCACATTACCAAGAATGGGTCCTGTGGAATTTGGTCAATGGTGATGGATCTCTCTTTGGCCCTTTGTACACGACCCCTAAACTCCGCCGCAAATGGCTCCCAGCTCCGGAGCTTAAAATTGTTTCCCCACCAGCTCCGGAGTTTACAGATAATTAAGTGTGACCACGCCCACCTAAGCGCGTCCCAGCGCACTTTTCAGGTACCTGCTTTCTGGAGGTGAAAATTCCTGATGCGGATATAACGTAGTGACTGCCCGACTCTCCTTGTTTCTGTTTGTTCTTTTTTTGCTCCCCGCCCCTTTAAGAGATCTGAGTGCAGGTGAGTGGCATTCTTTTCTTCCCTTTTTTCTCCCTCCCCTCACACAGCCAGCAGCCAGGAGTGCGGAGGGGGTGGGAACGCAGGAACAGCGACAAACCCCTAAGATCTCTGGTCCAAATTTAAGTGGCCAGTGGATCTTAGGGGTCGTGTAAAAAGGCCCTTTGTCTCTTTCCCAGCCATCAGCTCTCGGAGATGGGGCGAGTGGCTCCGTTTTGCCATCCAGCCTGGAGATCCTTCGCAAGCTGGGATGTCACAATTTGCATATTTAGCTGCACGCCATTAACATACTTTGCATATCCTTCTTATGAATGGAGCAGATGCCAAAATACAGCTGGCAAACATGTACAAAAAGATTCTTGTTCCGAAATGGTTGCCCCCAAGGGTAGGGGGAGCAAAAACAAAACAAAACCCTGAGCTAGCCCTTAAAAGACCTTGATATATGGACACTGAAATCACCCTATTAAATAGCAAAGAACAAGGGTTTCCCCTCCCCCTCCCCCTTCTCCAGTGAAGCAGTACCACTTGGCGGCGTGCATTTTTACTTGGCCATTTCTGTGGTGATAAGCCCAGGGCCCCCACACACTTTTTCCTTTGTTCCACAAAGCCAGGTTATCTCAAGAACATGCTGATTCTTCCTTCCTAGGGAAGAAGAACCAGAGGCATAGCCAGGATTTGGAGCGCCTGGGGACAAAGTTTGGTTTTGCGCCCTTCTTGCCACGCCCCCAAATCGCACCCACCCAGCAATGGGGGGGGGAACCCTGCAGGTATGGGCGGACAGGCAAGCATGTCCAAATTCCGGCCCAACTGATGTTCTGGACCACAGCTCCCAGAATTCCAAGCCTGTATTGCCAATGATAAAGGGCTGGGAGTTGTGGTCCAAAACATCTGGAGGGCTGAAGTTTGAACTTGCCTGGTGTATGCCTTACACCTCTCCCACCAAGGAAAGGAAGAGGAGGACGAGGGTGCTGTGGCCACCACGCTCCTGCCTGCTTCGCTGCTTGCCTGGTGCATGGTGGTGGAGGCCCCTGAGGCCTCCTGGAGCAGTGGTTAAATGCCTGTCCTGCAGGTAAAACTGTGCTGATGACCTGGGGTTCCATCCCGGGTAGCCGGCTCAAGGTTGGCTCAGCCTTCCATCCTTCCGAGGTTGGGAAAATGAGTACCCAGCTTGGGGGAGGGGGACAATATGTAGCTAATATTTTGCACTTGAAGTGGTATGGGGTGATACATAAGCAGAACACTTTGCTTTTAGGGTAAAGAAGGACTGCTGGGTGGCAGGAGGGTTTATGGCTTCCTCTTCCTGCTCCGCCTCCAGACACCCGCAGATTGCTGTGCTCGGGGCAGATGTACCCTTCTGCACCTCCCCCCCCCCAGATACACCCCTGAGAAGGACCCCTGGCCCTTCAGGTCTGAGTGGGCTCAGCAATATCTGGCAAGGCCCACAGTCCGGGAGGGTGTGAATTACAGGCTCTGGCATCTGGAGTGCCGGAGATTCTTGGCAGTAACAAAACAGCCCTCCCAATCTGTCCCTTCCGTGAAATCTCTGATCCCTCTGGCGTTTCTTTCGCAACATGAAGGGAACACCTTTCCTCCTGGTTTTTGTGACCACATTGCTATACACGCATGTTCTCTAAGCCTTCTACGGCCAAAACTGTGCACCTCCTTCACCCCTATGGCCATGTGACTCCACGTCTTAGGCCATTCCGCTAGTTTCTTGTCCACACCAAACCTGTGTTGTTGTTACATGCCGTCAATTCACCCCCTGACTTATGGAGACCCCATGAAGGTGGCTCATGATAATCCTCCAAAATGTCCAGCCCTCAACAGCCTGGCTCGGCTCTAGCAAACTCAAAAACCATAGCTTCCTTTAGGGGTCAACCCATCTCATACTTGGTCTTCCTCTTTTCCTGTTCCCGTCAACTTTTCCCAGCATTATCGCCTTTCCCAGAGTATCTTGACTTCTCGTGATGGGTCCAAAGTAGGACAGCCTCAGTCTCCTCATTTTTGCCTCCAGAGATCATGCAGGCTTGATTTGAACTAGAAGTCACTTGTTCATCTTTGAATGGCAGGCTGCCTGAGTGGGTCAGAATCTGCTTTTGGCATTGCTTTGTCGTTTCACCCTTTTAAATGTGTGTATACTAGAGATGGGCACGAAATGCCAAAATGGCATTTCGTGGTCATTATTCGGGCCCTGGGGTCTGCTTCATTCCATTTCCATTTTTCGGGGCCCCAGGGCCCACTTCATTTCCATTTCTTCATTTTTTGGGTGCAGAAAGCTGCAGCCACAGGGAGCCTTCCCAGGGCTGGGCGCCACCGGAGCCGGCGGCATGCAGGCCGGGAGAACGTTCCCATGGCCGTGGGGAGCCCTTCAATCCCACACTGATACTGGGCAGGTTATTAAGGGGCATTATCGGTCACACTAGGCGGTAGTGCAGAAAGGGACTGCAGCCGGTGAGTTGGAAGGGGGGGGGGGAGAGACATCTGATCCTGGACCATCCAACCTCAGGATGCTGTGGATCCAGAGATTACAGCATCAAGGGAAGGATGCAATTTGGATGCCTCGCGGGGCCAAGAGTCACCAGGGATTGCAGCGTAAAGACCTGGCGGGGGTTTGATGTGGAGCTTACCGGCCGTGGAGGTGCTGTCTTCTGGACCGCGCCACCAGGGGGTTGTGACTCACCCAAATGCTGGCTGGTTGGAGGGGTCCCGGGAGATCTTGGGGTTCCAACCACTAATCCGCACTACCGCCGCCCCCTCCTGAGTTTTGCAGTGAACAAGTTGCTGGTTAACATTTCAATAAAGTGTGGCCCAAGTTTAACCCATACCTATTGTCTCGCTTCTTCTTTCCACCATGGGGAGGGGGGAAGGGGACAAAATAAGTACACCTCCAAAATTCCCTCTTCCTCAAAATCTGCCATTTGGATGGAGGCGAATGGTTTTTAAAAAAACAATATCACTTTTTTGCATAAGGAATTAAGATTGAGATTTACATTTCTGCATGTCACTCTTAAATCCACTCCTGACACACTTTAACTGTCCCCTGTTTCACCAAATAAACACAGACTTCAGGATGTTGCTGTTGCTATATCCCTGGAAGTCAGAAATTCTTGCTGATTTACGGCAAACCAGGCACAGAAATAGCGAGAGCTCTCAATCTGCTGGTTGCCCACTGCTGCGCAATGGGCCGAACACAATTTGACTCAGCTGGGTCCCCAAAGCCTTTCACCCTGGCAACCGGAGCCACTGCTGTTCTGAAGAATAGATGGTCTTAACAGAGACTCAGGCACATCAGGTGTGGTCTGACTCAGCAAACAATGCTGCTCTTTCTGCTCCTGGATGAAAAGGAGAGCTCATGTTTTGCACAGATAAGGGCAGGTTCAATTCCCGCAACCGGCTCCAAATTCCCTGCTTTTTAAAGGGATCTCAAAGATAGCAAGCCTGGAAGAAGCCGGATCTGCTGCCAATCAAGTCAGGACAAAAGGCTGCCCCACGGTCCAAAACCCTGGGCATCTCATTGTTCCGTGTTCAAAAGGCCACCAGCAAGCTTTCAAACCACACAGAGCTCTTTGTCAGTGAAAGGGTGCTGTAATGACAAATGGAAGAGCGGTCCATGGCAGGGTGGGGGGGAGGGTGTCGTGTTTCGGTGGGAATTGCAAAGTGGTCTTTTGGGCATAGGATTTCAGCATCGGATCTGTCAAAGCAAGTCCATCAAGGGAACAAAAAAGCACTACACCCAAACAACAGCAGCAGCAACAACAACAACAACAACAACAACCAGACATGACAAAGTATGCTGCAATGCAAAGAGTAGAGACATTGAAGCAAAGAATATACTGATGTGTCCCAAGAAAAGAGCTGCCCTCCCTATGGGCTATGGACAAAGAGGCACGTTCTTGACACCAGAGGCCTTGACTGCAACCACTAGGTAAAATTGCTTCTTTTGAATCTGCCCCTGATTATTCCTAGTAAGTTTTGCTAAATTTTCCCCAACTTTCAAAGGGAACACATCCTTTTTTCCCCCACCTCCTCCCCCACTTCCTCAGGCCAGCAGGGACTTGTAGTCTCGAGAGAGCCAAATTGGGGGTGGGAAGGAGGGTAGTCAAGGACTATGCGGCTTTGTTTGATATGCTGGGTGTGAAACTGTGCCCAAGACTTGGAAGCAGTCTTAACACCAGCCCTGCCTCCTGATACCATCATCTGGTGTATTCCATCTCACCAAAAAGAATCTCAGTTCCTGACAGACGACACCAGGGATGGCAAACCTATGGCACGGGTGCCAAAGGTGGCTCTTGGAGCCCTTTCTGTGGGCACCCGAAATTAACCCATTCATAGCCCCCTGTATACAGGTTAAATTACTGTATTGGCACTTTGCAGGAAAAAAAATAGTGGGCTTTGAATTGCAGTTTGGGCACTCATTTTCTAAAAGGTTCGCCATCACTGGACGACATCCTCTAACAAGACTGCATTTTTGGTACAATGCTTTGATAAAGATAGCACGTTGTTATCGAAAGCTTAGCTTACCTTTTTTTGTTTTAGTAGTGACCAATAAAGGTATCGCCTAGCCTACTTTTGAATCCCTTTTGATAGCAATCATCTTAGACCTGCAGAAGTAAAAGCAATCCTGCAGAACATCAAGTCCGCCCTATCAAGAAGACACAGCGGGGAATTGAACTGCCAACCTTTGGTTAAACTACTGAGCTATCCAGCTGTTCTTCCATTCTCACCTCCTGGCTCTGTTTGCTGAAGCATGAGGGCTAGAAACCTGTTTTGATTCCCCTTATCTTTGCCCTCATTTTTTAGATTAGATAAGTATAATGAGCTGAATAAACAAAAACACACTTACCACCCACAGAGGAATAAGGAAACGTCTATCATACACCATGTCTGCTTTATTATTGTGCATTCATTAAATCACAGCTGAATAACTGTGGATCATAGTTCACTGCAATTTATGGTTTAAAAAGCAAATCAGACTGCCTTTGACTTAATCTATATCTTTTATAGGATGGCCACTTATATATCACCAGGAAGGAAGACAAAAGAGAACACTGGTTTACATAAAACAGACATGTCCAAAGTCAGGCCCAGGGGCCAAATGCGGCCCGTTTACAATTTTCCCCCAAATTAAACTAATTTTAATTCAGTAACAAGAATTTTTTTGGCAATATGACAATCAATAACAAAGTTATTTATTATTGCTGTTGCTACTGTGTTAAAAAAAAAAAAAACAGCCTCAGTCAGATCTGCCCAGAATCACTTGAATCTCCAAATTTTAGGAATAGATTCATCCCTTTGGAGAGTTATTCTCAATTTAAAACTTTTTTTGCCCCCCCTCCCCAAAAAAGCCTGAGCTACAGCTGATTGGCGCTTGGGGCAGCAAAGAAAAAAAGAAAAAAGAAAAATGTTTAAATATCACTCCGTTCCACCCACTCCATTGGGTGTGTGTGTGGGGGGGAGGGTTTTTAAACTTTGTTTTTTTGTGGTTTTTTATTTTTTATTTTATTTTATTATTATTATTATTATTATTATGGCCACCCCAAGCCCACGCTACAGCTGATCAGTGCTTGGGGTGGCAAAAGAAAAAGAAAAGAAAAAGAAAAAGAAAAAAGTTTTAAAATCCCTCCTTTTCTCCCACCCAAATACCAAATAACAAACAAATAAAAAATTCATTTTGTACCCATCTCTAGCTCTGAGCGCCACCTTTGGCACCTGTGCCATGGGTTCTCCAACACAGGTCTAAAGGATTTTGGCCAGTGTGAAATCTCCAGAGTAGGTTGGGGCAGGACTCCCTGGTCCAGGAATTGGCATTGAAAAATGTTCTTAAGTGGTATCATGGCTCAACAGAAAACAAACAAACGGGAACATCCACTGAAATCTTAGATCAAAAAGAGGGATTTGTTGTCCCAGGATGTAAAAAATCTCTCTCTCTCTCTCTCTCTCTCTCTCTCTCTCTCTCTCTCTCTCTCTCTCTCTCTCTCTCTCTGTGTGTGTGTGTGTGTGTGTGTGTGTGTGTGTGTGTGTGTGTGTGTGTGTGTGTGTGTGTGTGTGTGTGTGTGTGTGTGTGTGTCGTTCGTTATAGTCGTGACCAACCCTTCATTACCCCATGTCTATGGAGTTTTCTTGGCAGAAATACTGGAGTGGTTTGCCAGTTCCTACTCCAGGCGCCTACAGCACCTGGTATTCCCTGGTGGTCTCCCATCCAAGTACTGACCAGGGCCGACCCTCCTTAGCTTCCGAAATCAGGCGAGATCGGATGTGCTCAGGGCATCTAGTGTTTCTTTATTTCAGTGTAAACTTCAGACAAAAGAACAGATACACATATAGAGGATGGTAGACAGAATGTGGGTACATATATCAGTACCCACATTCTGTCTACCATCAGTAGCAGAAATGGCCTTAAAAAAAAACAACAAGAACTACTTCAAATTTGATGAGAAATTCTACTGGCAGATAAAAGGAGGAACTATGGGATGTGCTGCCATGGCCCCAGAAATAGCAGATCTATAAATGGAAGGTTTATTTAAAAAAAAACCCATTGTTCCTATTTGAAGCAAAAACAGTATTTCTATTTGTAAACCTTTGGGTAATTATCATCTGGTTAAGTCATTCAGATTCACAGATGACACTTTTGTTCTTTGGAGCTGACAAGAAGACTCTTTGCAAAGATTCTTTAGGTAGGCAAACACTTTAGATGTCAATATTCAATTTGACTCTAAGCACACTATGGGCAAGTGTTTACTTATCTGATCTTCACAACAGCCCTGTGAGGCAGGTCTAAGGATCACCTAGAACAGTGATTCTCAACCTTGTGCCCAGATGTTCCTGGACTTCAATTCCCAGAAGCCTCTACCACTCACTGTGCTGGAAGGGATTTCTGGGAGTTGCAGTCCAGGAACATGTGGGGACCCACAGGTTGAGAACCACTGACCTAGAGAATTCCACTGATTTGAACTGGGAGCTCTCAAGGTTTGATCCAGTGCTCTAACCCAGGGGTGTCCAAACTTTAGCCCTCCAGATGTTTTGGACCACTACTCCCAGAATTCTAAGCTTTGATAGCCAATGGCAAAGGACTGTGGGAGTTGTGGTCCAAAACATATGGAGGGCCGTAGTTTGGACACCACTGCTCTAACCAGTATGCCATGTTGGCTTAGGGGCAATTGTGAAGCCAGGTTTCTCAAATGAGACCAGCATGCTATCCTTCTCCAGCACTTTGAGTTGTCCCCAGAGGTTATTTTGTGTGTGTGTGCCCATCACAACTATTTGAGCAGCAATGATTCCTCGAGACATCTATCATCATCAGAAGCTCATAGGAATGTCCAGAGCTGTGACATGTCCTAACGCGGCTGGAGAACAAACGAGGCCTGAAATCTTTAGCTCTAATTAAATGAATAGCATTTTCTGCCTCCTCTTGTATGAATCACAGAGTGAATCAGAAGGATGGGGGAGGGGTGTTTTGCATTGCACTGCTGCTAATGTCGCACACTCAGGCTGGCTTGTTCGAATTTGGGACAGGGCCTCCATTGAAGCTGTGGTTTGCAGCTGACTTCTGCAACCCAGCACTCCAGCAGATGTATGGCACTACAACTCCCAGCAAGTCAGGTCATTCCCCCTGCTGGCTGGAAAGATGGGAATTATAGTCCCACCCATCTGAAGGTCGCTGCAGAATCCCTCTCTCACAGTGACTGTGAGGAATATTGACCGGACAGATTAGTGGAGGAAAAGTCCATCGCAGGTTACAAGCCATGATGGGGATGTGTAATCTCCTGGCTTTAAAAAGGGGGGAAATTCAAAGGCCAGATGCAGGGGAGTGGTATCAGGAGACAGATTTCTAGTCTCAAGAGCTCCCAGAGGCACGGCTTGGGACCTGAATACCTGGTGGAGTGGATCTCCCAGAGGTCAACTGAGGCCCATCCCACCAGAATGTCGCAGGTGCTCTCACTTTGGGTGGCCATGCCCAGGGAGGCTCGGAAATCGGTTACCTGAAACCAGGCCTTCTCTGTGGCTGGCCCCTCTGCCACAGTGAGCTGTGACTAGCACCATCCCTGCTGGCCTTCAAATAAGCTCTTAAAACATTCCTTGTTAGAAAGGCATTTGGTGACCATTAGTCTCTCTCTCTCTCTCTCTCTCTCTCTCTCTCTCTCTCTCTCTCTCTCTCTCTCTCTCTCTCTCTCTCTCTCTCTGTGTGTGTGTGTGTGTGTGTGTGTGTGTGTGTGTGTGTGTGTGTGTGTGTGTGTGTGTGTGTGTAATACTAGCTGCCATCTTTGCTGCTTTTTATCTTTATTTTATTCTTTTTGTTTTGATTTTGTGTTATTGTATTATAACTGCTGGGAACCTCCTGGAGTTCCATTAGAAAATGGGCAGTATAGAAATATAAAAATAAATAAATAAATAAATAAATAAATTTGGCGGGGCCACTGTGAGATACAGGAAATGGACTAGATGGGCCCTTGGCCTGATCCAGCATGGCTCTTCTTATGTTCCTATGTTCTTATGAAGGCCATCAAATTTCTACTTTTCATCACCATGGAAGAGACCTTCCCCAGACTGGACCCAGTGCATATCCTTTCTCCATTCTCCTTCTCCATTTCTCTGTCTCCAGATTCATGAAGAAGTGATTCTTCCTCCCACGCAGTCCCAGTACGCCTATCATATGAATTCCAGAAGGGTGCAAAGCTTTCCAGATTAACAGTTCAGGTGGCCTGGAGAGCATAAAGTGCAAGGAAAGAGAATAACCTCTCCATAAATTGGCTGATAGGGCTTCTTCCTTTACTTGTTGTTGTTGTTCAGTCCCTTCAGTCATGTCTGACTCTTTGTGACCCCATGGACCAGAGCTCGCCAGGCCTTCCTATCTTCCACTGCCTCCCGGAGTTTGGTCAAATCCATATTAGTTGCATCAATGACACCATCCAACCATCTCATTCTCTGCCGTCCTCTTTTCCTTTTGCCTTCAGTCTTTCCCAACATCAGGGACTTTTCCAAGGAGTCCTCTTCTCCTCATGAGGTGGCCAAAGTACTGGAGCCTCAGCTTCAAAATCTGTCCTTCCAGTGAACATTCGGGGTTGATTTCTTCCAGGATGGATAGGTTTGATCTCTTTGCAGTCCAGGGGACTCTCAAGGCTCTCCTCTAGCACCACAGCTCAAAATCATTGATTCTGCAGCAATCAGCCTTCTTTATAGTCCAGCTCTCACTTCCGTACATCACTACTGGAAAAACCATAGCTTTGACTATCCGGACCTTAGTTGGCAAAGTGATGTCTTCCTTTACTACAAGGCACCAAATGGATAGTGGCCCTAGAAACCCAGAACCAGTGATGGATGGTGAATCCAGTTTTGGAGGTGCAGTGAATCCAATCCCTCTTTCAGTTTGCCCTTCACGGGAGTCACCTGAGATGCTGAACCTATTGGTGGACTAGAGTTCAGCACCCTGGAGAGCTCCCGCAAAAAGCTCAGTGGATTCACCACAGCCATGGAATCTGCATCTCCAGCCATCCCTGCCAGCAACGTGGCATCAATGGAATGAAGCCACAAGGGATGGCCATCTCGGGGCTGTTTTGAATAAAATGTATTAATTGAAGCAGAAGTCTGCTAAATCAAACCAAACAAGTAATGAAAAAAAGGATTGCTGGAGCAATTCCTCTGCTTGCTTATACTTCTGCTTTTATTTATTTGCCTTTCTTATTGCAAAAAAGGAATGTGCCCAGCTGCCAATGTTTATCCTGATTATGTCTCCCTTCTTCTGGCACATAAAATATTCCTCACCATGAGATTCCGGAGGGATATAAATAGGCAGCTTTCTCAGAGGTTTTTTTATGCCCTCCTCCCATACAAACGTACCTGAATAGGAAACCTCATGTGTACCTCAACAACCTTGGAAAATTCTGACACTTGCTCTGACAGATACCTTGTATTATCTCAGGCTGACTAGCTTTTTCTCGGAGCATCACTTAGCTTTAAATATCTGGACACTTACATCTCAGAGGATCTCTCATGGACTGCAAACACCAATATGGTGGTGAAGAAGGCACAGAAGAGGCTGTATTTCCTGAGAATGCTCAGGAAGATGAATTTATCTCAGCATCTACGTGTGTCCTACTATCACAGCACCACTGAGAGTGTCCTAACTTATGGCATGCTATCATGGTATGGGTGCAGCTCTGTAGGGGACAAAAATGCTCTACAGAGAATAATTAAAATTGCCCAGAATGTTACCGGGCTCCAGGTACCAACCCTGGATGACATCTTCACATCTTGCTGTTTGAGGAAGTCACACAACATTTAGAGAGACTCTACTCATCCTGCTCACAATTTCTTCGAACTGTTGCCTTGTGGCAGAAGATACAGAACAATTAAAACTCAGACCACATGTCTTCTGAACAGTTTTTATCCCAAAGACATAATTGCACTTAATAATGAACTCAAGGAACATCACTAGTGAGCACTTGGACAGTATTACCCAGCCTGTGGTGTAGATGTTTGTTTTTTAGTGGGTGGGTGGGGGGTTGGTGGGGGAGTGTTTGGGGATTTTTTTTGTGTGTGTGTGTTGAAAGGGTTTTTTAATGTGTGTGAGAGTGTTTGAGGATTTGTGTGTGTGTGTGTGTGTGTGTGTGTGTGTGTGTGTGTGTGTGTGTGTGTGTGTGTGTGTGTGTGTGTGTGTGTGTGTGTGTGTGTGTGTGTTGAATCTGATCTCTGGGTGTCTGAATTTCGTTGTATGCGTATATACACACAATGACAATAAATTATTATTATTATCAATGCACAAGAGGCCGAGTGCGGAATCAAACTCCCAACTTCCGGCTCTACAGGCAGATGCCCAAACCACTGACCTATCCAGCCACCTACAAATAATTCAGTGACATCAAATCAATTCTCACTCGGGGTGACTAGAGACAGGGGTGAATTGAAAAATAAATCACGTTTTCTGACAACGTTGGCTGATTTGTCAAAATTTATAGATGCGGACATGGACATTTCCATGGGATGGCAGACATGGATACAGAGCTGATAACCAAGCACACAACCCCCATCCTGTAATGTTGGTGACCGTGGGGACTAGAGATGGGCACGACTCAAAAAAATGGTGTTTCGTTTGTCGTTTGGTCGTTTAGGGGTCCGTTTTGGTTCGTTTTCGTTCTTGTGATGTTTTTTGCAAAAAAAATTGTTTTCATTTTGTTAGGTAATGAAATGAAAAAAATGAAAACAAAAACGAAAAATTGCTGTTTAGTCAGCATTCTTTTTAGTTCAATGCATCTGCTGCAACGAAAACGAAAAACATGGCAAATTTGGTCATTTCGTTTTCATTTTTGTTTTGTTTTAAAAAAGTTTCGTTTCATTTTCATTGCGTAACGAAACGAAAAAACAAAAATGAAAATGAAAATTCGCTCATTTCGTGCCCATCTCCAGTGGGGACGTATGATCAATCTGTTGGCCATCATAATAGCAGTGACCTGTCAAAGTTTTTTTCTTTGTGACTTTTATGTTCTTTTGCCAACTGGCCATGTCTTGAACCAAGGCCACTGGATCCTGTTTGCGGGAGCATACAGTAAGACTCTCTGGATCCAACACTGGATCCAGAGGTAGCCCGACACTGAATTCATTCAATGGTCCATCAGTTGCTCGAACAAACTAGCTCAACAGGAGAGTCTCTCCATGCTCCATTTCATCCTACCCATAAAGTCTCCTAATACCCAGCATGCTGCTTCTGTCACCAGATGGGATATGTAGGCAGCGCCTTGATTAGTACCCATTGGGGGCACTTCCTTTCATGAACGGATGTTACCCCTGGGTGCAGGGCTGGCACTTCCATTAAGGTGAACTAGGCAGTTGCCTAGGGCGCCAAAATGGAGAGAGGGTGCTGGACAGCCTGCCGCCCACCCCGCGGCTGGCCACCACCATCCATCCCCCCACCACCCGCCAGCCGCCCGCCAGCCGCCCGCCACCGTCCGCCCATTGCTGCCTGCCCCTCATGCCCCTCACTGCCCCCGTGCCTGTTGCCATCTCCTGCCATCTGCCACCCCCCGCCGCCCCACCACCCACCCCACCCCCTGCCCTGCCCTGCCCCCACCCCCCACCCCGCCCCTGCTCCGCCTGCCCACCACCCGCTGCACCCCCTGCCCCTCACCTAGGGTGCAAAAAACCCTAGCACCGGCCCTGCCTGGGTGTTTGCAGAAGGGAAGTAGGGGTCATTTGAATGTATACAGACAAGTCATATAGGAATTGATTTAGAAGTGGAGGTGACCCCCCACATAGTCAGCACTGCCCCCTCCAGAAGAATGGAAATCCAAAGGCAGCTAAACCAGACGTCCTAGGTTTTCAACCCTACGAATGCTGGCTCCACTACAAACAAACAGAGACAGACACTGAGATGCAGCGGCTGGTACTATATATTTGAAGTACTGTAGATCACAGAAGGCAAAGATGCTTCTGTGCATCTTTGCCTTCTGTGGGGTGCCTGCTTCCAATCCATCCCTGTGGGTATTCTTGATGTAATCCTATTTTGAAGTCAAGGAAAGCTGGCAGTTGGCCTCTAGGCTGTGCAAAGATGCTGTTGGTTACTGACTTGCTGGTTTTACAGCCCAGAGTGTACAGGACTCTGTCCTCCCTTTTCATTTATCACCATGACAACCCGGTAAGGCAGGACTGGCTGAGAGATTTTAAAAGGCCCAAGGTCACCCCCACCCAAATTTGTACAGCACGGGTTTTGAACCCTAGCCTCATGAACCTCATCCAGTTCTGCACCCTCTGGGTTCTCCTTTTCACTGCCTTCGCTGCCTTCATTATTCAGCTTTCATGGATGGACCTACCATCAAGTATTAAAATAGATATTCCCCTTATCTACTTTCTCCAAACTATTTTTGCACTTGTCCACCTCTGTCCCATGTCCCTCACTCATCTCCTCTGCTCTAACTAATAATCATCTTATGCTGCCAAGTTAATTGTGACTTATAACAACTCTTTTTAGGGTTTTCCAGGTAGAGACAAAACTCAGAAAATGTTTATCATTCCCTTCTTCTGGAGCCTGTCCTGGGACAGTACAGGTTGCCCAAGGGTGACACAGGTTGGCTCTTCTCCCAGGAAGCACAGTAGGGAATCAAACTCTCCTCTAAACCACTGAGCTATTCAGGTATTTTTGTTTTATTCCAGCTAAACTGACCCAGATCTTCCCTCGTTTCTTCAAAGAATCATAGAGTTGGAAGAGACCTCAAGGGCCATCCAGTCCAACCCCCTGCCATACAGGAACCCTCATCACAATATTTCCGACAGATGGCCATCCAGCCTCTGCTTAAAAACCTCCAAAGAAGGAGACTCCACCACCTTCCACGGCAGCATATTCCACTGCCAAACAGCTCTGTCATGAAGTTCTTCCGAATGTTTAAAATGAATCTCTTTTCCTGTAGTTTGAAACCACTGCCCCACATCCTAGTCTTTGAAGCCATGGAAAACAAACCTGTTCCCTCTTCAATATGACAACTTTTCAAATATTTAAACATAGCTATCATATCCCTCCTCAGCCTTCTTTTTCATGGACTACTTACTGCTGAATCCTTGATTATTTAGAGAACCCTTTTCTGTCCCTTTCCCAGGTGTACAATCTTGTATTCAGGAGCAACGGCTAGACTTGTACACAGCGTTCCAGATGCGGTCAGGGAACCCACCTCCCTCGCCGCCTCGGAGAATCCATTTTGAAAGGTGTGGTTGGCACTTAGGTTTGCCAAGGAAGCTTCTCCAGCACAGCTGATCTCCTCACTGGGGAACGGCCATGTTCTTTGGAAGTTGCAGGACAAAGGCGGCTGAAGCTTCGCTGGCTCCTTTTGCTCCGGCCAAAAAAAGTATGTCCATGCAAGTACAGTGGTGCCTCAACTTACAACTCTTAAGTCGAACTACTCTTAAGTCGGGGTACCTATCTAAAACATTGAAAAAATAGGTTAAAATGAAATATATATATATTTGTAAGTTGAGCAGACCATATCTAAAATGTGTAAGGCGGCAGTTAAAACACCAACAGTTTTCCGCTCTTAAGTCAAATTGCTCTCAAGTCGAGCTGCTCTTAAGTCGGGGTACCGCTGTAGATAAATAGGTCCTGCTGTAAAAAGCGGGCCACAGACTTGCACAACACTGGCTCTTCAGCTTAAATATGGAGCTGAGCACCGCCCCTAGAGTCAGACACGACTAGCACGCATGTGCGGGGGGAACCTTTACCTTTTACCTGTCTTGACCAGGTCAGCTTGCTCCTTCCATCTGGCCCTCAGCTTTCTTCCCTGTCTGCCAGATACCCTTCAAGGGTCTTTTGGGGGGGGGCAGCTTTTCTTCTGCTGTCCTTCTGCCATGGCTGGCAAGCCTCGCCTGTCATTTCCTGAGGACAGAACCGGTGGTGACACTGGTTACCTCCCTCAGCTGCCTTGCTCTGGAGGCTGAAGTTGATGTATCATAAATAAACAAGCCTGTCCTTCAGGAAAAGATTCTCAGCCACGGTTGTCCCACCCTCTTCAGTTTGGTCTTCAAGGGTGGATTTCCCCCCGTCCTTCTCAAACAAGGGAGAAGGATCTTCTGCAGCTGTGCTGTCGCCCTGGTGTACGACAGCAGTCAGAAGGCATGTTCTCCTCAAATTGTCCCTTTGACAGAGCAGACACGGCATCACTCTGCCAAACGCCCATCCTGCCCCAGCTTTCTAATACATTTGATCAAGGCTGACAGCTTTTTACTCCCCCTTCCCCTACCACCTCAGCCTTAAATCTCGATCCTTGAAAAGCTACCCCGAGTAAGGCTCAAGACACTGTCTGCTTTGTTCTGTCTTCCTCTCAGACATTTTACGCCTCAGGCTACGTCCATCCCAAACCTATGACTTCTCTTCCAAAAAGACCTGAAATGAAGAACACTTGGTTTGCACCCACTACATTCAATAGGTGCAGCCTCCTCTCACATGGAGAGGACCATGTTTTTCCTGTCTGACATTACAAATGTCCAAGGTGAGATTCTGCAGCGATGAGCCTTCTTTATAGTCCAGCTCTTACTTCTTATAAAGGAGGCTGATCACCGCAGAATCGATGTTTTTGAGCTGTGGTGCTGGAGGAGAGTCTTGAGAGTCCCCTGGACTGCAAGGAGATCTAACCTAGCCATCCTGAAAGAAATCAACCCCGAATGTTCACTGGAAGGACAGATTTTGACGCTGAGGCTCCAGTACTTTGGCCACCTCATGAGGAGAGAGGGGTCCTTGGAAAAGTCCCTAATGTTGGGAAAGACTGAAGGCAAAAGGAAAAGGGGATGGTAGAGAATGAGATGGTTGTATGGTGTCATCGATGCAACCAATATGGATTTGACCAAACTTCGGGGGGCAGTGGAAGATAGGAAGGCCTGGCGAGCTCTGGTCCATGGGGTCATGAAGAGTCGGACACGACTGAACGACTGAACGACTGAACAACTGAACAACTGAACAACAACAACAACAACAACAACAACAACAACAACAAGGTGAGATTTCTCCAAGAGAAACAACAGGTCAGTCCTAATTCAGCACCTTATATCGTAGTGTACACAAGGATGCAAGCAGCATGAAGTATGCAAAACAACTAGATGTAAATGGGCTTAATTTGAATGTCTTGGCATAGGGCACGTAATCCAGTTCATTTTGTGAAGAAGCATGCTGGAGAGTTAAGAAAGCTAACAGGAGGAGAAATGATTCATTTACCATGTGGTGCTGGGGGAGGGCTTTGCAGAGACCCTGGACTTTCAGAAAGAAAAATAGCCAGGTTCCAGATCAAATGAACTATGCCTGGAGGCATAAATGATGGAACTGAGACTGCTCTGCTTTGGGTACATCAGGAAAAGGCATGATTCTTCAGAAAAGGCAGTAATATTGGATAAGGTAGAAGGCAGCAGGGTAAGAGGGAGACCAAACACGAGATAGAGTGACTCCTCCAACAAAGCCAGGGACTTGAGTTTACAAGAGGACATTTTGGAGATTGCTCATTCCTAGGGTTGCCATAGGTTGAAGGTGAATTGATGCATAGCAAAAAAAAAAAAAAAAAAAAACCCAAATTCATTTGGCGAAAGCCCTGGATCTGATTGGGGTTATAAACTTACATATTGAAAATTAATTTCTATCATTCATCATTAAAAGATCTATAAGTTCATTTTGTGACCTATGGCAATAAGACTGGGAAATATGTGTTATTAAGAGGCGATTTCTGGTACATTGCAGAGACCTAGCTGGACAAACGTCCTTCTGCCAACCACAAACGGTTGGTCTCAGCTATTGTGTAGGTTGTGTCCCCACAGTTTACTATATTGGAAAATTACTGCTTTCCACTTTCTGCTTAGAATGTATGCAAGAAGAAAATATTTCAGTTCAATGAGGAAGTTTAGAACATCTGGAAACTCTTACGTGTCCTGAGTCTGACAAGGTATAAGAATGCTCTGGTTCGAGTTGGAATTTGTCCTTCTACGGAAGTACCCGAATGTGCATTCGAAAATAAAATCTTTCTCAGAATCTGACAAGCCGGTGTCTGACTCTCTGACAATCTGTCTTAGAAGCCTGCAAAGGCTTAACCCATTGCAATCCAGAATTGTTTGTGGGTGGACAGGGTGGTATTGGTTGCACTTTACAGGTCTGTATCCTCAGCAGGCTCTTGGCTCTGGTGCGAATGGAGACTCAAGTATCTAGATCTCATGGAGGTTGAGAACCATGTCAGCAAATGTCCCTGCCTTTCTTCCCAGGCAGCCACACACATTGAAACGCCTCATCAGCAAAACAGACTGAGACATGCAAATCAAATCTAGGCAGAAACACAAAATTTATCTCATTCATTCAGAAGACAGAAAGGGGGCTTCTTGGCTAGAGAATCCATAGAATTTCATTTTTACACCATGCACATCCGGGCGGGGGGGGTGTCTCCCTGTGACCTTTATCCTCCCCTTCCATTTCAAATGCAAATCCCGCTTATTAGCTTGTTTCTTGTCAAAACCAAGTACAAGAAACATATCAGAGGAAAGCGAATTAGCTTTCTGATCCAGGGCAGGTGGGGAGGAGGGTCAGATGTTGGGGCGTGTTTTTTGGTTTGTCTGTTTGTTTGTTTTGGTTCTGGCTCGGTTGCTGCATTTTAGACGCCCTTGTCGGACGCTTCGTGTTCCTTGAAGGTTCCTTGCGAGCTGTTTTGATGGTACATCGATGCCTCGCCACACTCTCCTGTCAGACCGACGGAGGAGCCATTTACATATTTAGGAGCGCTGTGCCAAACATTCTCAACACAATTATTTTCGGCATCTGTTTGGCATTCTGGGGAGTGGACAGAAGGGGAGGGAGGTACTGGAAACCCAACAAGCTGGCCAGCTTTTCAAATTGAGGGTTGGGAGAGTGAGAACAGACAAAAGAAATATATATATATTTTTACCCAGTGTGTTGTTAGTCTGTGGAACTCTCTGCCACAGGGTGTGGTGATGGCATCTGGCCTGGATGCCTTCAAAAGGGGGTTGGACAGATTCCTGGAGGAAAAGTCCATCACAGGTGACAAACCATGATGGAGATGTATCATCTCCAGGCTTAAAACCAGGGTACTTCAAGGGCCAGATGGAGGGGAGTGGCATCAGGAGACAGATATCTAGTCTTGTGTGCTCCCAGAGGCATTTGGTGGGGCCACTGTGAGACACAGGAAGCTGGACTAGATGGGCCTTTTTGCCTGATCCAGCATGGCTCTTCTCACGTTCTCATGTTCTCATCTCATCTCTAGCACAAGACAGGAATTCACATCTTTGACAATCAATGCAAGAGCTTCCGTCTCTTTCACACCTTATTGTTAAAAATTCATCTCCCCCCCCACACACACACATTTCCCCAATGGGAAAGAGACAGCGCAATTGCCTTACTGTCTAGGTCTCTCTCATCTTACCCATGAGGCATCTGAACTCGGGAAGAAAGCAGCACTGTGACATTGTGTTAAGGTGGGGGCCAGAAAGGGAGGGCAGGGCTCCCGTACCTTTGCAGCCCATGTTTCCGCACAAAGCTAAACCTGCTGAATTAATAATAATAACTTTATGAAGGCAGAGTCAAAAGGGACCCGATGGATCACCAAGTCCACCTCCTGTCAATGGAGGTTCTCAACCTCCGTGAGATCTAGATACTTACTTCTCTATTCACACCAGAGCCAAGAGTTTGCTGAGGATACAGACCTGTAAAGTGCAAGCAATACTACCATAGTGGGGAATCCAACACTCAACCTCTGACTCCACAGCCAGATCACTAAACTACTGAGCTGTGGTCCTGTTCCAAATATCTGCTGACAGTAGAGAAGCCCTGCCCTTCATTTTGCATAGGCTGTTTTTTTCACGACCCCTAAAATCCGAGGCAAAGGGCTCCCAGATGCGGAGCTTAAAATTGTTTTCCCACCAGCTGCGGACTTTAAAAAAAAATTAAGTACGACCACACCCACCTAAGCGTGCCCCAGTGCATTTTACAAGTACCTGGTCTCCAGAGGTAATTTTTTTAATGCGGATTATAAAGCTGTGGATGCGAGGCTCTCCTTGCCTTTGTTTTGTTGTCCCCGGCGCACCTTTAACAGACAGGAATCCCTACGGGGCTGCTCCGACTGCAGACAGAGGTAAGCCTGCATTTTTTTCTTCCTTTTCTTCTCCCTTCCCTCACTGCAGACAGGAGCAATGGAGTGCGGAAGGGTGGGAACACAGGAAGCAGAACAAACCCCCACGATCTCTGGTCCGAATTTAAGTTGCCAGCGGATTTTAGAGGTCATGTAAAATTGCCCATAGACACTCTGTGAAAACCATTCTTTTATAAATACCATAGGGTGAGATGACCCCATTAAAGCTACCACGTCTCTCTACAATGTCGTTCAAAAAGAAAAAGAGCAAGGAAAAGGGGGAGCCTGGAGTCCCCATGGCCTTCTCTTATACCTCCAAAATAATCCATGGAAGGGTTCAGAAACCTACTAACCCTCCATTTCATGTGCCTACATGCATGGGTGATGGGGGACTTATAATATGATCCGTCTCTTCCTCTTTTTAAAAAAATTTTTTTTATTTTTAAAACTAATATAGTAAAACCAGATACATTGCTTATCTCCTGCCATGTTACATATATCAAGAGGAGCTTTTTCCCAATAAATTGGCCTAGATGTTTCATATTTCCCTTCTCATCTTAAACAAGATTATTTTCAAATTTCCATATTTACTAAATATTTTTCCATGAATGTTATTCTAATATTTTCCCATCAATATTATGTTCGTCTTTACTTACCTCTATCTTCATCTAATACAAAAGATACAGATAACAGGTTGCAATATTGTATTAGGTAGTTAAGTCTTAGCAATATTCTCAATCCTAGAACTTAATTCTTCATTTCACTGAACAGCTTAGATTATATTTGACTAATTCAATATATAATAAGTATATGCTTACATCTATTTTTGTCTACTACAAGAGGTGAAGATAGTAAGGTACAAAGTTAAGATGATCCGATTCTTCTTAAAGTTCTTATGAAATAACTTGTCCGAGGACAAGCGTGATCACCAGTGCCAAAATGTCTCCCAGTTGCCCTAGTGAACTGGCTCTTAAGAAGTGGAGTGCCACTACTTAGCTCTTCCCACTGGTTTAGAAGATGGCCTTCTGTCATGTAGAGTCTACATTGTAGACCAGTTGTGTCCAAACTTTGCCCCCCCAGATGTTTTGGACCACAACTTCCATAGTCCTTTGGCATTGGCATTCTAAACTTAGAATTCTGGGAGCTGTGGTCCAAAACATCTGGAGGGCCAAAGTTTAGACATCCCTGTTGTAGACCAAGGATGGATGGTCAGACAACTGGGCTCCTAGAATTTGTCTCCTAGTTTGATTTCTACCCAAACCCCAAGGTCTACCACACAGGCCTAGAGGCAAAAGAGTAGTGTGTGGAAGAGGGGAATCCAGACTGTCTTCTCTGCCCACCCCACCCCACCTGAAAAGCGGATGTCTTAAGTCTTAAAGCACAGGCAGTTAATTAGCACATATTATGAACCAAGATGAGTCGTCTACTGGAACTTCCCCAGTCCAGATGGCTGGGAATTTTGCTCCTTTTATGTTTGGCAACGAATACCCACAACTTGCACACTTTTCAGAAATGGGCAGGAGGGAATGTGGGAGATATTAAAACAGACAGATTCGTTTGTCAATACTTATTCCAAATCAAGGGACTCTCACACAACATTTGCTTGCAATGAACACCCACCTGATGCAGAAGTTTAGCCAAAGGCCATCCCTGGCAAAGGACTGGCCTCTTTTCTTTTCACTCTGTCATGTATTTGCTACCGTGAAACTGGAAATTGGAAAAGTTTGCTGATCTACTTGAAACAAAATACCAGAATCTATCAGCAGATCCAGCGGTATCTAGCTTCTGGCCACTCTTAATCTGTCCAAGAAACAAGGACCTTTGATGGCTTTGGGGGTTCAGAAATCTGGAATTCCCCCCACTCAATAGTGGAATTCTTAGACCTGATGTAGACCTTCATCAGCACTTCATCTGGAACAGCTTGGCAGTAAGGAAATACCTCATGGATTTTCAGCATGCACACAGGAAGCACTGATCGATGACTCCATGCTCTACTAATCTATTTCCATTTAAATTCAATACTTTAGATACAGGAGGGCTGCAGTATCTGCAGGGAATCAGTTTCAAGTCCCCTGCCCCCCGATGATGGAAATTGTGGATAAGTGAGCCCTACATGTAATATGGTCTCTGGTTCTCTCTACTGATCGGTTCTGGTAATGCACCATTGAAATGCACATTTCTGGCTTTATTATTATTATTATTATTATTATTATTATTATTATTATTATTATTATTATTATTATTATTATTATTATTATTATTATTATTAACCAATAGATAAGTGAAATCATGTGTACTGATCCTGTGGATATGACAGAATCTCTCTCACGCAGCGACCACAGACTGCCCCATCTCTGCTGTTTTTCCAGAAGCAGGCAAAGACCTTTCTCTTCAGGCAAGCTTTCCCTGAATGATGGACAACCTGTTATGTGACTTTTAAATGGATTACCATGCATGACTGCAATGACTGATCTCATGAGAACCCATGTGTCTTCCACGTTAGTTTCCATCCCTCATAATGGGATTTTCCTTTTTTTTCTTTTAACCCTCCACATGCTCTTTTTAGCTTTAATGTTGCCTTTTAATTTTTATAAGCTGCCTCTTCTAATTCCCTGTCTTTAAAATTTAAATATGTCTTAAATGTTCTGGCCTGCCTATTGTCCACCTTAGGCCCTTTTCTCCTTGGAAAAGGACCTAAGGTGGCTTACAATAAAGGTGGGGTAAAGATATTCAAAATAAAATAAAATAAAATACATTCAAAAATTATTTGGTGGGGGAAGATATCACCAACACCCCAACAGCATCAGGTAGAGGACTATGCATGCTCAGTGGGTATGAAACACATAGTTATTTTGGGGTTGGAAGGGAGAGAGGGGGCTGAGAGGGAAAGAGCAATTTTGTGGAGGAGCTGGAATTCTGAAGAGAAGCTTAACAAGGTTCCACGCTGTGCCACTTCATTGCTTTCAATTTTACATATTAATAGTTCTATTTTTAAACACACACACACACACACAGAGAGAGAGAGAGAGACAGAGAGAGAGAGAGAGAGAGAGAGAGTCATAATTTGACATTGTCAGCATGTCCAGAAATAGAGAGTGGTAGAAGGGAATAAAGAAATGTTTATTTTGAACTCACATGAAAAAAAATTTTGGAGACACCATAACAATGCTCTTTTTTAAAAAAAACCCAGCTGAATTCAAGCTGGATGGGTAGCTCAATGGAATAGCTCCCTGGCCGCAGATCCAGAGGTTGGGAGTTCAATTCCCCACTGAGCCTCCCAAAAGAGCCAGCCTGGGTGGCCATGGGCAAGCTGCATCATCCCAGGTTGCCTCCAGAAGAAGGGAACAATAAACCACTTCTGAGTATCCTCTTCTTGAAAAACCCTCATGATGATGATGATGATGGTGGTGATGATGATGATGATGATGATGAAGAAGAAGAAGAAGAAGAAGAAGAAGAAGAAGAAGAAGAAGAAGAAGAAGAAGAAGAAGAAGAAAAGCAAAGAGTTCTGCTTATATGCCCCCCCATACAACGTAAAGCACTCTCTAGGACTAGGTGGTTTGCAGTTCAATTATGTAGGCTACACACTGCCTTCCCAGCAGGCTGTGCACTCATTTTTCCGACCTCGGAAGGATAGAAGGCTGAGCCAATCACGACTGGCTACCTGGGACTGAACCCCAGGTCATGAGCTCAGTAGTAGCTGCGGTACAGTTGTTTTAGGCACTGCACCATGGGGCTCTTGGCGGAATAGCTGTATACCACAGAACGTCAGAGTCTAGAAAAGTTAGTTTTTTGGGGGGACTACAGTTCCAAGAATCCACCAACCACTTGGTCTGGATTCTAGGAGTTCTGGTGCTAAAAAATAAGTTTTCCAACCACTGTTCCTGGGGAATGGGCGTGGGACTGTGTAGTTGCTCTCACAATTTCTTCGATCTCTGGCTCCTGTGTAAACAGAACATAGGGGTAGGTCGTGGGTGGTGACCATTTTGCACTACAGATGTGTTAGACTCCAGCACCTACAGTCCTTTATCATTGCCAGCACCATTTGTGTATTCTGGACACTGTAGTTCAAAACATCTGGAATACAAAACATTTGCCACTCCTGGTCTTACACTGTTTCTCATACGGATCCTGCATTGCTCCTGTTATGAACCTATGGTTGCAGATGTCTAAAACACTGAGCTGTTTTATTGCCAAGACTTTGTGCTTCAAGGTATGTGTAGGAAAAGCTGTTAATAAACTCTGCGGTGCTGGAAAGGCAGAGAACTGTGATATTTCAGCAGTCGCGGAAAGGGCTTTCATTTCCTTCATTGCTCCTTGCCCTTCCCCTTTAACTAGCCAAACCATAATACATGAGCGAACATCAGAAAAATGGCAGAATTCATTATGCAATATGAAGAATTAAGTGGAATAAGTCGCTTGCTTTGCATAATTTAGACGAGTCCCAGAATGCCGCGTGTCTCTGGTGCCAAGTTTCGCTTCCTGCATGTGGGGTTTTATTTTATTCATGATCAAAGTTTTATTTTTATTTTGTCAGGACGTGGGAAAGATGCACGGCCGTGATTACAGCTCCCTGGTCCTCAGGAGAGAAGAGAGCTCTACACTTGCTTCTCCCACGGCATCCTTTTTTAACAGTTTCCAGCCCATTTTCCAAAATCGCGTCCTGCTAACTTGTGGATTTAAAGGCAGGCATCGTGCAAACGGAGCAGATCCACCTAAAATGCACGCACCAAAAATCCCATTAATTGCAAGAAGGAACGTGTATTCCACTTGGGGCTCCAAATTTTGCTAATGAAGAGGGAGAGGGGGAAAGCCTCTTAGTTGCTTTTATCCAATCTACACTCCTCCCCCCCCCGCCGCTGCCCCCAGCTGCTCTTTGCACAAAGAGGACCCAAACCCTAAGGCTCTAAAATGGGAATGAAATGAACCACCCCCTGCTCTGGACTGATGCAGTTTCCCAAGCATAAACAACAACAATATGCCTGCCAGGCCAGGAGACCAATCATGGCTTGGGCTTCGACCAGAGATGGAAAAAGCAGAGCTCTTGGATGCTGTATGTTGACATTTTTTTTCCTTGGGTGCTCAACCCTTACGAACCAGCAGGAGGTGGTAGAAGAGTTGTCTGCAGGAAAACCCCTGTGGAACAGCCTATAATAAATAATAATTGTGCAGTGTCCATCTGTTCTGATTTATGGTGACCCTTTTCAGGGTGTTCTGAAGCACTCTACAACGGGCTGCACTTTACCTTCTGCTCGGGGTGGTGGTGGAGATGCTCTGGGCCCATGCAGACTCTCCAAAGATACTGTATGAAGAATGGCTCTTCCCCCAGGAACATATCCTGGGGAATCAAACCCCCACAACCTCTACTCTGCAGCCATATACCTAACTCACTTAACTTCCAGCCAGACTCAAGATGGGAAGGGGAAAATAACCTCACAAGAAATTTAAGAACATAAGAAGAGCCATGCTGGATCAGGCCAAAGGCCCATCTAGTCCAGCTTCCTGTATCTCACAGTGGCCCCACCAAATGCATCTGGGAGTGCATGAGACTAGATATCTGTTTCCTGATAGCATTCCCTGCATCTGGTCCAGTTTTAATCCTGGAGTTTAAATCCATCATTGGTTTGTAGCCTGCGATGGACTTTTCCTCCAGGAATCTGTCCAATTCCCCTTTGAAGGCATCCAGGCCAGATGCCATCATCACATCCTGTGGCATGGAGTTCCACAGACTAGCAACACGCTGGGTAAAAAAATATTTTATTTTGTCTGTTGTCACTCTCCAAACCCTCAATTTGAGTGGATGTCCCTGACAGAGGCTGCTGGCCAGTCAGCAACAACACATCTGGCCCGTGTCTCTTCCATACAGCCCAATGAGGTGGAAAGATGCTGAGGAGATGCCACAAGCAGAACTACCTTAAACTACAGATGAAGGGACTTCATCTGGTTAGTGCCAGTTCATACTTCAGCTGCACAGGTGTTCAGCGCTTCTCAGCTGGGACTCAGGGGCATTGTCCAAAGATGGAGAGACAGAAAATCCAGGGAAATTATTCTAAGGGCCCTTTTGCCACAGGAAGCAGGGCTGGGAAGTGCCAAACACCTGTATGGCCAAAGTACGAACCGGCACAAACTCGTAACTAGGCAGTTCATGCCCATCTGTAGTAGGGATCACTTTTCACGCATTTCTATTAGGCAGCCAAAAAAAAAAAAAAACCACTGGTGAAAAATCTCATGTCTTTACCCAGGGAAACATGTCTCAGGTGCTGCATGTGGCGGGGACAGGAGAAACATTTATTTGTAGAGTGATGTCTGGCGTTCAGCACCCCCCCCTTTTTTTTTTTTTTTTGGCTCCAGTGCTTAGTAGCTCAGGAGAAAGAATTTGTGCATGCAACACCAGTAATGCCTTGGCCAAGGGGAGAAGACTGCAGCTAGGGTCTGGCGGTGAATGCATCAGATGTGTTGTTTGGTGTGAGCCAGGGAATGGATCTTGTCAAGACTTGTAACTATTTTTGTCATGCAAACACAGAAGCTAGAATACCGTATTTATGCATGGGACCTCTCCCAATGCCCCACCTTTGGGAGAGCACACAGCACCCTCTGTTACTTTTCTGGTTTGGGCCTTAAAATCTCGGGCAAGTGGGAAGGTGCTCTCCAGCAGAGCGTCCAGTCTGGCGATGTAAAAACTTAATTTCCTGTAGCTAAAAATTGCACTCTCATCAATCCCTCCTCTTATTTGCATTTGGAAGGCAGTGTCGATCTGCAGCTATCAATCCCATGAAGAAAAAGCATTCCAGAAAAAATGCTGCCACCCCTCAAAATCAGAGGTGGTGTGTTCCTTTCCACCACCCCCAGTTGCTGCCACTTTGTCCTTCGGTGTAGACTTGAATGCAGGCCTAAAATCTGGAGGCAGCAGGACAGGACAGGTGATGCGGAGGATTGTACCATTTCAGACAGCAGGGGACAATCTTCCTCCCCAGTTTTACATCTGGAACAGGAGATTCCATCCCAGTCCACACCTCCTTTTCTGCTTGATTTGTATGCACAGGAATGACTCTGAAATATAATGGCCACTGCCCTTTTTCAGGATGCCATTATTTCAACCATCTCAGCATCCTACTACCTCACTCCCTCCTCAGGGAGTGTTGCCATGTGCAGAACCATCCCTTCACAACCGCCCTGCAATGAAGGACATCACCGACAGAGCACAAACTGCCTTACGACTCAATACTGCCCCCTCAACCTCACCTGCTAAAATTACAGCTGATCTTTAGTTATTGGTAGTGCAACAGGTATCTCACCAAATGGCACAATTGCCAGCAATTGTGCAGACAGAAATCCACAACAGGATACTGGCTGCACCTCCTTTCCCCACTGGCTTGCATCCTGCTTGGGAAAGCATCCATGTATCTGTCTCAGAAGCACCACTGCTATTATGTGCCACCAATATATCTCTCTCTCAGAATATCCTACTTCAAATATGCTGTCTAATGTAGCTAAATTTTGTGCGGCGGCAATTATAATGCATGCTCCTAAAGTTTCAACAAATGTTCCAAGCTGCTACAACTTAGGCTGGCTCAATTTATACGGCATTTTTCCTCCTTTGTTCTTCCTTGTTTTGCTGTAATTGGTACTATTTATGTATATTTATATGTATATGTGTATTTTGGATTTGGTCATTGACTGTAATAAAGTATTCACTCATTCAATGTGTTCTTGAAGGTTTTCGTGGCTGGGATCTGATAGCAGTTGTTGGTTTTTCGGGCTGTTTGGCTGTGTTCTGGAAGTGAGAAACTTCAAGAACATGGCCAAACAGCCCAAAAAACTCACACAACAGCTATCATTCATTCATACATTCATGTGCCACCAAGTCTTATGGAGACCCTATGAATGAGTGATCTCCAAAACCTCCAAAAAGCTTGTGGTTTTCTTTAAAGAGAGAGCCCATCTGGCATTTAGTCTTCCTCTTTTCCTGCTGTCTTCCACATTTCCCGGCATCATACCCTTTTCCCAGAGAATCCCGCCTTCTCATGATGTCCTCAAAGTAGGACAGCATCAGTTTTTTGTATCCAAGTTTACATTCTAGGATGACACACAGCGTGCACGTCACAGGCCAAGCCTGGTGAGCGTCATATTAACCTTATAGAACTGAAAGTCAGAACGGCACCAAGCCATAGCACACACCAACACAAATCTAGCTTCTACCATCTGTGTAGAACATACACCACTCTGCAACTGGACAATGCAAGGGAAGATTAAAGTTAGACAGAACGAGGTCTTTCAAGGTCTACCAGTCTTCCAACTGAAGGACCTCAAGGCAGCCCTAGAGTTCTCTGGAGTTCTCTGGAAGAGAATTGGAAAGTATCAGATTAAACCACCTGGATGGAAATCAAAACACACATCTCTATTATCATCAAGTGGCTGCTAGATATGCTTTCCAGAAGGGGCAGTTTCTCATCTGGTTCTTTAGAAAAACACATAGATAGATAGATAGATAGATAGATAGATAGATAGATAGATAGATAGATAGATAGATAGATAGATAGATAGATAGATAGATAGATAGATAAGCGATGTAGCACATCAGCGATATTCTAGATAGAGTCCAATATTTTTCCCATTTCTCTTGCCCTCTGTTGAGCATGGAAAGTGCTTCATTTATCACATTGGTACCCAAACTTTGGCCCTCCAGATGTCTTGAACCACAACTCCCACAGTCCTTTGTCATTGGCAGCACAGGCTTGGAATTCTGGGAGTTGTGGTCCAAAACACCTGGAGGGCCAAAGTTTGGCCACCACTCAGTATCCTGAAGTGCCTTAGTAAGCAATTCATGACATTCACAAATTGAAGGAGGAAAGCATCCAATCACATGTGCACTCTAGCAAAGAGATCACCTGATTGCCACCTGTACGAATGCAGCAGCTCCTCCCTCTAAGTGTAGTGGTGGTGAATCTTCAGCACTCCAGATATTTTTGGACCACAATTCCCAGAATTCTAAGCCTAGGTTGCCAATGACAAAGGACTGTGGGAATTGTGGTCCAAAACATCTGGAATGCCAAAGGTTCGCCACCACTACCAGGCTAAATAGTCCATGTATTTAGCCTCTTAGTGCCGAATTATGGTGGCTAATTATTTCTTGAAAGAGAATATTGGTCTTTAAAACCAACATGGCAGGCAGCTGCCACATCGTATTTTGGGAGGACGTCAACCTAATGAATTTGGCTCATGTGAAGTGAAATGAGACTTTCAGTTCAATTCTTCCTTCCTTCCTTCCTTCCTTCCTTCCTTCCTTCCTTCCTTCCTTCCTTCCTTCCTTCCTTCTGAATTTATCAAAATGTACCAATTTTCCCCACATCCGACATGTGAAGAAACCAAGTTTTGTTTATTGGCTTTAAAACTGATTGCTGGGTGGTGGGGAGAGATAAACACCATTTTTTATTCTTCTTTTCCTAGAGTAAACTTGGCCTGTTCTACTCCCTAGGGAAAAGGGGTCTCTATTATTTGCTTTTCTGGGAGGGAAAGTTACTGGACCCAATTTCCTGGCCTTTCCCGATAACCCGAAAGTCTGAAACCATACCAAAGTCTAATGCATACCAATGACACCACAGACATACTTAAGGGAATATTTTCAGTCCCATTCCTAGTAACAGGGCTGTTGTCCCAATGCTGTTTCCACAAACTATACAAAAGAGAAAAGATCTAAAGATCTAAAAAAAAAAAAAAATTCATCTAAAATCTTACAGAGAAAAATGTGCCGCCATAATCCCAAACCCAGACCTGTAATCACAATGGCTTGGCATTTTTTTAAAAAAAAAAACACCATCTACTCCAGTGCTACCCTGAGTGTAATCTTCAGCATTATAGAGTTCACTCCTGGACATGTTGTGTTCCTTTTCCTGTTGTAGGAAAGGTGCAATGACTGGCACAGTGTCTGCTATCAAAACAGGCAGGCTACAAATTGAACATGAAGGAACCCCAACTGGAGATCAGCAGGTCGTTCCTAACCATTAAAGGCGTGAAATTTCTGAGGCCGTCTCCCGGGAAGCCTCCCCAGAATCACAGAAGTAGGATATGTCTAAAAAGTGTTCTGCTTATCTACCACCCCATACAACTTCAAGTAGTCTCTGGGAAGTTCACAGTTTTTAATTACAGTCTGCAGGCTACACATTCCCCCCCCGCAAGCTGGGTACTCATTTTACTGACCTCGGAAGGATGGAAGGCTGAGTGAACCTTGAGCCTGCCACCAGGGATTGAACCCCAGGTCGTGAACACTGTTTTACCTGAGGTACAGGCATTTAAGCACTGCGCCACGAGGCTCATCTCTAAGGGAGATGATTCTGACTGCTTCCCCCCCCCCCGTATGATGGGGAAGACAGGAAAGTGTTGTTTGGTTTAGCCGACCTCTCTGTCTGGGGGAATAAATGGGAGAATATTACATTTGCAAAGACCAGAAAGGTTATCACAAAACAAGAGAGCAAAGACTGTTCAGGAAAGGAGCCCGTGTTGATGTTGTTTTGCAGGGGGACTACAACACCCCAAATCCTCCAGCTGTTAACCATGCTGGCTTTCTGACCACTGTAGACAAAGGAGTAACTTTTCAAGGTTTTGTTTTGCACTCCTTCTGCTCTCCAGTGTTTGCTTCCAGGTCCATGGAAAAGTTGTCAGGCTTCCTTGGAGCCGAGGAGTCTGCTATAGAAGGACCGGGGGTGCTGCAGAATAGAGATGGGCACGACTCAAAAAAATGGTGTTTCGTTTGTCGTTTGGTCGTTTAGGAGTCCGTTTTGGTTCGTTTTCGTTTTCGTGATGTTTTTTGCAAAAAAATTCATTTTCGTTTCATTAGGTAACGAAATGAAAAAACGAAAATGAAAACAAAAAAATTGCTGTTTCGTTAGCATTCTTTTTAGTTCAATGCATCTGCTGCAACGAAAACGAAAAACACGGCAAATTTGGTCGTTTCGTTTTCATTTTCGTTTTGTTTTTTAAAAAAATTTCATTTCATTTTCGTTGCGTAACGAAACGAAAAAACAAAAAACGAAAACGAAAAATCGCTCATTTCGTGCCCATCTCTACTGCAGAATGGTGCTGGCTGTACAGAGCAAAATCCCCACTTCAGGGTGCCTGGAACAAGATTCTCATGATCCATCAGTTTCTTGTTCAGGCTTCATCAAAATGCTACGGCTTGGGCCACTCTCCGACTCCTTACCTCTCCTATGGCCAGTCTAATGCAGTGGTCCCCAAGCTTGGGTAGCTCAGGTGTTCTTGGACTGCAACTCCCAGAAGTCCTGGCCAGCACAGCTGGCGGCGAAAGCTTCTGGGAATTGCAGTCCAACAACACCTGGATGACCCAAGGTGGGGAACCACTGGTCTGATGAGGTTGGCTTCTCCTCCCAGGTCCAAGTCAGAATCCAAGACCCAGCTGCTGATGCACCAAATGAGCTTACTTCTAGAGGTGTGCGGTTGTCATTCTTGGTATTACAATGCATGATTTCCTGGACAACTGAGTACCTCTAATTAATTGTATTTATTTATTTATTTATTTATTTATTTATTTATTTATTTATTTATTTATTTGTGAGCTTGTATCCCGCCCATCTTCCCAGCAGGAACTCTGGGTGGCTAACATCAACAAAAACACATAAAAACAGTGGTTAAAGCTGGAAGCAGTAAGGCAGCAGAGAACAAGTTGCTTTCAATCAGGGTCAGGGTCTTTTTATCACTGGGCTAAATCCAAGAGCCATTCCCAACTAGAGGAGCCCTGCTAAATCCATGGGACCTGCCTAAGTGTTTGTTTACTGTTCAGTAATAGATTTAATGGCTCATGTCTAGCTGGGACCAGAAATTGCATTTAAGCTATCATTAATATAATTAATGTCATTCTTATCATCATGGTAACCATAACTGGCATCATCATTTTTGCCACTATGATACTATTACTACAACCAGTATTAGTTATTTTAACAGTTAACAGTATTAGGGTACTAATCGAGTAGTATAAAATAGAAGGAAGGAAGGAAGGAAGGAAGGATAGAAGGAAAAAAGGAAAGAAGGAAAGAAGGAAAGGAAAGGAATAGAAGCCAGTAACAGAATACTGTACATTCTATTATTTCTGCTTTATTTAGATGACTGGATCAGTTCTCAGTCTTTCCAGTTATACAGACTGGTAGACCTTCAGGAAACCAGTCTGCACCAGTGTTTCCCACTTTGAGGGTCGTAGCCCCCACAGGGGTCCCAAACAGTTTTCCCTTGGATGTCATGGGTCGCCTAATATGTGTGGCCCTGGTAAAATAACATCTTCCTTGACTTTCAGAGAGGGATATTATTTGTGTGCATGTTTGAGAAACAGGCCCCCTTTTTTGGGGGGGGGAGAAGCCTCCACTTTCTGAGAAGGGGTGATCTGACCCCATTAAAAATGCCCTTTTATGCCAAGATGCTGTGAGTGTGCGGGGGAGGCTACTTGGCAATGAAAAAAAGGAGTCAAAATGCAAAAAATATTGGGAACCTCTGCTTTACAGTTAGTTTCTTCATCTGACTGGATCATAATTATCCACTGGTCTCCACCACCATCCATCACCTGCTAACCTGAACTGTTTACCCAGATGTATTCTCGAAGGCTTTCACGGTCGGGATCTGAAAGTTGTTCAGAGTTTTTCGGGCTGTTTGGCCGTGTTCTGGAAGTTTTTCTTTCTGACGTTTCGCCAGACTCTGTGGCTGGCATCTTCAGAGGGCAAGGAGCTCAGGGAACTAGGAGTTCTCTCTGTGCTCTGGGTTACCCAGAGTTGCTCAGGACAGGACCCAATGCCACCACTACTCAAGGGTCCATCAAAGCAAAAAAAAAAAGAGGGGGGTTGAGCCGCGTGGCCATCACAAAACACAATTGCAAAAATAGGTTACAGGCGATACCTTTATAGGCCACTAGTAAATAAAACAACCAAAGAACATTGAAAGCTGGGATTTCTGGCTTTCAGCCACAGTCTATTCCTAAAAGAGAAAGAGATTTCAATCTAAATGCTGAGCCGGCCTGGTTTCAGGAATTTAGGATGATCCTGAGCTGGACATGCCATGAGTCACCTTTGAAGCCAATCTGATCAAACTGCACAGCTCCACCTGCTAGCTAGCTTGTCAAACCCAACAAGACCAATCATCTAGAGACAGGACAGCTCACCAGGCCCAGCTGCACCAATGAAATGCCTTGTCCCCGTGACACCATCCATCCAGCGGCAGCAACCCAAAATGGTTGGTAGGTCAATGGTGCCACACTGTGTGCCAATAAGAATGCCCTTCTTAAACAGAAGCCAATGTCTGAGCATTTGCTAGCCCAATGCTAGATCCCGGACACATTTCCATCTTGGAGATAAAGTAAAACCCTTAGATCCATCCTGGCTGGAAAACGAAGCTCTGGTCAACTTCCCTTGTGGCTAATAGTTGCAAAAAACAAACCACATTTAAAATATTTTAATGGCAAACAAAAACAGATAAACAAAACTCCTAAGAGTGTTGGGGCATTTTAAAGGTGGTGGACTTTATCATCAGGACCCATGAACCAAAATCAGATGCTTCCATACATTTGCCCATCTTTATGGTGCCACAGAAGCCAGAACAGGTTGCTAAAAGAACTAGTCAGTCAGTAGTCAATGTACAGTACCACTGAATAAAGGCTCCAGTGCCATCCCATACAGGACGATGACACAATTATGTATGAACTTCTGAGAAAAGTTTCCAATATTCCAAAGGTTACCATGGTCGTGTGTAATTATGATACAAATATCCCCACCGGCACCACCATTTTTTATTCTCTTGCAAAGCATAAAAATACTCAGAGCTACTCCGTTAAATGGTTTGGCGGCTGGCTCAGGAAAGAGTGGAGAAAGAAACACATAACTAATTTATGGGGATTTGCTGCCACAGCATAAGATGCTTGCTGGCTTTAAGGCGGGTTTTAAGAAGAGGGCAAGTGGCTGTGAATGGAAAAATGGAACCTCTCTATCCTGAAGCAGTCTACCTCCAAGGGCTCAGTGCTGTTAGAGGTGATGCAAATGCCGTGCCATTGCCTGAGACATGATGGGACTGAACAGCACCGCCTGTTTATTCAGGGCTCCACACTTCAATGGTGCCATCCATAGCATCCCTGGGCACCAGCGTTGGCATCCAAGCAGTGGGTGAAGCCACAGCTCCAAGCATCAGGAACATTGTAGCCTCCTCAGTGAACCATCTCCACCATGCTAACAAAACTGCACCAAAATCCCAGTCTTGGTTGCTACTGCTATAATTTCCCCCAATGCCTGATCCTACATGTGCCCCTTTGTGGGCTTGGTTCTGCAAAGGCCAGAGCTGTTGCTGTGAAATGAGGACACACACATCCCACTACGGCAGTGGTGGCAACCCTTTTAGGGACCGCGTGCCCAAACTGCGATTCAAAACCCACTGATTTTTTTTTTGCAAAGTGCCGATACAGCCATTAATACAGGTGGCTGTGAAGGGGCGATGTCGGGTGCCCACAGAAAGGGCTCCGAGTGCCACCTTTGGCACCCGTGCCATAGGTTCACCAACACTGCACTATGGTGTAGAAAGGCAGGGCAAAGAAAGAGTGGCTGGAGTGAAGAGAGGAGATAGAGCAGAGGGATCTGGCCATATCCCATGGAGTTCAATGGGACCTACTTCCAGGTAAGTATCTGCCTAGGGTTCCAGATTCACTTTCCCAAAGGGACTCCCCCAACCCCACCCCGCGTTACCTCTGGTAATAGTTAGCTACCTTCCGCAGCTTACATCTCTCCTATGGGTCCGGCTAGCCCTCTCTGAAAACGCTAGTCGTCCTCACGGGGACCATCATCTACTACATCATCACCTCTCCCCAGACTCTCCCACAGCCGATCACTCAGAGGGACACGCGCGCCCACCGCACCGGTGCCCTTTTCACTTACCCTCGATCCTCAGACAAACAAACCCTCCCCCACCACCACCCACCCACGCAGCCATGCATACAAACCCGTCCATTCATTCATGGACCGCGGGCTGCGCTGTCCCTCTCTCCTATATGCCCATCCATCAGCGGAAGAGGTACACATCTCCTCCTGTTTCTCTCTCTTCAGCGGCAGAGACAGGGCGCTCTGTGTTTTCTCGCCCCCTCGGCAGTTCTTGGGTAAGCGGATCGCGCCCCCCCCCGCGCACGCACGCACGCACACACACACACACACACACACACACACACACACACACACACACACACACACACACACACACACACACACACACACACTTCTGAGGGCAGTGACGCGGGTGTCACACAACTCAAGTGGTCCTTGTCTACACACGCGCATCTAGGACCTGCGTGAAAGGCAAGGTCCGGGAGGCGCCTCGGCGTTTCTAAGGGGCTGCCAACATTCACACCGCGCGCATGCCGTTGTTGTGGCACTTCGCGGGGGGTGGGGGGCTGAGGGAGGCGGAATCGGGCTCTCGGTGGCGTGCGTCGGTGGCCACCGAAACAGGACGCGCAAATAGGTGTGCGAGAGAGAACGGGGAGAAAGCGGGGTCGAGGAGAGACGGGGAGAAAACAAACCCTCACGTGCCTAGACAGAACTCCAAATACACCTCGAGGAACGTGGCAGGGCAATGCCAAAAGTGTGAATGTGTGTGTGTTGGGGGGGGGGGAAGGCAGCAGCTTTGTACGTCTGTGGCACGCAGGCACCGCCGCGCATTTTGGAGGTGCGCAAACCCAGACGCGCCTCGCCGGGGGAAACGCCGCCACCGGCTTCGATCGTGGTGGGGTACCTCTGATCCGGCACGCACAGGCAGCCCCCCACCCCACCCCCCCTCCGCCGTCACGTCGGGACGCGGGGGCCACTTCGGTGGCCCGCATCCCCACGCAGATCCGCGCGCGCCTTCGCCCCCCTGCTATCACTCGGAGCGCGCCCGCGAGTGCGCGCGCCCAGGTACGCATTGGGTATTCCGTCCGCGCAGCCCTCCTCTCTTCCCTTCGTCAAATCTGCTTCCTTCTCCCACCCCCGCCACCCCCAACCAACCCCGCCACCCTCAGCCCCATCCGCCCCACCAGAACGGCGCCGCGGACTGCGGTACCTTGGTAGAAAAACAGCATCCCCAGCCGGTAGAGGAGCGCGCCCAGCACCCATAAGGCGTTCATGCTTCCAGCGGGTCGCGGAGAAGGCGGCCGACGCTGGGGAGGAGATGCTGGGGGGGGGGGGGGGAGCCGCGGGAGAGACGGCGAGTAAGGGATCCGGAATGAGGCTGGAGGAAGGGACGGGCTGGTTCTCGCCTCCGACCCACCACCAGCCTTGCTGCATCTCATAAGGAAAGGGGGGGAGTGTATTGTGGAGGAGAAGGAGGGAGGGGGAGAGAGAACGCTCCAAGGAGGGGGGGCGGCTCAAAATCCTGGGCAGAGAGGAGGGCGGAACCCCCCCGGAGCCAATCGGCAGCCGGGAAGGCTCGGAAAAGGGCCGGGCATGCAAATGAGACAGGAGGGGGAGCACCAATGGGGAAGGGAGGGGAGGCTGGGGGGGGCGGCGCCGAGGAAGGGAGGGGGGCTGATTTATGAGGGGCTCTTTGTTACTGCAGCAATGCTGGGGAAGAGGAGGGGGAGGGGGAGAGCATCCTTCCTTCCCCCCCCCGTCCCCCGCCGACACGCACACACATGCACACGATCAGGGAAACCCAGAGAGATCCCAGCCAGGCTAGTGGCTCCCCCTTCCTCTCTTCTGCCTTTCCCCCCCACTCTTCTGGCTTTCCCCTACCTAGAAGATCATCTTTTAGAAGTCTCCCGCGGGGATGATGGAAGGGGAGGCGGCGGAGGAGGAGGGAGGGAAGAGGATGATGAAGCCAAGAAAGTGTTTTTTCGGCTCTTCTCCTCCTGGCACTTTCGACTGGCGGATCCCCTCCAACTTCTCTTTCCTCTCTCCCCACCCCCCGGCTCTGGCTTTGCTCCCCCCCCCACACACACACTCTTTTGGAAGTGATCGCCAGCCCTTTTTGCCTGGCGAACGCCCCCCCCCAACATACACACACACACTGCGCTCTCTCGCTCGCTCTCCCCACTGTGTGTCCCCGCCCCTCCCGCCGCCGCCCCCTCAGTTTCTAAAACAAGGAAAAAAATTAAATCAGCAACCCCTCTTAAGGGAGGGAGTGCAAGCTGCACTCTGCACATGCCCTGAAGCCCTTGGGTTTGCCCTTCACCTCTTGCATCTCTTGTGCCCTGCCTCCTCTTTCAAAGAATACAAGCATCCCAGCCACCCCCCACCCCCATGTCAGAAACAACTTCAGTGACAGGAGGAGAGAGGGAGGAAGGGACAGAGGGGTCCCATCTAAGTGACTTCTGGACCACCTCTCCGTGGTCCATGGATGGTCACCGGAGAACCCGTGTGAATCAAAACTGGGGGAGTGGGGGTGTACAGAGGGGGAGCTAATGATGGTGACAGCAAAAGAATCCAGGCCACATATTTCTGCCCAGTATTCAGAGACCCCAGGATTGAAAACAGATGTGATTGCTGGCAACAATTAAGCTCAGCCTTGAAATTTTTCTTCCATGAGTTATAACCATCATATATCATTCCTTTCCCTTTGCCTCCACAGCTGATTCTACCAGTGCCCCCAGAAATCATCCTCTATTGCTTAACCTGGAGACCCAAATGCTTTCTTTCCACCCTCCTCTCCCAGGCCCTCCACAAATTCATTCCTTTGTCACATTTATCATTTGCTTCTTCCTCAATACGGCTTCATGGTTCTCCTCCTCCATACTTTCCTTCTGACAGTAGCCCTGTGAGGGAGGGCCAGCCGAGAAAAACAGTGAGTCGCTCACTGTAGAAGGGGCTTGGAAGTTAATTTCTCGATCTCCAGTCCAAAGTGCTAACCACTAGACCTCGTTGCCTCTTGAAACTACCTCAAGTCTCTTCCAAGAAGCAAGTGAGAAGATCACTGGATATGGACAGTGGAGGTCTGGCCTCATCAGACCTTTCTTTGGGTCTCACACCCCTCAAAGAAGTGTTTGCTAGGGACATGGGAGAGGGCCTTCTCTGTTGCTGCTCCCAGACTCTGGAACTCCCTCCCCCAGGAGACCCAGCTGGCTCCATCTTTGCTGTCCTTGCTCAAACAGGTGAAGACTTTTCTCTCTGAGCAAGCTTTCTCTTCACAACTAGCTGCCTGGATGAGGTTTTAAAATGCATTGCTGTGCCAGGCTGCTTTGAATGTGTTTTTGGGGTTGCTTTTGTTTACAGCAGGGCTGTTCAACTTTGAACAGGCCAAGGTCTACTTTTTCTGGCCCAAAGTGCCCGAGGGCTTCTACACTAAAACCTCTACTTACAAATTTTATCTGTTCTGAGCACGTGCTCATAACTAAAAACTTTAGACCAGTGGTTTCCCATAGGAATGCATTGAAAACCAATTAATCTGTTCTGGAGGGAACCGTTTTCAATGCACCATGGCCCTTGAACTGCCCCGCTCGGCTGAGACAGTGGGCTGGCAGACCAAGAACTTTGCTGGAGCAGTGGTGGTCCTTGGGGTGGGGGAGGGAGGGGTGGTGAACTTATCCCCTCACTTTTTTTATGGATGGCCAGTGGCCTACTTTTGAACCCTTCACGGGCTACCAGTAGCCTGCAGTCTACCTGTTGGGCAGGCCTAGTTTACAGCTATGTTTTTTTTAGTATGGGATTTGTTTGATCCTTCTTTGTATCTGTATACTTACTTTTTCTAGCTTTAGATCCTGACTTTTAATAATGTAAGCTGCCTTGGGTCCTTTTAAACAAGAAAGACAGAGAATGGATGAATGAATGAATGAATGAATGAATGAATGAATGAATGAATGAATGAATGAACCCAATTACCTTTGGCTGGTGGTCTTGCTGTCTCATCACACCATCCTCCCAGAGTTGTTGTGAGATGATTGAAGGGTGATAACGAAACTGATACCTGCTACCCTTAGAGTTATTCATGAGGACAAAAGTCTCTTAGAGAGGTTCCCCATCATGTCCTTTCCATATATTTTGTCTCTTCCACAAGGGAGAGGAACCCATAACAGAGAATTGACTATAAGAGGAAAAGGTTATATGATGATGCCCCTGTTCTGAAACTAATGTCCCTCGCCCCCAATTTTATTCTCTTTTTGGTCCCAGCACTTAAGCTGCTTAGTTTCTTTCATATTTCATATTTATTTTATGGCCGTATTCCTTTTAGTTTCTATGGCACTTTAGGATAATAGGACCACTTGTTTTGTTTTATATGCCTTCCTGATCTCTTTGAATGGTTTCACAGACTGGTAAGAGGAGGAGAAACTGAATACGTTATAGGAGCCCCTTTAAGATTGCCAAGTGGTTAGTGCTTCTGCAGCTTTCTTTCTTTCTTTCTTTCTTTCTTTCTTTCTTTCTTTCTTTCTTTCTTTCTTTCTTTCTTTCTTTCTTTCTTTCTTTCTTTCTTTCTTTCTTTCTTTCTTTCTTTCTTTCATTTGTTCATTTGTTTTTCATTTTTCTTTCATTCTTTTATTCTTTCATTCTTTTTCATAGGAGGAAAAAATCTGGCATAAGTGCTGCAGCTCCAAAGACAGCAGTGTTTTACTTGCTTTTCTGCTTGTATTGACCCTACAACCAGATTAGGCTGCCCTGTCCCGTCCTTCCAACCAATGTCAGATAGATAGCTGAGTTAAGATAGGCAGAGGTTGGGTGTTCAATTCCCACTTGTGCCTCTAGTGAGAAGAGCCAGCCTTGGTGGCTTTGGGCCAGCTGCACAGTCCCAGATGTGTAACCAGAAGAAAGGAATGAGAAGTCACTTCAGAAAACTCTGAAGTCACTCACCATGACTCAGAAGCTGGTGTGATAGCTCAGTAATTTAGGTATCTGGCTATGGAGACAGAAGTTTGGAGTCCAGTTCCCGGCTGTGGCAATAAGAGCCAGCCTGGGTGGCCTTGGACAAGCTGCCCAGTCCCAGGGTGTCCCTCAGAAGACAGGACTCATGAACCACTTCTGAATACAGTGGCACCTCGACTTACGAATTTAATCTGTTCAAATGCATGCTCTGAAGTCAAACTACTCTTAATTTGGGGTACCTATCTACAAATTTGAAAAAATAAGTTAAAAAATCAAAAAAATGAAAAAAATTGTAAGTCGAGCAGACCATATCTATAATTTGTATCTGCTCAAATTTGAAAAATAAGTTACAAAACCTGGAATACATCAGAACTGACTTGATGGAAGACGATTATGATTATTATCCTTCATCCCTGGATATATATCACCCACATGCTGTGGAGAATGGGAACTGAAGTCCAGGGTACCAGGCTGGAGGCAACTAGCCAGCCTAAAAGTACTCTAGCATCCCCTGCCAGGGATGGTGCTTCTCCAGAGAGACGTCTGTTTCCTAATACCACTCCCCTGCACCTGGCCCTTGAAGTACCCCGATTTTAAGCCTGGAGATTACACATTTTAATGGCTACATTAAAACGCATTTGCCATTTTGCAGCCCATTCCCCCAGTTTGGAGAGATCCTTCTGGAGTTCTTCACAATCTTCTCTGGTTTTTACCACACGGAAAACTTTTGTGTCATCTGCAAACTTGGCCACCTCACTGTTTATCCCTGTCTCTAGGTCATTTATTGTCAAAAGCCTTTTGAAAATCCAGAAAGACTATATCCACCAGTTCACCCAAATCCTTGCCAGATGTGGAGTTATCATACCATCTGATTCACACACACACACACACACAGAGAGAGAGAGAGAGAGAGAGAGAGAGAGAGACCAGGGATCCATCTCTGGGCTCACAAAAGCTCACTTCTGAAGCTGGTAAGGCACACCAAAGGACAGGTGTATCCTTCCAGATGCTATTGTATTACAACTCCCATTTACACACACACACACACACACACACACACACACACACACACACACACACACACACACACACACACACACACACACACACACACACACACACACACACACCGCCTCATAGCCAAAGAGCTGGAATGCTAATGGGACCTGCAGGGGGTGGGGGAAATTGTGTCTTTCATGATGCCTCTGGGAATGTCAAGAGTGTGCCCGAGGAGCCATAAAGTCCTGTGAATTTAGTAATAAGGAGGTGTTCCTCTTTAGGGAGCAGGGACTGGGTCTAGTAATCTCAGGTCCACGCAGATACATCCATCCTGAATCTGGCTGTCTTTCTATACAACTTGCCCCCAGCTCACCTCGATCTATCACAAGGATCCCACGCTAACAGGTCTGTAATGTTCAGTACACTAAACCACCGGAGAGGTGCTTAAGTAGATTGGGAACACGAGACAGGCAATAGTAGCCCAGAATCAGAATCAGTTGCCTGGTTAAATCTTGGGAAAAAATTACAAATCCCAGAATGCCCCACCCAGCACCCATTATCATCCAAGAAGAGTGCATTTCTGCAGATCTTTCCATTTATATACTCTGCAAGTTCTTGCTACAAAATGTCCCCCATTCCTGAAAGACCCAAATGGAAAGCCAGAATTAATGTGATTTAAGACTTTTTTGCCAAAACGACAACAGTTTCCCCTGATCTCAAGACCAAGAGGAGCTCACACACACACACACACACACACACACACACACACACACACACACACACACACACACACACACACACACACACACACACACCATCAACAGCACCTTCATCCTATTTAAAAAGTGGCAACTCAACCACTTGTGACAGGTCGACCCCCACTACCATGATATCTGTTGTGGTGGTAGTGAGGGGAACAGCCATGGTCATAATGAGGGCATCCCCTGGTGAACCCACATCTCTCACTCATTTGTGTAGAATATCACCCTTCAGAAGGAAAGGGGGGGCGGAAAATGCTGATGTTGGTGAGCTAGTGATGGATGCTAATTACCAAGGGTTTAATTGCTCCTCTTTACGCCATTAGCAGCAACCACTCAACTTTTAGGATAGGGTGAAAATCATTAATATGAGCTATTCCCAGGGAGTTGGGTGTGCGTGTGTGATTCTCCTCATCTCTCTCTCTCTCTCTCTCTCTCTCTCTCTCTCTCTCTCTCTCTCTCTCTCTCTTCCACTGAGTGCTTCAACATGTTCCATCTACTTGCAATGCTGATGGCACTCACTTCACCTCTTGCTGTTCTTTTCAGCCACTGTATCAGCTCCCCGCCCCTCCACAGAGTTCCTGTGAACATGTGGTGGCAAAATGCAGATGCAAGTTGAGGACCTCTGTACCTTTAATGGCTGTCCAGGGGCCAAAGCCTGCAGGACAGTTTGAGCTGGCCACATTAAAAAGAGACCACAATCTGTCCCCTATTGATCCTGCTGCCCTTTCATTGATCCCTGGAAACAACAGGACCACTTCCCACCTCCACCCGAAAGGCCATTGTCCATCTAACAAGCATATTCAGACCCGGGTGGAGTGAAACCAATCTGGAGGATCAGTTGGAGGTCTTCTACCAACCTTCCTCACAATGAAGAAGCTACCTGGATGAGTAACAAAAGCTTTCCATCTCACGAGAAAAGAAGTCCAGTTGCCATGGCTCAATTTATGAATAAGCTCACCTGGATGACTGGGAATCTTCACAGACATTTAAACAAGATGAGGAATAAGTAGGATCCTTGTGCTGAAAACAGGGTGGCCCAAGCCAACAGCCCGTCACTCTCAGGGTGTAGAGAAATCTGAATTCTGAGCTGCTACTGTCTGTCTCATTTTCCCACTCTGCTTAGGCATGTCCAAGGTGGTTAGGTGTACTGAAAATTATGGAGAAAAAACACTCAATGTCGGGTTGAAATAAGGAGTGGGGAGATGTGTGGCCATTACAAAATACAAATGCAAGACTAGGTGATACCTTTAGAGGCAACTAATAAAAAATAACATAAAATCACTACAAGATTTCATGGACAAGACCCAATTCTTCAAAGCATGGACCAAAAGTCCAAACATGGCAAAAGATGTGGTTGGCCTGGATTTTATTCTTAGGCGTAAAGTTCTTTGCAAGATGATATTTGCCAGGCACGGCTGTCTTAGATGAGGCCAGAAGGAGCAGTGCTGTTGTCAAGTGCCATCTGAGGTCAAGGACTGGGTTTCACACCCCAGCCTTTCCAACAAAGGGACAGAGGTCATGCACACCCACCCACACCTCCTCTCCATGTAGCTCATCTGTGATGGATCCGAAAGTACTTGAGACATAGATCACAGATAGACCATGTTTCTGATCTCAAAGGAGGAGGAGCTCCTCCTTACAAAATTCACATTTATTTATTTATTTATTTATTTATTTATTTATTTATTTATTTATTTATTTATTTATTTTAGAGTATTTTTACCCTGCCTTCCTCCTTGGAAAAGGACCCAAGGTTGCTTACAGTAATGAGGGATAATAGACAGTCCAGTGCAATTAAGACATGTTCAAGTATTTGAGAACCAGAAATTGAGAGATATCACTACATTAAAGCAACACAGTGATAAGTAGTCATAAACAAAAAGTCTATGTGAACCTATAGATTCATATAAAAGTAGTCCATCATTCAGGGAAAGCTTGCCTGAAGAGAAAGGTCTTTGCCTGTTTCCAGAAGGACAACAGAGATGAGGCAGTCCTGGCCTCTAGTGTTGAGAACCCATGGGTTGAGAACCACTGAGCTAGTCCAATGAACTTTTGTAGATGGAATGAGATGGCAATGGTTCGGGCAGCAAAATATCTTGGAACTCTTCTGCTGAGTCGCTGGGGTTCACAGCTGGCAATTGCGAGCTTTCTGGCCAGATATGATAGTGCCGAACATCTGCTATGGAACACCTGGGTTGCTCCAATGCAGACCGGATCCCAGGAGGAAGTCACTGAGGCTTTGTCTTTCAACTAGGAAACTCACTTAGGAGGAGGTGGAATCTAGTCTTGGAATGAAAGAGAAACACAAGGGTCCTGTTAACACGTTAAACCGGATCCTCTTCCCTCTTTGCAAAAGCTACAAATGGCAACATGTTCTTATTTCCTGGGTTTCCCTTCAACAGAACTGTCTTCTGTTATCTGGGGATGCCACATCACACTCGATCACAGGTTTGCTAATGACATCCATTGCGTTACTGTATGCAGAAGCTTTTCCCTATTTAAGGCTGGCTTGGCTAAACCTCAGCTGCTGAACTGGTGACAGATGAGTTCCTGCAACATGCACATGGCTAGTGATTCAGAAATAAAGTGTGTGTGTGGGGGCATTTCTTAGCTCAGCAATTTATTATTGGTGGTGGGCACCACCAGGCTTTTATCTTGAACATTGTGGATCAGAACAATGAGCCAGTGACTTCTTGCTACACAATCTCCTTGCTGCCTCACCGCTCCTGCCACCCATTTTCCACCCACTCGCCTGCCGCTTGCCAGACCGATAGGCCCACGAACCTGGTACTCCCACCTTACCCCCCAATAGATCAAGCCAATGGCCCCCATCTAGACTTGAAGCGTGAAATTCGATTACCACGTCCCTATCATTAGCCTCATTGCTATAGCAACAGATGTTATTAGCAGTCATAAAATTCCCCAACCCCTTTATTAAATCTAACTGCCGGATTTGACTCCTTGACCCACTGCGTCAGTTGCAGCTGTTTGGTGATTAGAGGACGGGGGAATTTGGAACTCCTTCTCTTGGGCCTTTCCGTTTCCTGAGAGGATGAGGCTTGCGGTTTGCTAAGCACCTGAGGGAGCCTCAGGTTGCATTCCAAGGTTCAGAAGAGAACTGGGATTACACAAAGATAGGCTTAAAGAATTGCTCCTGCATGGAAGACGGAGCAACCTTGCTATTTTCTGATCAAAAGGGAAGCTCAACTACTGGGTTCAAATGCCGCCGCTGTCGCCACCACCACCACCACCACCACCAAGAAGAAGAAGAAGAAGAAGAAGAAGAAGAAGAAGAAGAAGAAGAAGAAGAAGAAGAAGAAGAAGAAGAAGAAGAAGAAGAAGAAGAAGAAGAAGAAGAAGAAGAAGAAGAAGAAATCATGAGTCTGGAGACACCCAAGTCCTGCTTGATGAGGTTTCTCCTTGCTTTCATATGAGTGGACACATGGACCTGTGGAGGAAGGAGGGCAAGGTAAGCACATCAGGGGAACCAGCCCAGACACATCTATTTCGCCTGATTTGGCAAGCAAAAGCAAGGTTGGACCTGGTTAATACTGGAATGGGAGACCAGTAAGGAGAGTCAACTATCTCCGGAAATAGCCAAGAGAGTGTTCTGCTTGTAACCGGTAGATATATTCCCAGATTAGCAGACCAAGGAATTCAGTCATTAGTGCGGCTTTCTTATGTTTAGCTCAAGATGGAAAGGGGTCTTGGAAAAGGCTATGGAATACCCTCCCAGGTGAGATCCGCCTGGCGCCAACATTGATGACATTTCAGCACCAGATAAAAACCTTCCTGTCCCAGAAGTTTTTTAATTGACATAATATAGATTGTGGGTCGTGGTGGCAATTTTTAGTGTAAGGTTTTTGTTGTTGTTGTTTTAATTATTTATTGGCATTTTGATGTTTTAACTGTTTTAATTCTTTTGATTGTAAGCTGCCCACAGACTTTTGGGTAGTGGGTGGAATATAAACTAAACAATAAATAAATAAAATAAATAAAATAAAACAGTCTTCCTTCCTTCCTTCCTTCCTTCCTTCCTTCCTTCCTTCCTTCCTTCCTTCCTTCCTTCCTTCCTTCCTTCCATGCAATAAGGTCAGCTGAGAGGCAATAGAAACAGAAAACCACAGAGTAATGGAGTTGGAAGGGGCCTCTAAAGCTGCTGAGTCCAACCCCCTGCTCTATGCAGGAATCCAAACCAAAGCCGATCTGACAGTACCCTGGCACTTGTGCAGCTTGCCCAAGGCTACCAAGGCTGGCTCTTTTCCCGGGACGCACACTGGGGAATCAAGCTCCCCAGCAGATCAGAACCACGCTGCTATCCAGCCAGCTCTTCTTCATACTTGCACACAAAGGACCAGGCATCCAGAACCAACCGTGGACCCATCTTTTTTTTGTGCATCATGGCCATTGGAGCCAGACCAGTTCATCGCAGCAAAGGAGAGGTTGATACCCTACACCTTCTGGCATCTTCGGTTCAAAGTTGAGGGGAACTGGCAAAGCCACATTCCAAATATCAGTGGGAGCTCCCCATACAGATGGCAGAACCCCTAGGATGGATTTTTCACACCGTGTTGTTCTTGGCATGCTCCCCCGCCAGACGGGTCTTTTGCCTGCTTTCCCCTCACTTGCCGAATTAACTGGCTTTTTCTCCCGATCCTTCCTCTCACAGATGCCTTGGGCTAAATTGTTCCAATTTATCCACTGGAGCAATCTGCAAGTTACATATCTCTTTCCCGTCCTCTTTTTCTTGCATATCCTAATTTCAATTTAACTGTCGGCTTCTTAAGAAATAACTCTGCTCCTGTCTGCCCAAATTAGTTATCTCTGCTGTGTATATTATTTGCTTGTTTATATTAATATTTTGTTTTAGGCTGATTCGCCACCCAAGGGCCTCCCAAACCGCTTACGAGTTGAAAAGCTAATGAAATACCAGGACTGAGACACTGAGAGAGAAATAAACGCCTCCAAACCTCCTTCGGTGGCAGCTGAAAGACACCTTCCAGCTGTTAAATGGCCCTTGTCCCAGGTGACTTGGTCCTTCTGAGAACGACCTTGAAACCAGAAATGATGTGATCTTGCACCCTTAACCCGAAGAAAAATGTGATTCTCAAGGGGGATTCCCTGAAGGTTGGTCAGACAAAGGAGTGGGAGAAAATCATGGTTAGTGCTTAGCAAGTTTACCCTCCATGGCTTGGGAACTGAATACCTGGCAGAGCGAACCTCTCAGAGCCAGAAACCTAAGCCATTCTGCCACTGAGCTATATTCCCTCAGACAGAAAGCAAGACTGTTGGGGTGGGGGTGCTTGCACTGCTAAGGTTTATTTCTGTCAGGGTATACAGGAAGTGGGTGGGAGAGAGAGAGGGGAAAAATAATGTCAACCCTACTGGAAACTGTCTATTCTTTGCTTTCCACATCCAACAGGCAGCCGTGTCTGTGGAAGACAGATTGTATACGGTGCCCTCTGGGTAGGAGCCACGTCGCTCCCATGCCATCTTTACCACAGTTGCTTAATAAATGTTCAAACATGGCAAGGGATGTAATTTGCCAGGAGAGAATTCTTAAAAGTTCACTTGGCAAGATGGACGCCAGGCTTCTTCTTGGAAGGCACAGGGCCGCCTGGTCCGATGGGGCTGGACTTTACAGGCCAATTCAAAGAAAGAGCGGCATGGTATGGGCACCTCCGTCTTGCTTACAACCATCACCTCTCTATTGGCTCTTTGAAGCAGAGGTCCTGGTTGGCCAGAGATGGGTTAGAAGTAGGAGGTTAAAGCAAAAACACATGCTCCCCACTAGGGGGTGGGGAAAATTTTTTTGAGGGGGAAGAATTTAGTCTGATAGGTGGCTGCAGCAGGAGAGTAATTAGTCAGGGATTCATTAGGTCCATTGTATCAGGTGTGGAAATCTGTAGCAACCCTCACGGATGCAGGTTGTTCCTGGAAATGGCAGATATTATTGGACTACATACCCCATCAGCCCTAATAACATTTTTTTTTGGGGGGTCAGTATTCTTCCCAATCCTTTCTGATGGATTGGTCTCCAGTGTTCTCACTAATTCCTTTTCCTATATGCACACCTGTGAAACTGCTACACTGGCCTTACCTGGTGCTTAGAAAGGCCTCTGTGTCTGGACCACAATTCCCAGAATGCCCCAAGTGAGCATTGACATGAGGATTTTGGGAGTTGTAGTCCCAACAGGAAGGTTTCCTAAGGTCTGGTTCACTCCTCTCTTTAAAGAGATCATCACCCCCCCCCCAAAAAAACCCTTGGCTTTTAGCCTGCCTGTCTCCAGCTGGGTCATGTGATCTCTCCCCAACTCCCGCAGGGACCACCAAAGCTAATTACAATGATTATGAGCAAACACCAAATAAAAACAAACGGGAATAATTACTGCAGTCACTGCATTACCCTGATAGTGCCTCCCCTGCAGGGGATCTTGTAGAGTGTATGTGTTTGGGAGAGGAGAGGAGGGGGGAGAAGACTGGGAAGATGTAGTTTTGGAAGAAATCAATACTTCAGATTGTTGTTGTTGTTCAGTCGTTCAGTCGTGTCCGACTCTTCATGACCCCATGGACCAGAGCACGCCAGGTCCTTCCGTCTTCCACTGCCTCCCAGAGTTTGGTCAAATCCATGTTGGTTGCATCAGTGACACTGTCCAACCATCTCACTCTCTGATGTTCCCTTTTCCTTTTGCCTTCAATCTTTCCCAACATCAGAGACTTTTAGCTGTGCTATAATGCAGTCCTCTCTGTCCTCATCTCAAGTGGGTTTTGGTACACATTTCCCCCCATGCCCCAATTCATTATGGACATGAGATGGTCTTGTTTAAGGGACAACCTGGAAGGCTGTTCCTTCATCGTTTTGTGGCAAAGGTCTAGGGCAGGCATATCCAAACTTTGGCCCTCCAGATGCTTTGGACCAACTCCCACAGTCCCTTGTCACTGGCAATCTAAGCTTAGAATTCTGGGAGTCGTGGTCCAAAACTTCAGGAGGGCTGAAGTTTGGACGTGCCTGGTCTAGGGGGGTTGATAAACTAGATCCTCCAGACTGGATCTTGGGGAGTTACTTCCAAGAAGAAGGAAGTCCACAGTGCCCTGAAGACATCCATGACTAAGAAGTGGTAGGATGATACCCAGCAACCCATCCATGCAAAGCATATGCTATAACGATGAGCTGCAACCCCTCTTTCAGAAAAAGAGAATTCCAACTTCCAATGGGAATAAACAGATTACTTCTGCCACCCAATCTTGGTGGAATGATGCTTGCTTGACCAGTGGTCTATCTGAGGACCAAATTATATTTTATAGATAACCTGTCATTAGAGGATAGAGTTCCATAAGGGCCGAGTGTATACAATAGTCACAGAAGGAGCCTTGTGGCCGCTTATAATTTGCAAATGATCTTGGTTTGTTTAGTGATTGGTTTTCAAGCCGCGAACATTATTCTTCCTCTCTAAATCTGATTCCCAAGCCAGACACAAATGTTAGAGATGGTCCATGCTTAGGAAAGGGAAATTCTTAATTACTGTGAGCATTTGAGAGTCACAGCAGGAGCTTCTCTCACCTTGGGGATTATGCAAATTAGTTTGCCTTCTGTGATGATTGGCCTTCAGGATTTAAGCACTCAGGATTCCTTTGAAGTCTGATTCTGCAAATACAGAAATACTCCCTCAACCACATGACATATTTCGTCTATTACACATTTAGCACTCGGAATCACAGAGTCATAAAATATTTGGCTAGTCCAGTCCTCTGCTAATATGGGATGGGACTTTCAGATGTTTTGTTCTTGTTGTTGGTCAGTCGTTCAGTCGTGTCTGACTCTTCGCGACCCCATGGACCAGAGCTCGCCAGGCCTTCCTATCTTCCACTACCTCCCGGAGTTTGGTCAAATCCATATTGGTTGCATCAATGACACCGTCCAACCACCTCATTCTCTGCAGTCCTCTTTTCCTTTAGCCTTCAATCTTTCCCAGCATCAGGGACTTTTCCAAGGAGTCCTCTCTTCTCATGAGGTGGCCAAAGTACTGGAGCCTCAGCTTCAAAACCTGTCCTTCCAGTGAACATTCGGGGTTGATTTCTTTCAGGATGGATAGATTTGATCTCCTTGCAGTCCAGGGGACTTTCAAGAGTTTCCTCCAGCACCACAGCTCAAAAGCATTGATTCTGCAGCTAGATAAACCATAATTCTCCATTCTAGATGCACCATAATTCTCCATTCTCAGATTTCCACCCAGTTTCCAGCCACTTTACAAATGCCTAAATGTGATGCCCCTGTGAGAAAAGCCCAGATTTTGGGAGGGTTTGAGGAATAGGTAGGCCTACCTCCCTGCCCCCCCGGTTGCCCTAGTGGTAGCGGGGCATATCCTTTCTGAATAGAAAGGCAATACAGAGCTAGAACTAGCTAAGCTTCAAAGCCTTCATATCTAAGTCTCTCTCCCAGGTACAACACATTTTGGTGTTTATAAGGTGCGTGTGAGGAAGGTAGGGTCATGGTGGCTCAGCGGACTAGAGTAGTGAAAATGTCAGCTGCAAAGTTGGCAGCTCAGTGGTTCAAATCCCAGGTGCACCCAGCAGAGTGAGCTCCTGCTGTTAACCCTGCCAACCTAGCTGTTCAAAAGCATATAAATTCAAGTAGATAAATAGGTACCACCATTCATAGATAAATAGGTACCACCCTTAAAAAATGGGAAGGTAAACAGTGTTCCATGCACAGAAATGTGTTCAGCCATGCCGGCCACATGGCCACAGGCTTGGACAACACTGGCTCTTTGGCTTGGAATTTGTATTCAAATGAAAACAGTCCACTTAGAACTGTATATTTGAATAGGGAATAACAGATTTTTTAAAGGGGGGGGTGGAACCCCTGAATCCACCATGTGATTCTAAATTTCAATAATCAAATTCTCTGTGTTAAGAAAAATGGAGAACATGATCTCATTTCATTTTTAAAAAATCTAAATTTGGCATATGTGATCTCACTCAATTAAGAAAATGGCATTGTTTTTAAAAGGAGAGGTTGGGGTGACAATGTGGCCTACACATTTCAGAAATACCACCACCCAGCCATCCTTGGAATATGTGGTCCAAAAGGTGAATTTTCTAACTCCTGTTTTGGAAAGGTGCTTGCTGCTGCATCAGTTCCACGTGATGGCAAAGTTTTCCAAGGACAATTGTATGAGATATTTACAGGTTTGCTTTACCAGCATCATCCCACCAGTCAGTTGCCATGGCTGAGTGGGAACTTGAATGCAAGTCTCCTGAGTCCTTGTTTGATCATTTATCATTATGCTATACCAGTGGGTCTCCAGATGTTCATGGACTGCAACTCCCATAAATCCTGGCCAGCTCAGCTAGTGCTGAAGACTTCTGGGAGTTGCAGTCCAGGAACATCTGGGGACCCACAGGTTGAGAACCACTGTGCCATACCATCAGGGGTTTGATAAGTGAATTTAGAATGGCTTGTCCTTGATTCCCAAAATGTTGCTTGCACCAAGATTACGCCTTCCAGATATCTGATTCCAGACTGCTGGATAGCTCAGTGGTTCAGTAGATTTCCTTTTTCAGCTCTGCAGGAGTTTGGAAGCCTTGGGAGCTTTGGCTTAGGAGGAGAAAGTCTTTACTTACTGAAAATCACTCCAGGCCGATGACATCATCAGGCTCCAATGAGTGGAGATGAAGGAATAGGAATTCATCCCAGTTGTTTTTTAAGCCTTCACTCCAGAAGCAAGCCCATGGAATGGAATGCCATTGTGGAGGTGATCCGTTGTCTCCTTACACAGACTGCTGGACAGCTCAGTGATTTAGGTTTCTGGCTGTGGAGCCAGAGCTTGGGAAATTAATTCCCAAGCTGGACTTGAAGGTCCATAAGGTCCCTCATAGCTGTGTAATCCTAAAATCATATTCATTGACTTTTTAAATAAAAAAAGTACCTCCTTAACAGTGGCTGGATTCAGTGATCCAGAGGGTCTTTTCTAGCTTTGCAGTCAGATGATGATGATGATGATGATGATGATGATGATGATGATGATGATGATGATGATGATGATGATGATGATGATTTAGCAGAGGACTTTTAGACCCATCATTTCCATCCTGGACTCCTCAGTGGCCATGGGTGTTGAGAGTGATAAAGCATATAGTCCAACAGGTCCAGAGAGTGTAGAGTCTGGGTGCCCCTGGTTGAGCCTCCGAGGAAGTCACAGGCAAGGTTATGGGTTCCCTTGAAAAAGAAGGCTTTGGTGGTGGTGGTGGATGCTCTGATGATTGGTCTTTGAATTCAGCATAGAAACACAATTGGCAGGGGGGGAAAGGGAAGTGAATATAATGAGCCTCGCGGAGTCCTCCTCATTATGCAGTACAAGCGCTCCGGCACTTCATTAAACTCATGCCGCACATAGTAATGAAGGTCTTAAGTGGCGTCATGGATGGTGAGTCTACAATGGTTAACAGGTACAAAGGAGCCATCTCAGCCTGCTTATTCAACCCAGATGTGAAGAGCGGAAAGAATGATGGCCAAACAGGAGAAAAGGGAAAAGCCAAAGGAATCCGTAATAGTGACAATGAAGAGGGAAGGCACAGAAATCAAGGTAAAATCAGGAAGGCACAACCAGACCATGGGATGACATTTTGTCAAGCTATCACCCTTAGATCAGTGGAGGGCCAGCTGCGGCCTTGCCTTGACCTCATGTGTCCCTTGATCCAGTTACAGAAGTTCCTGTCAAATGATGACTATGGGTTATCCATTTAAGGAATCTCTCCCTTCTGTAGCACCCTAGAATTTGAGCCACAAGCCCTGCCTGGGTGAGACTGCTAGAACAGGCTGCCTACTTACTATTAGAAATGAAGAGGCTTCTTTTCAACAGATTGCACTTATTTATTCATATGTGTAACCTTAGAAAAGTTTTTGTGCTGTAAATAGAATCACAGTGCAGTGTATCTCAATAGAGTGTAGAAGACCACGGCCCCGGGGCCAGGTAGTCCAAATGCTGATAACCCTAGACTGCCAGTGTCAAAGTATTCTAATTGTTGTGAGTTTTTTTCGGGCTGTTTGGACATGTTCTGGAAGTTTTTCACCCTGACGTTTCTCCAGGCTCTGTGGCTGGCATCTTCAGAGGGCATGGAGCTCAGGGAACAAGGAGTTTCTCTCGATGCTCTGGGGTATAGAGTGAGTGAGACTGAGGTTCTTAAAGTTGTGGGAAAGAGGAAGCTTGTCCTATGCAGGACAATAGGTGTTAGTCATTGTATTGTGATGGAGGGATTATCACACAACAACTATCAGATCCTGGCTGTGAAAGACTTTGAGAACATATCTGGTCTTCCTCATTATAGTCATTGATCCAGCATCCCATTGCACGTCTCCTGAACAGAATATTCCATCAAGTGGGAAATATGGGATTGCTTGGTCAAGAATCAGTTATCTCTATGGAAGGGAACTCACCCAGGGGCACAGGGACAACATTTGTGTGAGTGGCATGATCCTGTGCTATTACCAGCAGGAAAAGGTCAATAGGATATTGGTTATTATCTTTAAATATGGGCAGGTAGCTACTGACTCCAACTTCAGGGATCTCTGTTAATCTGCCCCAGGCTTTAGTTTCCATCCATCCATCCATCCATCCATCCATCCATCCATCCATCCATCCATCCATCCATCCATCCATCCATCCATCCATCCAATATGATTTGGTTTATATACTGTCCCAATTAGTGTAAGGAGTTTACAGGTTCAGATTTAAAACCTTCAAGACCTCCCATAGCAAACACACAGACAAAAACAATATGGTGATAAACAACTGTGTAAATAAGCAACAAATAATTAAATTGCAAAATCTAAAATTTGCACTATAAAATCTAGAATTCATGCAAAAAAAATCAGTCATATTAAGGAGATTCAAATCTTAAAAGCAGCTTTCAACAATCCCATTGTTATGGAACATCTCAATTGGTAACTTGTTGAAGAGACTGGAAGCCACTACTATAAAGACTGGACTCCTTGTCTACACCTTTTTGGCCTCCATTGGCCTCCGTTGGCCTCCGTTGGCATGGCCCCTTTTAGCTACATTGGATTGAGGGGACCGGGTGGAACAGTTCACAGTTTTCCAAGGAGCTGCTGAACCCTGTCTTGAAGATGGCTCCTGAAATGTCATGGCTCCTGGCTAAAAGGACCGCCTTCTTCCATATGAGCCTGCCTGGCATACTCAAAGATCAGGCCAGGAGGCCCTGCTGAAGGTGCCATCCCTCAAAGAGGTAAGGGGGTGGCATGTCGAAACAGGGCCTTCTCAGTGGTTGCCCCCCCTACTCTGGAATGCCCTCCCTATGAAGATCCTCCTGGCGCCAACACTTTGAGCTTTTTGGCGCCAGGCAAAGACCTTCCTGTTTGGCCAGCATTTTAATTAGATTTTTTTTTGGCTGGACACATGAGCACCAGGATTTTATAATTTGTATCGTATGTTGTTTTAACTATTGTATATAAAAGAAAAAGTCCCTTTCTAACAGAGGGGTGTCCTCTATAAAAAGGGGTTATCTGGCCAGCTGCTGCTACAATGATGTTACCATTGTGGAGGAAGGCACTCAGATGGTATAAAGAAACTTGAGCTGGAATTGAGTTCTGCCAGAAAACAGTTCCCTGCAGGTGATAATGTACAGCTATCTCCTATTAGGATCTTCCCTTATTCCCCTCTGCCACCCCTTTCTTTGGTGGCAAATATGCTGAGCTGTCGCCAAGAAAGCTCAACAAACCAGGATTATTTGATTTGGTAATTTCTCAATGACGTTAAATCCATCATAACTGCAGGCTCCCAAATTAGGAATAAAAGAAGGAAGTGATGCGATGGCAGGAGATGCTGGTCTTTTTATTTTCATAGCAAAAGGTGCTGGCAGTTCAGAAGAGGAAAGGCAGGGGAGGCCAAAAATCACCTAGTACACAGATTATGGTTGAGAATTTAATGGTTTAACTAGATTAAGCAGATGAGGAGATTAATGGGGTAAGATTAGAAGGATCATTTTAAAGGCATTAAAGTATAAACTTAAGGGTTATCAATTAACCTGATCCTTCAGCAGGCTGGCAGAGAGTTGGGGGGAAATCAGTGAATGAGATCAAAGGGGAATGAAGAGTAAGGATAAGCTGTAATTGATACACAGGTTAGGTTAATGTTTATTTATTTGACCCGTCTTGTTATGTAACTCACCAAGCAGTTATCCTCAGCTCAGTGCTTTAGCTCTCTGGCTGCAGCACCTCATCCTGCCTCTGGAGAGAGGAGACAGCCTGGGTGGCCTTGGGCAAGCTGTACAGCCCCAGGACCCCCCTGCCCCCAAGAAGAAGAAGGCAGTGGTAATCCATGCCTGAGTACTGTCTACTTAGAAGACGCTGGAAAGGATCATCGTAAATGAGAATTGACATTATCATCATCATCATCATCATCATCATCATCATCATCATCATCATCATCATCATCATCATCATCATCATCATCATCACCATCACCAACACCAACACCAACACCAACACCAACACCAACACCACACAGCAGACAAGATAACTACGCTGGATTTTGTATTACCAATCACTAGTCGAACGCTTCCCAAGTGTTTAGGACTATGTGATGTATCTGCGAATTATGCAAGCAGATCCCAGTCAGGTGGCTTTCTGCATCTGACTGATGGTGACTTTGTCAACTCCAACTTCTTCTAAATACTTGCTTAGCTCTTTAGGCACCGCACCCAGCATGCCGATTACCACTGGGACCACCTGTACCAGTTTATGCCAGAGTATCTGAAGTTCAATTTTCAGATCCTGATGATGATGATGATGATGATGATGATGATGATGATGATGATGATGATGATGATGATGATGATGATGATTTATTTATTTATTTACCACCTGAGGCAGAGAATCCCATAAAACCATCTCCTTCCAGGATTAAAAAAAGAAACAACAACCCATGAAGTAACTGTTTGCTGCCTTTCTTGATCTGCACCCAAGGGTGCACCCAGACACAGGGGCTGGGAGAATGAGAACAGACAAAAGAAAAATCTTTATTTATACAGTGTTAGTCTGTGGAACCCCTTGCCACAGGATGTGGTGATGGCATCTGGCCTAGATGCCTTTAAAAGGGGGGGTTGGATAGATTTCTGGACGAAAAGTCCATCACAGGTTATAAGGTTACATGGGGGACATATGTTATCTTGAGGCTTAAAAGGAGGGTGATACAGAATGCCAGACACAGGGGAGTTGTATCAGGAGACAGGTATCTAGTTGTCTCATGTACTCCCAGAAGCATCTGGCGGAGCCAGATCCAGATCCTTGGCCTGATCCAGCAGGGCTCTTCTTATGGTCTTATGACTTAGAGATTAAGGTCAACCCCTTCTCACTTAATTCCGAAATACAGCAAGGTACTGCATCAAAGAATACGGGCAACTACATTGCATGCCCCCACCTGCACCAGACCTCATGTTGCTCATTCCCTCCATCTCTACCCTCTTGTACGTTTGTGTGTGTGTGGCTGCCATAGGAAATCAATTGGGCATTTTACTGTCTGGTCGATTCCCAAGTGGTTTCTAGGTTACTTGGACCTTATCGATGCAGCCAGTGTAGCATTTGAATCAATGGCAACCAGCATGCTTGATGTTACCTTCATGCCCTTGAGAGGATGCACTAGGCAGGGTCTGGAGACCATCTTGCTGTCAGAGACAGGTGCTGTTGGTCAGTGTTGATAACATAGGGTTAGATGGACCAGTGGCCTCCAGTTCAATATAAGGCAGCTTTCTATAATACATCATTGGGAGAGCAGTGGTTTAATGATCAGCCGGTCCTCCTTGAATCCCTGAAGCCTGGGTTCACATTCCTTTCCAGATTTAAGGTTCACTATGGGTGTGTGTGTTGTGTCATTACTGTCGTGACCGACCATTCGTGACTCCACATCCATGGAGTTTTCTTGGCAGGAATACTGGAATGGTTTGGCAGTTCCTACAGTAGGTGCCTACAGCACCTGGTATTCCCTGGTGGTCTCCCATCCAAGTACTAACTTTTCCATTTACATGCTTTCAAACTGCTAGGTTGGTAGGAGCTGGGGTTATCAGCAGGAGATCACTCCACTGTGTGGCACCTGGGATTCGAACCATCGAGCTGCTGATTTTGCAGCCAACAGTTTTCAGAAGCCTTAGTCCACTGAGCCACAATGCCCCATTTGCACATCATCATCATCATCATCATCATCATCATCATCATCATCATCATCATTATTCATTATTATCATTATTATTATTAATTATTATTGATTTGTGACTGGGCAACAGGAAGTAAACATAGGCTTCATTTGCAAGTACACTCAGGCACAAAAGTTGTAAAGCATAATATCTCTGGGGTGCTAACTTGATTTCATCTTCTATTCAGGAGCCTCGTGGTGCAGTGGTTAAATGCCTGTACTGCAGCTAAAGCTGGGCTCACGACCTGTGGTTCAATCCCAGGTAGCAGGCTCATGGCTGACTCAGTGTTCTATTCTTCCGAGGTTGGTAAAATGAGTACCCAGCTTGCTGGGGGTGGGGAGTAATGTGTAGCCTGCATAATTAAATTGTAAACCACTCAGGGAGTTCTTGAAGCACTACGAGGTGGTATATAAGCAGAACACTTTGCTTTCTAATGACTGCCTGTAATGTATGGGATGACCCACAGTCAATAGAATCTAAGGTACAACTGTACAAAAACAAAACAGAATAGATTCAGGACCCTGGACAGCAGCAGAAGCACAGGCTCAGAGATTGACTTGGGTTCAGGACCATGGCTAACGATATTTCAATAAAAAGCAGTGTCCTGCTTATATACCGCCCCATACCACTACAAGTAGTCTCTGGGCGGTTTACAATTTTATTTACAGTGTGCAGGCTACTCATTGCCCCCCCAGCGAGCTGGGTACTCATTTTACCGACCTCGGAAGGATGGAAGGCTGAGTGAACCTTGAGCCTGCTACCGGGGATTGAACCCAGGTCGTGAGCACAGTTTTACCTGCAGTACAGGCATTTAACCGCTGCGCCAAAAGTCAAATTATCCCAGAGCTTGCCTTCTGGGAACTGTAACAACTTAATTGTACCACTAGGTTTTAAAGAGCTAAGGCCCAACAATATCTCAGTCCTGGGCCTTTAAAAGTATCCTCTCTCTGTTCTACCTTATAAGGTTGTTGTGAAGGCAGAAGAGAAGGCAACCTCTTTTTCTTCATTTTAGATCCTTGGAGGCAAAGTGGAATAAAATGAAATAATTGGTGAAGACCAATGCTAATATCATTTGGGACAGTGATTTACTGATCTTAATTGGTGGGGGGAGAGGTTATTTGAGTTTTGTTTAAATGCAGCAAGCATTGAAGAAGAATCCAAATGACCTTTCTTACTCAGAAACAGGAGATTGAGTAATAATGGAAGTTCTCATGCTCCCTGAAGTATTTTATTTTTAAATAAAGCATTAACTGTGGCTTTGTCTTCCATTAAATTGTAAATTACCTTTCACTTCTCCCAATACTTCCCAAAGATCCTGCACTGAGGTTTTAGTAATATGGATTTAAAAAATAGCAGTTGGTGAAACGCATAAAGCTATAAACAAGACATTTAAGATACCCACTGAGGGATTACAACTGGCATGCACAATCTGTGTCCTCCCCTCCACACACACTCAGAATCTGATGGATTTCAAATCCCATCAGCCCCAGCCATCTGGCTAATGGCCAGGGTGATGGAACTGTAGTTCAACAACACCTGGATGGACTCAGCTGCTCCCCCTACAAGCTATGGGATCAAGCAGCGCAAATTCTGTTACACAGGTAGAATTCGTCATAAGCCTCCAGCACAAGAGATAAGCTAGTGGAATTTCTGAGCTAGGTCTGCAGAACATCCTTATCATTGCAGCTGCTTCAGCGGCATGAATACGGAAGGGTAGAACAATGCCTAACAAGGCAGAATCAGAGGGAGGGCACAGGAATTACAAGCCTATACCACAAGCAGTCCATCTGTCCATCCGTCCATCCGTCCATCTGTCAGCCAATCAATAAATCACCAATCCACCTCCCTTCTGGTGCAAAAAAAAAAAATTGAAATCCTCCCCATCCTGTCCCCTGTCATGACTTCCCCCTTGTCACACACTTTGCCCACAACAACACAACAGAGCAGATGGGTGGATCAATTTGATGTTCCAATGCTTAGTGTGCAAAGCTGTTTTATAAGGAAGCTGCTGTGGAAGAAGATTTTTTTGGGGGGAAATAGTTTTATGCATCATGAGCCCATGGGAATCAGGGAACATACTGGCTGTGTGATTCTTGGGAGCTGTAGCCCAATGAGCAAATGAATAAATAAACAAATGAGTGGAAGGAAGGAAGGAAGGAAGAAGGAAGGAAGGAAGGAAGGAAGGAAGGAAGGAAGGAAGGAAGGAAGGAAGGAAGGAAGACTTTTTTCCAAATTTGGCTCTTTTGTGAACATTTAGGAGTCATACGTGAGTGATCTCTGGTGCTAACGGTCAGCATATAATTGCATTGATAATAACAATGCTAACTATAGTGCACTCAAATTGATTCTGATGTGTGGAGACACTTTCCAGGCTCCTTTGCGGATACTAAGCAGAAGTTTACTGTTTCCTTCTTCTAGGTGCACCCGGGGGCTTTGCAACTTGCCCAGGGGCCATACAGACTGGCTGTTCTTCAGGGAGGCAATGTAGGGAATCGAACTCCCAACCTCTAGATCTGCAGTCAGATACTGAGGAGCATAGAAACATAGGAAGGTGCAGTATATTAACTCAGACCAATTTTAATGGTATCCATCTAGACTGGTAGAGGCTCCTCAGATTTTCAGGAGGAATTGTTTCCCGGGGATCCATGGTATTCCTTATTGCTCTTCTCTACCAATACAGTTAGTCAGCTGCCTAGATGCCCTAAGCATATCCAATCCCACCTGATTTCGGAAGCTAAGCAGGGTCAGGCCTGATTAGTCCTTGGATGGGAGACCACCAGGTAGGCGCCTGGAGTAGGAACTGGCAAACCACTCCAATATTCCTGCCAGGAAAATTCCATGGACATGGGGTCACGGAGAGTCAGTCACAACTGTAATGACACAACACACATACACATCAGTACAATTAAACATCAGGTTTCCTTGGCTTCCAGAATTAGCTAAGATTCGGTGAAGCATTGGTTCAGAAAAGAGGAAACTGGCACAAACTAGCAGCTTCCAGAAACACAAATGCATGTACCCTAACAGATTCCTAGTTAGAAATAAAACAGATACTTCATCCTGGTTTCAGATAGGTAGCAACTCCCAGAATGCTCTCTGGGGTTTTAGACTAAAACAATGCAATGGTGCAATCGTTTGCCATTGAGTCAATTTGAATTGATAGCTAATTGTTTCCAGGGTTTGCTAGATACAGAGTTCTCAGAAGCGACTTGCCACTCCCTTCTTCTGGGAGTGACCTGAGACTTGGCTTCTCCCCCAAGGCTACACAGGTTGTCTCTTCCAGCCCTCTTAGATGTGAATACCAAACTCCAGTCTATCTGTACGACATGCCAGAAGAGAGGACCCCTTCCATGTACAGGAAGCCAGCATGGACAACTGTTCCATAACCTTGCATGTGCCTGTCCTTTTCAAGAGTTTACCCACTGCCTTTCCTGCCATTTTTATTTTATCTAATTCCATGCTTTTCTCCATCCTTCCCAAGCGGTCAATGCAACTCTGCTCTGGGAGTGATTGCATACATCCCACCAGAAAGTAGTTATATGGCAGACCACTAATCAAACAAAAATTCCATGTCCCTGATGAAATGTCCTAAAAATTTACCAGACAGGCTCATGTGAATCTCCTCTGTATGAGCAGGGAATAAATACATCTTCCTCCAGATGTTTCTTGAACTACAAAACCCATCAGCCTTAGCCAGCATGGGCTGTGATCAAGAACTTGCCACCCAGTCACAGTGGGAGAGACACATGTTTTTATTCCAGTTTTGTGTGATTTGAGGCAGCCCCTTTAAGAACACTAAATTGGAACCAAGGCCCATGCCTTTGACACCAAGTCTTTGAATTTAGAATTAAACCTGCAGTGCTAGGTAGAAGAAACATGCACGCTCACCCACAATCCACCAGCTTAATTGACAGGGCACTTATTATCTCACAGTGTGTATCCGTTGCCAGTGCATACTGCATTAGTACCTTAACAAGGAACCTGCAGCCAAAGATTAGGCTGGTTAGTTCAAATCAATACATGAAATCTACCCAATTCCCACCTTCAGCCATATTTCAGCACACATACCAGCTACCCCGTCTGTCTGTAGTCTCCGAGTGAGTGGGCTTTTTTCAGCCAAGAGGTTTCTTTCTCCTGGAAAGATGCCGTTTGTCAACATTCCGTTGCTGCCTGTTTCCCTTTAGAGTCCCTGCAATTATGCTGGGACTTTAAGCAGGTAAGTAATAACTAGAAGGTACAAAAAGCAACTGAGGTTTGTGGTGGCTCAGTGGACTAAGGGTCCGAAAGCTGTCGGCTGCAAAGTTGGCAGCTCACCGGTTCGAATCCCAGGTGCCACGCAGTGGAGCGAGCTCCCACTGATAGCCCCAGCTCCTGCCAACCTAGCAGTTCGAAAGCAAGTAAATGCAAGTAGATAAATAGGTACCGCCATAAAAAGCAGGAAGATAAAACAGTGTTTCCTTGCAGCCATGCCGGCTATGTGGCCATGGACTTGCACAACACTGGATCTTTGAGTTGAATACGAAGATAAACACCACCCCTAGAGTCAGACATGACAAGCATGCATGTGTGGAGGGAACCTTTACCTTTTTATAAAAGGCAACTGCTGGCTGGGCATCTCAATTCCTCACTATGTCTTATAGGAGAAGAGAGCCAGCCTGTGTGGTCTTGGGCCAGCTGGACAGTCCCAGGATACCCCCAGAAGAACAGACCACTTCCGAGTATAACTTAGAAATTCTGGATGAGATTTGTCCAGACAGCACTTAGCTATTATCTCAAAAGTCATTAAAAGTACATGTTAGTGCATTTGTTGTTCAAATTGTAATCGAAAATAGCACACCGAAGATGAAAACATGAAATTTAAATTTGAGAGCTTGACATCAGAAGGGGGGGAAACGACTTTAAAAACTAGAAAAATAAACACATGCAACATTTTGAATGTTTGCAACAACAAAAAATTGCTTCAAGATTAGCTTTCATAGACTAAGATGACAGTGGGCTGAAATAGATTGGTTTTACTTCTGTTTAGCTAATTTTTTGCCTTTTCCATTTTTGTTTTTTTTTTAAGAATCTGGATTTTTTTGGGGGGGGATTCTTCCAATAACAATCCTAAAAAAAGCCTTGCACATTTTCACCATCCAGATTTCACCCCCTAAGTACCCACTAGGAGTACCGCTAGAGAAAAGAAGGGACAGGGAGTTATTTGATCATTCTTGGACCTGATGTAACCAATGAGAAAAGGAGGTCTGTGCTGAATCGGTATGCCATTGTGCCATATTGCCATTGAAGAGGGGGAGTTCACAGGGGAGAGGGACAAGTCACAGCCCTAATGCAATGGTGCAAAAAGAAAAAGAAAAATTGAATACAGAAGGATTCCAGCCAGATATTTCAAAATGAAGTACACAAAGCCTTGGGCCTGGAAAGACAAATTGGCTGGTCTGGATTCCTCTCATATGCACCAGACAAAACAAAACACCCCCTACCCCCAAACATCCATGTTCTTTTCTGCCTTGGAGAGGATGACGTTTGTGACTGTCAATAAAACTGCTACCAAAAATTAAACCCATTTTAAAAAGATTCAACCCTGTCCCTCTTTTAAGAAATCAGGGTTACAAACTGGGCATCACCTGGGCGGGTCCTTCAGATTTGCTTTCTTCTTGCAACACACACACACACACACACACACACACACACACACACACACACACACACACACACACACACACACACACACACACACACACACACACACACACACACAATGCAAGGGTGTCTGTCATGGATGAAGCATCTCTGGTGTGGCACATTTCTGTGTCTCTCCCAACCACAGGCGCTGACATTCTCATCGATTTTCATCCGTCCCTCCCACATGTCAACCCACAGGCAGCAGGAGAGAACGGCTCCCATTCTGAGCAGAGCCATATGGGGTAAAACACGGTGCATCCTGGGCATGATAGTCACGGGCACAGCTCATCGCCTCACCTTTTCTCTCCCTCCCACACTCCTGCCATCACCGGTCGCACCTTTGATATTATATGCATTGCACAGGCTTAAAACCAGGGTACTTCAAGGGCCAGATGTTTTAATTTTGTACAGCGTGATTTATCTGTCTTGGGAGTAGTATCAGGAGACAGATATCAATAAATAAATAAATAAATAAATTAAATAAATGCTCTCAAATGCATCTGGTGGGGCCACTGTGAGATACAGGAATCTGGACTAGATGGGCCTTTGTCCTGATCCAGCATGGCTCTTCTTATGTTCTTATGTTCTTATGTTTAGTTATTTCTGTAGTCTTTTGTGATAGCCAGTGTCATGCAATGGGTACAGTATCAGTCTAAAACTCTTTAAATCCTCACACAGTCATCAAAACCCAAGGGTCCATATTGGCAAACCACCCCTTCATCATTTCTGGTATCTCAACAATTCTATCAGGGTCATCCTGATTTCAAAGTGACTTTAGGGGCATGTAACACAAAACACTGTTTTTCCTCCCTCTCCGCCCCTTGGCAGATCCTAAAACAATTTATAATATTCCAACATTAAAACCTATGAAATACAATGAAATCAAGTAGCACAGCAATAAAACAGCAATTTGAGACTTGGCCAAATTGAGCGAGACAAGAACGCCCGCCATCTGCAGTGACAAAATTCAATAGATGCCATCATTACCAGCATGGAATGAAGCAGACAGTACTAAATTTTTACGTAAACAGGATAGAAAGAATATGAGATTTTAAAAATTTAATATGTAAGAAAGCAATATTGTCAAATTCCACTGTTACTGCTTTGTCACAACTATTATTTCACTTTCTTGCATTCCTTTGCTTAAATCATCCTCCCCATTTAGTTACGGCACTGGAACTGAAAAACCAGGAAAAATAACATTCAGACATAGAAGAGATCAGGAGCTTAACATTGCAAAGAAAGGGTACATTTCATTCCAGTCCGCATATACATCTCCATGATATAAGCATGCCCTCTAGACCAGGATGCAGTCTCTCAGAAGAGACAAAAAACAAGTTATGTTTCATTTATCCACTGACAAAAACAAACAAACAAAAACAAGAAGATATGATGAGTGACAGCAATGGGGGAAAAACACCAATGAAAGACAGCCTAGTCTAGAAGGAACATAAATCCAGGGGAATATTATCCTTAACATTTTTTTTTTTTTTTTTGTTTCATACAGTCATGACCAACTCTTTGGAACCCCATGTCCATGGAGTTTTCTTGGCAGGAATACTGGAGTGGTTTGCCAGTTCCTACGCCAGGCGCCTTCAGCACCTGGTATTCCCTGGTGGTCTCCCATCCAAGTACTAGCCAGGTCCGACCCTGCTTAGCTTCCGAAATCAGGCAAGATATGGGCAAATTTCAGGGTGCTCAGGGCATCTAGGTATCATTAACATATGTACCATTAAATCCAGAATAATGTACTGTATTCTCATCAGCTGAACCAACCCTTGTCTTCACACTTTTTCCCTCATCCATCTCAATCAATTTTCCTTTTCTCTCGTGTCTTTCAGATTACATTCTTGAGGACAGGGAGTCGGGCCTCGTTGACCCTGTCTTATCACTGATATTTTCGAAAGGCTCTTCTTAAGCTAAAGAATGAGAAGAAAATGCCAAGAAACGAAAACAGTTGGTTTATCTGTGATGTGTTGAAAGCAACATCAAGTCAAGGAGCAAAAGTAACATCTCTTAAAAAAGAGCAAACAGGAACATGTCCAGATGTTATGCTTTGGTTTTTTAAACTGCCCTGCAATATTTGAAGGCTGAGAAAAGAAGATGAAGAGAGATGTGACAGCACTTTTCAAAGACTTGGAAGGCAGTCCCACACGGGAGAGGCAGGGTCTGTTCTCAATCATCCTCAGAGTGCAGGACATGCAACAGTAGGATCAAGCTAAAGGCAAACAGATTTAGGCCTCGGGGGAAAAAGTATAACTGTTAGAGTAGTACGACAATGGAACCGATCCCCTCAGGAGGTGATGAGTGCTCTGAGGCTGGATGCATTCAAGACAAAATCCCTTATGAGGAAAGGCTAAAACATTTGGGGCTCTTTAGTCTGGGAAAAAAGGCACCTGAGGGGGATATGACTGAGATGTACAAAATAGCACAGGGCATGAATAAAGTGGATAGAGGGAAGCTCTTCTACCTCTCAAAAATACCAGAACTAGGGTTGAGGGTTGGGAGAGTGAGAACAGACAAAATAAAATATTTTTTTTTACCCAGCATGTTGTTAGTCTGTGGAACTCCCTGCCACAGGATGTGGTGATGGCATCTGACCTGGGTGCCTTCAAAAAGGGATTGGACAGATTCCTGTAGGAAAACTCCATCACAGGTTACAAACCATGATGGAGATGTGTCTTCTCCAGGCTTAAAACCAGGGTACTTCAAGGGCCAGATGCAGGGGAGTGGTATCAGGAGACAGAGATCTAGTCTCATGCGCTCCCAGAGGCATTTGGTGGGGCCACTGTGAGATACAGGAAGCTGGACTAGATGGGCCTTTGGTCTGATCCAGCAGGGCTCTTCTTAGGTTCTCATGTTCTTATGTAAAATTGGACAGCCATCTTTCAGATCTGCTTTCATGTGGCTTCCTGCCTTGGACAGGGGGTTGGGCTCACCATCCTTCCATGACTCTATGAATGCACCCCCAATGTTTAGGATCATGGGTCTGATTACCCAAATTGTCCCAGGGACTAAAAGTTTCCATCCTCGGTGCAGACAATCTTGATGAAAGACTCACGTGAAGATCCAGAGGTGGGAGCTGATTATTTACCCACTGAGATCAGAGCTACGTCCCTGCCCACTGATCCCAGGTATTCCTGGTTTTTTATCCTCCTTCCACACCACACACCACACCCAAGTTGAACATTTTGTTCTCCACTCTCCCCTTTCTGCACCACAAAACTAACTCAGTAGACATTTTTCTCCTCTCCCCTCTAGTCATGTGCTGACATCCCTCCAACCCATCAATATCAATGCCGAGATCTGATTGCAACATTACTTAAACCTTGGAGAAAAATAATTTCAAGGATAAATTATTAATTTGTATCGAACTTGCAGTAATTGTCCTATTAAGTTTAACAAAGCCATATGTTGGGTCAGGGTATTTATTCAAGACTGTAATTCCCATCGACGTCTTCAATTCTAATTAACGGACATTTAGAAAACAGGTTCCATAATTGATATACCCCCCACCCTTATCGATCACCTTCCATATCTCTCCGCCCCCTTCCATCTGTGTCCCTAACGGTGGCTATGAAGGATGCTGATTCATTTTCTTCCTTCCTTTCTGATTAGGACAAAAATATTGGTTATTTTGCACCTCACCTGGTGCTGTGTTTGAAATGCAGCCGTCTCTGGGAAGGGATAGACAAGGGGAAAAGAGGACTGGTGCTAGTGGCATTTTGCTGGTCCCTGGGTTTCCATGAATTCTATCAGCTTTGCAGTCCCCGAACTTTTAGGCGTCGTGCTTGCCATTGGTTTTTCAGAAATCCTCCCCAAATCTTGTTTATAAACATCCCTGCCACAGGATGTGGTAATGGCATCTGGTCTGGATGCCTTCAAAAGGGGATTGGACAGATTCCTGGAGGAAAATTCCATCACAGGTTACAAACCATGATGGAGATGTGTCATCTCCAGGCTTAAAACCAGGGTCCTTCAAAGGCCAGATGCAGGGGAAGGGTATCAGGAGACAGAGATCTAGTCTCGTGCGCTCCCAGGCGCATTTGGTGGGGCCACTGTGAGATACAGGAAGCTGGACTAGATGGGCCTTTAGCCTAATCCAGCAGATCTCTTCTTATGTTCTTATGTTCTTATGTTCATATGTTCTCATGTTCTGGCTCCTGTTTCACAAAATGGCAGTCGGATAGCTCAAGGTTTTAGGTCTTTGGTTGTGGAGCCAGCGCTTGGGAGTTCAATTCTCACTCTCCCTCCTTGATAGAAGCTGGACCTGGTGTTCAGTAGAGCCCCTTCCAGCTCTGCAGTTCTCTTGTTATGCTTATGATGGTGTTGATGGTGAGGATGAAATGAAATGTGCTATTTTAAATTTTTAAAAAATAACACGACCTAGCTGTTTTTAAAAGTAAAAATAAGCACAAATAGATTTCCTTATCACAAAATACTCAATGAGAATATCAATGATTTTTTTAAAAAAGCAGAAACTCATCAAATGTACAGTTACTCTGAAAGTTGATCATCTTCTCCCTCTGGATTTCTTTAAACTCCTCCCTGGAAATCTGAAATTGGGCGTCTCTTGTTGAGAACCCAAAATGCAACTCACCCTAACCTTCTAGTGAAAATTCTCATTTTGTATAAATTTTGTGCTCTTAAATGAGGTCACCTCTCTGCCTTCTAGTCTGGGAGATGCTATGACTGTCCTCTAATCCCCAAGGAAAGGAAAGCCTCTTGAAAGGTAGCATGTGACAGTGGTTAGACTATTGAATCAAATCTCCAGAGATTAAGATTGAGGGCATCTATAGTCATTCCACAGTCTTATATTTCTGGTCACCATGTATGGGTGTGAAAGCTGGACTCTAAAGAAAGCTGACATGGAAAAAAAATTACAGTTTGTTTCAAATGTGGTGCTAGAGGTCAGTTGGAAGATACCCTGAAGATACCTTGTAGTTATTAAGGAAAACGAAAGGATCTATGAAGCGTGTCCCTTAATCATTCTCCTGGGGGACCCTCTTTGGAGTTTAATAACTCAGCCCCCCAAACCCCAAGGATCTCCAAATTTGGGGGGCTTAAAGAAAGAGTCCAATGAAGCTACCCACCAAATTTGGCTCCTTTAGGTTGAATCGTTTTGTTTCTAGAGGAAAAAATGGTGTTTTGTTTTGTTTCATAACAAAACGCATCCTATAGTTTTTAACAAAACAATTTGCAATGTAATTAAACCACAAAACAGTGTTTCATTTTTTTGTTTCGTGTCCATCTCTAATGCCAACAACTGTAACATATTTCCTCCCTAAGACATACTTCTCTGGTTGCAGCAGGCACTCTCTGAAAGGAGAAAGTTTGAAAGCTCATAACCTGAATTCTTGAGCGGTGTCACAGGAAGTGTGATTACAGCCCAAGAATAAAACAGAGGTAGATGTAGTGCCACAGCAATATTTGTAGAACTAAACCTGCTGGAACTATCCTGGAAAAATATGGTCACTATTCCATTCGTCTGCCCGCTGTTTATAATCTCTGGTCAGTTCCCTATGCACAGTATTTATGGGATGGCTTTTTTATTGCACAGAAGACACAGGAGGAGAAGGTCAGAGGTTTATGATGTGGTGATGAAGAAGTTATTACAGGGCTTCAAGCTAATATTATCTGAAAATTATCCGGAGTTAATAAACACAGCTTTTATAGATATACAAACTCCAGTCATACACAGTCACAGCTGTGTGGAATACAAGCCGTGAGAGTGAAAGGGGAAACCCCAGCAGCTGATGTTTGAACCTTTATGGTGTAGAGCAGTGGTTCTCAACCTGTGGGTCCCCAGATGTTCCTGGACTATGACTCCCAGAAACCCCTTCCAGCACAGTGAGTGGTGGAGGCTTCTGGGAGTTGCAGTCCAGGAACATCTGGGGACCCACAGGTTGAGAATCACTGGTGTAGAGACTAAAACTCTGCAGGACAGCCAGGTTCAGTTTCAAGTATTTGCTGGATCCCAAAGCTCATTGGGTGAACCTGAATCGACCCCCTTCCCTTGGCCTGGCCTCCCTAAAAGATTGTTGTGCAGAAAAAGTAGGAAGGAGCAGAGCGAGTTATGGTGTTTCAAACTAAGACACCAATCTACGGAGACAATTTCCAAGGAGTGTCGCTAAAAAGTAAGCCTCAACAAATAGAAATTGCTGGGACAAATGCATGTTTAGGTTGGGGCATTGTGGCTTCAGCATCATCATGAAACTTAAATGCAGAAAACACGGGGACACATCCTAAACCTCTGTTATCCAGGAGTGGCCAACTTGGATTTTCAGCTGTATACCAGAAATTGGAAGGGATAATCAAAATAAGAATGTGTTGCCAAATCAATTCTGATTTATGGAGACCCCTTTCAGGGTTTTCCAGGAACAGATTTCTCTGAAGTCGTTTACCATGCCCTTCTTCCGGGGGTGCCCTGGGAGTGTGCAACTTGCCCAAGACCACACAGGTTGGGTGTACTCATAGGAAGTCCAGCAGGGAATCAAATCCCCAACTTCTGATCTGCTGCCAGATACCTAAAGCACGGAGCTATCCAGCCAGCTGGAAGCGATAATAGCAGTTTGTTTTCATTTACAGCGGTACCTCTGATAACGAATTTAACTTGTTCTCAGAGGCAATTTGTTATCTGAAAAAATTGTTATCCGAAACGTGTTTTCCCATTGAAATGAATGAGAAACTGATTAATGCGTTCCGGAGGTCTGAAAAAAGGCAAGAAAGCTTGGGGGAGGGGGGGTCCAGAACTCTTTATAAAATGCACTTTAAAGTCTTGCCGTGCTTGAACACACACACCCAGAAAACCCCACTGCAGTGCAATGCATACATGGACAAGAGAAACCAGCAAGACTGTTCCCACCCAAAGTGCAATGGAGAAAAATGCAAACAAACAAACATAAGCAGGAAGAAAAATCCAGCCCCTTTTTGCCCGCAGAGCAATGAAAAAAAGACCGCAAACACGGATAAATGAAACCAGCAAGCCTACCCCAGCCTCTTCCAGCCAAAACTGCAACGAAAAGCAGTGCAAAGATTAATAAAAGCTAGCTCCCTAACTTATCAAGTTCAAAAAGTCCAAATCCCTCAGCAAAACATGTGCAGAATGGCTCCAAAACACCATGAAAACACCCCTTCACAAACTATGCATCCTGCAATGCATGCAGGGTACACATTTTTTTGCAAGGCATTGTGAAACATTTGTTATCCGAGGCAGCCCATAGGGAACATTCCCTATTCCCTATCCTATTTGTTATCCGAAAAATTGTTATCTGAGGCATTCTTTATCCGAGGTATCACTGTATTCCGTTCCCTCTGTTTGATAGAGAAAAGCATCAATCAGTCTATCAATCAATCAATCAGTCAGTCAATCAAGAAAAGGTCTCTTTTAAGAAGAATTAATTAATTAATTAATTTTGGAGCAGCTTTTCCTGCTAATAAGCCTTAGGTGCAGAAACAGTCGTGCCAGTATCATCAATCATGCCTGTGTGTACACAGGAACAGGGACAGAACCGCAAGAAGACCATGTGACCGTGACCGACATCAACATGCAACAAAATTCCTCCTGGGACGAGAGCGGATGTGAAGTAACCGTCTTATTGCATTCATTCCTTCTCTATACGTATGTTACATACATTACAGGATTGTTGCTATGGAGGAGAGCGAGGACCACGTACTCCATCTTAAGGTCACTGAAGGAAATAAATTTAAGTAATATTTTGACAGTGCGGTCCTAACTAGCCAAGCTGGCTGAGGGCCAGTAGAGCTGGCACCAGGCTAGCTGAAGCTGTGCTGAATTCTAATCCCCCCTACCTTAGGGAGGCTGGAAATGTGTTTACAGTTATCCTCAGCTTGGCCCATGCTTCTTCTTGTAGACTGTTTGTGTCCCAAAGGCTGGAGAACATTTAGAGCTAGCACAACTCAGCTCCTTCCTTGTTCTGCTGCCTCCCCTGCCTCATTTTTTGGCGCTTGGATTGGGAGATCCTAGCCAGAAAAGCGGTTTTGCTGGCCGATTCCCTTTTCAGAAAACATTAAGGTCAGCCAGGAGAATGGCACAGGAGCCCTTCTGTCAGCAGAAGGTGAATTTTGCTGATAGACCTTTCTGCTCATTCCTGATCCTCCATAGCCAGGACATCTCTGAGTTGGGTCTCAACTCTCAACAAATAGACCAGTCAGCACTTTTCTCTAGTTCTCCAAAGTCCACGAGATGTGTCTTCCTCCACCTGAGAGGCGAGTCCTTCAGAAAGCAAAGAGCACCTCTCGTGACACGCAACCAGGGGCCCTCACCCTTGCTCCCATAGCAACACCGATCCATCTTGAGGGTCTTCCTCTGAAGAGCAACACGGCACGGGCAGCAAGGCTGCAGATATATTCTGAAATAAGAAATATTTTCAGGGACACACTGGGTTTGTTCAAAGGGCAAACCGAGATGAGAGAGAGGAGAGAGCCATAACACACAGCTACTGTGGTATTAACCTTAAAGCCTGCGATTCGTCATGACCCATGGCCTTTGCGCATTAGGGTGGGCTTTTCCAGAACGGAGGAACTTTTGTCCCTTCAAGGTTCAGCCTAACCCCAAATATTTCTATTATATCCATACTGAGGGGGGTAGCAACATAGATAAGACCTCTGACCAAAATTATGTTGTTATGGCAACACCTCAGGCCGATGCCTCGCCACGCTGCTTGGGAAATATTGTCCAATACATCATGCACCAGGAGACCTGACAGGAAGAAAATTGTCCTTAACCAGCGCCTGTCGGGGTGATTTATAAGGTGTTAATTTCCCCGTGACAATAGGGTATTTAACTTCATTTGCTGCCAGGTTCCCCCCCCCATATTCTTTCTGGGCGAAGAGGGGAGATTGTCCACATCACCTCCTCAGGGTGACACTCTCTCTCTCTCTCTCTCTCCTCTCTCTCCCCAATTCAGTTAAGCACAATGCCTCCAATATTTGATAGATCTACTAATCCGAGAACAGAAGGATTTCCCCTACAATGTTATACATTATTAGTCTAGGTTTACCAATCCCTCCTCTCCCCCACCCCCATAAAAAGCCCCTTTCCTCTGTCCCATTCTCTCTCACTTGTTGTCATCATCATTCTGTGCCATAGAGCCAATTCTGACTTATAGTTAGTGACACTTTCCAGGGTTTTCCAGGTAGAGAATGTTCAAAAATGGTTTACTACAGTATTCCCTTCTTCTGGGGAATGCCCTAGGATTTTTGCAGCTTTCCCAAGGCCTCAAAGGCTGGCACTACTCACAAGAGGCCCAGTGGGGAGTTGAACTCTCAAAAGTGTTCTGCTTATCTACCACCCCATACAACTTCAAGTAGTCTCTGGGCAGTTCACAGTTTTTATTTACAGTCTGCAGGCTACACATTGCCCCCCACCCCCAGAAAGCTGGGTACTCATTTTACCGACCTCGGAAGGATGGAAGGCTGAGTGAACCTTGAGCCTGCTACCTGGGATTGAACCCCAGGTCGTGAGCACAGTTTTACCTGCAGTTATTGTTGTTGTTCAGACGTTCAGTCGTGTCCGACTCTTTGTGACCCCATGGACCAGAGCTCGCCAGGCCTTCCTATCCTCCACTGCCTCCCGGAGTTTGGTCAAATCCATATTGGTTGCATCAATGACACTGTCCAACCATCTCATTCTCTGCCGTCCTCTTTTCCTTTTGCCTTCCATCTTTCCCAACATCAGGGACTTTTCCAAGAAGTCCTTTCTCCTCATGAGGTGGCCAAAGTACTGGAGCCTCAGCTTCAAAATGCAGCTTCAAAATGAAGTACAGGCATTTAATCACTGTGCCACAAGGTTCTGCACCCAGATCCTGAACTCACTGCAGTATCCAGATTTAAACTCAATTTATTTATTTATTTATTTATTTAAGAGTATTTTTACCCTGCCTTTCTCCTTGGAAAAGGACCCAAGCCTGCTTACTGTCATGAGGGATAATATACAGTCCAGTACAATTAGGACATGTTCAAGTATTTGAGAAGAAGGAATTGAGGGACATCTTTCAGCATTAATAGACAAACAAGCCACAAGTTTATAAGTAGTTATAAACACAAAGTTTATGTGAATCCATAGATTCATATGAAATACACAAGGTAGTCCATCCTTCAGGGAAAGCTTGTCTGAAGAGAAAGGTCCTTGCCTGTTTCCGGAAAGACAACAGAGATGAGGCAGTCCTGGCCTCTAGTGGGAGGGAGTTCCAGAGTCTGGGTATAGCAGCCGAGAAGGCCCTGTCATGGCAAACCACGAGACATACCTGTGAGGGTGTTTGGTATCCTTCAAAGCAAGCAGTGGAAACATACGGCATTTTTAATATATTTACCACGACCCAGGCAGAGGAAGAGTGATAGAAAACAAGAGATGCCCTCCAACGAAGTAGCCTATCTCCTGCCAGACATGCAGAGGTATAAGCCCTGCTTGGTCCACTACTGCAAGTGACATGAAAATTCATAGTTCCCATGAAACGCCAGCCAACAAGCCTACTGATCAAATGGCATATTTTTATTTTTATTTCATGCAATAAAAGGGGATGGTGTTACTAGATCCTAACACATGTCTGTTTCCACCCTTCCAAACAAATATTCCAATAACCTGCCCTTTGTAGCACCGGGGGTGCAAGCAAAAACAGATAAACATAATAAAATAAACTGAAGTGACAAAAGATCACAAAAAGGGATAAACAGTATAATACGTAAAACTCAAGAAGGAGGGGGGAAAGGAAATAAAAAATAATAATGCTTGGAACAACGATTTCCAGAGTCTGGGTGCAAATATTAAGAAGTCCCTGTTTCTTGACCCCATCAACTGTATTTTACTGTTATATGAGATGTAAAGAGGAATGCACATTCCCTGTGGTTAATTTATATTTCCTCCATCAGCATAATTCCTTTAGATCAGTGCTGGCGAACCTTTGGCACTCCAGATGTTTTGGACCACAACTCCCAGATTTCCAAGCATAGACTGCTAATGAAAAAGGACTGTGGGAGTTGTGGTTCTAAACATCTGGAGTGCTGAAGGTTTGCCATCACTGCTTTAGATCTATGTATCTCAACAATCAGGCTTGCTAATTAAGCCTATGTTTGTCATCTAGTGAAGATTCACAAGAACGAAGCATACTAAATGCAAGATGTGTGGGTGAGGAAAAGCTTGTGTGATGACAGTTTTCATCCCTAGAAACATTGCCTAGTTTAATCCTCTGCAGGGACAAGGAGAGGGTGTGGATTTTCTACGACTGCAGGTCTCATCCAAGTTGCTGGGCTTTTCAGCAAAATAAATTAATAGGCTACCACCCTGCAGGAAGTGGGGGGGGGGTGGGGAGTTTGTACGTTAGGTAGAAATAGACTATATACAGCAGAAGATATAGATATTTGAGCCTTAAAATAAAAAATACAAGCCTGCAGCAAGAATTGGCTGGTTATCTTAAATCAATATTTGAAATTCAGCACAGTCACCTTGTGTTTCTTGGCCTCTCTTACTACTAGACTGGCCAGATCAGGTCACATCGATGACCGTGGAAACCACAGCAGGAAGAATTCCTCAGCTTGAGTTTTGACCCTAAATATTGCTCTGAGCCTTGGTTTCTGCCCTTAATTGCCAATTTCCTTTTTGCTTTTAGTGCCCGATAGGGATCGCTGATCAGATTTGTTTTGGACAACGACTCCCATAATTCTCCGTTCTCAGGAATCTACTTGAGGGAAGGATGCTTATATGCACACCTCTTGGTGGCTCTCCAGGGGAGAAAGACTAAGCAGGAGCTCCAGGTTCCTGTTTTGGAAAGCAAGTAGGGATGGGCAGGAAACGAAAAACCAAATGCTGTTGCATTGTATGACAAAATGAAACGAAATGAAACAAAACAAGGAAGCAGCATTTCATTACAGACGAAATGAAAAGGTCGTTTTTCCATTGAAATGAACCATTTTGTACCATCGTTTTAGGGCTCCTGCCGAGATGACAATGGCTAGACCCCTTTAAACCTGGCCCAGTCAGCACCAGGGGGTCCCCCTTGTACCGACTGGGCCAGGTTTAAAGGGCTCCAGCCATTGACAGCTCAGCAGGAGCCCTTTAAGAAGGGCTCCAGAGTCCCAAGCACCACATCTGGTGCCTCTAGGACCCAGGGGAACCATTTCATTTCATTTTATTTCATTTTGTACAAAAAAAATTAAAATTTTTGTAAGAAACAAAATGAAATGGGGTGAGCACCAAACGAAATGAAACAAAACATTATTTTTCCGTTTCATGCCCATCCCTAAAAGCAAGTTCTCAGACAGAATGTTTCCTTTCTGAATAGGAAGCATGGTCAGAGCTAGGCTCCAAAAACCTTCCACCTAAGGCCTTTCACCAAGGCGAGCCATACTTCATTGGCTGCCCCTTAGGTGCAATTCACACCTAAGAAGCACCTAAGTGGAGAATTATGGGATCTGTAGTTCAAAGAAATATGTGTGGCACATCTTAGTGCCAGACTTCCCCTGTCTTGGTTCAAGTGACATTTGTCATGTGTGTGTGTGTGGGGGGGGTATTTATTATTTTTATTTCTGTGTGTTTTACTGCAGGACCCAACTATACCTAACTGAAAGATCACCCCTGGAACCTGGTTTTCTGTGGGTGTCACATCAGGAGCTTTCCTCACTTCCTTTAATTTGCAGATTAGCTTGCTTTTTTGTCTTGCAACTGGTCTGCAGGCTGTGAGCACGTTCTTCCTTCATAAACCTTGGCTCACAGATTGCAAAGTCTGCCTCCATCACATCTCTTGAAAAATGAACACGATTTCAGCCGTAATGACAGATTACATCTGTAACGTATAGTTCTGCCCCCAAGCTTTCTTTCCTTCTGACTTGAACTGTCTACTTTCCTTAACTCCATGTTATAGCTGTTAAAAAAGAATGTTGCCTTACTGCTTACCTCTCCACACCTGGGTTCCAGTATTACCATATACCTAATAATTTCTGTTGTGTCTTGTCATTTCCAACAGACCAGAAACATGTAATGAAATGGTGACTTCCCCCTAGTGGCCATTTTTGTTAATACACCTAAATGTTAGAAAAATATGAACAACAAAATGATGAATATTTTCTTTGCCATATAAGATTAAACAGTGGCTGAAACCCTGAAAAATACCTGTTGAAATGCCTCAATCATTTTTATGATGCTGATGTTATTCTGTTATATTTTAATCTAACTTGAACATTGTTGTTTCTATTGTTATTTTTTGTTATGTTTTGTCTGTCTCATACACATGTTGTAAACTGCCCAAAGTGGCCTTGCTGCCAGATGGGAGGCATAGAAATCTATCTATCTATCTATCTATCTATCTATCTATCTATCTATCTATCTATCTATCTATCTATCTATCTATCTATCTATCTATCTATCTATCTATCTATTCACTATACCTGCAGCTTACATTACTTGTTGTCACTGAAACATAAATGTGTAACTACTGATTACATTAATCATTGTTATGTTACCTAGAATCAGTTGTTTCCAGGCTCTCAGAATAGCCAAAAAGAGTATTAAAACCAGTCAGAATAGAAGCCAAATTCATTCCATAACCTCGGATCCATGCAGGAGAAGGTCTTCTTCTACATGCTCCTTAGGTGGGGCTCAGAAACTGCTGCCATTTGCATTTGCAATTTGCAATAAAATTAAAACAATAAAAACATTTAAATACAATACATACAATACATTAAAACACAACACTAAAATTGCCATTGGGACCCACAATCATCAGTTAAAAAACTTCTGGAACAGGAAGGTTTTTACCTGGCGCCGGAATGTTATCAACGTCGGCGCCAGGCGGGTCTCGCTTGGGAGGGCGTTCCATAGACCTGCAAGCCATCCCTTTCACCTCCTTGAGGGATGGCTCTTTCAGAGGGGCCCCTGGCTGCATCTTAACTGCCGGGTAGGTTCATATGGAAGGAGGTGGTCCTTCAGGTATCTAGGTCCTAAGCCATTTAGGGCTTTAACTGCACTGCACTGGGTTTCGCTGGCATAAGGAGATAGCAGCTCCATCTATATCTGTGCTTCCTCTAACCCTCCTCCTATTTATACTTGCTTTTGGTGGTAAAAAATGCCAGCTTGCCAGTTGGCCCAGAACGTGACAATTTAATTCTCCAGGCTGCTTGCCAGGGAAAGGAGAGAGAGAGAGAGAGAGAGAGAGAGAGAGAGAGAGAGAGAGAGAGAGAGAGAGAGAGAGAAAAAGAAAGGGAAATGAGAGGAAAGCTGGGAGAAGAAAAGAGTGTTTATCATTGTTTCTAATGTCCTCATGTCGTGGATAAAGCTTTTGTAAGTTGGATGTCAAAAGGACAACCAAAGTGTTCAAAGCGCCAAGGGGCACAGCCATGGCAGGACAAAAGGTCAAAACTTTCAGGGCTTTTTATCTTCTTTGTCTAGAGAGTGGGGGGAGCAGAGTGAAGGGGGAAAGGTTTAGAAAATCGTGTAAGGCAGGGAGGAAATTGGATGGAGTGGTTTGAATCTCTTTGTGAACAGCTCTATTAGTCTTGAAAGACCGTCATTTTATTTTTGAAACGCTGTTATTGCACCCTCTTTGCATACAGGGGGGAAAAAAACCACCCAGGGGTAACTCCCAACAGAGTGGCATTTCAGGTGATCAGGCCAGGAGTATCCCATTCATGGAGGGTGGGTGGCTAAAACTGAGAAGCAGGAGGCAGGGTTGGTGATGTCACCGAGGATGGGCAAGCATAAAGGCCAGGTAAAAGAAACACACCTGACATGCACACAATGGCTGCTCCGGCCGGCCTCGTGCCGAGCAGGGGCACCTTTGCCGGCCGGTTGAGGGAGGCGGCTATCGGCTCCGCTATTAGCGTAGCCTACGGTAGGGGAGCGCGCCCTATATAAGTCCTTGGCGCGCTCCCCTCAGTCTGATCGCCGGTTTCCCGCCCTCCCGCCACTGTTTACGATGTGCTGGTGAGCAGGGGGCCGGATGGGAATTTTTGACCACTTCTCTGATTGACCTTGAGTGGTGGTGTTTTTTCGCCCATCCCACCATTCACATAGCGGTGGGTGTTTTAGGTAATAACCACGGTCACAAAGCGCATAAAAGGTTAACCATTTAGGTCCCGAATCTAATTTCATCTTCACGTCTTCGGCAGCCTTCCATTAATAACCCAATAGGATTTAGTTAGAGAGCAAATAATAATAATAACCCAAAACCCGAGGAGGGCTGCCAACCTTTAATCAAGCGTTGATGCCAAAAGATCTCGTTGGCATCCTCACTGCGGCAGTTCAACGGGCCGCAGGAAATTGGTGGAGTAGCGGGACCTAATCAATTTGTTGTTACCATCTTGATGATGTGCTACGGCTCAGGCCCTCCTAAAGTTATTGTTCATTGATAAGTAATTGAAAATTCGTTACTGTAGTTAATAAAGTTGTGGCCCTTATTCAACCCAAGCGGAATGTGTGTCGCCTCTTTCTTTCAACCTGGCTCGGCAAATGTCTTTGGGCTGTGCTGGTGGGCCGTATCATCAGCAGGGAAGATGTAGAGAGGGGAACCCAGGCATGCAAAGCTCCTAGACGTATAAAACCTGCTCTCCATCTCTTCAGACTTTCCTGCTCCATCGGAGAACTCAGCCACAGTCCTCAGAGGGGCTGGAATTGGAATGGCTTTTCCCAGGAACAGTATCTTGTTGCAAGCTATCCACAGGCAATTAAGGGTTGTTAACTCTACAAAACGCCTGCCCCCACACTGTGTACCTATCCAGTTGCCTGCACTTTTATGCTCTTCTTGTGGGGGTGGCAGCTCTGTGGACCGCTCTGATGACCCGCTGCCAGGCATGTCCAAACTTCGGCCCTCCTGATGTTTTGGACCACAACTCCCAGAATTATAAGCTTAGATTGCCAATGACAAAGGACTGTAGGAATTGCTGTCCAAAACATCTGGAGGGCCGAAGTTTGGACATGCCTGTCTGCTCTTCCACACTGACCTTCACACTCATAGTAGGTACTTCACTTTCTTTTGTTTGATTTTTTTTTTTTTTTGGTCTGGACCGGAAATGCCCCAACCCTGGTCCCTTCTCATACCCAGTTGTTGCCAGGTCCTGACCACTCTTATGCACTACCCACACTGGCTGGCTGATTGTCATTCCAAGATGGCTGTGAGCGTTGAGATGCTGTAGAGCAGCTTCATGTCTTCTTTCAAGGACAGTCTGTCCCCTGAAAGACAATCAGGGGACAACCCTCCTTTTGAACATGCCTTCCATTTGAATTCAGCCAAAATCTTATCCGAAGCTAAAGGAGGGAGGTCAAAGATCTTGAAGATGCCGAAGTGATCTCTAGGGCAACAGATTCAGCAGGAATGAAAATAACCCAGTCCGTCTCCTCCACTTCAGTGGCTGGCAGTATATTTCAGATTGTGTTACTCGTATGGATGGATGGATGGATGGATGGATGGATGGATGGATGGATGGATGGATGGATGGATGGATGGATGGATGGATGTAGGGATATACGGATGTAGGGATGTAAGGATGTAGGGGTGTAAGGATGTATGTAGGGATGTAGGGATGGATGGATGGATGGATGGATGGATGGATGGATGGATGGATGGACATTGGCTGGGTTGCTCAGTGCTTTCAGTCTTTGGCTAAGGGGCCAAAGGTTGGGAGTTTGATCCCCCACTGCGCCTCCAGGAAGGACAGCCAGCCAGTGTGGCCTTGGGCAAGATTCACAGTCCCAGTATAATCCCAGAAGAAGAGGACAGCAAACCACAGCTGGCTGGATCACGCAGTGGTTAAAGTATCTGGCTAGGGAGTCAGAGCTTAGGAGTTGGAATCCTCACTGTGCTTCCAGTGAGCCAGCCTGTGTAGCCTTGGGGGAGCTGCACTGTGCCCCTAGAGAGGAAGAGAATGGTAAACCACTTCTGTCGATTCTCTATCTGGAAACCCCCCGAAACGAATCACTACAAGTCATAATTGACTCTATGGCACATCGTGATGATGATGATGATGATGATGATGATGATGATGATGATGATGATGATGATGATGATGATGATGATGATGATGATGATATAGAATGGTGGCCATCGGGTGAAGACTGTTAGAAGATAATTCCAAAAAGGGTTTTCTGCTTCCAAGAAGACTCCAGGGGAGCTCTCTTCCACTTATCTTTGGCTTGTCTGGGAAAACTGGGACTTATAAGGGATCTTCCTCTACGAGTTTGGTAAGAGTTGAACTTTTAAAAAAATTAATAATCAAGGAGGTGGCAGACTGGAGAAGTGTGTGTGTGTGTGAGAGAGAGAGGGGGGGAAGGAGGGAGAGGGAGAGGGAGAGAGGGGGAGGCACGAGGTGGGATGTCAAAGAGGTGGTGCGATGGAGGAGCTGGGAAAGAGGCACTCTGGATGCCAAGGTAAGCCTTCTGTTCAGGGTCAGGAGGAGCCGGAGCCAGCGTTCAAGCCAGCCTGTCTTTGCCAGCTAACCTCCGCTGCCGGGAAGGATGAGGAGGACGAGGAGGACAGAAGGGAGGGCGGTGGCCAGGGGCCAAGGTCTGTGGCTTCTGATGATAAGGAAACGGGAGGGAGAGGCTGCTCTCAGCTGCGCTGGAACCAAGACCAAAAGTAAGAGCCAGGCATGCATAACCCATTGGATGCCAGGGTGGTGTGACAATGAAAAGAAGGGGACGTGATGTGTATACGGTCTTGGTCCAAGGAGAAAAACAAAGACAGAGCTCATCTTCCAGCGCTTCCGAGCAGAAATGTTCTTTTCTGCTCTCGCCTGTCCTGCCTGCTAGACCCGGTTCTGAGTCTGGCCCACTGTGCTTTCGGCTTCCATTCCTCTGCATGGATGTAAGACAGGACCTGGAAGAAGCAAGCTATACCCAACATAGGGAAAAGTGGACAAAGCCACAGTGGCCACGAAACAAATACGAAAATCTATCCTGAGCTGATGCATGCCTTAAGGCCAGCCCCGAAGGCACACAAAAATGTGCAAGCTTTTGAAGCCAGTATGGAAGGCAGGCGACAACCACCACCTCCACATTCCGAAGAGCGAAATTCAAATTTCAGAACAACCACGGTGAAGACACCGAGGAGGTGTGGGGGTGGGGAGTTAGACCCATAATTAAAACCAATGCACAAGTACAGCTGCCCGTTTGAAATACAGACGCCATCTTGAAAACGCTTGAATATCAAAGGTCAGGCTAGGTGTCAAAATTGCTTAAATGTCAAAGGATAAAAACAGAGCTTGCCTGATGGCGGGAGTGAAAAAAAGAGAGAGTGAATCAGCTGAGCCGATCCGGGCAAAAGCACTTTCCAGAATTTGGGCGCGGTCACCAAGAAAGGCCGCTTTCATCACGGCACTCATAGTGTCTCTGAGGACCACAAGATCAAGAGCTGTAGATCCATGCAGCTTTTAAAACCTGGGAAGCCACTGAAGTCTTTCAAGTGCATTTATATGATTTACAGCCTGTCTTTCTCCAAGAAATGGGACTTACGGCTGTTCACAAGAGAAAAAAAAAGAAACAGCATGAAAACCTGAGAAATTATAATGTGAAAACAAATTAAATATTAAACACAATTGATTAAAAAGCATCTGGGGGGGAGAGCAGCACTCCTGTTGGAAGCCCAATACTCGATGACTGATCAACTGGGGGGTGGCGGAGCCAGCTTGAAAAGCCTGTTTCCAAGACATGTAAATCTTAATAACCAGCTCTTTGGTTTGTGTCTGAAAATGAACGTGTAACCAGGCCACCCAATGGGAGGCACGCGTCACCCCAAAAAGAGGACCCTAATCTGCCTAAAACTGTATATGTGCTGCTAACTAACTGCCCCCCACCTCCAGAAAAATGAGATGTTCCTTTCAGGAAGACGGGCGGTATATAAGCTGTATAAATAAATAAATAAATAAATAAATAAATAAATAAATGTAATGTTTGGAAATTTAAACTGAACAAGTAAGTTCCGAAGGAGATAGTGACCAGGTGACAAGGACAGTATTTTACCATGTATAAGACTATATTTTTGTCTAAAATTGTGAGAAGTGTCAGTCAAAAACCTGGCGATGCCATTGGTGGAATGGTTCAAAAAAATTGCATGGTCCCATCCCATGCCCAGCCCAAATGGGCAGGTCTAAAAAAATAAAAAATAAAATAAAATAAAATAAAATAAAATCAATACGACATTTTATTGCTATAAAAACTCACTGCTGCTACTATTAAAAATCAGGCATTTAAAATAAATAAATTTCATATGTTTCTGTGGTGATTTGGTGTGTTTTTTGACCATGATTTCAAAAGAAAAATTCCGGTTGCCATTTTGGATTCCCCCACTGCATGGCATGCAGCGAGAGACAGACGACGAGGATGACCCTCCCCCAGCCTGGTGCAAGCAGCCCAGGACAGGAGAAGAGGGGGAAGGCTGGGGACCCCCCAGAAACCACCCCTCTGGTAGGTGGCAAAGCCTCAGGCAGGCATATTTTTGCCTGCTTTTTTGACCGGGAGTCAAGGTTTTTTTAAAAAAACTTGTAAAAACTTTTTCTGTGCTTCGCATTGCGTGATTGCTGCGATGCCACAAACGGAAACGAAAAATCCGACCAAATTTTTCTTTTTTGGTTCGAGTTCGAGTTCTGATGGCTTAATTATCGTTACCGTTTCCGTTACGTAACGGAAACGATAACCGAAAACGGAAACAACAATTTCGCTGAGTCGTGCCCATATCTATGTGGAAGTAAGCTGAGGAGGCAACTGCACAGTTGCAAAACGGTAATTTTAGGTTGGAAAAATGGGGGCCGTCTTATCCAATATGGTATGTTTGCAGATACCACTGCCCAGAGAATCCCGCCTTCTCAGGATGTGAGAAGTAGGACAGACTCCATTTCAACATTTTGGCCTCCAGAAATATTTCAGGCCTGATTTGCACCTAGCAACGTGTGTTACATTGCTCCAGAAGGTTCTTGTAGCCCTGTTTAGTTCTGACTCCTTACTGTCAAAATGCTCCAAGGCATTCTGTAGTGTGCCACTCCAGCCTTGGCTTATTGACTTAAGTTACTAATTTTAATATCGACATATGGCATACTCTTCTAGTTAAACAACGGTTACTACATGTCTCTACATCTCTCAGTCCCTATCACTACATCTGCCAGGCCCTATCTGCCTCCTTCAATGTTTACACAGGTACTCTGTGTGTGTGTGTGTGTGTGTGTGCGTGCGTGCGTGTGCGCACACATGCACATGCATACACATATATATCCAATGACTCCGCCCATAACAATTCCTATTGGAGTATGCATACAAGATTCCCCCCCCCCAAACATTCAAAAATAATAAATATCCATAAGCCAGGGCGAACGCCACAATGTGTTCTTCATTTCCTCACATGGATGGGAAGGTCTCTTCTAAAATAAGGTTCTACCAAGACATACCTGACGCTTTGAAAGAACAATGAAAATATTACTTGAACATTTTTTCCCTGTATGCACATCGGGTTGTGGAGTGTCTCCACGCAGCTAATGCAACTAGCAAACTGAAATCTCTTTAAACCTTAGTAAATACCATTTGAAAATGCAGAAGATAATAAAACCATTCCATCTAGCAAACATACAATCTCATTCCAGTTATACCTTTACTGTATTTCTAAAAAGGTAATTAAGCTGCTTCTGTGCTTCTCTTTTTCTCTCAACCTTAACTGTATATATGTATATTCCTAATATTCTGTTTTACTCTGGAATAACTATGACCCCCTTCTTCAATATTAATAGCACAATATTACTCAGTCTTAATAATCACATCACTTACACTGATGTGAGACACCATTGCAAGCATGCATTGAGAAATGTGCGCATTCGGGGGGAGAGCCATCCCTATATATCCCATCATGACTGTGAGTATGACAGGCTGCTTAAAGGGTGCTAAGGGGTAACCGATCTGTATTACGTGATCTTGCATATGTCCCATTAGAAATTTCCCCGCTGTAGCACTCCACTGGCTAACCCTGATGGAAATTAATTCCCCACTAGTTTGTCAGTGGCTTCACTCACACTTCATTTTGTTGAGGCTAAATTGGACGATCCATCACGGCTTCAAAGAGACACGCTCCTTTCCCCGCCGTTAAGCAAAGCACAGAACAGAAGCGTCATTAAACTGTAACTTATTCTGGGCTTTCAATGGTCACAGGAAGCAGCAAAGGGTCTCTTTGATCCAGGGGAGAGCGGTGTGGCCGAATGGTCACAGCAGGCAAGGTGGTTGACTCGACTCCCCTGGGGAACATCTGCAGCTCTGGAAGGACTCTTGTGTTCTTAAAAGGAAAGCTAGGAAGATTTACATAGGTCTCCTGGGCTCCTGGAAAGGATGGGTTGTACTCAAAGGTAAAACATTTAACTTCAGTACAGAAACACCCATATTCAGTCCATGTATCTCTAGCAAAAAGGCTGGAGTCAGGGAGTCCCAAAGACATACGTTGTGGTGAAGTGGAAAGAGTGTTGGACTAGCACTCAGGAAACCAGGGTTTAAATCCCTGCTTAGTCATGGAAATGCACTAGGGGAATGGATAACCAGAAGTTGAGTCATCAGAACATTTCATTACTCATCCAACTAGCTTTGACAGTCTGAGAGAACTTGGTGCAAGGCCTCCAGTTTATAGTTCACCTTGGTTTCATGCCCCCTTGGTCTGAATAAGCTTGTTAGGTAGACAAGGGCCTGAATAGACTCATTAGATGATCAATGGCCTGGGGTGTGTAACTGTTCCACCAATGTGACCCTTGTAACCATTGTAACCCTTCCCAACACTCATTAAGTATGGGTTGTTGTTAGCTGTGGCCTTCCCAGTGGAGGTGTGAACAGCTTCTGATTTGTCTCCTTCATTTGAAGGACAAAGGACACACATTCAAGGATGAGGATGTTCACATATTAGACAGAGAACAGAGGTGGTTTGAGAGAGGGGTCTGGGAAGCCATTCATGTATGTATTGAAAATCCCTCTCTCAGCCGACTTGGGGGACTTAGGCACAATCTGTCTCCCACTTATCATGCTACCCTTTCATTGATGCCTGAAGCAGTAGCCTCACTTTACCTAACGGTAGGACTTTCCTTACTCCTAAATGCCTCAGTTTCACTGCTCAGGATCTCCAGGGGGATGATATGCAGGCCACATCCATTTGTAAACATGGCTGCCCGCTGCCCCTCATATCATATCCATTTCTTTTGGGGAACACTGGGATAGTCACGGCAAAGACACAATAAGCATGTAAAATGTGGAACTGATTTTATCTGTCCCCAAAATGGCGTGGCTAAATGCCCGCCACAGGAAGCCATGCATCCTCTCACCCTTTCCCCAACTTCTGAGGCACTGGCACCTCCATGTTGGTTGAGAGGGTGGGGTTGGCTTGTCTCCCAGGCCCATCTCTTTCTCATCTTTTCTGGAGGCAGCTGTTTCTCAGCAGTGGGTGACCAATTTCTGAATAAACACTCTTAAGATGTTATGATTATTTTTCCTGCTTGGAGGCCAAATTGACCATTTAAAGAATTAACTCCACCGCTACCTTTCCCTGTGTCGAAACTCTTTTCATTACACCCCGGAAAAATGGGTCTTAATTGGATTAGGCACTCATTTGTCAACTAATTAATTGGCTTTCAGAGATACCTGGAGCCATTTCACTTGAAAAGATGGCTATGAATGCAGACAAGTGCATTTTCTGATGGTGTGATTATCTTTCATGATGTGTCCGTGTAACAGAGAGAAGGGAAGAAAAACATGAGGGGAACCTAAACAGGCAGCCTATCTCCTGAAGAACATTCCTTTACTGCCATATAATGTTCTTAATTTTGTTTTTCAGGCATGACTGGGCTAGTGCTTGCAAAAATTGTGAGAGATGTCACTCTTGGCTAGCTCAACAGTGACCCCGGGCAGTTTTAAAAAGTGGATAGGAACAGTATTAAAAGCCTTCCATACCAAAATTGTATTTAAAATATTCTGAAGCACTTCACGGAGATTAAGTGGCAAGAAACCTACTTCCAGGTCACCCTTGCCTAAGATCACGTAAATTTAGGCAGCCAACTGCCACTCACTCCAGATGCTGGTTGGCCTCGGGGACGTGTCCTTGATTGCACAGCTGGAGGTGGACTTCGTGGTCAGGAACGCCGCCAGCACCACAGTTCGCTGCTAAGACCTACAAGAATTGCCTTCCGTGAACATCACCTGGCATCCAGAATCCAGCCCATATATTTTAGCCTATAGCAGGCCTGCCCAACTGATATAGAATCATAGAATCATAGAATCATAGAGTTGGAAGAGACCTCAAGGGCCATCTAGTCCAACCCCCTGCCATGCAGGAACCCCCATCACAATATTTCCGACAGATGGCCATCCAGCCTCTGCTTAAAAACCTCCAAAGAAGGAGACTCCACCACCCTCCGTGGCAGCATATTCCACTGCCGAATAGCTCTAACTGTCATGAAGTTCTTCCTAATGTTCAAATGGAATCTCTTTTCCTGTAGTTTGAAACCATTGCCCCGAGTCCTAGTCTCTGGCTACCGGTACCTCACGAAGCATTCAAAGTAGCCCACCAGCCATCAATAAAAAAAGTGAGGGGCCAAGTTCTCCACCCCTCTCTCCCCCATCCCAAGGACCACCACTGCCCAAGCAAAGTTCTGGGTCTGCCAGCCCACTGTCTCAGCCGAGTGGGGCAGTTCAAGGGCCATGGCACATTGAAATCTGTTCCCTCCAGAACAGATTAATTGGTTTTTCAATGCATTCCTGTGGGAAACCGCTGCTCTACTTACAAAAGTTTTTACTTATGAGCATGTGCTCAGAACGGATAAAATTTGTAAGTAGAGGTTTTAGTGTAGTATTCCTCAGACACTTTGGGCCAGAAAAAGTAGACCTTGGCCTGTTCAAAGGTGAACAGCCCTGGCCTATAGGAATACCACCAGTTCTCCCACTTTTACCCACCCTTTACGGACTAGCTTTCCATTTAAAGGGAAACGATCTTGCAGACAGTTGAGGTGTTACAAACCACAAGCAAATCCATGAGATGGAAAGAATATGTCCTAAATCCCTTGTTCAGCCAGGATGGACAAAGCATAACCTCTGGGAGCTCAAATGAAGCCCTCGGGAACCAGTGGCATAGCTGGGGGGGGGGCAAGAGGGACCTATGTCCCTGGGCACAGCATCTGGGGGCGCCAAATTGGAGGAGCCGTGAGAAGGCCTATCACGGGCAGCCTTAGGGGGAACAAAAATTGACTCTGTCCTCGGGTGCTGAAAACCCTAGCTACACCTCTGTCCCCCATTTTAATTTCATTTTTTTAAAAAAATAAGAATTTGCTCTATTCATTTCCTCGTTATCTATAGAAGGTAAGAAGCCAATTTTGCTGCATTTGAGGCCTCCTTTAACTGTCTGAAGCAGAGGTGAGTGATGCTTTCTAAAGTTATTAATTAAGGTGTGATGGGCAGTGTTTTCTAAAGTTAATGCAAAAGGGCATTTTAAGGCATCATGACTAGGGATGGGCATGAAACAATATTCTTGTTTTGTGTTTCATTTTTCATTACATTTCAGAATGAAACGAAAAACAAACTGATTTTTAAAGAAAAATGAAACAAAACAAACTGGAAATTTTTGGTTTGTTTCATTTCGTTTTTTGTGCCCCCAACGTGCCCGATGGGGAGGGGGAGGGGGAGGTTTTTAAATTGTCTTTAAGCCATCAAAGCAAGTGGCAGCTGTGGCCATCACCACTTGCTTCAGTGGCTCAAAGACAGTTTAAAAAACCCCGCACTTCCCCCCACAATGCACCGGATTGGGGGGGGGAGAGCATGGGGGTTTAAAACTTTCTTTGAGCCACTGAAGCAAGTGGCAATGGCTTCAACCACCGCTTGCTTCGGTGGATCAAAGACAGTTTAGAAACCACGTGCCTCCCCCCCCACACACACACATGTGCCCAATTAGGGGGGAAATGAATAACAAAAACAAAACAAAACAAAACAAAAATGAAATGAATTTTTTTAAAAATATGTTATAAACAAAATGAAACAAAACGAGGACAAATGAAACAAAATTGAAGCAAAATACCATTTTAGTGTTTCATGCTCATCTCTCATTGTGACAGATATTTTTCATGCTGTATGCTATGCCGTTATCAGTCCTAAGTGGCCAGAGCTGTGTTCGTTGCTCTTAACTTTTGTGTGTGTGTGTGTTTGCAAATATTTACAAAGTTCAGTGTCAGAATTGGCCACCTAAGGGGAACCATAAAGCACTTCTCTGTGTTCTTCTGTCCTGCCGCAAACTACAATGCAATGCAGAAGAAGGATTAGATGTACCCGTAGGAGAGCAATAATGACACATTTGCTGCTGGGAAGACATAAGTAATGCAATAAGTTTAATAAGTAAAGCTCCAAGTCGTGTGCTGCCATATAATCCAGCCCTGTGCTCATGGCCTTTTCCTAGGAAGTAGGCCTCCTCAGACTAATTTTGTCTGCTCAGAGAATAAGACAGCTTCAAACTCACCAGGGAAATGGTTGCACCAATTAGGGCACTAATGGTGATCGTCTTAATAGCTCCTCATCAGCCATGTTCCAATTTCCTTCACCCTTCCTTTGTTCCTGATTGGACCACAACAGCTGAAAGAAGGACTGGCTGACAGCTGTGGGAGACTTCCCAGCAATGACGGCAGATGAAGAAAAAAGAACATCTCTTTTGTTTGTTTGTTGCATTTCCTGGAAGCTGTGTACGGATGAAGGCTCGGACTGACTGCCAAGTTTTCGCTTCTAAAAAAAAAAAACTTTGGTTTGTTGGCAAGCTTAGAAAAGCCTCAGAAACTTTCAGTCACTTAAGCAGAGGGCAGGCTGCCTGTGAGATTTTGAGAGTAGTAATCTAAAAAAAAAATTAGTTTCCTAAACTCTGATATGCTGCTGGGACTCACCAGTGGTCTTCTCGTAAAGCACTTATTCTGCAGAAACACTTGCAGAATCTGTTTGTAACTCTCGATGGTGAAAGAATGCTGCACATGCTTAGATGCACCCTTGTTGTCCCTCCTTTTTTGCATTTGTTTTATGGTTTATGTCTTTAATTTGATTGTGTTCTGTCGTTACTGTCGTGACCAACTCTTCGTGACCCCATGTCCATGGAGTTTTCATGGCAGGAATACTGGAGTGGCTTGCCAATTCCTACTCCAGGCACCTACAGCAGCTGGTATTCCCTGTTGGTCTCCCATCCAAGTACTAACCAGGGCCGACCCTGCTTAGCTTCCGAAATCAGGCGAGATTGGATGTGCTTAGGGCATCTAGGCACTGTCAACCCCCAAATGATAACCCTTGACATGTCCCTCAATTCCTACATTTACCTGATAGCACTCTTCACATAACTGAAAGGTAGCCATACAGAGGAGGGGCAGATTCTGTTCTTGATCCTCCCAGAGTGCAGGACACATAAAAAAGGTCTCAAGCTACAGGAAGTCAGATTTAGGCTAAATGTCAGGAAAAACCTCTTAACTGTTAGAGCAGTATGACAATGGAACCAACAATGAGCGTTCCAAAGCTTGAGGCATTCAAGAGAATACTGGAGAAGTATTTCTCAGATCTTCTTTGATTTAGTCCCCCCTAGAGATGGGCATCTCTAGAAGGGACTAAACCAAAGAAGATCTGAGAAATACTTCTCCAGTATTGTCATACTGCTCTAACAGGATTGAGGAAGTGAATACTCCACCTACAGTGTCCAGCTAAACAATGCCTTTAGAAGCTCTCTCCCCAGCTCTTTTGGTGAGTTTCTGAGGGACTGATCCTGCACAGGCAGTCAAGCAATGGACAATCAGACAGAATGACACTCAACTAGTGGTCCCTGGTGCCTTCACTGCCTGATTTGGACCACTTCACAGGAAGGCTTGCTTTGCCCTCTAACCTCTCCCGAGGGTGTTCAACCTGCTTTGAATCGCTCTCTCACTCTCCTTTCATCCCCCCTGCCCCACCTCCTTTTCATGGAAAGTCATGAATGCTTTTAAAAAGAGATTTTTTTAAAAAAATGCCAGCTTATGTGAGAACTGAATATAGTAATGGGAGACTCAAGTGATGTCCAAAGTGGAAAGCGGCAGCTGATGGAGGCCTTCAGAACAGTGAAAGAAAACGAGATGTGCTTCCACCCTATCACCAGAATTTTTCAATACTGCATGCACACTTTCCCACAGATGTTCTGGCCATTGGTGCTTTGGGGTGTTGTGGTCCAAAAAAGCATGTCTTATAAAATGTCCCCATCATACATTGGAAGAAGACATGATCCGCCCAAGATATTCTGCTGCCTAAGGCAAAGGAAAAGGTGCTTTTTCTCTTCCATCTTTTGTCTACTCGGTCAGGATTTCTTAGCCTAACCTACCTAACAAGGTCGCTTGGGGGGGGGTGAACACAAGGGGTGGAGCAACCATATACACCACCTTGAATTCCTTGTAAGAAAGATGGGACGTAGACTCACAAAACACTTGAGATGGTATGGGAGGACGAGGGATGGGCACAAAATGACGAAACGGCATTTCATTTTTGGAAAGGTGCCCATCCCTAGTTTTTAACCAAATCCCTGGTTCGGTTCTTTGATTCATGCCCATCTATAATTGTCTTCCTAATGGAAGCCACCCACTTCCGTTGTTCAGGGCAGCTGAGGACAGGGCATTTTGGAGAGATCTCTCATTCATAGCTTCGTCAGGAGTCAGAGGCCGTGTTAAAGCACAAAATGACAACAACAAACAGAAGGCACATGTACTGTTTCCCTTTCTCACAGGGATGCAAGCTGTCTCCTCTTAGGGAGAAAGGTGGCCTATAAAAAGACACTCACTCACTCCAGTTTATGGCCGACGTGTCTTTATGTTTGGGTTCGCCGTCAAGGCATACGATTGTGTACCTTGCCACCAAATTTCTCTGTACAGATCAGGGGAAATGAACCAAGGACTTTGAACCATAGCTAGGAAATGTTTATTTTGGGGCAACTATTCCCAAGTGTAGGAGTGGTGAGATTCTAGGGTCCAGAGACGAGGGGGGGGGCAAGGTTTCCCACTCTGTATGTAGCACCATCCCTGTGGTACCGGAGGCCTTTGTACTCACACTGAGAAGAAAAGTACTTTTGTTTCAAGGTCAGTTTTATTGCCTGTGATATTTCTTAAGGGTCGGCTGGTTATGGAACAGAAGGGTGAGTGAGTCCATATAACATTGTCTCCTTGTCCTGCCTGCCCCGTTCTCCTTCGAGTATTCTGTAACCCTCCCAAGCTCAAGGCCTTCAACCCCACAGGCTGTCTCTTTGCATCCTTCCTCCTCCCTCGGCCTTAGATGTTTTGCTATTCCCCCATAACCTCACAATGATTAGTGCCTCGTATGCATTCCATTTGCATAATTAGCACTGTGGCGATTACAAAGCCGATTACAGGGCAATTTCCAAAGGAAAATAAAAAAATAGACCCAGCGATGGGCTCAACAGCCAAATAATTTAATTGGCAGGGAGAAGTGAGGTCTAGTGGTTACGCATATGCAGCCAGAAGGGGGTAGGAGGACCAGGAGTCAAGGTTTCTCCATGTCGACCTTGACTCTGGAAGGAGGGTGCTGTCTAGTGGTTAGACAGAGGCAGTTGGATGGCCTTGTTAAACTTAATGGCCAAAATCCTCTTGTAGAAAACCATGTTGATAAGGACAATTGCACAGGCAGTTTTGGTAGTTTGCTGGCTGGGCAGCTGGGCGCACAGCCAGTCATGCAATGGAGCACACAGCTGGAGAATGATTGGCACTGTAAAACATCAGTCCAGAGAATGCCTTCCACAGTTTGCATCGTTACTTGTGCACACTCACAAACAGCAGCAGGAGTCTGCCCTACAGCTTAAAGATAACATAAAAGTGTATGATTGGAGAAGCAAAAGTGGGGGATTTTGTTAGGATCGGATGGGAAGGGCCCTCCACTTCAACTTCTCCTGCCTTCAGACTTTTTTCAAAAAAATGAATGCTGGAAATGTATGGTTTACCGTGAAAAGAAATGCAGTATTTTGCACAGACGTTGGATGGATGGTAAAATTTTGGATCATTCATTAACTCATTTAAAGTATTTGTACCCCACGCTGGGAATGAGTGAAAGACTCTCTACACCCAGAGTCCAGAACTCTCTCCCAAATGAGTCCAGACTGGCCCCATCTTTAATATCCTGCAAGCAGGCAAATACAATGGACCCTCGTATAACAAATGGTTTGTATAACAAAATCTTTACAACATAAAAAAATTATGGAGATAGGGGAAATCTGGAGATAGGCTTAGGACCTATATACCCGAAGGACTGCCTCCTTCCATACGAACCTACCCGGCAATTAAGATCGAGCCAGGGGGCCCTCTTGAAAGAGCCGTCCCTCAAGGTGGTGAGAGGGGTGGCTTGTAGGAACAGGGCCTTCTCGGCAGCTGCCCCCAAGCTATGGAATGATTAGGGATTACTCTGTTTTCAATGCATTCCTATGGGAAATTTGTATAAAGGAAAATTTGCTTAACAGAATTTCATTTGGAACGAATTAATTTCTTTATATAAGGTGCCACTGTAATACCTTTGCCTTCAGGGAACCTTGCCCTCAATGACTAGATGCCTGAATGGTTGTTTTTGTTTTGTTTTGTTTTTTTTTTTTTATTTTTGTTTGTTTGTTTGTTTGTTTGTTTTGCAATGGATGATTCTGCCTTACTGCTTTGAATGTGGTTCTGGCACTGCTTTTGTTTACCCTCTTTTAGTGCGGTATTTGCTTACTGACTATTATTAGCTTTAAATACAGTGGGCCCTCGTATAACCAACAGTTTCTATAACATAAAATCCGTACAACATAAAACATTCCAGAAATAGGGGAAATTTGCTTAACAGAATGGTCTATGAGGCGAATCTGTACAACATAAAAATGGTTGTGATGAGGGATTACTCCGTTTTCAATGCATCCGTATGGGAAATTGGTATAAAGGAAAATTTACTTAAGATAATTTCATTTGGAACGAATTAATTCCTTTATACAAGGTACCACTGTATTGTCTTTTAATGTAAGCCGCCTTGGGTCCTTTTTATCATAGAATCATAGACTCATGGACTTGGAAGGTCTGTAAGGCCATCAAGTCCAAGCCGCCCACCCCCACCCCAAGGCAAGAATTCAAATCAAAGAAGAGTTGAGAGATGGTTGTCCAATTTTCTCTTGAATGCCTCCAGTGTTAGAGTGTCCATCACCCCCTGGAGTAACGAGTCCCATGGTTGCACTGCTCTAATGGTTTAGAAGTTCATTCCAGATGTTCAAGCCAAATCTGGATTCCTGTAGCTTGAGTCCATGGTTATGTGTCCTGTACTCTCGGGTGATCGAGAAGATATCCTGCCTTTCTTTTTGTGGCTAGCTTTCTAGTACAGTGGGCCCTCATAGAGCAAGTGGTTGGTTTAACAGAAAATCCGCTTCCGCTTAAAGGAAAAAATTTCCAGAGATAGGGGGAAATCGCTTAACAGAATCGCCTATGGCAGGGGTGTCCAAACTTCGTCCCTCCAGGTGTTTTGGGCCACAACTCCCAGAATTCCAAGCCTGTATTGCCAATGAGAAAGGACTGTGGGAATTATGATCCAAAACATCTGGAGGGCCAAAGTTTGGACACCACTGGCCTATGGGGTGAATCCGTACAACAGAAAAACAGTCACAATTAGGGATTAATTCGTTTTCTATGCATTCCTATGGGAAATTTGTACAAAGGAAAATTTGCTTAACAGAATTTCACTTGGAACGAATTAATGCCTTTATACAAGGTACCACTGTTCTTGAAAAGTGCTATCCTATATTCCCTTGCCCACTTCTTTCAGTCTCTCCTCATAAGGTTTGATTTCCACTCCCCTGATCATTCTGGTTGCCCTCCTTTGAACTTACTCCAGTTTGTCGCTGTCCTTCTTAAAGTCTGATGCCCAGAACTGGACGCAGTACTCAAGCTGAGACCTTACCCGTGCTGAATAGAGGGGAAGTAGCATTTGCAGCTTTTGGAGACTGCATGTCTGGTACTTCATCCAAAAATTGCATTTGCCTTTCTTTTAGCAAGATAAATGTAGGGTTTTAAATAAAATAAATTAAATTATGCACGAAGGCGAAAGGTTTTCACAAATTACAGATCTGACCTATGACCCTACCAACCTGTGAACTTGTGAACCTATGAATCTACAGTGGTACCTCGACTTACAAATTTAATCCATTCCAAATGCATACTCTTAAGTTGAACTACTCTTAAGTCGGGTTACCTATCTAAAAAATTGAAAAAAATAAGTTAAAAAATAAAAATCTAAAAAAATGTAAGTTGAGCAGACCATATCTAAAATTTGTAAGGCGTCAGTTAAAATGCCAACATTTTTCAGCTCTTAAGTCGAGCTGCTCTTAAGTCGGGGCACCGCTGTATCTCTCTCCCCAACCATCTGTCTCTTTCTTTATCTCTCTATCTATCTATCCACCCACCCATCTCTCTCTATCCACCCCATCTCTCTCTATCTCTCTCCACCTATCCACCCATCTCTCTCTCTCTCTCTCTCTCTCTCTCTCTCTCGCTCTCTCGCTTGCTCAATTTTCTCTCTGAATTTCCTAATCTAACAACTCTCTTTTAATCTAATCTTGTCTAAATCGACACTTTCTCTCCTCCCCCCCTCCTCCCCCTCCTCCCTTTCCTCTTTGCTCTCCTGTCAGTGGCTCCATGGGTTGCCATTCCCACTGGCAGAGGGAAAGACAGAGCGATGCTGAGGGACGAGGGCTGTGAACACAAGGAGCGGAAGGCAGGCAAGCGTGCAATCAGGCAAGCCTTGGGCGTCTCCTTAGTGACCCAGGTGACCTGGCTGGAGACAAGAAACAGTAAGGGCTAGGAGGGGTAGGGGTGGGGGATAGGGGAGGAGAAGGATGATTAACAGGCCCAGAAAGGCCCAGAATGATGGAATCAACTTGCTGTGAAATTGGTGTCGAAGGTTGAGGAATGAAGAGAGCCTGGCTGATGAGACGACAATAAGTGGCGGCCATGGAAAGAAGTGTGGGCTGTCGTGAGGCAGGTGATTTCTCTGTGGTTGAGAAAGCAGAGGGGCAGAAAACGCTCTGTGGTGACTCTCAACGGTCCACAGTGGTTAACCAGCTTGCCCAGTCTCAGGGCGCCACTTGAACTCTCCGGGATCTGCCATGCTTCTCTGGGTTCTTCCCCTCCCAGTGAGCAGCAGCACCGGAGAGCGGGCACATCCTTTCACTGTGTGTGTGTGTGTGTGTGTGTGTGTGTGTGTGTGTGTGTGTGTGTGTGTGTGTGTGTGTGTGTGTGTGTGTGTGTGTGTGAAAATGGTAGCCGTACAGCTGGTGTGTGCATCCCTTTGCACTATTCCCAGCTCACTGCCTCAGTTCCTGTGTGTGTGTGTGTGTGTGTGTGTGTGTGTGTGTGTGTGTGTGTGTGTGTGTGTGTGTGTGTGAAAATGGTAGCCGTACAGCTCTGTGTGCATCCCTTTGCACTATTCCCAGCTCACTGCCTGTGTGTGTGTGTGTGTGTGTGTGTGTGTGTGTGTGTGTGTGTGTGTGTGTGTGTGTGTGTGTGTGTGTGTGTGTGTGCTGGCCCTCCACCAAATCCTTACCTGCCCTGCCTCTGGGACATCATCACTGGGACATCCCATGCCTCTACACACACACACACACACACACACACACACACACACACACACACACACACACACACACACACTGACATTCAGATCTTGATCCCGAATTCACTGTGAATGGGATCCCCCTCCTGAGCTGTTCACCCTTGGTACAAGGTGCCATTCCTGCCAACCTCAGCTATATGGCATCGTGAGTTGGCACACGGAATGGTCCTCATTCCCTACCAAATCATGCAGTACGGCATTTGGGGTTTTCCCCCCATCCCCAGATTTTTGCCTAAATCACAACTTCTTTCCCTCCCCAACATCAAGTGAGTTCACTTTGGCGTGCCAAATTTCCTATATTTGTTTCCTTCCTTGTTCCCTGACATTGTGGAAGACGCCAGTGGATTTACAACAGGGTTCACCACTGAGGCGAAGTATGGGAGCTCTCAGGCTCGATTCAGTGGCTATCAATGGAAAGGGACGGCCATGATGCATAACAAATGGGTCCAATAGCCATTAGTTCCTCATCAGTATAAATTTTTTGTACTCTAAAATGGAGCCACCTAGTTCTCGCTCCGGCGCTCTCTGAGGAACAATCAGGCCATCATGGATTTCCAGTTTACTGATGTGTTCGAAGTCATTCACACTCATGCGGTGGCTACAGCTCTCCTGAGGCTAATTCCAGAGACTTTTCAGAGGGCTAATAAATTTGCCGGCAGCCGTCTTTTGATTCCATGTGGGGAATGGAGGAGGGGATCTCAGGCGAGTCGTGCCTCACCTTGAATGCCTTCATGAATAAATGATCAAATAAAAAAGAAGGGAAGAGCCCCTCTTACAATTTAGTAGCCATTGAACAGAACGGTGTTCCTTTTGCCCCAGGGAGAGTTATTTTCTCCCAGTGTGGCTGAAAGGGAAAAAAATATTGGAACTGTGGAGGAGTAGAAGGGAAAGCCTTGTGTTGTGGCTACCCAGGCCCAGCTTGCTTTGCACAGGGATGCAGACATCAGACAAATTCAGACCCTGACTTTGGGTTTGGAATTAATATATTCTCATGACTCAGGACCTATGTGCCAGGTTTTTTCAGCAAGGGTGTCCCACATTCACTGGGAAAATGTGGGGGTTCATACATGTGTGAATGCAGGTTGTACTTTGCAGTGACAAACGAGGGTATGGTATGCTGAAATTTCTTAAATATATTAAATTTTTCATGAGTTCTCAAGAAAAGTTGAGGATTGTTTAAAAATGGGACAAAGGTCTGAAAGAACTTCAAAGTGTCTTTCTTTCTTTCTTTCTTTCTTTCTTTCTTTCTTTCTTTCTTTCTTTCTTTCTTTCTTTCTTTCTTTCTTTCTTTCTTTCTTTCTTTCTTTCTTTCTTTCTGTGGTGAAATGCTGAGCTTTGAATCTTGTTTGTCTGTTCGTCCTTCCATCTGTCTGTCCGTCAGTTCATTGAAGCTATTCTCTTCCCCCTCACCCCCACCCCAACACACATACCTTTCTCCTCAAAGGGGTCCCAATGCAGATTTCATTATTAAAAGACAATGTTTAGAAGTTAAAAATATATATAAATATTTTAAAAGAATCAAACAAAATGCCACACTAAAAAAAGGTCAACAAAATCAACACCAGAAAAAGATTCCAAGCAACAATCTTAGTGTATTTCATTCTCCTGGTTGTGTTGAGGTACAATTGCACCTCCTTCCTTCCTTCCTTCCTTCCTTCCTTCCTTCCTTCCTTCCTTCCTTCCTTCCTTCCTTCCTTCCTTACTTACTTACTTACTTACTTACTTACTTACTTACTTACTTTAGACTTCATATATTTGACAGCTATGTGATGTAATAAAAACAAGACAATTGACAACAGGAAAACAAAGTTGGTGGCTTGAATTCTACTCCCTCACGCATGCAGAGTGAAAGGTCTACAAATTTATACACAATATAGATTGTGAGGGTGTGGATCCCCTGAAGACTGGATATAGGGCCCATAACGGAACTTTCATTGAATTATGAACACAACTGATGGGGAGAATGAGCCATCTTCAGTATAAAATTACAGTACATTAAATTTAAATTTAAATTAGAGCAAAACAAAGGATGGGTAGGGCTCTTCCGCCTTTAAAGAGTGAATGGAAGGAGGGATTCCAGCTAAATTGGCATGACATGCTACCTCCGCTGAAATTCCTTCTTTCACTCAACTGTCAATGGCCACAGGCAGTTTCTTCCATCTTATACCCACCCTCCAACATCTGTCACTATCTGCTGCTGAGCATGCCTTCCCCCCGTTTGTCAGTGAGAACTGGGCCTAGACACACACACACACACACACACACACACACACACACACACACACACACACAAACAAACAAACAAACAAACAAACAAACAAACAAACAAACAAACAAACAAACAAGTGCATAGAGCAGTAGTATGGTGGAGGAGTCACAATTTATCTCCAGATACCTCCAAGAACTGTTGGAATAGTGGTTTAAATTTCTGTGGAGTTGGATTCTCCTGAGCTAGACTCAGTGATCCATTGTGTCCTTTCCAGGTCTGCAGGTCTGAGATGATGATGATGATGATGATGACAATGACAGCAATAACAACAACAACAACAACAACAACAACAATGACTAAAACAGCTATTGACTTATGCCTGATGACTCACCAGTCCAATAACAATATTCCTATCCATTTTCTCTCCCCAAATCGTCCTCCTCTTCCTCCATCCCGCTTTATTTAAGACTTCATGCTTTCCTCCTCTTCCATTTTATTGGCAGACATAAAGCCAGGTAGAGGTAGTTTGGGTCATAACCTGGCATTTCTAGAGCAGCCACTCTGGGAATAGCCTGAAAGTCTGGAATGGAGTGGAATTATGTTATGTTTGTTGCTTCGTGGTTTTCTTACGCTTGGAGGCTGGTGAGTGCAACCAGGAAGGCAAGGACGTCCCACACTCATCTAGAGTCCAGACTTTTGCAGCTGCTGTCCAAGGTGCTGAATGATATTCACCCAATTAGGGGCAGAACTTTGGATAGCACTGTAAGAGAAAACATGGAGTGGGCTCACTTCTCCTCTGCTATCCCATGCCCTGACTTATCTGAAAGCACTGTGGTTTAAGTGAGTGCAGAAACCAGAGTTTGTGAGTTCGATTCCCCACTGTAGCTTCTGGATCGGGGTTGAAAGTGATGATGATCCATCGGGTCCGATCCAGCTCTGCAGTTCTAAGAGGATGATGACAATAACTTTACTGCTGCAGGAAGGCTATGCTTGAAAAAAATCCACACGGCTATCAAAATCACAGGAGCCATGCCCTTTCTTGCCGTTGGCCACCTTAATATTCTAAAGCACTGCTTCCCAACCTTGGGTCCCCAGAGGTTCTTGGACTACAACTCCCAGAAATCCTGGCCCTGGAAGCTAATGGCAAAGGCTTCTGGGAGTTTTAGTCCAAGAACATCTGGGAAGCCACATTTGGAAATCCCGTATTCTAAAGCCTTGCAGAACTAGCAATTTGGAGGTACAGAAGCCTCATTGGGGGAATAATAACAATCAATTCAGGCACTGTTAGGTTTGAGGCTGAAATGCTTAAAGGAAGGAGTGTTTTTTTTTTAAATTAAGGGCATTGGCCTTTTCCCTGTGCATTTAACAGTAGTTAGCAGATGAGAATTAATCAGGGATGGCTTTATCTTTCCACCCGGAAAAGCTTCTAACAAATGGGTTTCCTGCAGGTTAAGCTAGGGAGCAGCTCCGGGGGAACCAGTTGGTATCACTCTCTGAGTAAAGGGCACTCTGACCATGTTCAGAGGTGTATTTCCTCAATGGCATTTCCTGGATTTTCCATGAAGAGCCAAGGACGTCACTCCAGAGAGATCCAGCAAGTCGGTTTCAGAACGTCACTTGTAGGAAGAGTCCTGTGTTGTTCCCCTTCCCGTAAATAAATATCTAAACAGAAGTCAGGCCCTGAGGGATGCTCTGTGTGTGGTACACAGACCACCCCTGGCACTTCCTGGCTCTTCCGTTGAATGTATTCCCACATGCTCTTTGTATGAAACATTGATGCATTGACAGACAGGCTTCAGGCACACAAGTGGTGGTCCATTTGGCAGCTACCGCAATGACATAGCTCAGGGTTTCTTGGGCTTGGACATAGCGCCCCCTGCTGGGGCTTCCTGGCTCGAAAGCGACACGGGGTCTGCTCAAAGCTAACCACATTTGTAGGCAGTAAAGCATCACTGGTCCATTGACCTAGCAATCCACATAATCACAAAACATCTCTGTGAGAGGCAGCATGGGGAGCAGCATTTTTCTAGACTCCCAGAATGCACCAGGCAGCATGGCCAGTGAGAATTCCAATAGTTGTAGCCCAGAAAAATAAAACGTCCAATTTTTTAGGAAATTGTCATGCTGGTTTCTGACCAAAATATTTCCCATATTTTAATTTTGTTTTTTAGAAAAGCAAACAACGCCGGTGCTCTTTCTGTTCATAATACTAAGAAATTTGTGGATTTGTGGATTTTTTAAAAAAACTTCAAATGAAATGAAAGATTCTGCTATCTTTAAGCATAAAACGTCTCCATAGAATCAGACATGGCTTGGTTTGGTTTAGGGGTGGAGGCGGATTGGGAATGCATTCTAATTTATTTTAACTTTTGTGGGGCTTCACATCGATGGACAGGATGTCTGGAGAAGTTGAGAGAAATAAACCTGCCAGATTTTAGACAGCAAACCTCAAGAGGTTGCATTCTAAACATCTTTGGTTTTTTGATAGCTCAGTGGATTAAGCATCTGGCTGTGGGGAGAAAGGTTGGGAGTTTGACCCCTCCGCTGTGCCTCCTAGAATTTATGATCTATGGAGTGCCTTCCCACTCTGCAGTTCTAAGATCATCATCATCATCATCATCATCATCATCATCATCATCATCATCATCATCATCATCATCATCATCTCTAAAGGAACCAGTTGGCTGAAGACATATGTGCTTTCCCTGCTTCAGTTTGCTCCCTTGATCTGAATCACTTTGTAAATTTACTCAACTTCAAGCCCAGAACTCAAAGGCGTATCTGTGGGGGGTGAGAAAGGGTACATTTGCCCCAGCACAGCAATCTGGGGGCACCTGGAGAGGGAGCAGGAGGAAGAAGCTGTGCCCTCCCACCAGCAGTCCTCCTTTCCCCAGGTAAGGCTTGGCAAGGGGACCCACTCCGCCACAGCTGCCTCCGCTGCGCGCCAGGTGAGCAGCAAAGCAAGGAGGCAGACAGGTGTGTGGAGAGCCCAGTGGCTGCAGCACCATCCTCCTCCTCCTCCTCCTCTTCCTCGCCTTGCCCTAGGCTCACCATGGGAGAGGTAAGGTATGCACACACAAACACATGCACGCATGCCCACCCACTCGCAGGATCCCCACTTTGCTGGGTGGATGTGATGGGGTTGGGGAGGGCCGGAGGGGCGCAAAAATCAACTTTGCCCCCAGGCACTCCAAACCCTTGCTACGCCGCTGCCAGAACTGCCCCTCCTTAAACGATATGCCCTCCTAAGTAATGTACTGCCATTATAATATTGTATCATATTGTTGATGTCTCTTATTTCGATTCCTATTGCTCTTATTTTGATTGTGATTTGGATCTTTAGTTTACTTTGCTAACATTCCTTGCCTGGTTTGGACATTGTTTTTTTTTTCCAAACTGCCCTGAGGAGCCTTGTTGCCTGGTGGGTGGAAACAAACAAACACACAAACACAGACAGGCAGACAGACAGACAGACAGACAGACACTCTCCCTGGTGATTCCACTTTGACCTGGACTCCCTACCAATCAGTCTGAATCAAGCTGCATTTTTTCGCCATTTGTGACCCGTCTGAATCTGGTACCAGCCCTTCGCCTACATCATCTATAGGGCCCATATTCTCAGACAATGCCTTCCCTGTCCCTTCTCGGCCAGCTGAGGTCACTGTTGCCGTGTGATTGCTCACTCTGACTCATCCTTGTGCTCACATCTTCCGAATAACGGCTGCTTTCTGTGGCGGCTGGCAACGCGCGGATGGTGCGACAGGGCATCGCATGCCGACGCACACGCAGCCAAGGAGCCATGTACAGCAAGCAGCTGGACAAACAGTGAATGGTTGTTTGCTTTTCTGGGGACGAAAGGGATCATTCTTATGGACAGCAGGGAGGCTTCTCCGTCCATTGATGTATTGTTTATCAGTGGCAAAACATCTCGCCCGAAGCGTCACGCAACCCACACACTCACAAAAATCCTCCTAATGGAAGCTGAGGAATAGCATGCAGAAGAGACTTATCCTGCCATTCTCTGTTTCTTTCAGAAAACTCTAACTCTAACCCTAACCCTAACCCTAACCCTAACCCTAACCCTAACCCAATAATCTGACCCTCCCTACATATCACCAATCCACCATGCTTTCTTCAGGGCTCAATTGACCCATCTTCCTTCTTTACTACTGGATTGAGGCAATTGTAGAATTCCATGTGACTTTTAGCTGTATTTTTGTAGCAATGGAGTGAGTAACTGACTGTTGGACATAAAAATGTGTGTTTATCTGGGACAGTCAGATAAAGCAAAGACAATGTGCATTCCGTGAATTAAAAGGCCCTGAACAGTGGTCTCCAACCTCGGGTGCCTAGATGGTCTTTGACTAAAACTCCCAGAAAACCTCACCACTAGCTGTGCTGGCCAAGAATTCTAGGAGCTGCTGTCCAAAAACATCTGGGGATCCAAGGCTGGGAAACACTTGGGGAGCATCAAATATCCAGAATATTTCTTGACTGCTGTAACCCATTTAACAGCAAAACAGGTGGCTTTTTCTGCCCAAAGTACTACAGAGTATATCTTACCAGCTGGTTATACTGGATTTGAAATGCAATTATTCTAAACAATTTCATTCATAACATTCAGTTATGATTGCTGCACTTTTCAAATTTGAAGTGTAACCATATAATACAAATATTTTTATTTTTTCACTGAAAACCTCACAGTTTTTGTCTCACTGCTGGAATTGTTTGTTTGTTTGTTTGTTTGTTTGTTTGTCAGAGGACAGAGAATCCATTCAACAATTTACAAATAAAAATGCAAATATAATATATAAGTTATAAGAATAAGATTAAAACAAGACACAAGAAGGGTGAGAGGAAGCTTCAGGTTTACAAAAAGTCAGTGGGAAAATAAATAAACTACCAACAGCTCTGATGCTTGGAGAGAAAAACATAGGGTTAAAAAAGGAATTTGCTTCTAATAGTTGTGAGTTTTTCGGGCTGTTTGGCTGTGTTCTGGAAGTTTTTCTTCCTGACATTTGGTGAAGCGTCAGGAAGAAAAACTTACAGAACACAGTCAAAAAGCCCCAAAAATTCACAACTAGAGATGGGCACGAAACGAGCGATTTTTCATTTTCGTTTTCGTTTTTTCGTTTCGTTACGCAACGAAAACGAAATGAATTTTTAAAAACAAAACGAAAATGAAAACGAAACGACCAAATTTGCCGTGTTTTTCATTTTCGTTGCAGCAGATGCATTGAACTAAAAAGAATGCTAACGAAACAGCAATTTTTCATTTTCGTTTTCGTTTTTTCATTTCGTTACCTAACAAAATAAAAATGATTTTTTTTGCAAAAAACGTCACAAAAACGAAAACGAACCGAAACGGACCCCCTAAACGACCAAACGACAAACGAAACACCATTTTTTTTTAGTCGTGCCCATCTCTACTCACAACAACTATCAGCTCCCTGCCGTGAAAGCCTTCGAGAATACATCACATTTGCTTCTTTTCATGTTTCCCCTGGCATGAAAGCAACAACCACAACCAGTTTCCTGTTTTCAGAATGTTGGTCAACAGAAAATGCGATATTGGCTGTGGGCACTACTAAATGAAGCATACAAAGTGGCTTCAACCCAACAGAGACCCTTGCCTCCTTTAGGACAGTGGCCTTTGCTCATTTGAGGGTAACTCTTCAGCACCATGGACAGAGGTCCATCCCATTCCAATGGCCTTTGGGCCTTTTCAATCTGGGATTGAACTGTAGACCTACATCCCATCCTTTAGGCCTGCATCTCGGGCCCTCCCAAAGTGTTGCTGATAATGGGGAAACCAGAGAGGCCAGTACATGAAGCAACAACCCTAGCTGGTTCTGTTGCCCTAGGTGGATCAGGAAGGTCTGGAAAATGAAAATGACATGGGGATCCCTGGACCCCCAGGAGAGGACGGAGAAAGATAAACTGGGGAAGAGTGGGTGCTAAGCACCCAGGAGGGAGTGATTTCATCCAAGGACAATATAGCACACCAGAACCAAGAAATGCCCTTGTCAAAAGACAGAGGATTCATTTATATCTTCCTAGTTTCCTGCAAAGTCTGTGCACTGTGATTTCTTGATTTCAGCATATTCTGTTGGAGGGCTATTGGAAGTCACTCCCGGGTGAGCTTCCTGTGCATTAAATATAATAGATGCATAATACATTTCCTCAGGCTCACTGTAGATTTCCTCAGTGCCTCCTTCCATCTTTTCTTGTGCTTCAGAGACATCCTTGCCTTCCTCGTGGTTAAGTCCTATACCGTTCGGCTCCTGAGAAGCAGAAAAGGAGGAAACACACACAGGGGAGAGACAAAAAGCCAAGTCACACAAAGTCTGGAATTATGTTCATTTTTAAAACCCTGTCCTTAAGAGGGCCATGATTCTTATGGAAGTCTTTTTAATGCCACAGCTCCAGATATCAGAAGACATGCACACTGGAAGATTCTCAGCCTGTCATCCACCACCACCACCCATTGACATGAAGAAGAAAAATTGGGGGAAGTTATTTTTCAGGACTACCAGCTGTGAAAGGACCTCCTTGTTGAGGCCTTACAGGGACTAATTATTTTTTTTCATTTTCATGTCATATCTTCATCCCAATGTTCTAAGCCTAGTGATCCTAAGTGGACTGGTTACTCCTGACTCCCTACTTACTTGATCATTTCTGCCCTTGTCCATTATTTATGCTCATTTCTGCCCTTGTCCATTTGGAGTGGTTTTAAAAATGTTATTTTGTTTAGTTTATATAGTAAAAAGATAACTGGTCTGTACATATCAGCAAAGTTTTAGCAAAATTCCGGGCAGAAAGTATAAACTTTATACAAAACTTTCCACCTTCTTTCAGACTCTGGGGTGTTACATGCTGGTGTGCTGTACAAGGCAGCACTATTTCATTCTTTTCGTTAATCATACTAGTAACATTACATCTAGTAAACACCATACCTAGCTGTTAGCAAAGTACAGTGGTACCCCGACTTAAGAGCAGTTCGAATTAAGAGCAATTCAACTTAAGAGCAGAAAACTGTTGGTGTTTTAACTGCCGCCTTACAAATTTTAGATATGGTCTACTCAACTTACAATTTTTTTCATTTTTTTTCATTTTTTTCATTTTTAACTTATTTTTTTAAAAAATTCAATTTTTTAGATAGGTACCCCGACTTAAGAGCAGTTCGATTTAAGAGTATGCATTCAGAATGGATTAAATTTGTAAGTTGAGGTACCACTGTATTGTGAATTTGTTGCTGTATGAATAATGATTTTTTTAAAAATGATTTTGGCTCCTCTAGAGGGCATCTGTGCTGCCTCCATTCCTAAATGCTTTTCTAAGATCCTAACAATAAAGACAAATTGATTGACTGGACCAGTCTCTGTTGTAATGTGTATCTGACAAAAATGAAAGAAAGGGAGGGAGGCGGAGAAGATAAAAAGTTGTGGAGCCTTAAAAGACTATCTGCTATATTTTAATGTGAGCTTTCATGGAGAAATCTACTTCCTCAGTCATAAGAGTAGGACGACATGGCAACTCTTTATACAATTGTACATGGACACAAAACAGAGACTGTTTCCTGGGCACTGGCTGTTGGTAATGCGGGATTTCATACCTGACAGTGACCTTTAAGGTCCTGTCCATACTCAGTGGGAAGCACTGTTCTGTAAACAGTGACAAGGATTGTTGGCCAAATTAATCCCAGGTTATAGATAACAAAAGGAATGACACAGTAATAAGTACCTGTCATGGTGAGAAACTGTACTGGTTTGTTAGCTAAGGAAATATAGCTGGGGATTACAGTAGACACAACACCCTATTTTACATCAGATAATGGCCTAAGATCCCTTGGTTTTCATTAAGTCCATTGGGATGGGTTTTGAACGTGTGTGTGTGTGTGTGTGTGTGTGTGTGTGTATCTATATTTATAAAAGGTAAAAAGTAAAGGTTCCCCCTGCACATACGTGCTAGTCGTGCCCGATTCTAGAGGTGGTGCTCAAGCCAAAGAGCCAGTGTTGTGCCAGTCCATGGCCATGTGGCCAGCATGGCTGCAAGGAAACACTGTTTTACCTTCCTACTTTTTACGGCAGTGCCTATTTATCTACTTGCATTTTACATGGTTTTGAACTGCTAGGTTGGCAGGAGCTGGGGTGATCAGTGGGAGCTCACTCCACTGTGTGGCACCTGGGATTCGAACCACGGAGCTGCCAACTTTGCAGCCAACAGTTTCCAGAGCCTTAGTCCATTGAGCCACCATGCCCAAAGGTATCTATATCTATATATCAAAATCTATTTCTCAGTTGTTTTTCTCCTGATAATTTATCTTCTCCTGAACATCAACTTTCAGATCTCCCAAAGAGTTTCCAGGTCAATTAAAATGATGTGAATCAGTTTTCTGTGTGTTGCCATTCCTGATGTCCAATTTGTAGTGTCTCATCTGTGTTGCAATTAGTGATACAATAGTGAAGCTTGTGATCCCCCTCAAATCCCAAATCTCAAAAGCAGAAATGGATGTTCTAGATTGTGTTTGTGCTGTTCTCCTTAATTAATAAAAAGAACACTGTAGGCACCTGGTATAGCCCCCCTCCCTGGGTACTGGAGTGGGGGGAAGGATTCAGCCACGTTTTCATGCTCCACCTCTTTTATAAAGGGATAGTACCACACTTAATTACCCAAGGATCTACCCAAACAGGTTTGAAGCTGCATGACTAAGCAAAGGTCCGCCAGGTCAGAACTTTAAGGAGCCTCGTGGCACAGTGGTTAAATGCCTGTACTGCAGGTAGAACTGTGCTCACGACCTGGGGGTTCAATCCCAGGTAGCAGGCTCATGGTTGACTCAGCCTTCCATCCTTCTGAGGTCGGTAAAATGAGTACCCAGCTTGCTGGGGGGGAGCAATGTGTAGCCTGCATACTGTAATTAAAACTGTAAACTACCCAGAGACTCCTTGAAGTGGTATGGGATGGTATATAAGCAGAACATTTTTGCTTTGCTTTGTAAGAGAGGCCACCCCGGAATTCAGGGGAGCGGTGCAAAGGACTGAGAAAAATGATGCCTCCGGTCAAATAATGGGCTGGCTAAGCTGGTGGCAGGTTTCTGTGTTCCTGAACACAGCGCTGATGTGGGTGGCTTAGAAGCGGGGCAAGGACGAGCAAGCGCTATAGACCTTGAACACTGGCGGGCTCTTGTTGTGAACTGTTTTCTGTTTTGTGTAAGATTCCAGGTCAATCGCGGTTTTTCTTTTCCTTTGGAACCTGTAAGGAAAGTTCATTTGCTTTACATTGATTTGAGTTGGGACCACCTCTCTTGTCTGCTCATAAAACACCTCTATTCTATTCATATGAAAATTTACTGGTTCCATAGAAGAAAAGTGACGGAAGTGCTGACCCTCAGGGTAGATTTAATTGCCAAAAGAAAAGTCATCACGGTCTGCAGAGGTGCAGCATGCAAAACGTCCTAGAATGATTGAGCATGCAGAGATGAACAAATCTTTTTTTCCTCCTCATAGAAAAAAGTATCACCCCCCCCCCTTTTATAAGGGACCTTCCAGGCGCTCAACATTTCTCTCAGAGATTATTACATTCTAGTAGCAAATAGACAATGCCCCCACATTCCTATGTTCTAGAAGGAATGGGGAAAGCCTGTCTATTTCTCCTTTGCCCTTATCTCTTTGCTCATTTGTTCAAGGCAGGAAAGATTAAGTCAGAAACAAGAGGATGACACAAACAAAAATGAATGAGATAGTCTTGCTGCAAAAATTAAAACCCAAGACTAGAATCAAGAGAAATGCATCGCAGTCTGAATCAGATTCATTCTGTGAAGAAATAAGCAAGGCTGAGTATGATTTATTCCCAAGGAAAGATTCACTTAATTTGGCCTTAGTGTTGTAAAGGTAAAACAGGAAAAATTAGAGGAAGCGTAGATGTTCAGAAGCAAAATGTTAAAGTTTTGATTTGGCTGTAGACAAAGAATAAGAGGTGAAAGTAGAAAGATAGAATGATGATTGTAATAGATGGAGAAAACAAGCAGAGCAATGAGGCTGACCTGAATAGACCTGAAGGAGAAAATTTAATAGAAGACCTAGAACATAAGAACATAACAATATAAGAACAGCCTTGCTGGGACCGGCCACAGCCCAAACAGTCTTAGCATTCTGTCTCACACAGTGGCTTACCATTTGCTACAGGGTATTCCCAAGCAGATGTCTTCTGCTTAAGATTCCTTGCAAATGGCATTGAGAGATCTCCTGCCGATCTCTCCAACCCAGCGGTTGTCCTTTGGCATCCAGAATGACAGCCATTGATACCCTTGTTCTCCATGAACTTGTGTAATCCTTTCTTAAAGCTGGACAGCTGTCACCACTTCTTCTGGAAGGGAGTTCCACAGAACCAGGGATCCTCTGGGTGAAAAAGTACTTTCTCTTATTTGTTTGAGATCTAGCACCCCAAAGTTTCATGGAGTGCCCCCTAGTTCTAGTGTTGTGTGATAGGGAAAACAGTTTTTCTTATCTACTTTGTCCACACCACAAATGATTTGATAAAGTTCAATCAGGTCACTTCACAATCAGGTGCCATCATTCAAGAGTGAAGAGGCCCAGCTGTTGCAGCCTCAGATGGTAAGAAAGGTGTAAGGTAAAGGTAAAGGTAAAGGTAAAGGTTCCCCCGCACATGCGTGCTAGTCGTGTCCGACTCTAGGGGCGGTGCTCATCTCCGTATTCAAGCCGGAAGAGCCAGTGTTGTGCAAGTCCATGGCCATGTGGCTGGCATGGCTGCAAGGAAACACTGTTTTTACCTTCCCACCTTTTATGGTGGTACCTTTTTATCTACTTGAATTTTACATGCTTTCGAACTGCTACGTTGGCAGGAGCTGGGGTGAACAGCGGGAGCTCGCTCCACTGCGTGGCACCCGGGATTCGAACCGCCGAGCTGCTGACTTTGAAGTCAACAGTTTTCGGAGCCTTAGTCCACTGAGCCACCACGCCCCCTGAAGAAAGGTGTTCCAGTCCCATAATCATTCTGGTTGCCCTCCTCTGTGCTTTTTTCCATTTCCATAATATGCAGTATGAGCCCTGTATTCATGTACATTTTCTTGTACATTTTCTTGTGCATTTTTTGTTGTTGTTTTTAATTGTAAACCGCCCGTTTCGGAAGATGAGTGGTATATAAATGTAATAAATAAATAAATAAATAAATAAATAAATAAATAAATAAATAAATAATGAGGGATCAGATTCAAGCTCCTGTCCTGTCGCAGATGCTGAAAACTGTGGATAACAGCAAACCCAATACATTGAATGGTCTCTGGCTTCTCCTAGAGGTCATTTCTGGTAATTATCTCCTGGAAATATGGTACTTTATTGGTGGAGGGTCTTTTAATATTTTTAATATTAAAATATTTTGAGGCTGCAGATCAGTGAAACCACAGGTACTAATTACACAGACAGCTAAGCAATAAATATATAAATACCATCTTGTCTTACATGCAAAACCAAGGTCGCAAGGAAAGGAAGCTCTGGTTGAGGCTATGACACTCCTTTGAGTAAGGATCCTTCATTGGGAACCCTTTGTGTAGAGATATTTTGCCCATTTTATCATTATTATTTAATAAAATCCTCTCCCTTTCATCTTACTGGCTTCCTTTTTTTCTTCAGTTATGAACCTGATTATATGGATGCTAATAAATATTTGCGGGTTAAATCATGTGACAATTGAGAAGAGCAGCCTGTTTTTTGGAAGGAATCTAATGGGGGGGGGAATGAGAGTATATGAGTCATTCTGAGAAAAACGCATTGATTTAAGCCTCAGGCATCAGAATGTTGCAAAACGCAGGGTGGCTCTTCCCAAGTCTGTTATATCAAGAAATCCAAACCGGTGTGTGTGACGGTGGTGCGGGAAGCAACATGGAATGTGAAAAGACCCAAACACAATATTTATAGACGGGCAACCATGATGAGGAAGGAGGACCACCACCACCCCAGTGAACTAACACTAATAGAAATTGTGAATTTCAGAACCTGGGGAAGCCGCCAGGGCCTAAGATCCCTCCGCCAGCCTAAGCAGTGGCTGACTGTTCTGGGGGACACTTGTAATTTGTGAATTTTATACCCCATGCAAAGTAGCTATTCCGATTTGGGATCCAAATGAGGAAGAACCATAGGTCAGAGGGCTCCCCTATTTCATGAGATAACTCTTTAGGAAGCCTCGGTAGTAACGGGTGGCAATGGGGCTTATTTCAGTTTATCCATTATTAATAAAAGCAACTTTGATCTAGGAAATTAAAATAAAAATTGTTATTGCCACGACAATGAGGTACTGTTGAACTAAGGGAATTTCCCCTAACTATCCACCCACCCACCCTTCAGACCTATTAACACTCTCAAGAAGTATAAACTTAACTATACGGAAAATGTCTGAAGCTGATCTTGTGGGAAGCATTCCTAAATATTTCTTTATACATGAATTAAAGAAGAATTTGGGGGAGATAAGGAGGAGAAAAAGAGCAGGAAGAATATATTAGCATCTGCGAGACAGAAAGATGGGGAAAATGTAGCGTCTTATCCCCGGTACGAAATCGAAGAGAAGCTTTTAAAATCACTTTAAAAGATTATAAGCGTTACACAGATAATCTTTCCAAACAGAAAACAGAAAGCCTATTTGTGTGTTGTAGTAATCTCACAGACTGCTTTTTCCACCAGGGGGCACTCTTTTTATCTTCCAGACTGCAATGCTCATAACCTCCAGACGGAGACTGGGGATAATGGCCTTTGTAATTCTCAGCATAAAGATGTCGCAGGAGGCAGGCACAGAAAGGTAACGAAGGTACTACTAATTACCAATACAGATAGTGACCAGGTGACACTGTGGATGAGATACTTGCGATGATGATGACAGTACAGTCCTATATTGACCATTTACGCATGCATAACTGAAGTTGCATAGGATAAGGATACATTGGCTAATTGCTGCTAATTAACATGCTGACAGTTGCATTGCTAGTTGTGGATTGATGACATGCCCAGATGTAAAACCAGGAATGCAGCAAGAATCTTATAAATTAGTGGTGATTTGCTCTACATCACTGGCCAAAGTGGAGATTCTCAGTCATCCAGGTGAGTTAAGTCATCGCAACTGGACTTCTTTTTCACCTTAAGGCTATTGAGAGTGTTGTCTATCTACTTAATGAGCCTATTCAGGCCATTGTTCATCTTAGGAGCCTAATTTCAGACCAGGGTGACAAGAGGTCAAAGCGGACTATAAGATGAAGGACTCTCACTAGCTGTATTCAGACTGACGAAGCTGCTTGGATAAGCAGCGAAACGTTTCAATATCTCAAGAAAAAAGAAGTCCAGGTGCCACGACTCAACTTCCAGATGTACCAATAAAAGGCAATTTCTCCTTCTGGGTTGGCATCAAATGTATGGATTTATAATATCAGAGGAATGCCATGGGAGAAGATGAGAATCTGAAATGGTCCCTAAGGGGGTACGAAGCTAAAATTCCCCAAAGCTGGTAAAAATTTTGAGATCAGAGAGCAGGTAAGTAATTTTCTTGGACTATAACTCCCAGACTCCTGGGCCTGGGGGGAATTATGGGAATTGTAGCCCAAGGGGGGGAATGACATTCAAAAACATTTGCTTCCCCTAAGCTTTGGGAATAACAAAGCAGACTAGCTCAATGCTAGTCATGCTTTCGCAATCCTGGCCACACCAATTTGATCTGAACAACCCTCCCCCAAATCATGCTAAGGTGGGCAGGGTGGCACTCATGGTTCACTCCCAATGGTCATTGCTCTTTTTCAATCTCAGCTTTCCCCAGAAATCAAAAACACACGATTGCTTACTTTTTGAATACTAGGATGGCTGCAATAATGAGCATGATGACGCCAGCCACAATGAGGCCGCCAATCACTCCGTTGACGACTTTTTGCGATGAAGCATCATTGGCTACTTCAGAAAGGAAGAAAGAGAGGGAAAGAGTTAAGTGGAATAGACCGTATTTTTCTGTCTATAAGATGCTCCTAAGTATAAGGCGACCACCCCCACTTTTCCTGCCCAAAATTATAGAAAGAGTGGAAAGGAGTCTGTCCGGGATGGGTCGTCTCCATCTTCTTTCCCTGGACCTGGTGGGAAATGGCAGCAGTGGGGGCTCCTCTTTCTCAGCATGGAAAATATATGCTAGGTAATAATCCAGATGAACCCCATGATTTTGTTCTCCCTGCATAACTGAGGCTGCTTTTACACAACCCCTAAAATCTGCTGGCAACTTAAATGCAGATCCCCCTCCCCAACATGGTTTTTGTTCTGCTTCCTGTGTTCCCACCTCCCGCACTCTGATTCTATTGCTTCTGTCTGTGGTGAGGGGGAGAGAGAGAAAAATGCAGGCTCACCTCCTCCTGCTGTCACCAGCAGCTAATTGTTCCAGCCTGTTAGGATTCCTGTCTGTTAAAGGGGGGACCCAACAAAAACAAACAAAAAGCAGAGGAGGGACAGGCATGCAATGCTTTAAAACAGCAACAAGGAACAGCAACAAGGATTTTACCTCCTCCAGACCAGGTACTTGTAAAATGCGCTGGGGAGTGCTTAAGTGGGTGTGGTCATACTTTATTATTTATTTATTTTTTGAAGTCCGCAGCGGGTGGGAAAACAATTTTATGCTCCGCATCTGCGAGCATTTTGCAGCGGACTTTAGGGGTCGTGAAAAAGCAGCCTGAGTTCCCACCCTTCAAGGGTGGGTTCTCCAGGTTAATCCCAGCATGCATCCAGTCACCCTGGCCATGCCATCAGGATTCCCTAATCCCTACACCAAGGTGGGCTCCTTTCCGCACCCACAAGTCAAACATTATTGCAGCAACCAGGGGTGCAGAAGCACTTTCACAATCCCCTCTTTTACACGCACACACATTTTAAAGGCAGGTCCCTCAGCACGTGTTACATTGTGAGCATCTCAGGGCAGTGACTATTTTGGGGAGGACATTTCAAGATATGCATCATGCCCTCCCCAACACACACACACACAGAGACACAGAGACAGACACAGACAGACAGACAGACAGACAGACAGACAGACAGACAGACAGACAGACAGACAGACAGACAGACAGACACACACACACACACACACACACACACATTCCTTGAGCCTATAAATACAGGATCACAAGGCTGGTCAAACACATTTGGCTGCTCGAGGCAGAGATAGTCAGGTCTTTTCTCTATCCTATCTATGGGAGCCAGATGTTCCCAGTGGTTCTCAACCTGTGGGTCCCCAGACGTTGTCGGACTGCAACTCCCAGCAATCCCTTCCAACACAGCGAGTGGTGGAGGCTTCTGGGAGTTGCAGTCCAGCAACATCTGGGGACCCACAGGTTGAGAGCCACTGGACTAGAAGAAAGCAAATTACCTGGTATAATTTTTACAATCTTGCATGCTGCCTCTAGTTTGAGTGCGTTTCCAGCCTGGGCTGACTGTCAATCATTCCAGCTCTAACAAATCAGCCCTTCCTGCCTCAGAATTCATAGACTGTCCCGCCTCTCCGCTTAGAGTTCTATTTCTTTCTCTGTTGACAGCTGTTAGAAATCAGTTATTTGATTAGTTTGCTGCTGCAACTGTAAGTTTTTCTTCTTTCTATGTACAGTACTAATATTTCAGAGTGAGACTGAAAGCATATCTCTGCTCATCTCACAGAAGTAAGCCCTACTGAGTTGAATGGAGTTTATTTTCCATCCTCTGAACCCCAAAGGACTGGGCAGAGTGCCTTTAACAAACATCCTATTACATCTTCCAGTGGTCTCTCTAGCATTAGATGAGTGGTAATTGCTAATGTTATCCCTCATTAAAATAGCCCCTAAAAGCACTGTGATGATTTTTAAAAATTGAAAGTATTATCTCTACAATTAAAAATAAATACATGGAAGTACTGCTGCTAATCACTCTTCTTCTTCTTCTTCTTCTTGCTAAACCATTAGATGAAAATAATAAACTTTTAATAGTTTGGCGCTGAATTATTCTAATAGCAATCATTAATCTATAAAATTAAAGTTATTAAGAGAGATACACAATAAAATCTCACTCAGGCTTGCCTTCTGGCCAGATGCTCAGTAGCTCTTTAGAGGATTGGTTGAAAGGATTGTAAAACCCTCATTTTAAGAGGGCATAAAGACCCAGATCTGTGCTAGGTTTTATTTCGGCTGGGATGTTGACCCAAAAAATCATTTCTAAAGCTAGGCTTCAAACCGAGGATAAAGACTTGGTTCCCTTTGCACATATGCAGAGTGCTTTTTCCCACCCTGTGGCACCCTCAGGTTAGAAAGGGTCATAGGAAGTGGTTAAACCTGGGACTGCCTGATGCTCCAGAACTATATGTTGTAGAGATATTTTATTATTATTATTATTATTATTATTATTATTATTATTATTATTATTATTATTATTATTATTATTATTATTATTATACAGAACAGTATATTGATGAGCTGCATTGTCATGCGAAATTAGTTTGGGTCTGAGTTTTGACTTGAAAAACTGCTAAGAACAGTTTTTCCACTAACTAACTAACTAACTAACTAACTAACTAACTAACTAACTAACTAACTAACTAACTAACTAACTAACTAACTAAAATGAATGTTCAGGGTTCCTCACTTTAAATGACTGGCTTGCCTACTTTAAATCCAAGTGAAGGGTTGACTGGCGCAATGGAATGACTCTGCATCGATGTGTGTGTGTGTGTGTGTGTGTGTGTGTGTGTGTGTGTGTGTGTGTGTGTGTGTGTGTGTGTGTGTGTGTGTGAGAGAGAGAGAGAGAGAGAGAGAGAGAGAGAGAGTGGGATAGCTAGAGCTTGGAGCGCCCGGGGACAAAGTCAGTTTTTGTGCCCTCTCCTCCCCCTCCAACCGTGTCTCACCTACCCAGCAAGGGGGGGGGAACCTGGGGAAACAGCGGGGGTGGGTGGAAGAAGGGTCTGTCCTTCTCATGCCCTCTTTGTGGGCCTCTTTTCCAGTTAAGGCTCTCCTGTGCAAACCGCATAGTGTGCAGAAAGCACCAAGCAGGCTTCCCCCTCCTCCTTTCCCCCAGCTAAGGCTCCGTGATCGTTACCACGGGGAAAGGAGGAGAGGGAAGCAGGCGATGAGTTTTTTTAATTCCAAACAGCACCTCCGTTGCATGCTTCCCTCTCCTCCTTTCCCGGGGTAATGATCGCCAAGCCTTAGCGGGGATGGGGGAAGGAGGAGGGGGAGCAATTGATGGAGGTGCTGCTTGGGAAAAAAAAACATTGCCTGCTTCCCTCTCCTCCTTTCCCCTGACTAAGGATTGCCAAGCCTTAGCGGGACAAAAGGAGGACTGCTGTCAGGATGGCACATGGCTCCTCCTCCTGTTCCCCCTCCAGGCACCCCCAGATTGCTGCATGCCCCAGGGCAAATGCAGTCTTCTGCCTCTCCCTAGTTATACCAGAGGTCTCTCTCTCTCTCTCTCTCTCTCTCTCTCTCTCTCTCTCTCTCTCTCTCTCTCTCTCTCTCTCTCTCTCTCTCTCTGTGTGTGTGTGTGTGTGTGTGTGTGTGTGTTTAGGCAAATGTCTTAGGCAAATGAGAGAGAGAGAGAGAGAGAGAGAGAGAGAGAGAGAGAGAGAGAGAGAGAGAGAGAGAGAGAATCTTCTAGAAAGACAATGCATAGAAGAGTTTTTTTCCCTTCCCTTCCTCTAGGGGGCTTGCCCAAGGCCACCCAGGCTGGCTCTTCCCTCTGGAGGCACCCATGGGGAATCAAACTCCCAACCTCCGATTCTGCACCCAGATATCTAAACTGCCAATGTATCCAACCAGCAATGACCCCAGATTTCTTACAGAGCCACACCATCCTGAGAATCACTTACATGCCAAGGAGAGCCGGACACTTGTATTGGCAAAGCCCTCTGTGTTTTGTGCCACACACTTGTATTCGCCTGCATCTTGTGTTGTGACATTCAGAAGCCGCAGCTCGTTGCCTGATGTCAGCCGAAGGGTGCCGGAGGGTTGCAGCGTCTTCACCCAAGTCATGTTGGGCAACGGATTTCCTTCCACCACGCAATGTAACACAACTGCGTCGCCTTTCTCTACTGTGATCTGGGAGCTGTCTGTATTGTTCTGCAAACCTTCCAAAGGAGTTTTGGATTCAGATGTGCTCTAAACGTGGTACTCTCTCTTTTTGTTTCAAAGCATTACAAGAGTAGGCAGAAGACATTTTGCAGCCTGGATCTGCCAGGCACCGTCCCGCCCTCCCATTCGAAATTCAGAAAGTGACGGGGCTGCAGGTTGAATTCTCAAAACAGGACAGAGAGGAACCCCGCCTTCCACTGGGTAGAATTTATAGTCCCAAACGATGCACCCCTGTAGGTTGAGCGACAAGGGAGGTTGCTGGGTTGTGCTGTGCCCTGTGTTTCTTTCTGTTTGTTTGTTTATTTATTTATTTATTTGTTTGTTTATTTGTTTATTTGTTTATTTATTTATTTATTTATTTATTTAGCTTGTATGTCGCCCACTACCCAAAGGTCTCTGGGCGGCTCACAATCAAAATGAACAATTAAAACATCAAAATACAATAAAATTAGAACAATAAAAATATGTAAATGCAATAAATACAATACATTAAAAACACACCGCTAAAATTGCCATCAGGACCCACAATCATTAGTTTAAAAACTTATGGAACAGGAAGGGTCAACAGTTTGCTTACCTGTAACCTATTCCTTTAAACCAGGCATGTCCAAACTTCAGCCCTCCAGATGTTTTGGGCCACAACTCCCACAGTCCTTTGCCAGTGGAAATACAGGCTTGGCATTCTGGGAGTGGTGGTCCAAGACATCAGGAAGGCCAAAGTTTGGACATGCCTGCTTTAAACCCATTGGCTAGTGCTCTTTTCTTAGGGTCAGGGAAATCTCATCAGTTTTCCTCCATTCTACCAGGACCTATGCCACCTGATTGGCCCTGCGACCAGTTGTACACAACCCATCTTGTAACAGGCAAGACAGGACACACAACAGGGAGTCCACTTGAGTAAGAAGGAACCCTTAGGGCAGACAATCACCTCCAGCCCTTCCCGTAACACTGGGGAGCACTGGTCAAGAATCTCTTCTATGCCTGCTCCATTTTGAGTTGTAGGCTGTCCACCACCACCACCACCACCACCCCAATCTATAGGACTGTCCTAATTTTCCTCTGTGAAACTCTGGAAGACATTTGCCTAAAAATAAAGGCATTGTCCTAAAATGGGGGAGTGGGGCATGATGGCTCTGCAGGCTAGAGCGCTGAAAATGTCAGCTGCAAAGTCGGCAGCTCAGCATTTCAAATCCCGGGTGTTCCCGCTGATAACCCAAGCTCCTGCCAACCTAGCAGGTCGAAAGCATGCAGATGCACGTTAGATAAACAGGTGCCACATGGCCACAGACTTGCACAACACTGGCTCTTAGAAATGGAGATGAGCACCTTCCCTAGAGTCAGACAAGACTAGCACGCATGTGCGGGGGAACCTTTCCCTTCACCTTTTTACCTTAAGAAAGGAAGGATGGGGCATAACACAGGAACACCCTCCCCTCCTTTAGATCACTATTGCACCCAATATACAGATGGTGAAAAAGATGCTCAAAAGAGGTAGGAGTTCTTTGCAGGTCCCTCGCATCTCAAAGGCAACACCCATGTTTCTGGCATTTCCTACTTTTTCAGATAAATACCATATTTGTGGGGGAAATGAGGGTATATATATTTTTTTCTAATGTCCATGCTCTTTGGCTTCAAGGAGATGCAGGTGTCTTTATTTTAATAATCTTTGGAAGTGGGTGCATAGTCAAATGCAGACAAACTTACTTTTATTGGACCGCATAACCTCTGTACTGATCCGTAGTTTCTGGGGTGGATCTGTAAGAGAAGAACAAGGCTTTTAAGGGGAGTAATTCTTTCCAGCTAGGATTTGGGAGTGACACTTCAAGCCTACGGTTTCTCTCCACCCATTTTACAGGTAAAGGTAAGGTGGGGTGCTTTTAACTGATTCTCCAAAGAGAAGCATCTTTGGCAAAACCAGACCCTATGGAGCTCGTCTGTTTTGGGCCACACCAACAAAACTAGCAATGTTTCTATCTATCTATCTATCTATCTATCTATCTATCTATCTATCTATCTATCTATCTATCTATCTATCTATCTATCTATCTATCTATCTACAGTGGTACCCTGACTTAAGAGTAGCTCGATCTAAGAGCAATTCAACTTAAGAGTGGAAAACTGTTGGTGCTTTAACTGCCGCCTTAAAAATTTTAGATATGGTCTGCTCGACTTACAATTTTTTTTCATTTTTAACTTATTTTTTCAATTGTTTAGATAGGTACCCTGACTTAAGAGTAGTTTGAGGTACCACTCTATCTATCTATCTATCTATCTATCTATCTATCTATCTATCTATCTATCTATCTATCTATCTATCTATCTATCTATCTATCTATCTATCTATCTATCTATCTAAAGTTTGCAACAATAGAGTTTCTGTCTGTCTCTCTCTCTCTCTCTCTCTCTCTCTCTCTCTCTCTCTAAGTTTGCAACAATAGTGCTATCTATCTATCTATCTATCTATCTATCTATCTATCTATCTATCTATCTATCTATCTATCTATCTATCTATCTATCTATCTATCTATCTAAGTTTGCAACAATAGTGCTCTATCTATCTATCTATCTATCTATCTATCTATCTATCTATCTATCTATCTATCTATCTATCTATCTATCTGTTTTAATTTAAGGAATGCCAGTGGTGGGCTATGAGCAGTGTCTTTACATAGGCCGTCCCATTAAAGACATCATCACTCTCGGTGTCGGCAGCATCTTTCCCCAAAGACTCAGTAGAGGTAACTGCACAAATTAGAAAGAGAAACTAAACATTACCAAATAATAATAATAATAATAATAATAATAATAATAATAATAATAATAATAATAATAATAATAATAATAATAATAATAATAATAATAATAATAATAATAATAATGAAAGCTCTGGAGAAAATGTACCACGTATCCATGGAAAAAAGACAGGATCTTCTCCAGATAAGGAACGCAGTCGCTGGTCAGTATGAACAGTCACAACTGCAGCACAAACCGTGGGCACATAGCAGGTGAGTCGTGCCCTGAGCTAGCAATGAATTGGGGGGTCTTCCCCAGTAGTTCATGCTCTGCCCCAGTTCCCTTGAACTTAGGATAGCCATTGGAAAACAAATGACCTTCCAAGCAGTTCTAATGGGATAGGGGTGTTGACATCAAGAGTGACTCACAGTGGATGTTGAGACGGACGGTTTCATTTATGTGCAGTGGATTGAGTCCTTCTCCATAGGTGACCTGGCAGGTGAGTTCCTGGCCATTGTCTTCCACTGAGGGCGTGAAGGTGAACACCGAGATGTGATCTTTGGGGTTGTTTGGCTGCATTGCAGGGATCCCAGATCTGACTTGATGAGAAAGGTGTTCCCAGCTTACGTGTGGACGTTTCCAAGAGCAACTTTCTGGAGCTATACAAGTGATGTTTACCCGATGCCCTGCCTGAAGCTTTTCTGGCATCTGTATTTTGGGGTTTTCTAGTTCTAAGAAGAAACAAGAAAAGTCAGTATACTGTATCTCTTTCTACCAATCTGCCATACATCTGCACCTCAATCCCCAGTCTGCTTCATGCATGATAAACTAGCATCTTTAAGCTGATCTTTCAATCTTGGAACAGAATAATGAATTCACACCCTTTCTATATGCCTGTTTTCTCAAGAGATGAGGCGCTGGCAGATTCAAAGGGATGCATGAGGTAAAGGGTCTCTGAGTGGCAAACGGGGAATGCTAATTAACAAGGCTGTTCTCTTGTGTACGCAAGAGACATTTCAGGAAGGGAAAGGCCCTAAAACTGTCATGCATGAGCAAAACATTATTTGAAGTACATGAGGATTACTCCTTGACTTTTCTTATCATGTAAATGTGGGGGGGGGGACCACTCCCTGCTAGAGAGAGGCAATAACCAAACTACAGATTGGAAATAAAGAAAAAATATGAACCAGGCAGGTTGTTAATTCGGGTTCTGCAAGCCATTTCGCCAAAACAAAATGAAGCACCAACTTTTGTCTGCTTAATACAAAAATAGAGCAGGTGATACCTTTAGGACAGCAGTGAAATAACAAAACAGTTGCTAATATTTTGAGGGTGAAAACCGTCTTCCTCCGAGCTGTGTGTGTGTGTGTGTGTGTGTGTGTGTGTGTGTGTGTGTGTGTGTGTGTGTGTGTGTGTGTGTGTGTGTGTGTGTGTGTTGTGACATTATAGTTGTGACCGAAACTTCATAAACCCATGTCCATGGAGTTTTCTTGGCAGGAATATTGGAGTGATTTTGCCAGTTCCTACTCCAGCCGCCTACAGCACCTGATATTCCCTGGTAGTCTCCCATCCAAGTACTAACCAGGGCTGACCCTGCTTAGCTTCTGCAATCAGTCAAGATCGGATGTGCTTAGGGCATCTAGGCAGCCTTCCTCCAAGCTGTACCAAACTTCAAACATGACAAAAGATGGGCTTGTCCGGAGTAAGTTGTTAGATTTAAAGTTCTTGGCAAGATGAGGGGGGGGAATGTCAGGTAGTTGCTTGTATAAGGCCAGGAGCTGGGATGTAATGAAGCTGCATTCAGATTTAGGGTGGGGTTTTTTTCTGTCTCAGTCCTTCAAACAATGCGTATCAGATCACATTCACACTTTCACACACCTTTCCTCTCTGTGGCACCTTGAGGTCAATAATCCCTTGCTTGCCAGAGGAGTTGGGGGAGGGGAGTTGGTGCAGAAGAGTCATGCATTTCATTTGGGGCCTGAGATAAAATTCAGAAAAATCCACTAGGTGTAGCCAATGGTTTCAAATGAAAAGGAAAAAAGTTCCCTAGCGGTTGCAGTCTTGCCATGCCTCCATTGATGTTCATTGGTATCACCTGGTCTATTTTTGTATTTCATTTTTTGTAATGGCTGCACGGCTCCTGAACTTGTATTGCTTGGTCTGTTTTGTGCTTGATTTTGCTTTGGCCAAATGGATGCTTCTAGAATTTCTGAAGATAGTGGTGTAGGAGGAGGATGAGAAGGACATGACAGGTCCAAATAGGGAGGCAACAGAAATAGTGAGAAGGGGAGGTGGGCAGGCAACAGAAGGAGTAGAGACATTATGTTCCCCTCCCGCCTAGAAAACCAGGGAAATGAACTGCATTTTTTCTGGTGGTTCATGGTTTGTGAATAGTCACGAACCATGAACCACCCTGATTCATCATTTTTCCACTTTGTGCCCATCGCTACTTATTTCACAAAAGAAGAGGCTGCAGAGAGTACTGGTGCCTCTTCAGAAAAGAGACTTTTCACCAATATGTGCATTAATCCAAGATTCCCCTCTTAATGGAAACCAAAGAGAACATCCATTCCTAAATGAATCAGAATCTTTGGGGGCACTGGTACCTTTTTGGAAGAGTCTGGTATTTCTAGAATGCAAAAAAAGGATGAGAAATGTTTGCAACAATAGCATTATCTATCTATTCGGCATGAGATGGGCATGAAATGCTAAAGTAGTGTTTCATTTCCTTTTTTTGTTTTGTTCCATTTTGTTTCATTTTAAATGAATTTGAAAAATCATTTTTCGTTTTGTTTCATTTTTCTTTTTTAACATGTGTATGTGTACTCTCTCTCTCTCTCTCTCTCTCTCTCTCTCTCTCTCTCTCTCTCTCTCTCTCTCTCTCTCTGTGTGTGTGTGTGTGTGTGTGTGTGTGTGTGTGTGTGTGTGTGTGTGTGTGTGTGTGTGTGTGTGTGTGTGTGTGTGTGGTGCTTGTGCAGCTTTTGTGTATGTGTGTGAGTGTGTGTGTGGTGCTTGTGCATTTGTGCTACTTCCCCAACACCACCAAAGCCAGCGCCGATCCACGCCCTGGGCTTTTAAACTTTTTCCCTCCCGCAAGCCCCGCACTCCAGCTGATCCGGGCTTTAAAAACCCTTAAAACTCCCCCCAAGCCCCACGTGTCAGCTGATCGGCGTGGGGATGGGGGAAAGTTTGTTTTCCCATTCCACCCCAAAGGCCACCCCCACCACCCACCAGTGGAAGAGGGTTCACCGGGAAGACAAGCTTAGCACTCACCTGTCACACTCACAAAAGGTTGGTTTTGTTCTGCTTTGATGTAACTAAATTTTGCCTTAGGTCCTTGCTCCATTCTGAAATAGTACTTCTTCAGATCCGTTCGTCTGGCATCGCTGATGATAAGGGAGCAGTTCCCATGTTCCACTTCCTCTGAGAGATGAAAGCGGCCCCGAGCATACTCCTCAATACGTTTCTGATTATTATTGGTGGCCACTGCAGCATTGGAATCTGCGTTTGCTCCTTGCTCATACCAGTATCCATACAATGGGGAGTCAGCAATGGCATCGTTTGGGTCGTATGTGAAATCGCAGGGAATGATGACACAGAGCCCCTCCTGGACTGACACCATGTCAGGGACATTGATTGTGTATTTAGCTAAGTCACATTGCAGTCCTAAAAAAGAAAAGACAAGAAACTCAACCATCCAAGTAGAGAACAAAACCAGAACAACCATCACTGAAAATTCCTGGTCTCTTCAAACCATGGTTTCTTCGTTATTCCCAATACTCCGCCCTCCCTATCATCCATACCTTTCCAAAGCAGACATACTGACACCAGACCAAAACTCAAGAATTCAAGGGAACGACCCATCTTCGCTTCTTTACTTCCAGAAACTTCAGCCCCGTGGTAACTCCTCTGTGTCGCTTATCGGATTCTAAGAATGGAAAATAGCGGGGGGGGGGGGACTAAGTGTAAAGATAGAACAAAGTAGGGGGGGGGGACATCAAACACTTGTGCTCTTTGAAACAAAGCATTAAAGCCTACCCTGTCTATCATTTCCAGTCACAATTGTTTCTTGCTATCTGTTTAAAGCAGTGCTCCCCAAACTTGGGTCTTCAGATGTTCTGGGAGGAAAACTCCCAAAAGCCTTCTCCACTAGCTGTGCTGGCCAGGATTTATTGGAATTGTAATCCAAGAACCTCTGGGCAACCAAAGTTGGGAACCACTGCTTAAGAATGAAGGATGGTGCTCAGAAGTAACTCGTTACAGATAATGTATTTACCCCTAACTAGTTACTTAAGGGTAAAAAGTAACAATTGCTTTTTAGGTTTAAAAAGGTAGCGCCTAATGAAGGAAGACACTCCAAAGTTACTTTCAAAGGCACTTGAAGCCTGTTAGAAGCATTTTGAGAGAAAAAGCTCAGCTTTTATGCCATTCTCTTCTCATACGTAAGAGTGTATTCTTCTGTTTTGTGGCTTTCTAAATATTTCTGGATAGCACAGTGGTTTAGGTATCTCACTGCCAAGGCAAAAGTTGTGAGATTGATTCATCTTGGTGCTTCCTGGGGAAACAGCCATCCTGCGTTGTTGTTGTTGTGTCATTACAATCGTGACCGACTTGCTGTGACCCCATGCCCATGGAGTTTTCTTGGCAGGAATACTGGAGTGGCTTGCCAGTTCCTACTCCAGCTGCCTACAACACCTGGTATTCGCTGGTGGTCTCCCATCCAAGTACTCATCAGGGCTGACCCTCTTTTGCTTCCGAAATCAAGTGAGATGTGGGCAAATTGCAGGGTCCAAGGACACCCCCAAAACAACAACAACAACAACAACAACAACAACAACAACAACAACAACAACAATGGAATGGAACCTCTCCTGAGTAGTGGGACACCCTGAAAAATCAGAATTGAAGGCACATGATCAGAACTGGCCACTACAGGAAGATTCTTCTGGCCACCAGTTAAGGGCTCGAATATGCGGTGGTACCTCTACTTACGAGTTTAATCCATTCCGAATGCATGTTCTTAAATCGAATAACTTTTAAGTAGAGCAGCCCTATCTAAAATATCAAAATAAATAAATCAATAAAAAATTGTAATTAAAGGAGGCCACATCTAAAATTTGTAAGGCAGCAGCTAAAACGCCAACGGTTTTTCGCTCTTAAGTCAAATTGCTCTTAAGTCAAGCCACTTGTAAGTAGAGGTACCACTGTACTCCAGTTACGGTCTGTAGGCTGGATGATGTCACAAGCCATGGCACTTTTTTTTCAGAAATCAGAATTTTCAGATCACCCCTCCCACAAGGGTACCACAGCTTCTGCAGAGGATATCTCTCACTGTGGGCCAGACAGCAGAGATTACTGGATGGAGGAGAGAACAGATCCTGGAGGTGATAATTTTCAGAAGTCAATTGTCCCCCCCCTTCTCAAACCCCGAGTAGCTTCCTTGAGATGAAGGGGATTCCCAGGAAAATTCACGAAAAATGAAACAAAATGAACCGAACTCCTTAATGAAACAAAATGAAACAAAACAAAACACCATTTTTTCAATTCGTGCCCATCTCTACTCAGGACACAAGGATGGACTCAGCCATTTTAAATTGCCAAAATAACACACCAATCAATCTTACAGAAACACAAATTGTGCTAGTGGATTTTAGCCAAAGGCAGCCTAATAGTAGCCAACCATGGGTGTGGATTGTTTGCACAATCAAGACAATGTAAGTATAACAACAGCCCCGCTACCAAGAAGCAGGCAATAAGACAATAAGTTTATTTCAAAAGTAGCTGTCTGAGGCCCTAGTGGAACTGTAGAAGTTGGCAACGGCATTATCAACAGGAGTTATGCTGAATATAGACAGAGATTTGGCAAAGAGAACTGTGGTGGTGTGCCAATCCTATTCCATCTTTTAGGACAAAGTAGGTTGCAAGTGCTACAAAACCAAGAAAATGTTTCTGCAAAGCTCAGCAGAGACAGTGGGCAAAGGAGAAGAAAGAGCATTTCAGAGATGTAACAGATGTCTTGTAATAGCTAACATTTTATGGGCATTTGATTTATGGTTGAGAATCACTTAAATACCAGTGGAGGCTGATGATTCCAATGACAGTGGGGTGAGGAATCCACTCCATGGTTTACCAAAACTATCCAGGATACTGAGCTCTAAACTTTGGAGCCTGGGGCTGAATTTGAGGCCACTTTTGTTGCATGGGTAGCAAACACACCACACAATTTAAATTCTGAGCACAAGCCTGTATTCCTTTGGACTGCAAGGGCTAGGAAGGAAAAATTTAACTCTTATAGCTGTTGTGAGTTTTTCGGGCTGTTTGGCTATGTTCTTGAAGGTTTTCTTCCTGACATTTCACCAGACTCTGGGCTGGCATCTTCAGAGGGCAAGGAGCTCAAGAAACTAGGAGTTCTCTCTGTGCTTCTAGTTCCCTTCATTAGAGTTTATAATACGCTAATAAAGTGTGACCCATTTTAACCCCATCGCTTACGTCTCGCCTCTTATTCTGGAATTGGGGGGGGGGGAGTGGACAGTCTGGATCCATGACAGCTCACCGAAAGTATGATTGCTTTTTGAGCGGTCTCAAAAGGCATTGCTTGCTCTTGCATATGTAGCTTGTGGTGACCCTAAGGCTGCCGTTCATTTTGCTACACAAAGTCGCAGTTCCCCTTTGTGGCTTCATTTGCAACAAGAGACTTGGCTTTGCATTTTGTTGACTTTGAGCGACCATGGTGCAAATAAAGCCATAAAGAGGAACCGTGGATTTGTAGAGCACGAAAGAGTCTGCACTACTTTAGGCTGGGAGTTGTTGTGTTTTTTTAAATGAGAAATTGCTTAGAACAGCTGAAGAAGGACTCCAAAAAAAAAAAAAGGTGGTATAGGAGGTGATGGAGGAGGAGGAGGATTGCTCTATGTCGTCACTATAGAGAACGAAGCTATTTGCATACATAACTGACAAGAAAAAAATACTGAAGGATGCATAGGATTAGGAACACATTCCAAGATGAATACCTGCAATTATTAACCTCTGGACTTGGACCACTCTAAATTTAAAAAAAAAACATTTTATTTTATTTATAACACACACACACACACACACACACACACACACACACAAGCTAGTGGCCAATTTGCTCTCCTTTGCTCAGTGTGCCTACTTCTAACCTGCAAGCCTCCATGGAACTGTCTCTCATAATGATCTGAAGCTCTGTAACGCTGCAGCTGAACTTTTACTCATTCTCCATGCCAACCCACCCACTCTGCCCACCTCCTATGCTCTGTGTGGGTCCAACAGCCAGCGTGTTAATAATAACGGAACAATCTGTTCATGGAGCAGGAACTTTTACCCTTCCTTTTTTGCATCTGGTTTCTCCAGTGACGTTCCTGGTTAAACTATGACTACTGAAGAGGAAAATAAAAATGAGATAACCAAAGCAAGAACTGAGCAAGGGCTCGTCTGTCTGTCCGTCTTGCACTTTCAGCATTTAGTTTAGTACGGTGTTTTCCAGCCTTGGGGTGGTGTTGGTGGTACCAAAGGGTTTCCTGAGGGGAAGCAAGGTTGGTTTGCCTTATATGTGTTGCAACCCTTGCTAAATCAATTCTTCCCTGACCTTTCGGAGCAGGATAAGAAATGTATACAACCATGGAACAGGGAATCGCAGGTTGCTTGGCTATTAGAAAAAGGATCGCGATTCTAAAAAGTTTGGGAACCACTGATTTAGTTCAAATTCGAATCAGACCTTTAATGGCATAAATAAAACACATACAGTGGACCCTTGTATAACAAATGGTTTGTATAACATTTTACATTGTATAGATTTTACGTTGTAAAATCTGTACAACGTAAAAAAATTCCGGAGATAGGGGAAATTTGCTTAACAGAATCGCCTATGGGGTGAAGCTGTACAACGTAAAACTGGTCACGATTAGGGATTACTCTGGTTTCAATGCATTCCTATGGGAAATTTGTATAAAGGGAAATTTGCTTAACATAATTTCATTTGGAATGAATTAATTCCTTTATACAAGGTATCATGTATACAGAAAGTATATTCAGCAGCGCCTAATTTGGGTTTTGTAATAGTAACTAACACAATAATTGCAACTGGCGGTCCTTAGACATAGCTCAGAGTGGGAGTACTGAGACTGGCTGTGGTGTTTACATTGACATTTGAATGCTGTATTTCGTGCAATACCATAATTATAAATGTTGCTTTCCACAGTTTGATGTCTGTGTGATTATTTTGGCATGTTCCTGTAGGGATCCTAGTTCACTATGTGTGCCATAAAACCCGCTGCTTTTTTCACCCTGTCTGCCACTAGGGCCTCTATCACACTGCACATAAAAAGCATATTTTTATTTTTAAATTCGCATCTGGAGTAATGGTCCCTGCTGTGATGGGCTTCAAAAAAATACATGCCCCTGCCACGCCTCCTGAAGCACGACCCATCGCAGTTTCCTGAATCTTGCCTCTCCAGTAGTAATTTTTTGATCCGCATTTTCAGAGAACTGAAGTGCACATCAAAAGTAAGGGGGAGTGGTTAGTGCACATTTTTTCTTATTCTGCTCAATTTATTGATATTATCTTAAATTTATTTGCTCTATAAAATAAAAAGGAGATTGCTGGTATGGGGGGGGCACGTTTGTCATGTCCTCCAGCAGTAAAACTAGAAACCCGGCATGCCAGTAATCAAAGCGAGTTAATCAAAATATTGGATAGATAGATAGATAGATAGATAGATAGATAGATAGATAGATAGATAGATAGATAGATAGATAGATAGATAGATAGATAGATAGATAGATAGATGATAGCACTATTGTTGCAAACTTAGATAGATAGATAGATAGATAGATAGATAGATAGATAGATAGATAGATAGATAGATAGATAGATAGATAGATATAGATAGATAGATAGGGAGGGAGGGAGGGAGGGAGGGAGGGAAAAGAGGAAAGGAATAGATGATAGATAGATAGATAGATAGATAGATAGATAGATAGAGATAGATAGCAAACTAGATAGATAGATAGATAGATAGATAGATAGATAGATAGATAGATAGATAGATAGGGAGGGAGGGAGGGAGGGAGGGAGGGAGGGAGGGAAAAGAGGAAAGGAATAGATGATAGATAGATAGATAGATAGATAGATAGATAGATAGATAGATAGATAGATAGATAGATAGATAGATAGATAGATAGATAGATAGATAGATAGAATAGTGGTTGAGAAAGCAGCTTTTCAAAACAGCAATTTGACGCACTTTCAGCCCATGGGGATGCGTGAAAAGAGCATCAAAAATGCTACCATAGGGATGGAAAGTGCACATCAAATGTCACGTGAACAGTCTTGGAAAAAGTGTGCATCAAATCAACATGCGCATTTAGTGTGCGTGTGATAGAGGCCTAGGTCATTCAACCGAAAATGCATTATTTCTACCACTGGCCAACCTCTTACCTTAGACAACATTTGGCACAGATTCGCTCTTCTTTTCATTCCAGGTGGCCACTCCAAGGGAGGCTCTCGGGTTTCTACCTGGAGACGGGCCTTCTCAGTGGCTGCCCCAGTCTTTCGAACAGACTGCTACTGGAACTAAGGCTGGCTGTATCACTTCCAGACGTTAAGGGAGCTTTGACAACCTGGCTCTTTAGGGAATACTTCGGTGGTATGTTTTGTTTTCTCAGTTGGCTCGCTTCTTTTTATCCTTGCCATATGTTGGTTGTTGGCTGCTGTTGTTTTATCTATTTTTCCCTTTAGATGTTAGATTGTTTGATTTATTGTGGGGTTTTTTTGGGGGGGAAACAATTGTTTATTTGGATAATTTGTTGTACAACACCTAGAGTTTCCCAAGGGAAATTCAGCTGGTTAATAAATACAAAAATAAATAAATAAATAAATAAATATTGCATGCAGGGTTCCACTGATTTAGTTAATTCATTCATTCTGGCCTTATGTGTGTATGTGAAAAAGAGAGAGGAGGGAGGGAGGGAGGGGCATATAGAGGAGACCTTGATTTGTATTCCACCACGGAGAAGGGGAAAAATCCAAGTCTGTGGTTTCTTCAGGGAGTACGGTAAATCTATCTCTCATTTGGTCTTCTACTTTTCCTGTCACCTTCATCTTTCCCAGTATTATTACCTTTTCCAGAGAATGCTGCCTTCTCATGGTGTGCCCAAAGTAGGGCATCCTCCGTTTCAACCTGTTAACCTCCAAAAATAGTTCAGCCTTGATGATTTAAAATACATTGGGGGTGGGGTGTGGGGTAAAAAGGCTCAATTCAACTTTCCAAAAAGAGCTTTGTTTTCACTCCCCTCTAGGGATAAAATGTTAAACACCGTTTTTGGTTATGTTCTTAAGGCATGGTTGCTTGTGAAATTGATTTTTTTTTCCGCATGGGTGTGGGTTGGATTGTGTAACCAAAATCCCATCAAACTGGGAAGGACTTCCGGCTGTGCTCTTTACTGCAATCTCCATCTCGAACCAGATCAGCCTGTACTCAGTATGTGAAGTTCTTCACAGCTTTTGAACTTCTCCGTTTCTTCTCTAAAGCAATTTCCTATCCTCGGATTTCAAAAACTTCTTGTGATTTCGCTTAGAGTAAGGGTTCTATCAGTGGCAGTAGCATAAATACAAAATAGGCATACATATTCGCCACATGCAATTCTTTTAAAACAATTTTATAGTGGTTGGGGGAGAAATCTATGAATCAGAATTCAGAAATAAAAAAATGTGGTCTTGTCTCTATCTATTAAAAAGAAAAGCTAATTAAGAATTCAGGCTGTTTGTCCTAAATTCAGCTAGTACTCCGATATAGGGATAGACCCAAACATTTAAGTGATGAAAGAGGAATCAATACTAATGGAACACCTTGGATTCCATAGGTCTACTCCATTTGGGAAAACCAATAGTTTGTGTTTATATTTTAATTTTTAGAAGTTAAAACATTATTTATGCTTATAGTTTAACTGTTAGAAATGACTTTTCCAAAATCAGAACTACTAAAAGCATTTATATTTTCCCATTCTGGGGAATCTTATCCCTCGTTCACTGTCCTATATTTAGAGAATGATGGTTCTTGTTGCATCAGAGTTATCCACTGATTGCCCTTATTATTTTAATTTCATTGTTGCTGTCTTGATTATCATCTTGCTGTAAATTGCCCAGAATAGTGCTTCACATTAATGGGGAGGTGTACAGATCCAATTAGTTAATTGATGCATGAACAAACTATGAAGGAACTGTTGGATAATGTTATTGATAAACATATTAGAACAGCAGAGCTGGAAGGGACTCCATGGATCACTGAGTCCAGCCCTTGTCAGGGTCTGTAAATGTTAAGTGTGGTTTTAAGTCCTTAAAACCACACTTAACATATCTACAGAGCCTGGCCACAGCGTCATTAGCAATACTTAACATATCTATGACCCCCTAGCCAAATCTTTGTTCCCACCATTTATTTGTACAACTAATCACCTCTTCCTCCTCCACAGACCCTCTAACAGTGCTTAACATAACATATCTAAGACCCCTGGCCAAATCCTCCCACCACTTCTACAACTAATCATCTCTCCCTCTTCTTCCCCCTCTCCTATATCCCCTGGTATGAAATGTCTATCTCATCACATATTATATTACACACCTCATTCTGCTGCTATATGTCTGAAGAAGTGGACGTGTCCACAAAACATTGTATTAAAATATGAAAGTTAATATTTAAGGTGCCACATGTTTTGTACCTTTTGTTTTGTTTTGTTTTTCTTTGATTTTTGCCTGCAAATCTGGAACCTGTGCTGGACAGGCAGAGGGGGTGGAGGAAAGATCTGATTTTTACTGGAAGGTTAGCAGCAATATAAGATGGCTGCTTCACATGTAACCCTCCCAGAAAAGGAACCGGTGTCCCTGAGTCTCTCCACCTCTTTCTTTTGCAGATGCCACGGAAGAGAACAGTTCACCCAGAAGCATCCAATATACACATTGTTTTAAATGCCTTTGATTGCCAACCTCAAAGTTTTGTTATGCCAACATAGTTGGACTCAGATGATGTCCAATATCTGACCAATTTGGAGGGATCCCACTGGGTTGGGATGAGTTTTCATCTATTGAGCATAAACCAAGAGTCCCTTCCTACCTCTGAATTCAAAGGGAGCACCGTCTCTGTGTTGAGTGCTCTTCTCTTTGGAAGCAGTGTTTTTCGTTTGTTGGTTTGCTGTTGATCCATTTACAACTATAAGTATCAAAACTTTTTCATTCTTTCCCCTCTAAATGTCTTGTAATGGCTTACTGAGACTTTAAGGGCCTTTTCACATGACCCCTAAGATCCGCTGGTCCCTTAAATTCGGACCAGAGATCTTGGGGGTTCGTTTCTGTTCCTCCGTCCCCACCCCTCAGCACTTACTGCTCCTGTCGGTTTGAGGGGGGGAGGGAAAAAAGGACAAAAGAAGCCTTTACTAACCTGCCGGTGCCGGTTGAACTTGCCACAAGCCCCGTTACTTCCGGCTCAAGGAGCTCTTAAAGGGGCGGGAGGCAAAAAAACAACAGACAAGCCAGGAGAGCCCGGCACTCTTATCCGCATCAAATTTTTTTCACCTGCAGAGAGCAGGTACATGAAAAATGCACTGGGTCATGCTAAAGTGGGCAGGGTCGCACTTAATTGTCTCCAAACTCCGGAGCTGGTGGGAAAACATTTCTAAGCTCCGGAGCTGGGAACCATTTGCAGCGCAGCTTAGGGGTTGTGTATAAACGCCCTAAGTGCCAGTTAATGAGAAAGGGATGGACTATCTGAGAAACTTAAAATCGTTCTTGCCTGGGAGTCTCTATATTTCTGTTGGATAACAAAAAGAATTTTAACAGATATTCAAAACTTGGCAACAAAAGCTAGGTATGGTAATATCTATAATGGATACATGTATATCCCAGGGTGGAGCAAAAGGGATTTTTGCCCTGGACACAAAAATTTAAAAGGCAGCAAAAACCAGTGGTGAATGGACTGGTGAATCTTAGGATAACAAATGGCAATGACTCCCACACTCATTTCTTTTATGCTTTTGAGGGAGCTTTGCATTCTCAGCCTCCTTGTTCTTCAGGGCAGATTCTTGCCCCTTCTTTGGGGTGGTGGAGGGCATGGGAGATGGTGCCACTTGCCTTGGGCATCTAGGTTGCTGGTTACAGCTCTTGTCTGCATCTGTTTGTATTTATATCTCGGACCAGTTTTATTAGGTGTAGAGCAGGCATATCCAAGTGTGGCCCGGGGGCCAAATGCAGCCCATTTTCGAATTTTGAGCGGCCTGCAGCCTCTTCTCCCCACTGGCTCAGCCTGTCACACATCCCCGCCAGCTGGCCCCTCCCCATGCTGGAAAGAGATGTCAACTTGCAGTTTTATGGGTTGCCTGCCCTCCCTTGCCTTCGTCTGTCCCCCAGCCAGCTGCCCACCCTACCTGCCCCCAGCTCTGTTGCTGCAGCATCCTCCTCACCTCCTTACATGTCGTAGATGCTTGTCCAAAGTCCTTCCTGGGGCCAAATGCAGCTGAATATTTCCACCTCACCAAATCTGACCCTCCTTGCAAAAAGTTTGGACACCCCTGCTGTAGAGCGTTTGTTGTGTGGGTTCTTAGGGAATTCAAAAACCATGTGTCTTCCAACTTGAAGCCATAAAATAGAGAATGCTGCTATATATTACATTCCTTGGGGTAACAAAAGAGAAGCATCCATTTTTTAAAAAAAAATCCCCTTGGCCTCATTGTGACAAGTCCTTTTTTGCACAATCAGGAAGTATCTAATAGAACATTACAGCAAAGGGGGGGAACTTCAGAGCCTTTTAGACTTCATATTCCATCATCCTTCACCATTGCCTCGGCTGGTTAGAGCTGATGGGAAATGTAGTCCAATGACACCTGGAAAAGTTACTGTCTCTCCTGAGGGAACCCAAGAATTACAGAGAAACTGGGAAGGGATGAAGAAATGAAAAGGCAAGTTGACAAACTGAGAATGGAATCCAGTAACGCTGGAGCTCTTTAACATGTATTGGATCTCCGTGTCACTCCTTTGAATCAATAACTAAACCAACAGCTAATCAGGAATAGGGCAGAAATTAGAAGGACTCAGAATTTGTCCCATGTCCCTTAATCAGCTATACAAAGTTATCGAATACTTTTTCAGAACTTTCCTATGGTGCCCAAATGGTACAGGAGCTGGATGAGGGAAAGATCCCCTTACCTTTTTAGCGAGGGCAGTTCTTTGCTCCAGCTTCTGGTTGCAGCTTCTGTGCCTCTTGTGTGCTTCCTGCTCTTTTATCAGTGCAGCACTGCAGGCAAAAGAGCTTCTCTGGGATACCTATAGAAAGCAGAAGTGGCTGCACTTCAGAGCCGATTCTCAGCCCATGGCGACATCCGATGAACTGAAACGAGGGGTCTGATTTGGCAACAGACAACTGTCAAAGATGCTTCTTCTTTTTTTCTTTTTTCCCCCTTTTTTCATTTTCTTTTACTATTTCTTTCTTTCTTTCTTTCTTTTTTTTTTTTTTGGACAGGATGAATAATGGCCCTGCTGGGTGGGTAGTTCTGCTGGGTGAGTTAGTTGTCTGGCTGCAGAACCTGAAAGTGGGTGTTCAATTTCTCATTGGACATCCTAAGAGAAGAGCCAGCCTGGGTGACCTTGGGCAAGCTGCGCAACCCCAGGGAAAAAAATGGGAAAATTCTTCTAAACATTCTAAACTTGGAACACCCTGAAAAGGTTTTATCTTAAATCTAAAATGACTAGACAGCATGTTACAATAATAATAATAATAATAATAATAATAATAATAATAATAATAATAATAATAATAATAATAATAATAATAATGATGATGATGATGATGATGATGATGATGATGATGATGATGATGATGATGGTGGTGGTGGTGGTGGTGGTGGTGGTGGCCCATCCCTGCTGGTTCTAAGCAGGTAGAGGCAAAACATTTTTGAAGTCTTTTTTTTTTTAAATTAGACGAATCCAACAAAATTCACAAATGTCGGCCTGATTGGGGCATGAAGGCTGTGGCATCATTGACAATGTCTACAGGAAATGTTGTTGATTGGGACAATCAGATTATAATTACAGTGACACCTCTACTTACGAATTAAATCTATTTTGAATGCATGTTGTTAAGTCGAACAGCTCTTAAGTAGAGGTACTGTATCTAAAAACGTTTGAAAAAATAAAGAAATCACTCAAAAAAGAAAAAATGTAAGTAGAGCAAACCTCATCTAAAATTTATAAGGTGGCCGTTAAAACGCCAACAGTTTTCCACTCTTAAGTCAGATTGCTCTTAAGTAGAGGTACCACTGTATTTTCCTTGGACTACATGACATACAGGGTACTGCAAATCAGCCTGGAGTTTCTTCTCCCAGACCATGTTTTGAAATACATGAATGAATGAATGAATGAATGAATGAATGAATGAATGAATGAATGAATGAAATGTATTTGCATCCATCTGGTTGGTGGCATTCCTTGAGCCAAATGCTCTCTGAGTTCCTTAGTTCACAGTTGGAAGAGCCATACTGCTCATGACTCATGGTCCATACTTAATGGGTTTTGGGAAGGGCTGCAGAGGTGTGACTTTCACACACACCAGGCCATTGTCCATCTAACGAGCCTATTCAGAGCAAGGTGGGGTGCAACCAAGACGGAGTATAAATTTATATCTTGCTTGAATCAGAAGCTACAGAAGAGCTGCTTTTACCTTTAAAAGGGCTGATTGGCAATTTCTTCTCTCTCTCTCTCTCTCTCTCTCTCTCTCTCTCTCTCTCTCTCTCTCTCTGCTGATCCCTAGGTGATCAGCAGAAGCAAATTCACTGGGTGTCCTGCACTCTGTGTTGTTCAAGAACAGAGCCCGCCCTTCATCAGTATGGTTATTTTTCAGCTGTTGAGCAGTGCTGTCATCTCTTCCCCTTAATCTCTCTTGAAGCTGAGTCATGGTGACTGGACTTCTTTTTCTCGAAAGATTGAAACATTTCGCTGCTCACCCAAACAGCTTCATCTGTCAGATTGACAAAGCTGTTTGGATGAGCAGCGAAACATTTCAATCTCTCAAGAAAAAGAAGTCCAGTCGCCATGACTCAACTTCCAGATAAATTCTCCTGGATGACTGAGAATCTTCACAAACATATCACCTCAGTCTTCTTTTCTCAAGGCCAAACAAGCTGAGTTCTTTCAGACTTTCCTCATAGGGCTTGGTTTGCAGTACCTTGGTCATCCTTGTTGCCTTCCTTAGAACTTGCTCTAGTTGGACAGCATCCTTTTGAACAGGTGGTATCAATAACTTACTCCAAGTCAAACTTACTTGGAGTGAGTTCAACTATTGGTGTTTGTTCAAGGCACGGGGGTCGCAAAATATGTGAATGTGGAAGAGCACAAAGCTGGCAGGTCCATCCGTTGAGCACGGGACCTTGAGTTTTTCACAGTAATGGACAGAAATGTTCTTGGATTTGATTATCACCTTGCAAGTAGCTTTCACATATCCTAGAACTCATTGCGAGAAAAAAATGCCCCTTTGCTTCACGAATATTCACATTTAGGAGGCATCCAAAGGATGTTGAAAAAAAATCAAGTTGAAATGTACTGAACAGAAATTAAATACATTATATAGCCATTTTGGGTGGTGGTGGTGGGGGCTTTGTCACAGACTAGTGATTCCCAGTAGGGATGGCCACCTTACAAATAATGAAATGCTGTTTTGTCATTTTGTAAGCTTACGAATCATTTTGTAAGCTTACAAAATGCCAGGCAGTGTTTCATAACAAAACAAAATGAAACTGTGTTGTTGTTTTTTAAATGAACCATTTTGTTACTATGTAAAATGGTTCCTCTGGGTCCAAATTTGGTGCCTCTAGGACCCATGGGAGCCATTTTTAGAGTTACAAAACGATTTGTAAGTGTTTCATTTGGTAACTTTTTTTTGAAAAAGATTTGTTTGAAATTAAATGAAATGAAATGGGAGATAAAACGAAATGAAACGAAACTAAATGCAATCTTTTCCCATTTTGTGTTCATCCCTAGTTCCCAACCCTGGGTCTCTAGATGCTCTTGGATTAAAACTCCCAGAAGCCTTCACCATTAGCTGTGCTGGCCAGGATTTCTGGGAGTTGTAGTCCAAGAGCATCTGGGGACCCCAGGTTGGGAACCCCTTGATCTAAAAAGCAATGAAGTGTCTTGAGGGACTCATTATGCTTTTTATGTCACATCACATAGGTTTTCTCAGACAGCAGCCCATCTCTTCAAACCAGAGGTTACTTTTCTGATCAGAACTTCCACAATTCTCTAGCCAGCGTGACTGTACTTGCATCAAGAAAAAAATGGAGAAATAAAAGCCAATGCTCAGGGGAATGAGAAAAAGAGCTACACAAATTTCCATTCAGTAAAGGGGACTGGTGGTGGTGGGGGGGGGAGCTTAGAGCTGGAAGCACAATGAGGAAGAAACTAATTGGGATTCAAAAGAAGAAAACCACGCAATGATATTGAGAGACGGGAGAATTCCCCAGGCTTGATGTTTAGCTGTCAGATGTCTGGCTTCAAATCACCTGACTATTCCACCACTGTTGTGCTTTTCTTGTGAGTTTTTAGTACTTACATCCTCACATTGGTGGATGGGTAGTTGGTTTCTTTTCTGCTAGCCCTCCAGAATAGTGCTTGGGTGGATAACACCCCTCCCCCAGGCAAATGCAGCCCCTGCAGACCAAATACTATCATTCTCATTCTAGGCAGACTCTACGGCCTTCAAAATTTGCTATTGAAAATGGGGATGGGGGTATTCAGTTTACTTTTGCAGCATTCAGTCAAATTTCTAAAGACATCCTTAATCCCTTTCAATAGGAATCCATTCCACTGGGTGGTAGCCTAGTTTGCTAGCCCTGTATCTGTAGATAAATCCTATGCACATGCCTGCATGCCTGTGTACTCTTGGACCTTAACACCAGCACCTGAATAAGTCCATGGCTTCACAGTAAAGGAAATGTTAATCCCCCCCCACATCCAGTTTTTGTGAAATCATGCCAGAGAATTTGGGTTTTCCTGGGTCTGAACCCATTAAGTGGCTAAACAAAGAGATAGGAGGAAAGCCTTGTTTGCAGCTTGTTTACAACTCTATCAAAGCTCTGTAGGAGGTGCAGTTAGAACAGAATAGCTCAATGAGCTGTAAACCTGGCTTCCATTTTCTCGTTTCCTCCTCTTCTCGATAATGCTTTCTTAAAAATAAAAAGTCCAGTCTTAGTGTTGGGCTTGCTCACCATCCCTGAGTGAGTGCCAGCATTGTGGCTTGCCTGCATTGGTTTAAGCCAGTGGTTACCAATGTTGGGTCCCCAGACATTCTTGGACTGCAACTCCCAGAAATCTTCACCACCAACTGGGCTGTCAAGGTCTGCAGGGAGTTTCAGTCTGAGAATGTTCAGGGACCGAAGGTTGGGAAAGGGTGGTTCAAGCAATCACAGGCCTGAACCAATAGAAATGGATCTAAAAGAGGAGGATTGGGCTAAAATATGGAACGAGAATACTTAGATCTATGTCTGTTAGAATAAAGGAAAATTTCTTTAAAATAAGTTTAAGATGGTATTTGACACCAGTGAAATTGAATAAAATAAATGCTAATTTTTATAAGTTTGGTTGGAAATGTAATAATGAGATTGGTAGCTTTTTCCATTTGTGGTGGGAATGTAAAACGATACAAAAATTCTGGAAATGTATTTTTAAAGAATTAAGTGACTTATTAGAAACGAACATAGAGCCCAATTCTGAAATTGCTTTGTTATCAATATTTGTTGATAATAATTACGATTTTAAAACTAAAGAGCTCATTACAAATTTGTTGACTGCGGCTAGATTAATAATGGCTAGAAATTGGAAATCTAAATATGAACTATGCTTAGATGAATGGTACAATGAAATATGGAATATTGCTTTAAATGATACATTGACATGTACTTTAAAGATTTAAAAAGGAGAGTTAGAAAGAGATATTTTTAATGATATATGGGGTAGATTTATTGAATATGTGCTTGTGAGAGATAAGGGTAAGGCTTCCGTGCAACAATCAATTTTGTTCTGGAGGGGAGGATAATGACTGTAAATAAGAAGAGTGATCCTGTTGGTGAAGGGGTGCACTGTTGTTGATGTTTTGTCTTTTTTGTAATATGTATTGTGTATTTTTCTTGTATTCTGTATAAAAAGAATAAAAATGCAATTTAAAAGAAAAGAAATGGATCTGGTTTTTGGAAAGGAGAAACTCCAGCGTTTGATTTTTCTCCTTTCTATGGATTCAGAGGAGGAACCTCCGGGCTGATTCCCATGTCCCACTAGATCATGTGGTCAATGGGAAAAACTGCAAATTGCCCCAACTCACACCTGAAGCCCTTCTGATATTGAAGTCCCAGCAGCTTTCCAGTGTGACGTTCGTAGGAATGAACCTCTGAGCTCATATACCGTTAATATGGAAATTGGCTTGATTAAACGTTTATCGGAACAAAGCCCTTAGCTCTTTTATCATTACAGTGGAAACGGAGACAGGTTCCGTTGGTTCCATCCCCATCATTTTCTCTGAGGCTTTCTGAACCTTAAACCAAAATATGTCTCGACTGGCTGAGAAGGGGTTCCAAGAAGATGACGTGGTTCATGGTTAAGTAGAAACATGGAGGCCTTCTCCCAGCACCAGCATTGTCTCCGTATGTCTCACATTGTTTGCATTGCCTGAGTGAGGGCTGATGAAACCCACATGTTGAGACATACATTTATTTATGCAGTGAGTGTACACAATGCATCAGTGAATTCCTCCATTCTTTCATTAGCTCAAACCGTATGCTGGCTCATAGAGATTTGGCAAAAAAAAAAAAAAAACCTAAGAAGGAAACTGTTTTATCAGTGTGTTGATGAAGTTGTGTTAAACTTGGTGGCAGAAGCTGGGGTGAAGGAAGGTGGTTGGAAATGTCACATCCTAGCGTGAACCCATCCCTCTAAAAATCTTCAGAAGTCCATATCTTCCTCCTTACGACACCAAAGTTTCATAACTGCTTAGTTTTACATGGATTTCTATCTAGTCTAAAAACAAAAGGCCTCTCATACATTTCCATTATTGGCCCTTAAAGCTTTAAAATCATGCTGGTTTTGGGGGGGGACCTTTTAAAAATCTTTGGCACCAACAGGCCTCTGGAATGTAGTCGCTGAAGAACATTACAGAAATCAAATTTGGCTCTTGGGCTGAAAAGGCTCGTTACTTTTGTATTACATTCTGATACCTTTTTTTTTTCTTGGAAAGATTGATGATAAAGACCGTGACATGAAAACCCAAAGATATCCCGCCCACTTGCTTCTAAAGTGCCTTGAAACACCTTGGAAAAGCTAAAGTTTGAAGTTATTTATTTATTTATTTATTTAAGTACTTATATCCCGCTCCATCTTCCCAACGGGAACTCTGGGCGGCTGACAACATAAAAAAACATAAAAAGCTAGAAGCTAAAAATAGCCGAGCCACCAGGCAAGGGCGGCGGGGGGCAAGATGGCGGCAAACAATAGGGCCAGGGAAATAAGAAGAGGGACTAAGTAACAAGGTCACCGTATGCATCTTTAAAGAGGAAGGTCTTTAGAGCCCTCTTAAAGGCAGGCAGGGACTCCAGCAGGCACAGCTCAGGAGGGAGATGGTTCAAGAGCGAGGGCCCCACCACAGTTACCAAAACACATTTATAAAGAACTATTATTTATTTATTTATATATTTATTTTGTGCATTTAATGACCACCCATCTTCCCTAAAAGGCAACTCTGGGTGGTTCACAATAACTAACTTTTATGTACAAAGGCCAGGCGGATTTTGCACACTTTCATTCTGAATCATTAACCCCCATGACCTTTTTGTGGGTGTGTGGTTCCCTATCTCAGCCACTTCCATTTTTCAGAGGAACACTTCTGCATAATATTTAACCAATCCATCTACTCACTGTCGGTACTCAGAATTGGCCCCAAATGTGGATGTTTTTCCTCACAGTGACGTATCTAGGAAAAGTTGCCCCCAAAACACTTTTTTGCTAGAAAGGCAACAGAGATTAGATCCCAAACATAAAAATCTTAGAACCTCAGGGCTGAAAGGGACCCTATGAATCATCAAGTCCACCCCCGGTCAAGGAGGTGCAGTGAGGAATCAAACTCCCAAACTGTGGCTCCATAGCCAGAGACCTAAACCACTGAGATATCTAGCATTGGTTTCCTGCATCTCTGCGCATCTCCAAACCACAAGTGCACACAACAGCTTCCCCCTCTCTCACACAAGAAGCATGTATTGGTAACACACACATGATTCCCCCCCCCCCCAACATGTGCAGGAGGTGCTCACACATGCGATGCCCTCTCTCGCACTGGTTCTGTTGTGACCCAAACAAAAATGGTCACAATCTGTGTGAAGAGGAGAAAAAACTTTGTGTAAAGGAGGCAGAAGTGTGTGGGCACCTGCTTTTGTGCGTGCCTTTAAAATGAGCCTTGCTGGTTGCTAAGGTGCTGCTGTTGTATCTCTGGATTGCTAACAGGCTGTGGACCGGTACTGGTTGTGGAGTGGTATGGTCAGGGACTCCTACCCTAGACCATGCCAGCTCTCATTCTGATGACCGAAACATCCTGGTAAACTATAATGTCCATGAAGATTCTCAGCTGGCAACAGAGAGCCTTTTCACACAACTCCTAAACTCTGCGGCAAATGGCTCCCAGCTCCAGAGCTTAAAATTGTTTCCCCACCAGCTCCGGAGTTTACAGAAAATTAAGTGCGATCATGCCCACCTAAGCGGGTCCCAGTGCACTTTTCAGGTACCTGCTCTCCGGGGGTGAAAATTCCTGATGTGGATGTAATGTAGTGAGTGCTGGGCTCTCCTCACTTCTGTTTGTTGTTTTTTTGCACCCCGCCCCTTTAAGAGATCTGAATGCTGCCGGGAACAGAGCGAGACCGGCAGAACGGAGGTAAGCTGGCATTCTTTTCTTTCTTTTTTTCTCCCTCCCCTCATGCACCCAGCAGCCAGGAGTGCGGAGGGGTGGGAACACAGGAACAGCGATAAACCCCCAAGATCTCTGGTCCGAATTTAAGTGGGCCAGCGGATCTAAGGGGTCGTGTGAAAAGGCTCAGAGAGAGCAGTCTACACTGACAGCAGGAAACTGAGATGTTTCCAGGAAGCTGTGCTGAGTGACGTCAATGAAAATTTCCTTTTTAAAAAAACTGTAGATATATCCAAGGCAGAGAGCTCTTGCTTGTATTTAGTGATTTATTTATTTATTTTTAAATTGGTTGACTGCCCGAGTTTCCCTCAAGAACTCTGGGTGGTGTACAACAAATTGCCAAAATAAACAATTTGCCCCCCCCAAAAAAACCCTTTTTGATGTCAACAATATTCTAAAATCGGGCACTCCTGAATATTTCTCCTTCACACACACTTCTCTCCACGTACGTTGTTCTCTTCAGGCTCTTGGGAGTCAGGCAATGTTATAAATCGAAACCCATTACCCTTTATGGCAACGATTCTCAGGTCTATTTTTACTCCCTCAACCTTTCATTTCTTGACTAGTCCCAGGCCTCTAAATGCTTCATTGACATTTTCTCCTCTGCCTATCAGCTTCATCTCACAGCAAACGTGGCAAAGATAAAGCTCCTAATGTTTCCCACCGAGAGCCATTGTGGCTTAAGAATAAACCTGAGGACGTCTACGGGTGCCAATGGCAACCCCCAAAAGTCCAGACAAACAGAATGAATTTGCAACAGTCCTTCACTGGAAGGAGAGGAGCTCCCCCTCGCGTGCACACACCAGTCCCAAAACTCCCTTCACTCAACTAAACACAATGTGCCACAACAAGAATGTGGGATACAGCTGTTTAGGGCCTTTTCACACGACCCCTAAGATCCGCTGGCCACTTAAATTCGGAACAGAGATCTTAGGGGTTTGTAGCTGTTCCTGCGTTCCCACCCCCTCCGCACTCCTGGCTGCAGGCTGCGTGAGGGGAGGGAGAAAAAAAGGAAGAAAAGAATGCCGCTCACCTCCATTCTGCCGTCCCGGCACTGCATTCAGATCTCTTAAAGGGGCGGGGGGCAGGCAAAAAAAGAACAAACAGAAGCAAGGAGAGCCGGGCAGTCACTACGTTATATCCGCATCAGGAATTTTCACCTCCAGAGAGCAGGTACCTGAAAATTGCACTGGGATGCGCTTGGGTGGGCATGGTCGCACTTAATTATCTGTAAACTCTGGAGCTGGTGGGGAAACAATTTTAAGCTCCGGAGCTGGGAGCCATTTGCGGCGGAGTTTAGGGGTTGTGTACAAAGGGCCTTAGTTGTCCCTGGAGTAACGTAGATTGGGCGCCTCCCCCAGCTATACCTCTATTGTCCCTTCTAGTGACAGCCACTCCACAGGTATGACACTCTTCCTCACAGGCATGGCCAAAGTCTACACAGACACGGCTGGGCTCAACAGAGCAGCAGGGTGCAGAGAGGGGTGAGGTAGGAGGAGACTGGTCAACTGATGCCATCAGGGCTGGTTGACTGATGCCAGCTGTGCCAGCTTTGCCAGCTGCAAGGTCCTTGTCGTGAGGTTTCTTGCCCTTGCTGTTTCCTCTGCCAGCGTCATGGCCGCCAATGGTTCTCCAGCCTCCTTGCTTTGCCTTGCCTTGCTTCAGCATAACCAGGCCGCTTCCTCCGGTGACACCGAGAACTTTTCCCAGTGCCTCATCTCAGGATTCTGGTGACAAGTAGTTCCCCAGCCAGCTCCCAAACACTCCAGTAATGCCAACACCTCCTGGACTTTGAATGCCTCCCAATCGACAGCATCTGCCCAACAGTCCTCCTCATCCACCTTGCTCTCCTCCATAAGACCCCACCTTCCATGACTACATGTGTGGCCTCCAAGGCATTGTCTCGATCTGGGCCTCCAATGCCTCCATGAATGGCAGGTGGGGAATCACAGCCTGACTCCTGGAGAGGTGGGGAGCCCACTTTCACCAGCGGGGGGGAGAGCTATAAGCGCAGTCCTCTTCCTTGGAGACATGGCCAAAGTCTATGTGGACATGGCTGGGCAGTCGGGAAGGAATCTCCGCCCTGCCTCCGCATGTGAATGGGTGGTTGGTGGAGGAGGCAGAGAAGGGACATCCCTGTTCCTGCTTGGACTGGTCAGCTTCTCAGGAAGAGGGCCCAGCCAGTGTGTGCCAACGAGAGATGGGCATGAAACGAACAATTTTTCGTTTCGTTTTTTTTTTTTTTTTGTTTCGTTACGCAATGAAACGACAAACAAATTTTGTCTCCAAAATGAAACGAAACAAACAGAAACACCGGAAATTTTGTCATGCGTTTCGTTTTCGCTACTGCAATACAGTGAACTGCTTTAAATGCTTTTAAAAATTACAAAAAATTGAAATAAATGTAATGAAACTGTAACAAAACAAACGAAAACGAAAATGATTTTTTGTGAAAATTTGTGAAAAACGGAAACAAACCAAAACGGACCCCCAAACAACAAACGACAAACGAAATGTCATTTTTTTATTCGTGCCCATCTCTAGTGCCAACTTGTGAGCAGGGCATCTGGCCAGGTGGGAGAGAAAACGTGCAATGCCTCTGGTGCTATATGGGCACATTTAGATGAAGCAGGCTGAATTGCTTTGTGCCCATCTCTAATCTACATCCATTGGAAGACTGATGATCTCATCATCAGGGATATTTTTATATAGTTAAAGACTTCCTCCTCCTGACTTGCCGCTCCCAAGGCTCACAGACAATGAAAGGTGTTATATGGGAGTGGTGGCACCACAAGAAAGAAGAAGAAAGTGTTTCATTTCCCTTCCGTCAATGGCATCAGTAGCTTTTTGCAGGCTTAGTTTGTCAAACATAATTTTAACCTCTTTTTTCATCTTCCCCACATTTACTCAGAAGTAGGTCCTGTTGAGCTCAGTAGGGCTTCTTTCCAGGCCAATGTGTTTAGGGATGACTTCATGGGGTTCTAAACACATATCCTTCCACTGCCTGCTAACCAGCATAGTTAGTAATCATTTAGCTTGTGGCATGATTTGGTAAAATTAATGGTCCTCTCATTTAAAGCAAAGCAAAGTGTTCTGCTTATATACCACCCCATACCACTTCAAGTAGTCTCTGGGCAGTTTATAATTTAATTACAGTATGCAACCCTGACTGATCAAGTGAAAAAAGACTCATCATATATTTGACAGGTGTACATGGAAAAAGGAGATGGTGATGATGAAAAAGAGAAAAGGCTAGAGGCATCAGATTTTTAAAAACCAGATTAAGTTGTTTTGCACTATAAAAAGCAGGTTATATCAAGATAATATAAAATAAAATTTAAAGGCAAACAAACACAGAACAGAAAGAACTGGCGATACCTCCTGAAAATAGTTTTAGAAAAATAGAATTTGTCAATATATTTTTTCTGTGACATCACAGCAATTTAGCCAACCAGTTTGGGGACAGGAAGTGGTTTACATTTATTTAGCTTGTTGTCAAAAAGGTTGCTAGCGAAATCCATTGTCATCGCCTCCTCCCAGTTCCTCCTTCTCAGCTTAAAGGTCCATGGATGCTCTGCTCAGAAAGATGGTAACATGCTCTGTTGTGCTCTTGTTTTCAGCACCTGTCATGTCTTAAGGCTTCTCCTACCCTGGAAATATCTCCCTTTCCAAGGCAGCAGCCTACTGTTGGTGTGAACAGGCAGACATGCTGATGCCTTTAGCTGTTACAGGGATGGCTCCGTCATCAAAACAGGAGCTGGTGTGGTCAAGCCTGTCAGACTAGGCCTCAAGGGAGCTGGGTTCAAATCTCTAATCAATCTCAAGAAGCTCACTGGGGAGGTGCCGAAGGTAACGCCTCATAGACCTGGTCTGCTGAGGTGTGGAAGATGACGGACAACACAGTATATGAGGACTTTCTTTTCACCCCACTCACCCCTACTAGAAACAGTCAACCTTACAGTGTCTTGTCATCCATCCCTTGAGACTCTCTTGACCTCCTGCCCCAGATGAAGAACCAATTCTTCATTTGGGTTTGATTTCTGAATAATCCACCAAGTCCTCCTCCAGAATCGGAGTCCCCCTCTTTTTCAACTTGAAGTCCAAAGCTGCATAATGGAGGTCCTCTGTTTCCTCTGTGGCTGGAGCAGGAATACTAGGAGCCTGGCCCCTTTGGGGAGTCTTTTCTGCAGCTTTGAAATGGCCGACGTGAGGAGTTATTTGAGCCTAAAGGGGAAAAAAAGAAAGATATGGTGATCGAGACTGTAGTCTTCAGCACATTGTGACTTTCACCTCATTACCCTGGAAATCTCATTAACAAGATATTCAGTAGTGTAGTTCTGCTCTGGGACTTTGTCCCACCTCCAGGTCCAGAGCAAGGACATCCTTCTGACCAGCATGGTTGCCCACATACCCTCTTTGCTTTGACAAATAAATGAAGCGATCCTGAGGCTTTCAAGTTTGGTTGGTGTGGGTGACGGATTAGCATATAGGCCTGTGAGGGCAAACCTTTTAGAGACCGAGGGCCCAAACTGTGATTCAAAGCCCACTAATTTTTCACAAAGTGCCAATACAGCCATTTAACCTGAATACAGGTGGCTGTGAAGGGGCGATGTTGGGTGCCCACAGAAAGAGCTCCGAGTGCCACCATTGGAACCTGTGCCATAGGTTCGCCAACACTGATATAGGCTGTCAAAGAATGCAGAAAATATTGTGACAAATGCTTTCGGCTTGGGAGGTACTGCTAAATGGTCCAGTATCTTAGTCATCCTGTACATCTGAACAATCAAGGTCACCTTTGCAAGACCTAGGCTCCTAGCTTCAACACAAAACAACTCGATTTGGTCAAATAAGGTCAGCAAACACCTCACTTGTAGATGAAACCCCACTCAGTGGTCCCCATTGTCATTGAGTCTTTAGGAACAACACCACGGGATTTCACACAGTATTATAATCAGCTGCAGATCTCAGAAATAACAGCATCAGAGCCTCAAAAAATGGCAGTACTGTATTATGGGCATCATACACACTGCTCTGATATTTAACCGCTACTTAGAATTTGGTCAAAACCTGTCAAATGTTTTTTATAGCTTTGATTGACTGTGCTGGTATTTGTGAATCATCATCATCATCATCATCATCATCATCATCACCATCATCATCACCATCATCATCATCATCATCATCATCATCATCATCATCATCATCATCATCATCATCATCATCATCATCATCATGTTCTGCCAACTGAATTCTGGTTTATGGTGATCCTTTTTCAGGGTTTTTCACGTAGCGAGTCCTCAGAAGTAGTCTACCGTTGCCTTCTTCTTGGGGTACCCTGGGACTGTGCAACTTGCCCAAGGCCACCCAGGCTGGCTCCGTGGGGATGGGAAATCAACCTTCCTACCTCTGACTCCACATCCAGGTAACTGAACCACTGAACTATCCAGCCAGCAATTCCTGGAATAAAGAATTGTGTAGTTTTTTTTAACATCTAAGCCAGGGGGTGTCCAAACTTTTTGCAAGGAGGGCCAGATTTGTTGAGGTGAAAATGTGTGGAGGCCGACCATTCAGCTGCCTTTGACCCCTGGGCCAGACTTTGGACAAGTCCCTATAATATGCAAGGAGGCAGAGAGGATGCTGCAGCAATGGAACCAGGGGCAGGTAGGTTGAGCAGGTGGCTGTGGAGTGGTGGTAGACGGAGGCAGGGAGGGCAAGCAAACCATAAAACTGCAAGCTAGCAAGGATGCGTGACAAGTTGAGCCAGCAGGAAGAAGAGACCGCGGGCCACTCAAAGTTTGAAAACGGGCCACATTTGGCCCCTGGGCCTGACTTTGGACATGCCTGATCTAAGCAGTCAATTTAATTTATTGCTTTAAAAGATACAAAGCAGCAGAGCTGCATTTGATACCTACCAGAGGTAAAATGTTGCTGTAGATCAAACTCATGCTGGTTTTCTTCTGGGGTTCTCTGCTTATAAATTCAGCAACCTCAACGTTGCCTGCTTTAGATGGCGTTTCTCTGCGCTTATAAAACCTAAGGGTGAAATGATTTCAGTATCACAAGTGTCTCTTGCCATAAACTGGCGTTGGTTGGAACGTGGAACATGGAACATGGAAGGGACTGGAGCAAGAGTAGAATGTGTAGGGTCCAAGCACATGTTGTGGGGGGGGGGTGCAGATCATAGAGAATTTTTGTTGGGCCACCTCTCATGTGTACTGGTCTGTTTGGCTGTGACCTGGCAGAACATAGTTGATTGTTCAGAAAGAGAGCTTAGGGAAGAATTACTTGTTTGGGGCCAGAATTCTACAGGGTTTTTTTTTACAAGTTTAGTGCAACTTAACCATGGCTGTGTCTAATGGTCAAGGTGCTGGGTAGCATCTTGGTTGTGCAATTGGGCGCACAGCCATGTGCATGACGAAGAGCTCTCCCCCACCACCTTGCACAATGGGGGTTAGGAACCTTGAAATCCAAAGCAGGGTTGATAATCCTAAATCGAGAGAACGGATCCAGGGAAAGTCAGGGGTAGAAAAAGGAGAGGTGAGAACTCACGTGAAGAGAAGCAGGCCTGTCAAGAAGAGGCTGGCTGTGAGCAGAACCCCACACAAGCCAGAAACGACAGCAGCCTTCTGGGTTCCTGCAACGATAAAGCAAGATCACAAGAGAGCCAAGGAGTTGCAGGGGTTCTGCTATCTTGGCTTCTACCCTCCCTCCAGTGATAGAAAATGTTCTTCGTTTTCCCTTGGAGGATCTTCCAAAAAAGATGAGCTCTTGAAGAGAGAAGCAATCAAAACTTTCACGGTAGAAATTCCTTGTCCTCGGCTATGCAGCTATCACCACGTAAGGCCCACAGGTTCTCATGGAAGTTTATAAAGTGTTCTGCCTATATACCACCCCATATCACTTCAAGTAGTCTCTGGGCGGTTTACCGTTTTAATTACAGTAATGCAGGCTACACATTGCCCCCCACCCCCAGCAAGCTGGGTACTCCTCTTACCGACCTCGGAAGGATGGAACAACGTTATACTAGGGCCAGGACTTGCAAGGTTCAACCGCTGGGAGGCAGCAGGAACAATCATGTCATCTGAGACTCCTCAGTTACCCTCTATCTCCTGACCTTAGCTACAGCCCTTGCAAAAGTTGTGGGAAACCATTTTTCCCCAACAACAGAGTAGTGAGTTACACCAGTTGCAGTCTTCTCGTTTTGAATCGCCAAGATCCATTTGTTTTACAAAAGACCTGCCCGTGAAAATGGCGTGAGATTCTTAAAACCGGTTCATTGATGCTTTCATTTCTGGACTCCCCCTGAGGGCACAGCACTGGGAACCATCATGAGTTGGGGAATACCAAATTTACCACTGTAATACGATTAAAAACTGTTGATTTCACTCAGTGTCTAAATTTAAGTGAATGGTTCACAGTGGGCATAGTTTCTCTATTTAGAATAACTTTAGATTAAAAAAAACAGATGATGCTACTGATCACCAATGTTCTACAAGGACATGGGACTTGAAGAAGAAGAATGTCTAGTTCAGTGTTGAAGAAATAATCTTTGTTTCATCGCTTAATGCTCTGGCCCTGTCATACAGATCGATCAAACCTGCAATAGTGAAGTGATTGAGATGATGATGTTTCAAGACCCAAGGTCTTAGGTCTTCCAACACCTTGTTGCAAAGGCTCTGGCTTGCGTTCCTGGACCCCTGCCAGAGTGTATCTGCCAACCCTGGCACCATGATCTCTGGGTCCCCTTTCTTGGCTACTGTGTCTTCCAAGCACCTCTGTGCTTTTTCTCCATTCAGAAATGAATCATGTGAGATGAGAAGAGAAGGGGGGAATATAATTTCCATGTCTTACTTTTGCACTGCAGTTTAAAGCAAAAAAGTGTTATGCTTAGGGATGGGCAGGAAACAAAAACGAAATGCTGTTTCGTCATTTCATTACATAACGAAACAAAATGAAATGAAATGAAACAAGAAAGCAGCATTTTGTTATAGATGAAACAAAACAGTTATTTTTCCATTGAAACAAACCACTTTGTTCCATTGATTTCGGGCTCCTGCCAAGCTGTCAATGGCCTAGTTGATACTAGAGAGACCCCCTGGTGCTGACTGGGCCAAGTTTAAAGGGTTCCAGCCATTGAGAAGAAATTGGAGCTGACAGAGTCCCCATCAGTCAGCTGCAGAAGGCCACCTTACTAGGATCTGCTCGCATCATTCGCTGATACATCATAGCCCTAAACGCTTGGGAAGAGTTCAACTCGTGATTTGTAATACAAAATCCAGTGTAGTTATCTAGTCTGCTGTGTGATAATTTAATAATAATAATATGCTGCCAATTCTGACATATATTAGTGACTCTTTTCAGGGTTTCCCAGACAAAAAATACTACGATAATGTTTATTATTCCCTTCTTCTGGGAGGTACCCTGGGACTGTGCAACTTCCCCAAGGCTACAAAGGCTGGCTTGGCTCATAGGAGGCACAGTAAGGAATCAAACTCCCAACCTCTGACTGGGCAGCCCAGATACCTAAACCACCAGCCTATCCAGCCAGTGACCTGCTTGTGTAACATTTACTTAGGATTGGGGGTGGGGGTTAAATTTCCTTCCTTTGACTCCCCCCCCCATGTCTTGGGAATCTAGAGCCTGATGGAGTTTCTTACCTGTGGAGGAGGGAGTGGCGGGGGAGGCCTTAAGAAGGAATTGCATGGTGTAGACTCCGAATGCATTGCGCCCAAAGCAGGAGATGGTGTGGTTCGTGTGGAGGCTGCTGCTCCAGTTGAGAGCACTGGTAACCTGATTGCCATCGGCCAAAGAAGTGATGGAGTGATTCTTTCCATTGCTGTTCTCAGTTAAAGCCTCTCCGTCCACTTCCCACCGGATGGTGGGGTGAGGCTGGGATTGGAAGGAGCAATGGCAGAGGAGCCCGGTGTCCTGAAGCCAACAGGTGCTGTTTCTTTGGGGGTTCCTGCTGAGCCTGGGGCCATCTGGAGAGAAGCAACACACACACACACACACACACACACACACACACACACACACACACACACACAGGAAGGAAGGAGAGAAAGGAAAAGAAAGGAAACCCACAAAACCCATGATGAATCATACAGAATAACTTCTGCTCCTTTGAGACAGTACAGTCTAAATTCTTGAGAATGGTATTTGGCGTACCATGCTGTGTCCCCAATGCCCTGCACAGAATAGAAACAGGAAGAGTGCAGTCCCATTTGAAGCAAGTGCTTGGCTTCAAATAATCAGTCCTTGGCTGAAGTTAAAGCTTGCACTCATCAGTTTAGCCCCTCAAATTTTTAAAAGAAAACTACCCTTGAGGTTGGGCAAGTCTAGTGGAAAGAAAACGGTTGTCCTACAGGTATATCCCCTTTGGCCCGTCACAGCTTAGATTTAATGAAAGCCAAAGAACAGGAATATCTTATAAATGGGGGCACACTGCTACTTTTGTGTCCCAGTTGATCAGTGAGGCTACAAAATAAAACAGGCTGAACTGTGCTTTCATCATTGTAAGGCTAATTACACTGGTGACAATGAGGCCTGTAATAAGACTTCCTGGGGTAGGAACTGGCAAGCCACCCCAGTATCCCTGCCAAGAAAATTCCATGGACAGAAACGAAAGGCTAAAAGATATGACGCTGGAAGATGAGCCCCTCAGGTCAACCAATATGGATTTGACTAAACTCCGGGAGGCAGTGGAAGATAGGAAGGCCTGGAGTGCTCTGGTCCATGGGGTCACGAAGAGTTGGACATGACTGAACGACTGAACAACAACAAAAAGAACCTATTAAGAAGCAGATCCAGGATACAACCTTCTGACTCAACACGGCATGGGTCCCTTACTACTCAGTGTCTAGGAATCACAGACAGCTCTTTACTCCAACAGATTATATTTTAAGACTCGTGAGGCCAGAGAGGTTTTACCCTGGTCCATTTCAATCCTCTGTTGTCAAGCTTTTTAGAAGGGGGGGTAGATTACGCATCCCTTACAACCCAGTTTTTTGCCCCTTCCAGTATGGAGTGGGAGAAACGAGAGATGGGCACTTTGTGTTTGTATCCCCACATCAGTATGAACACAAAATTCAATCCCTCCCCACACATCCAACCTTGCACCTCACCAGGCTCTGCCCAATCAGAGACTGTGTCCCAGCCAGCCCTTCCCGCCTTCCTGCACAGCCAACCACTTGGCCTCTATCACAAGACTGCTAAATGCCGAAATGTGCCCTTTTTCCTAGAGTGGTCACGGACTGTCAGATGCGCAGTTACAGCCCCCACAGTAGCATTTTTGAACCTTTTTTTTGTGTGTCTGTGCCCCCCATCAGCCAAATGCGCATCAAAGTGCTGTTTTGAAAAGCTGCAGTTTGCAAAACGGGAGAAACCAGAAGAAGATGCGGATTTTTGGAGAGGGTGAGCGGCCATTCTTGGCCCAGAGCACTACCCCAGAGGTAGAGAGTAGAGATGGGCACGAAACAAACAATTTTTCGTTTCCATTTTCATTTTTTCATTTCGTTCCGTAACAAAACAATAAACAAATTTTGTCTCTAAAATGAAACAAAACGAACAGAAACACCGGAAATTTTGCCGTGTGTTTTGTTTCCATTACTGCAATATGAGTGAATTGCTTAAAATCCTTTTTAAAAAATCACAAAAAATTGAAATAAATGGTAACAAAATGGTAATGAAACAAACGAAACCGAAAACAATTTTTTTGCAAAAATTTGCGAAAAATGGAAACTAACCAAAACGGACCCTCCAAATGACAAATGACAAACGAAATGCCATTTTTTTATCCATATCCATCTCTAGTAGAGAGACTCTATCCTTTGAAATGTTTTAGACTTCATTTCCTGTCAGCCTCACCCCAATTGGCCAATGGTATGGAATTATGGGAGTTGAGGTCCAAAGCATCTAGAACAGCTCTTCCCAAACTTGAGTTCCTAGATGAGTTCTCCATTTAAAGCTGAAGAGGATGCCTCTTTGAGTTTACTGCTAGTCTCAGTGTGCTTTTCGACTGATTGTCACATTTCATCATTGTAAACCACCCAGAATAGAATGAATGAATGAATGAATGAATGAATGAATGAATGAATGAATGGATGAATGAAATGAGCAAGTAATGATGGAAATCAAAGCTGGATTGAGTGAACTTCTTCTGATCACTTCAAAGGTGTGGAAGATTGTTTTTTAAAAGGGATGGAGCTTCTTCAGAGATAGGCGTTGTTCCAATTGTTGCTCAGGTAGGAAGATGACCTCTTTGGGTGATCGGTGTTTTATCACTGAATCACACCCGAGAAAAGAAGATGCCCTGCAGCACGGAAATCAGCAACCAAAGCATTTCCCTGCAGCATGGAGCTGCAGAGGCTAACCCCGGTTTTCAGTCACTCACATGCTACACGGAGGTTGAAGCTCCCCTGTGCAGATCCTTGACCGTTTGTGGCTCGGCAAGTGTACCAGCCTTCATCCTCCACGGTCACCTCAATCAATTCCAGAGTACGATTTGGGAAGTTCTTTCTGCCTGGCTTGGTCCAATTTGCTGAGACGGCAGGGTAGCCCTCTGCCTTGCAGAGTACCCATAAGGAGTCACCTTCCTGAGCCATCAACTGGGAGCCATTGGCCACTTCTCTAGGGTAATCTGCAATCATAAGAAAGTGGAGTCATCTCTACAAAGGAAAAAAAGAAAAGAAAATAGCCTCTTGTTGGACTCAGCCCCAATTTCAAAGGCTGGCTTATGCACCATGAGGGCTTCTGTTACCATGAATGAGTTCTGGGTTCCTCCTGGATGCTCGGGAGATGTCAAAGGCCACTGTTCTTGGAGCATCTGGAAGAGAGAAGTCAACCATTAACCACAATGGTGATGACAACCTTTCCCCATCTGGCGCCATGTAAGAAGCTGTAGACTAGCAGTCCTATTTACCATCCCTAGCACAGCCAATAGTCAAACATTGTGGGAGCTGTGGTTCAGAATAAAATGACTTTGCAATGAAGAACTTCAGACCCTCTTGGTGAAACAGAGAGTTTCCTAGTAATCTCCTAGGAATGTTGGACCAGCAAAGCTCTGCGATGAAATGGCTCCCTCTGTTTGATGTCCACTGGACATGCGCTCATACCTTTTGTATGAACCAACTTTTGACACCAAAATTTCCTGACAATTAGAATCTTAACTGTGGAAATACAATCCACTCCCTAGTATTTTGCAGGGAGCGTTAATTGGATTTTCCTTAACCTGGGTAGCATTATATTTTAAATGTTGGTTTAATTGTACATAATATAGTCTGCTCCAATCATTGTTTGCACTTCCAAAACACTGCAATTATGAACAGGATTGCAGTGGGGATCCAAGAAAGACAAAAATCCAGATTGATTTCTAAACTAGGAAGGAAGGAAGGAATGAACGAACGAAGGAAGGAACGAAGGAAAGATGCATGCATGCATGCATGCATGAAGAAACTTTGGGGGATCCAAGAGAGCCATCAAATTCTGCAAATGGAGAGGGACACAATACTGGTGAGACCTGTGTTAAGGCACAAAATGACAATACTGTAGAATAAAACTAGTAGATCCAGAGCACCCATTAGAAAGGCATATACTGTAATTAACCCTTAAACAGAATAGCAAAAGGAAACTCTCTATGGCTTCTTCTCCAGTGCTTCACCTGCCTTTCCACTGAGGAATTTTGGAATATTTGTTCCTTCTTGAGCAACTGGAGAGAGAGAAAAATTGTCCAGCAAATATCCATGGAGGGGTAATTTGGGGGTGTGGGGGGTCTTGGATAGGAGGATAAACACATCCGGTACTCTCTATATGAAGTTGGGCGATTTTTAAAAAATTGTATATATGTGCCCTCTTCTGGTGAAAGATAGCATTGCTCTTTGCCAAAAGGTCTGGCTTTACCTGTAGAGGGCACATTTCTTCAACCGTTTGCAAAGCTCTCTCCGCTTGTTGGGTGATTTTTTGAGGCTGATATAGTTCCCCAGAAGGAGGAGGAGGAGCAGCAGGTTGCTAAGTCAGTTCTGACTTATGGTGACCCAGGCTTCCAGGTAGAGAATACAGTGGACCCTTGTATAACAAACAGTTTGTATAACAGAACATCTGTACAATATAAACAATTCCGGAGATAGGGGAAATTTGCTTAACAGAATCGCCTATGGGGCGAATCCGCACAACAGAAAAATGGTCATGATTAGGAATTATTCTGTTTTCAATGCATTCCTATGGGAAATGTGTATAAAGAAAAATCTGCTTAACATAATTTCATTTGAAACGAATTAATTCCTTTATACAAGGTACCATTTTACTCAGCTTGCCCAAGGCTACCCTGGCTGGCTGTACTCACAACAGTGGGGAACTGAACCCCTAACCCTTGGCTCTGCAGCCCAATTCTAAAACCACTGTGGGTTTCAAATCCAAAATGGCATCATAAACGTTTCAGACTAGAATTCAGTGTGTGTGTGTGGAGGGGGGGAGAACTGACCGCATAAGGATCACCTGTGGTAGGATGCTTGTTGTACAACCAGTCAGCCGCTTGTTCCACAGTCTGTTGTGCGACTGACCGAACAGGGGAGATTGCTCGTATGAATCACTACCCTTGCTTGTGTTCTCCCTGCATCACTGTTATTGGCGTTGGCTCTAGGTTTGCCAGAAACTCTTTGTTGCTTAAGATTTGCAACCTTGTTTGCAATGCAGACACGTGCATGCACAATGACCTCAACATCAACAACACAGCACAACGTTTGACCAAGTAGGAGAAAAAGTTCTGTCATTAGGTCTCCCAGCAGCCCTCCCTTACATTGCACAATCACCCGGAGATTTGCCTTGATGGCTCCCAGTTGATTTTCCGCCTGGCACTGGTACTCCCCAGCATCCTCTACTTTGATCCAGGGAAAGTGAAGAGATCCATCCATGGAGATGGTTCCCGTGTGGTTCAGCTTCACCCAGGTCATGTCTGGTGTTGGTTTTCCATCAGCCCTGCAGAACAGGCTCACCGAGTCACCTTCGCGAGCCATTACCTGCATCAAATTCTGTGAGGACAAGTCTGCAAGAGAAATACAGCTGGGTTAGAAGTGTCTTGGAAAGAAAACAACAACCCTGCCCAGGAAACCTCTTGTGGCTCTTTTGAGATGACCATTTACATCAGCCCTGAAAAATTTGTGACCCAGTAATACTAGTGCAGCTCCTCCATGCCCTCCCACCCCACCCCCAGTTATGCATTGTTGCGAGACAGCAATTTCTTGAGAACTTGTGTTTCTCCAGCAGACATTAAGAAGAAGATTTATGTGTCATGGCTCTGACACACAGAATCTTGGGATTTGGAGTTTTGTGAAATATAAAGGATCCTTTGCTACAACGCTCCAGTGCAGGGGTTCTCAACCAGATGTTCTTGGACTGTAACTCCCAGAAATCCTGGCTAGCTCAGCTACTGATGAAGACTTCTGGGAGTTGCAGTCCAGGAACATCTGAGGACCCACAGGTTGAGAACCACTGCTCTAGTGCATTCTGCTAAACCACTGGCTCCCAACCTTGGGTGACCCAGATGTTCTTGGACTGCAGCACCCAGGTGTTCTCACCCCCAGCTGTGCTGGCTAAGTTTTAGGGACTTGAAGTCCATGAACAGCTGGGCTACCTAAAGTTGGGAACCACCACCCTAAACCTATAGGGCTAAAGCTCTATTTGTTGTTGATTTATTTAAAATGTTTTTATCCTGCCTTCTCACCAAAAGGAGGGAAGGTGGCTTACATCACTGAACATTTAAAAGCTAAAAGCAAGAGAGAAACCCCTTTCAAAGCATCTGCCATTAAGGAAAAGCCAGCTTGAAGAGAACAGTCTTTGCTTGCCTGCAGGAGGACAGCAAAGATGGGGTCCAGCTGGGCCTCCAGTGGGAGAGAGTTCCAGAACCTGGGAGCAGCAACGGAGAAGGGCCTCTCCCGTGTCCATGAGGGTGGTGGGACTCAGAGAAAAGCCCCACCCCACCCCCCAGTGATCTTAATGCCCATGGTGATTCATAGAGGGAGAGGACGTCTTTTAAATAGCTTGGACCCAAACAGAGAATTCTAAGCACCTAATCAAACTACATATCCCAAGGCGCTGGCGCAATTTAAATGGCCTCAGACTGCTATACAAGTTTATATACTGCCACTCTCCCATAAATAAAAGAAATGCAGTGGACCCTTGTATAACAAACAGTTTATATAGCATAAAATCTGTACAACATAAAAAATTCTGGAGATAGGGGAAATTTGCTTAACATAACCGCCTATGGGGTGAATCCATACAACATAAAAATGGAATTACTCCATTTTCAATGCATTCCTATGGGAAATTTGTACAAAGGAAAATTTGCTTAACCTAATTTCATTTGGAATGAATTAATTCCTTTATACAAGGTACCACTGTACAGTACATTTTAAAACGGCCATTCAATTTCTCTGGGATCATTTGTCCAAATGACATGGCCAACGTCTGTTAGACTTTGGTCTTTGTTTCAGCAAATCCTTCGATCACTTGAACATCCGTATTTTGCATTGCAGGCATACAAAAGAATCCGAATTTCAGATCTCACCAAGCTGTTGATAGCCTTCTGTCTTCATGATTCTGATGTTACGAGGTTGCTCTGAAAGACAAGACCATGGCCAATTAGGGTCCCAATGGGATTGCTGGGGAAAACAGGAATGCTAGAGTGAGGTGGGCCTTGATCTGAAGTGTGAGGCTGTGACACTTCAAGGCCAGCTAACTCCAAACAGACCACTGATCCCACAGCCCAAAGTAAACGGAGATGCCTGCACCAGAAGGCACAATGCAAAGTAGAAGAGGAGAATGCTGACACTCCAGATTGCACCAACTTTCAGACTGCACCACCATGTGAAGGGAACAGGAGGTTTGTGTTTCTCGTGCTTCCCCCTCCCTCGACCACAACGTGGCATCAGAAGAACGCTCGTGTGTGTCCCAGTGAGAAGGTTAATGAGCTGCAAAGGATAACACTTGTTCAAATCAAAAGAATGAAACGTCTGCTGGGCATCTTGCACTCACGTGGATTAGAACAGAATGCCATTTTTCTGCTGGATGGATTCTTATTTCTTTAGGTGGGTAGAGGCTGCTTGGGGTAGGGTCAAGTAGGAGCTGTGTTCCACCAGCTACACAATGAACAAGAAAACCTGACCTAGACTAACCATGCTCCATGCTCAGTGTGGATCTTTTCAGTTCAGAGGCAAGACTCCCTACTTTTCTCTGAGTGAAACTAGAGTGAACTGAACTGGATCGGATGTGAACAGAAATCTCACTTTGAAGGAGATTGCACCCAATGGAATGACTTCTTCCGGGAGGACTCAACACAATCCTATCTCGCTGTCTGATCGTGCCCAGAGTTGTGCCAGCCAAAGTCCAACAGTGTAAATTTCTACAGTGAATTAGCTGTCCGTTAAGATGTTGCATGAAATGGAAATATAGTGTTTCATTTCGTTTTGTTTCATTAATATTGATTTTTTTTAAAAAAAATTCATCACAAAACAAAAAGAAACAAAATAATTTGTAAGGCTATAAATAGTGGGGAGTTTTCCTTTTTTATTATTTAACATGGAGCCCACTGCCTAAGTTTAAATAGCTACAAATCAAAGACCCTCCTTAAACCTTCCAATCAGTTTAGAACCCTCTGTAAACAAGCAGAAAGCCTAATGGCTTGCTGGCTGCAGCTCAGATCAAGATTGGAGAGATAAGCTCAACAGCTGATCGGCATTGTGGGGAGGGAAGGAAGGAAAACATCAAAAATAAACTCCAGTCCTACCTAATCAGGAAAGGAAATTAATCAGTTTAAATCAACTTGCAGACACAGGGACAGCAAAGGGAAGGGAAGGGAAGGGAAAAAAGATCCAGTTAGCATCGTGGTCCTGAAACTGCCATGTCCTCAGCCCAGAGTCAGGCATCAGAGCTCAGCTCCTGGCTAGCTGCACCACAGGTCAAGATCAGAGATAAGCTAGCTATCAACAGTTGAGGCGTGGGTAGGGAAGGAATGAAAACAATCAATTTAAAAATAAACCTCCTGTTCTCAAGACGGCTGGATCAAGAGGCTTCTTGCCACTCATTTCTGAAGCAAAGAAAAATGGTGTTGTGTTTCATTTCTTGATGAAACACTGTTTGCTGTTTTGTTTCATTTTGTAACGTTTCATAAGCTTACGAAACAACAAAACAACATTTCTTTTTTTTCTTTTTTTGGTAAGGTGCCCTAAGATAAAAAGTGTGATATTAATGTATAAGTGGGAAACACTTGCCTATTAGCATAATGTGAGGGGAAGTGTGTTCTGAGGAAGAATAGCTGAACTTTAATTTAGAGTTTCCTTCAATTCTCAAGTAGTAGCTCCCCTCGTCTTCTGGATGAGCATCTACGATGAGAAAGGAGCAGTTCCCTTGGTTTGGATCTCCCACTACGTAGAAACGGTTTTGAGCAGAACTCTCCAAGGTCTGTTGGTTATCATTTGTGGCCATAAGAAGACCGGGAAAGCACTGATTCCAGGTGAAAGTCTTATAAAAACAGAACCAGCCGCCTTCTGATATTTTAAACCAATAGACAGATATTTTTCCCTCCCGTGAGCTAGCATCGCTTTCGCGATATGTGAACTGGCAGGGCATGTAAAGGGAACGTCCTCGCTGCACATAAGAAGAGGAAGGCACTGTCACCGTGTAGCTGGATCTTGCTTGGCTCAGCACACCTGCGAAGGGAAAAGGGAAAGGTAGCAGAATGATTGGAATTTGGAACAAAATGCCAGCGCATGTCACAGGTGGTCTTGCTATGGGAAAGGTGGGACTATGAACATACAGATATTCATACTGGGCACATTGCTTCGCTGTTTTGGCTTTTCTAGATCTACATGTGGACTGGTACTCTTAATTGCATTTTTCCTATGTCCTGGAAAAATATTCACAGGTGACAAATATATATATTCCCCTTTCACTGACATGCATGGCATATATATGCCAATGTATGTCAGTGAAAGGGGAATGGCTGCGTAAGAGTTGTTTGATTGGAACTCCCATCATCCATAACATTATAGCCCTTGATCGCTGGGGAGGATAGCAGTGGTAGTCCAACAAATATAGAATCATGGGAAAGAATCACAGAATCATGAAGTTGGGAGGGGCCTCTAAGGCCATTGATTGGGCAGGGATACAAATCAAAGGGGTATCTGCCAGGTGGTTGTCTAAATTTCTCTTGAAATTCACCAGTGCTAGTGCACTCACTACCTCCTGAGGTAACTGATTCCGTTGCCATGCTGCTCTAACATTTAGGAAGATTTTTTTGTCCTGGCATTCAGCTGAAATCTGGCTTATAACATGTGCCCATTGTTTTGTGTCCTGCACTCTGGGCAGACTGAGAACTGGTCCCCACCTCTCCTCTGTATGGCACCATTTTTCAATTAATTTAAAACTGCTATCATATTTTCCCTCAGCCTCTTTTTTTCTCCAGGCTAAACATGCCCAGTCCTTTCAGTCTGTCTCCACAGGATTTGGTTTCCAGGCTCTTCCATCATCCTCGTTGCCCTCCTCTGAATTTGCTCCAGTTTCTCGGCACCCTTCTTGAACATTTATTTATTTATTTATTTATTTATTTATTTATTTATTTATTTATTTATTTATTTATTTATTTATGTACTTATTGACCACCCAAATTTCCCACGGGAACTCTGGGTGGTGTACAGCCAATTGGCAAAATAAACATTTTGCCCAGATAAACAGACCCCACAATAAATCAAATCAAAGAAAAAGAAAAAGATAGGTAAAACAACAACCGCCATATGACTAGAGATTCAGCAAGAAAGGGTGAAAAAAGAAAGAAAGAAGTGAACCAATTGAGAAACAAACATGCCATTGTGGATCTAGGCAGACAATGTCTGGTCTGGAACTTTTTTTTAATATAATAAATAATTTGTAATACAATGCAAACTAAAACACATACAAAGAAACCCAAGACAACACAGCTCCCCTTCACCAGTGGGACCTCTTAAACAATCTTATTCCTTTTAAAAAATAATTTATTTTCTACACTAAATTACATAAAAAAATTGCTTGTCTTCTGTCATGTTACTGCTTCAACCAGTTTTTCCCAACATGTTTGCTCAATATACTGTAATTCATATCTCCCTTCCCAGCTTAAATGAGCATACTTTCATACTTAGTTTCCTTACTATCTCATCCCTCTTCTAGCTCTCTTTACTTACATCTATTTTTAATACAAAGAATATAGCCTATCTAATCTCAACACTTTATTCAAACTTGCTGTTTAGCTCTTCAGTACTAAGCAATTTAGGATAGATTTGGCTAACTATATATATTCTATATATCACCCAAAGTATAATTACCCATTCTTCCAAAGAATGCCTAACATCACTTCTGTGCATAAAGTGAAACATATAGATCAGAAGGCAGCTCTCTTATAATAGCCCATAAAATATTAATTTGAATTAGTGATGATTACTGAACAATCTTATTCTTTATTGTCCTCCCATCCACAACTGAAATGATCGTTGCGCTGCAACTTTACCTTTATTTCTGACAAGCGCCTATCCAATAAATCTACCCAATATATCATAAAAATTATTTCTTTTTAACTCTCCTTTCTTGATCTTTAGATTGCATGTCAATTTATCATGTAAGGCAATATTCCATTCTTCATTATGCCATTCCTCCATGGATAATTTATAATTAATAGAAATTGACGAAAAATGACACACTGTTTCATTGTTTCATAACATAACAAATTATTTCATTATGAAACAAAAACAATACAAACTGCTTTGGCCCGAAACGAAACAAACTGCTATTGTTCGGTTTGGAAACCGAACAGGGGATCCACCGGATCTCGCTTCAGACAATGGGCTGCAGTGAGATCCAGCAGCTGGAGTAAATGTTTCTTCTCACCACCACCACGGCTGAGATCTGGCACCTGGAGTAAACTCACACCCTTCCTATCTGGCAGCCTGAGCTGTCAAAAAAACAAACAAACTGGCAAGCAGGGGCAACAAAGGGAGAACGGAGCAGGCAGAAGGAAATTCAAAACCCTGCTCCACTGTCCTGTTCTTGGAATTCCTACCCAGTGGTTTTTGACAGCTTGGGCTGTGGGGAGGGGCAGGGCTGGCGTGTCCATTAAGGCGAACTAGGCAGTTGCCTAGGGTGCCAAAATGGAGAGGGCGCTGGCCAGACTGCTGCCCCCCGCCGCCCCTCCACCACTGACCACCACCGTCCGTCCCCCCGCCGCCTGTCACCGTCCGCCCGTCGCCGCCCACCCCCCACCGCCTCCCGTCTCCCCCGCCGCCACTCCCCTGCTGCCCACCCCCCGCCCCTCGCCTAGGGTGCAAAAAAAACTAGCGCTGACCCTGGGGAGTGGGGCGGGTTTACACCCTTCCCATCTTGCAGCCGGAGCTGTCAAAACCAGCTGGGTGGTGGCTGCTTCTGAATTTCCATTTTGTTTGGTTTCAAAAAATTGTTACCAATGAAATGAAATGAGACTACTAAGAAAACACTCTATTTTTGTTTTGTGCCCATCTCTAATAATTAACTTTCCAATGCCTAGCTATTATTAGTCTAGCTGCTGTCAATAGTTGAGTAATAAACTCTCTAGTTTTAAATTAATAGTCCATCTTAGCAAATATTGATAATAAAGCAATTTCTGAATTGGGCTCTATATACCTTTCAAATATATCACTTAATTTAAAAACAAATTTCCATTTTTTTACCTGTTCACATTCCTACCACATATGAAAATAAGTACCAACTTCCTTATCACAATTCCAACAACCCTTTGAATAATTACCATATATTTTATTCAATTTCACAGGTGTCAAATATCATCTCAAAACTATTTTTAATATACAGGTAGATAGATAGATAGATAGATAGATAGATAGATAGATAGATAGATAGATAGATAGATAGATAGATAGATAGATAGATATTCTCACCAACATAGATCTAAGTATTCTCATTCTCCATATCTAAGCCCAATCTTCTTATTTTATTTCTATTTCAAAATCTTGCTCCCAGACTGCCTTCAATCATTTCTCCTCATTTTCTGTTCTGGAAAACTGTCAGGGAAGTGGAGGAGTGCATAATAGCATTTATTTCCAAGGTTTTCTCCTTTGCGACCATTGCACATACCTCTGCATAAAAACGCAAGTATCAGGACCATCAGCATCGCCCACAAAGAAGTTTTTTTCCATGCAAGGCCCATGGCCTGCCAGGTTCTCCTGTCTTTTGGCACCTCGTTGGGAAGGAACACTGCTGGTGAGGACTGGACCTCTGTAAGGGAGAAAGAAGCAGCACCGGGTGGTGATGGTGGAGAAGGCATGGTCCAGAACCAGTAAGCATTTGCATAATGTTTGCCTGAGGGTATAACTACGTTGGCAAGCCAAATGAGACCAGCTGTTCTCTTAAGTTCTCCGCAACTAATTTAAAAAAAAAAATCATTGGAAGCTTTTGTGGGCCATACCCACATCTTCGAAGCATTGACCAAAAGTTCAAACATGGCAAAAGATGTGATTTGCCATGATTTTATTCTTGGACATGAAGTTCTTGGCAAGATGGTTTTCACCAGGCACAGCTGTCTTAGTTGAGGCAGGAAGCAGCAGAGCTGTTGTTATAAAGCTGAATCTGAAGTCAAGAATTGGATTTCACACCTCAGCCCTTCAAACAAACGGACAGAGGTCATGCCCACCCATCCACACCTCATCTCCATTTGTCTCACAGCTTTATCAGTCTTTGGGTAGCTGGTAGGAGTCTTCCAATTTATAGTTCACCTTGGATTCACCCCACCCTAGTATGAACTGGCTCGTTAGATGGACAGTGGTCTGGTGTAATTTGTTGGAGTTGTTTCCATATTTTCATCTCTCTCGCGCTCTCTCTTTCTCTTGCTCTCCCTCTCTTTTGATCCATGCACAGGTGATCTAGTGCTAAACTAGTATCACAATGTGCTGATAAAGTGATCTAGCACTAAACTGGGTAGTTTGTTTATATATATTGGCAGCACAATCAGACACAAGACCAGACATGTAACTGAAATGGGCCCCATCAAATACCTACAGTTTGCTCTAAGAAATGATGCAGAGCTTATGTGAACAATTAGGGAACGAAACAAATAACGAATAACGAAACAAATAAAAGTATATTTCGTGCCCATCTCTAATTCTCATTTCAGAATCAGAATCAGAATCAGAATCAGTGATAGTACCACTCTAGACTGCCCTAGTAAGGCCACCTTTGGAATACTGTGTCCAGTTCTGGTCACCACAATACAGAAAGAAAAAGTGCAGAGACGAGCAACCAAGAGGATAAGGGGACTGGAAGCTAAATCATATTAAGAATGTCTAAAAGAACTGGGCATGTTTAGCCTGACAAAGAGAAGACTGAGGGGAGACATGATAGCAGTTCTCCAATACCTGAAGAGTTGCCACAGGGAAGACGACATTGATTTATTCTCAATTGCACCTGAGGGTATTATAAGAACCAATGGGTAGAAACTCATTGGACGAAAAGCCAACCTGGAAATAAGGAGAAATTTCCTGACAATGGGAGCCATTAAACAGTGGAAAAAGCTTGCATCCCCATGTTATGGGTGCCCCATCACTGGAAGTTTTCAAGAAAAGATTGGACAGCCATCTGTCCGGGATTGTATGAGGTCTCCTGCCTTGGGCAAGGGGTTAGACTAGAAGACCTCCAAGGTCCCTTCGGACCCTATGATGATTCTATTATTCTATGAGTTCTACTCTAGAATTGTCAAATCATGAACACTGGCTACTATAAAAAGATAGAAGCACCTGAAATGTGAATTGCACGCAGACTGTGACAAATTTCTTGGATAGAGAGGGTGTATTAAAGTACTCTGGAGAGTCCCCTGGACTGCAAAGAGATCAAACCTATCCATCCTGAAAGAAATCAACCCCAAATGTTCACTGGAAGGACAGATTTTGAAGCTGAGGCTCCAGTACTTTGGCCACCTCATGAGGAGAGAGGAGTCCTTGGAAAAGTCCCTGATGTTGAGAAAGACTGAAGGCAAAAGGAGAAGGGGCAGCGGAGAATGAGATGGTTGGACGGCGTCATTGATGCAACCAATATGGATTTGACCAAACTCCGGGAGGCAGTGGAAGATAGGGAGGTGTGGTGAACTCTGGTCCATGGGGTCACGAAGAGTCAGACATGACTGAAGGACTGAACAACAACAACTAAAGTAGAAGCACTTTAGTGGAAGTTCTAAAACAAATTGATAGAGACCAAAAATTCTTGAAATGCATGCGATGCAGAAAAGCTAGAAGGCTTTGCTCACGAAACAAGAAAGGAGAAGCACAGATTGTTAACAATGGACTGTTCCAGGTAAAATAAATTGGAAATAAGTGCAGGAAAGAGAAACTATGTCTTGTCTGAGGAACTTGAGGATTGGCGGGTTTGGAGGCAAACCCAATATCATTGTTTAGAACTATCACATCCAAAGTCAAGTAGATGTAGTGAAATCCCATCTGTAGCAGAAGTGGAACAAACAGAAAAAGTTTATGTGTGTATGTACAGATCAGTTGCATCATTAATCACAAGGACTGTAACATTCTTTCAAAATGCCAAACTGGCTGGGAGCATTAATTAAGACAAAGAAAAACCAATTTAACAGCCAAAACTACAGTACAGTGCAAAAGTTTGTGTGAAAAAATGCTGTAAACAAAGAATGCTTTCAAAAATCTTTGGGAGGGACCTTGTTGATGCAATATAACTACCTTGGTGGTTACTTCACATCCTTCCTTGTTCCGCGACTAGTTTTGTACCATGACAGCATTGGTCGCAATCACGGGATTTTGTCCCTTTTTCAGTGTTCCCATGGTCGTGATAACTTGTCTCGTGACAAGTGTTACCTCACAGTCTTGTACCGTGACAAACACTGAATGTGTCTAGCTTCCTTTCCCTCTTTTTAGGGGGGCTTAAAATTCTTTTTCGATATTTTGCTTCAGAAAAGTTAAAAAAACAGACACAGTTTTCTGAGAGAAATGAATGTTTTGTTGCGTGACAGTCGTTAATACATGGTGACTTATCTAGGAAGAGAAAGCGGGAACAAAGAATGATAAGGGAAAACCCTACCCCAGCACCAGGTACAGTACTGTTGCGCTTAGCACCCATTCCTGGGGCGTGGTCGAGACAAATTTCAGTAGCTGCGCGACGGACGTGAAGTAACATTTTTTTGTACTGCTCCTAAGCGCAACACTAACAGAGATAAAATGGACGTGAAGTAACTGCCTTTGTGTCTTGTTGCTTTGCTGAGTCTTGCCATGACATGAAACTGTCTTTCACAACCTCACCTTGGTAACAGAGTTTGGCTGTTCCTCACCCAGCTTTCAGCCTACTACCAGCTGTTTCTGTTTCAGTACGTTCGTGTGACACTGATGATCATTAGCACCAGTTTTGTGTAATTAGTTGATCATACACCTGACTATAATCCTACAACATCCCTGACTTTCTCCAAGTGTAGTTTTAAGAATTGATGCTCGTTTGAAGGCCAAAGTAACACCAAATATTGATTTGATTTAGATTTTTCTTTTATTCGCCCACTTTGCATTTTGTCATTTGACAAAAAAAACAATCATTATTTATACTACTGAAAGCATTCTTTGTTTACAGCATTCTTTCACACCTGCCTAAAACTTTTGCACAGTACTGCACGTGTGGCATGGGTCTCTCCATCACCATCACCCCTCCATCCCTCCTTTCCCCTCTTTATAGTTGGTAGGAGCTACACCCATCCTGCCTTGAATTACACCAGACTACAGAGCGTGGTGGCTCAGCGGACTAAGGCTCCAAAAACTGTTGGCTGCAAAGTCAGCAGCTCGGCAGTTTGAATCCCAGGTGCCACTCAGCGGAGTGAACTCCCACTGGTCACCCCAGATCCTGACAACCTAGCAGTTCGAAAGCATGTCAATGAAAGTAGATAAATAGGTACCGTTGTCAAAAGTGGAAAGGTAGAAACAGTGTTTAAATAGGTACCACCGTAAAAAGTGGAAGGGTAGAAACAGTGTTTCCTTGCAGCCATGCCAGCCACATGGCCATGGTCTGGCACAACCGTGGCTCTTCGGCTTGAATACGGAGATGAGCACCACCGGACACGACTAGCACGCATGTGCAGGGGGGATCTTTACCTTTTTACAGAGCACTCAGAGAGATGAAGATTGAACTGTTTTCTTATGATTCCTGCATTGATTTAAACCAGTGGTTCTCAACCTGGGGGTCCCCAGATGTTCCTGGACTGCAACTCCCAGAAGTCTTCATCACTAGGTGAGGTGGCCAGGATTTCTGGGAGTTGCAATCCAAGAACATCTGGGGACCCACAGATTGAGAACCACTGATTTAAACCCTGCCAGCTGCTCTTTTCTCCTATGGGGAAAAATAAGCCTCCCTGTTGCATGTTTCAGGCTGTACCCCCTTTTCTCTCCATCCATCCTCCCTTTTGGTGCATTTGTTCTTGCCTGCACACACACACACACACACACACACACACACACACACACACACACACACACACCCCATACCTGGACCAAACTTTCAATTTCTCTCCTCTGCCATGGACACTTGCTTCTTCAGCAGCGAGCAAGGAGTCCTCTGGGTTTATGTCCGACCTCTGCCCACAGACTGAACTCCTCTGGAACCCTTCTGTGAAAAAAAGCAAAAGGGGAAATAATGGGCAGGAAGTAGAGAAAGCAGATGTGTCAGAAAACGGCTTTTGAGCTGGGGTCACCATGCGTTTCTGAGACACTTTCTCAGGTATCGTTACAGACAATCTCAAATGCTGTCGCCTCAGTCACTGGTGTGAGCGACCGCTTCGTGCTGTCCTTGAGTTGGAGCTTGAAAGGGATCCTTTATGTGAGCAAGAGATCAGGCTGTCCACAGCTCTTGGAGTTGAAGTCCCAAAAGTAACTATTCCAAGGTCTGCTGTGGGTACATCAAGAAAAATTAGGAGGTGGAGATAAAAAGAATGGAAAACTGGGTCTCAATTACTCTCCTCTTTGCATCATAGATGCTTTCCCTTTTTGCTTTAGTAAATTCTGTGGGTCCTTCATATTTTACTGGGAGCTCCTTTGGTAGAGTTGCCTGGCTGGCAGCTTTCCACCCTTGACCACAGTGGTGGCCAAACGTTGGCCCGCCAGCTGTTTTGGACCACAACTCCCAGAATTCCAAGCCTGTATTGTCAATGACAAAGGACTGAGGAAGTTGTGGTCCAAAATATCTGTAGGGCTGAATTTTGGTCACCACAGCATTTAGCATTCGAGGGCCAGGTTTGAAATGAGGGGACAGATCCTAGTGATGTCACAGTGACTGGACATACAAGGGGTCTTTCCAAGCTTTGCACCACAGCTGCCAGGACTTGCGTGAGAAGGAAGCTTGGGAGTTGAGGTGCTATTTATTTATTTATTTATTTATTTATTTATTTATTTATTTATTTATTTATTTAAAATAAATTTTACCCCACCTTTCTCCTTGGAAAAGGACCCAAGGTGACTAGTGCTCTGTACAGTAGGACACCGGAATCTGCTGGGGATTGGTTCCAGGCCTTCCCATGGATAATGAAAACCGTGGATAAGAGAGAATGCCCCAAAATCCCCAGAACTGCTGTTTGTGACAGTAGCTTGCTTTACAACTGCTGTTTTGCGACAGTAGCTTACTTTACAGCTGCAGTTTGTGGCAGTAGCTTGCATTGCAGCTGCTGAATTATTTATTTAATTTTTTTCCTCTGACACCCATGGATAACCAAATCAGTGGATAATAAATCAGTGGATACAGGGGTCCTACTGTACTCTGGTTTGCCTTAAATGGGGCAACAGGGACACCTCAAAGCTAGGAATGAGTAGAGAGTGAGCTGATGGAGGCACACACATGGTCCTAATGTGCAAATTGGACTCTCTCTCTCTCTCTCTCTCTCTCTCTCTCTCTCACACACACACACACACACACACACACACACACACACACACACACACACACACACACACACACACACACACACACACAGAGTCATTCACATTCCAGAGTCATTCAGTCAACCCTTCACATGGATTTAAAGTAGGCAAGCCAGTCATTTAAAGTGAGGAACCCTGAACATTCATTTTAGTTAGTTAGTTAGTTAGTTAGTTAGTTAGTTAGTTAGTTAGTTAGTTAGTTAGTTAGTTAGTTAGTGGAAAAACTGTTCTTAGCAGTTTTTCAAGTGGAACCCAAACTGTTCCCATGACAATGCAGCTCATTACACACACACAACACAAAACACACACACACAAACACACACACACACACACACACACACACACCTTCTGCTGAGAATGAATAGGTGGAGAAGGATAGCGGAAGTTCAAATGCACATCAGATTATCTCCTCCAATTGTGCTGCTCGCCCTGAGATTTGGATTCCCGGCCCATTGGTCATCTTGGCTCCAATTTATGGGAGAGGGCACCCAAAATATCTGGCCAGCCAAAAGATCCCCACTCCTGAACCACGGTGCTGAATTACGAAGGAGTCTCACTGGATCACCTACTGGGTGGCCTGGAGATGGACACACACTGACTTGACCGTGTCTACCACAAGTGCAGGATTCTGTGGTCTGGATGAACTGGGAGGGTCCTGAGCAAAGCACACCATCAGGAGCTCATTAAAAGAAAAGGCAGGATATAAATATAATAGGTCAGTAATGCAAGGATATAAAACATAAATAAATAAGTAAATATGGCACGCACCAAAGAGGCCAGGCCCTTGTACTTAAATGTGCTGCCATACACAATGAAGTCTTCTTCTTAAAATTATTATCCACAATGCTGTTGTCGTGGTGGGTTTTTTTTTTTTGTTTGCTTCCTCATCGTCTAAACTGTGCTAAATATAGGATTGGCCTTGGTTTTACATTGCTAACTTTGTTGACAGAGGCAAAAGGCCAACAGACACTTTATGCAGTCCTGCCTTCGTTGACTTAGTAGTTGATCACAGCCATGCATCTCTACATCTCTCTCTCTCTTTTAACCTGTTCTGAGTCTCGCTACTCCTTCCGGGTGATAAGGGAAGCCCGTTTAAATGGGATATCTGGTTGTTCCATCAATACACCAGAATTAAGCCTTCTAGTGGGCTGTAATTCGCTACCAGTACTCACCTCTTCTAGGACATGCAAGGAGGTGGGGTGGATGCTGAAGCCTCAGAGCCAGGGAGAGGTAGGCTGGGCAGGTGGCTGGGGGGATAGACAGAGGCAGGGAGGCAAGCAAACCTTAAAACGGCTAGCTGACATCTCCATCCAGTATGGGGATGGGCCAGCTGGTGGGGATGCATGACAAGCTGAGCCAGCAGGGAGAAGAGGCTGTGGGCCGCTCGAAATTTGAAAACGGGCCTCATTTGGCCCCCGGCCCTCACTTTGGACATGCCTGACTTAGAACATTCAGAGCCTAGGACTCCATCCCGACTCTGAGTTATGAGGGAAAGAGAGGTGGCAAGATTATCTGAAGCGTATTTCAAAGGAGATATGAAGAACCTTCAGTTTTACTTCCGTGCATGAAAGGAAAGAAACAGCATTCAAGCAGCTCTCTGTGCTAGATGTAAAAAGAGATTGTAGCTTTGGGTGGGCGAGTGCTCAAGACTCAGCACAGAGGGTTGGCTGGCTCCCTGCCGTCGTATGGCTTCTTGGGGAAAGCCCCAGCTGATAAAGCAGACTTTTTAAATGGGAATAGTAGGTGGGCCCGAAATCACAAGCTCACAGCAGTTATGAAAGAGAAAGTCATGCCTGGCATAAAGGAATCACATGCATGTGTATCACTGGTGCCTTTCGTCTCAGGTGTCATGTCTCTTTTTGGCAGGACTGTGGTTGGAAATTGAGAAAAATAGATATGCAAACGGTGTCTTAAAATCCTGCGTTTTATTCGTGGTCTGTTGCTCCAGACCAAGTGTGAATAATTGCTGGCTGCGTGGTTTAGGTCTCTGTGCGGTGTTCGATTCCTCACTGTGCTTCCTGGGAGGAGAACCAACTACCCCGTTTCCCCGAAAATAAGACATCCCCTGAAAATAAGACCTACTTACAGTTTTGCCTCTCGCTGAAAAATAAGGCATCCCCCCCGAAAATAAGGCCTCCCTGATAATAAGATAATAAATGTGTACCATATTCTTCTTCATGGAAAAATAAGACATCCCCTGAAAATAAGACCTAGTGCATCTTTGGGAGCAAAAATTAATATAAGACACTGTCTTATTTTCGGAGAAACACGGTAGAGGTGGGCACCAAACAAAAAAAACGAAACACTGTTTTGTCGTTTCGTTACGTAACAAATTTTTCTTTATGAAACGAAATGATAGAAACTGTTTTGTTATGAACTGAACCAAACTCTGGGAAGGCACCAGGGCCAAGGGCACTGGGCTTCTGTGGCCCCTGCTGGCTCCCCCAGATGATGCTTCTTGGAGAGGGGCTCCTGAGCCAAGACTGAGTCAGCAAGGAAGGGAAAGCAAAGCAAAAACGCAAAGTGTTCTGCTTATATACCGCCCCATACCACTACAAGTAGTCTCTGGGCAGTTTACAATTTTTAATTGCAGTGTGCAGGCTACACATTGCCCCGCCAGCAAGCTGGGTACTCATTTTACCGACCTCGGAAGGATGGAAGGCTGAGTGAACCTTGAGCCTGCTACCTGGGATTGAACCCAGGTCGTGAACACAGTTTTACTTGCAGTACAGGCATTTAACCACTGTGCCACGAGGCTCCTCGTGGAAGGGAGGAAGCAGGGAGGGAGGGAGGGAGGGAGGGAGGGCATGCACAGGATGCATTCCAGGGTGGGAGGGAAGGGAACAGACTGCACCCTCTAAAATATAGCACCTGGAGTGGACACCCCCCCCCATCATCCTCCACAGTATGCCCCTGGGCCCATAGAAGACTGCTCCGCCAATATTATTCACAGATGAGGAAAGGCCATGTTTTGGGAGCAGAAATCCTAGACCAGTGATGGCGAACCTTTTAGAGACCGAGTGCCCAAAATGCAATTCAAAACCCACTAATTTTTTTGCAAAGTGCCAATACAGTAATTTAACCTGTATACAGGTAGCTATAAAGGGGCGATGTTGGGTGCCCACAGAAAGGGCTCCGAGTGCCACCTTTGGCACCCGTGTGATAGGTTCGCCAACACTGTCCTAGAGATTTGTGGCAACTGTGTAACCTTTGGGTTCCGAGAAGGGCTCAGTTCCTGTTTCACATATCTGCAAAAAAAGCAAACTGAACTAACTGCTGAGTTTGCGAAAGTAAGCAGAGTTCCGGAGAACGAGAAGATCTCAAAATCTGTAGCTGTGCCACTGAAAGCAGACAAGAAGAATCCTGAGGCCAACTTGCAAGTGGCCAAAACTTAGAGGTATTCTGGCTGTATAGCAAGATTTATTCTCAGTTGCACCAGAGGGCGTGAGGATGTTCTACAGCAGTGGTTCTCAACCGTGGGTCTCCAGATGTTTCTGGACTGCAACTCCCTGAAATCCTGGGCCAGCTCAGCTAGAGATGAAGACTTCTGGGAGTTGCAGTCCAGGAACATCTGGGGACCCACAGGTGGAGAACCACTGCACTACAATATTGCTAGTGGACTCCGACTAAGCAGACAATCCAAGCTGAATTACTGTAAACAAGCATCTTTGAATCACTTATTAGACCCATCAAAGAAGCAGGTTTAGAAAGTTAAGAGTTGAGGAACCCATGGATTTTGACCCATAGAAACCTCCCCAACCACATGAGCCTCTCTAAGGATTCCCTTGTGCCTCCCATCGCTGTGAAATAGCGGTGTTTTGCTTGCAACGGAGCCACGCCTTCTTTAAAACAGGGTGCAAGCTTCCCTCTGTTCCTTGTTTAGCAGCAGGTGCAGGTTCTTGGAATCGCCAATCTGTTTATGAGCATGGCTCAGGCAGTGTATATCTGAAAATATTTTTTTCACCCAGCGCATTGTTAGTCTGTGGAACTCCCTGTCACAGGATGTGGTGGTGGCATCTGGCCTAGATTGGACAGATTCCTGGAGGAGAAGTCCATCACAGGTTACAAACCATGATGGGGATGTGTGATCTCCAGGCTTAAAACTGGGGTACTTCAAGGGCCAGATGCAGGGGAGAGGGATCAGGAGACAGATATCTAGTCTCATGCACTCCCAAACACATCTGGTGGGGCCACTGTGAGATACAGGAAGGTGGACTAGATGGGCCGTTGGCCTGATCCAGCATGGCTCTTCTGATGTTCTTAGGTTCTTATGATTTTAAAGAAGAAATGCCTACATTTTACATAGACCCTATTTTCCTTGTAAAGATAGCTAACAATGGGGGTGGGGGTTGATTAATTTGAAATCTAGCGCTGGAGGACAGCTTAGCAGATACTCGGACTGCCAGAATGACAAAACATGTGTGTCCTAGAGCAAATCAAGCCTGAACAATCTCTGGAGGTTAAAATATTGAAACTGATGCTGTCCTACTTTGGGCATGACATGAAAGGACTGGATTCTCTGGAAGAGACATTAATGCTGGGAAAGGGTGAAGGAAACAGGAAAAGAGGCCGACCAAATATGAGATTGATTGACTCTCTAAAGAAATCCCAAACCCTGAATCTACAAGAGTGGAGCAGGGCAGTTGAAGACATTTTAGAGATTGCTCCTTCGTGGGGACACCATGGTTTGGGGCGAGTAGGTGGCACACAACAACAACAGGATTCCCACTTGCCTCCCTCCTATGTCAGGGCATGGAAAGCCATCCCCTGACATCCTATGTTCATAATGCAATACACCTTGATTGTGCTTTATTTGTACTTCTCCTGCTGCAAGGGAGCCAGACAAGTGCACAAGACCAGACACCCCCCCCGTCCATCGGCTGTCAGATGCTTGCAACATTTTTCGGGCAGACAGGCAGCTTTGCTTTGAGGAACTCTGAAATCGCTGGCTGCCCCTACTGCCACTAACCAGAAGAAGCGCAAAGCAATTGCTCAAACAGGGACTTTACCCACCTCCACGAGGCACCCTGGAAGCAGCAACACAGTTCTGCTTCTCGTAAGGACACTACCGCAAAGTACATGTCGAAGCAGACGTTCTGAAAAACTCTCAGTTCCTCAAAACACTTCAGGGCAGGGTTATTCTCTGGGGAGGAAACCTGTCTATGACAGGAACTTCTGTGCCCATGTCCGTAGGTGGGACTTCAGTTCCTGCTGTGGATTAGTCAAATAAGATTTTCTATGTGGAGCATCTGCCACTGTCTAAGGACCAAACACCCCTCGGAGGTTACACCCTAGCTGTTTGAGAGAGAACATGGTGGCAAAAGGGAGATCAACTTGCTCTCCCCACCAGCGCCACCCCTGTTGAAGCATGGGAGATATGATAGCACTTTTCAAATACTTGAAATGTATTTGAAATGGAAGGGCATGATCTGTTCTTATCATTCCTGTGACCAACAGCAAAGCAAATTACATTATAATTCTTCATTAGGATCTCTGATAGAGTAACCCCCCGCCTATCGCGGGGTTAGGCACCACCCGACCCGCGATCCTTGAAAATCCACGATATGCGGAAGCGGGTTGGGTGGGGCCTGGGGGTGGCATGGGGTTATGCGATCGCTCCCTGCCACTCCCCACGCAGCTCTGAGGCTTCTCGGAGGGGCCCGGGGGGGGCGATGCGATCGCTCCCTGCCACCCCACCCCCTCGGTGCAGCTCTGAGGCTTCTCAGAGGAGTGTGCGGGGTGGCGCGGGGCGATGCGATCACCCCCCATGCGGCCCCAAGGCACAGGTACTGCGATCCTGCGATATAGTGGGACTGCAGTACCTGAGCCGCGAAATGGCGGGGGGTGACTGTATATACATCATTAAAGATCTCTAAGGGCCTTTTTACACAACCCCTAAGATCCGCTGGCCACTTAAATTCGGAAGGACAGCAAAGATGGTGCCAGCCTGACCCTCCTATGGGAGGGAGTTCCAGAGTCTGGGAGCAGCCACAGATAAGGGTCTCATCTATGTACCCACCAAGAAGTGTTTCTAGGCAGAGAATTGAGAAGTGGTTTATTATTCCCTTCTTCTTGGGGCCACACAGGATAGTTTTTCTCCAGAGTCTAGGTAAAACATGACTAACCTAGTGCTAGCCAGTGGAGGACAGAACTTGCTGAAACTGCTGGCAGAGTTTGCAGCCGATGTGGCTTTATCTACACCACACAAGACAGGCAGGGATTTCCCCCACTCCTTGGAAGATTCCATTTATGTTGAAAACCATAAAAACCTTCTTCTTCTTCTTCTTCTTCTTCTTCTTCTTCTTCTTCTTCTTCTTCTTCTTCTTCTTCTTCTTCTTCTTCTTCTTCTTCTTCTTCTTCCTCCTCCTCCTCCTCCTCCTCCTCCTCCTCCTCCTCTAGTTGGGTGGCTTTCTGGCAAGAAGCTTTGCCATTCTCCACTGCTATGATTTCTGAGGTTTAGCTTCATGCCTGGAAATCTGGAGGAAGCTTAGGAAGTCTGGGAGATACCTGTAGCCCTTGGAGAGTTGGCGGACAAGTGGCCCACTGGGCAAACAAGATGGGGGAGACCTCTGTTTTTCATTGTCCCCCGTCCCCCCCCCCGGAAAGAGGGAGGCAGCAAGCAGGTTTTCTCTGAAATATAGATTCCTGCAGAGGTCTGACAGATTCACCAATAATTGTAAGCAGACAGGCCATAAGAAAATGAAAGAGTTGGCTTATTTGTATGTAAACACAGGGCTCTCCCACTGTAGAGAGCCTGTCCTCTGATGTGTTGTTTTCTTTAGAAATAGTGAAAAAATGTAATCAGGAAGTTGCAGGAAATCTAAATTTTGCTGGCTGGAAGGAAAAAGTGGGGAAATATCAACCAACGGGAAAACCCAAACGGATGATACATGACTGCATGGTAAATCCCTCCCTGGTATAAAAAAAGCAGTTCTGCACATTTCCCCCCTTGCTCACCCCTAGTTCATGCAAAACAACACAGTTAATGATGCCTATCTAATTGGGATGCATTTGCATAAATGTTGCCAAATGATACTTTCTTCTCATACATTCTAAAAAGTCACAGCTGAATGCACTCATGAATTAATAATAATAACAATAAAAACTGGAGCATGTCTTGAAGCGTTCTTAAAGGCGACCAAATTTATCACAACTTGAGCTTTTGTGGACAATGTCAAGTTACTTCATTAGTGTCACCAAAGCATACATACACAGTGATGAATGTATTTGTCTTTTAATCTGAGAAAGGACTCTCTGTTCTTTGTCTGCAGCATCATAATGTGGCCACTCTTCTGACAATTATATATTGGTGATATTTTCATCTCACCCCCCCACACACACACAAAGATTGTGGGGTAGAACAGGGTTCCCCCTCCCCACACCCCTATTTTATCTTCATATCTTTATATGGACCTGTGGGGTAACCTAGGCAGAAGGATAGCAACTGGTTCAAAATGGGTGTCTCGTGGACCAAGGCCAAAAGACGATTCACCGTTATATCTCTGGCAAGGTGTTCTCCCAGCCTAATGATGAGTTACCTTCAGTCCAAAGTCAGAAAGTGGATTTTGTGACTTTACACCCTGTCCGCACAATACAGTAGTGTTCTTGATGGTTCTGGGATTGCTCTGTCATTTTTGTTTTGTTTTGCCTCAGATCTGAATGCATCATCCCAGGATTCGCATCCAGACACAGATTGGACATGTGTTGCTGGGTACTGGGGTGCACTGCGTCATCCCTTTATCATCCATCTACACACATCTGGAATTGTTTGGCCATGTTGCTAGATGGGCGGGATAGAAAATGCATGAATTAATAGTTTCCTGACATGTCCATCTCAGTGTCCTTTGCCTTCCCCTTATCTCCACCACCCTCATTCTATCTACCCACCTTGTATTTCTCCTTCTTGTTGCCATTCTCAAAATGTTTTTAACCCATCAGTCTGTTTCACAGTTTGAGTTGGGCAGTGGCATTCCAAAGGAAGAAGCAGTTGATGGCCTAAAAAAACTAAACACGAACTGCATGCAAAGCACGGAGATTAACTAGCAGAAATACATGATAAGGAAACACCATCAGATACACCCCATACACTTAAAACAATCAAACTAGGCATCTTCCTGAGGAAAAAAACCAAATTTATCACATAGAAACACAACGACATGACCATAGGAATATTTTCCTTAGAACATATTCTGTGAAAAGAGCTCAAAGGAATGCCAACTTAAATTACTCATTTATGGTCTTTGGTGTATTTTCCTTATGAATATGCATATATCCTGTTTCTTCAGATTGTGTGTGCCGATCATTTGCGATGCTAGCATAAAATAAACTCTTTCCTGAAGACCTTGCCTCACACCTCTTGACACATTTTTAAGGAGAAAAGTCTTTCCATACATGCACCGATCAGTATGCAACAATGGATTACTAGGATCCATATGAAGAGATTGTTCACTGCAGAAAAACTGAAGCAATATGGAATGAAAAACACACACAAACACTTCTTGCGGTATTTTGCACCTGACTGAGGAACTCTTTCACACAAGAGACAAGGTTGGATCTTTCTTAAGCAGGCACAAACTTCTCTTCAGGAGAGCTTTCCCTTAATGATTGGCTGATTGTGTGTGATTCTCAAAAAGATCATTTTCTTATGGCTTTGAATGCAATTTGATGTTGTATCTTTTATTGTGGTATTTGTCTGGTCCTTTTTGTATTTATATACTTGTTTTAGCTTTAAATGTTGTATTTTAATGATGTAAGCCACCCTGGTCCTTCTTAAAGAGAAAGGTGGGGTAAAAATCATTTTAAATAAATGAATATCAGCTACCCAAAGCTCAACAATTTCCTCCATTTCGTGAATGAAACCACAAAGGATGATGCCAACTGAAGCTCTTTGAGCATCACCAAGTATTTTATTGTTTTGTGAAGCAATGCAACAAAGAGAATACCACCTATTTAAAGGTGTTCAAATAGTGTTTAAAATTTGGGCTTAGAAATGTTACCTTTAAAAAGAAAAAAGAAAAAAACTACAACTCCCAGAATGTTGTCTGGGGTATTTGGGGAGTTGAAGTTCCCCAGAGACAATATTTTAATTTGAAATTTGAGAGTGAAAATCTCTTTTGCATGTTTACTCCCTGTGGATATTTTTAAGGTGGTTTAATTATATATTTATTGCTTGAAGTTTTGTGAATCCCCCTGGGGCATCCTGTCTAAAAAGGCAGTATGAAAATATTTTAAATTGTTATTTTTTAAAATTAATGAAGTATATTCTTGTCATATCATCCTGCAGTGGTGACGTCATGGATACATGGCGTGACGCAATACACTAACATGCTTTTCTACCCCTGGGGAGAAACAAAGCAGTGTTGCTATGGAAACGCATAAATACTTCCATCCTCTGTTCTTTCCCCACCCCTCTAGAAGTAACAAAAGCCTGTGCTGCACTGGGATTGGGTATTCCGCCGTGTCTCTCATAAGAAATGGCCAATCGGTTTTCCCATGGGGAAAGGCGTTGATGTAATATCCAATAGTATGTCAATAGTTTTTCTCCTATATATGCTTCAGCCAATTGTTCCGTTGAATAGGCGGGAATATAGATTCTCAGGCCAATGAAGATTTAGGAGAGGCGGGCTTTAACGAACTTCCTTCCGAAAGCTTTTTGAATGGTCGGATTTCTATGCATCTACCCCAATAAGGAACAAGATTGAGGGTGATTGACAGAAAATTTTGGAAATAGGCGTGCCGATAAAAAACTGGAGCTTGTGAGAAAGAGACCAATGGACTCTCCGGCTAGTCGTGATTGACATCTCAGCGGCCCAATGGCACGTGAACCGCCCCTGCAAGGCGTCAGCGTGAACCCCGCGCACCCTTCAGAACCGAAGCCGGGAGCTAAGATGGCGGCCGCCGACGGAGACGACTCGCTGTACCCTATCGCTGTGCTGATCGACGAGCTGCGGAACGAGGACGTTCAGGTAAGGCTCCCGCCTGGGAGAGCGTATCTGGGACTCGGGGAAAGCGGTTGGGAGATTATTTGGGGTGTCGAAGCCACAGAGGAGCGTCCCCCGGCACAGCAACCAATCAGCGGCTGCTTTTCATCGGAGAAACGCGGGCGAGAGCGATGAGAAACGGAGGCGGATTGGCTCGGACGCTTCCCGTTTAAAACGAATGAGGAGGAGGAGGGCGTTGGCGAATGAAAGGGTCCCTATTATCCCCTGACCCCCCCTCTTGCGGGGATGAAAGCAGCCACGTGATTGGCTGGGTGACCTATTTCTCCGGCATTGGGGAAGTCGGGGGGGGGGCGACCCAAGGACCTCCTGGAGGGTCGTTGGTCTCGATTGATTGCAGATATATTTGGCTTAGGCAGAGGCTTCCACTTAAAACAGGCCTCAACCCTTATTTATTTATTTATTTATTTATTTATTTATTTATTTAACATATATGTCTCCCACTACCCAAAGTTCTCTGGGCGGCTTACCATTAAAATGGACAATTAAAACATCAAAACGTCACTGAACAATTAAAAACAAAGACATTTAAATACAAGGCAGAAGCTTCCAGTCCAGTCAAGGGAAGGGGGCTCAAGCTGCTGCTTAGTGGATTTTTATATGGGGCACAATTGTTAAAGAAGCAGTTTTCAGTCGTCCTCAGGCGGCCTAGAGATCTAAAATGTCCAGACATTTTGAAGCCAGGGGGAGGGGGCTTGGAAAATGTGAGGGTGGGGGACAAGGTTTATTTCGTTTTCCACTCCATTATGGCTAGTATAATTACCATTTTGTGTTAACTTGCTATGACAGATGTTAAGAAACATCTGGAAGGCTCAGGTATGCTGGTGTTTTTTTACTAAAATAAGGAAAGGAATGTGTTGTTAAAAGAAACCAGGAAATCAAGAACAGGATGACATGGCAGGATGAGAGATGAGACAGCAAAGAGAGAAGCCTGAACATAATAAAGAGGACAGAAATCAGGTAGTGGTTCTCAAATTTGGGGTCTCTAAATGTTCATGGATGGCTACTCCCAGGGCCTTTTTACACGACCCCTAAGATCTGCTGGCCACTTAAATTCGGACCAGAGATCTTAGGGGTTCCTAGCTCTTCCTCTGTCCCCACCCCCCTCCGCACTTCCTGGCTGCTGCCTGCCTGAGGGAAGGAGAAAAAAGAAAGAAAAGAATGCCTTCTTACCTCCATTTTGTTCCGGGGCAGCATTCAGATCTCTTAAAGGGGCGGGGCGCAAAAAAAGAACAAACGGAAGCCAGGAGAGCCCCGCACTCACTATCCTTACACCAGATCAAATATTTGTCACCTCCAAAAAGCAGGTACAAGAAAACTGCTGTTTGGTCACGCTAAGTGGGCGGGGTCGCACTTAATTGTCTGCAAATTCCAGAGCTGGTGGGTAAACATTTTTAAGGTCCGGACCTTGCAGCCATTTGCAGCGGAGCTTAGGGGTCGTGTATAAACGCCCCCAGAAGCCCTAGCCTTCGCCGTTAGTGGTGAAAGCTTCTGAGAGTTTTAATCCAAGAACATCTGGGGACCCCAACTTTGACAACAAGGGTGCAAGAGGAGAAATCAGCTATCTAGAGGTCAGCTACACTAGCCAAATGATGAATGCAGATAAGGTCAGTGATACATGAGTAGTAGGGTATATAAACACCAGCACATATCTAAACTTGTGGGTAATTGGAATTAGCCTGCCAAGTGTTTGAACTGTTAATTTTCCGCAACAGAGTGATAGTTCATTTGCATTTAAATGAGGAAGATAAATGGATGCCTTTGTCCTAGAGGGTAGTTAATTAGGAGATCATTTGGGATAGTGTTCTCCAGAGAGTGGCCATGTTGGATATTTCCCACCACCACCCACCGCCATCCCCTTCAGTGTCTTGCTTCCTTATGCCATCCACCCCAGTAGCCTGCCGTGCTCTTTTTATCCATCATAAAGAACATATCAATTTGATACATTGTCTAATGCCAGCCCTTGGTGTCTGTAGAAGATGAAGGGCCTTTTGCATGAGTGATCTTTGGAATCACATGTGATGATCGCTGACCAAGAAGAACAGTGAGGCACACCCTAAATCCACTTCTCCCTGTTGCTTTTTGTGTATAAAGGCAACATAAATGTATGTAGTGGTTTCAAGAATCAACAACTGACATGGATTTTTGAATACTAAGAAGAGTTATTTGACCTTAGCTTTCCTATAGTGCTGTTGGAACTTCATCAAGTGGATGTTTATGTGAAGTAAAATCTGTTAGTCTTCAAACAGACACTAGACTTCATTTTTGGGGACAGCAGACTAATATTGGAATGGACAATCATCTGCCAAATCTGGTTTGATTTGGATTCCTGCATTGATGAGGGGCTTGGACTCAATGGCTTATGGATATGGTTTTCACCCTGGTAATTGTCAGGGTACCATAAAAGAGATTGATGCTCAGAATAACATACAGTCTAAATTTCTGCAAAGTTAGGGCGAGGAAGGGTGACGAAGGGATGAGGCAGATATAGACTGATGTTGTTGAGTACAGCATTTTTGATTTACACAGAGCTGTAATTGTCTGGATTCTGGTCAGATCCAGAATTCTCTATCCGGCTTTGTCTCTGTAACTAAGCATAAATCTACACAGCCATCCTTTACCTTTCATCACCTTTGGTGCTTCCTTCTTTCCCTCTTTCTTATTCCCATTGCGGAATTTAGATTGCACATTCCTTGGGGCAGATTCTACCTTTTGGTTCATTAATAAGTTAAACTTGTTCCACACTTTGATGGAACTACATAGATAACAATGTAGATAGCACGTAGCATATTTGCTTCACAGCACGAAACAAGCATAGGTAATAAAAAGAGTGCACCAAACCTTTTCTAGCACAAGTAACAAATATTAAGTCCTACCTGCTTATGTCTCATTTAGCACTTGTAGATTTATCCAAATCTCAGCAGATTGGACACAGTCTCCAAGAGCAGTCTAGCATATATTTCACTGCTGTGGCGTGACCCACAACTTCCCAGAGTGTGGCTGCACACCCATGTGCTATTTTTCTTTCATATCTCGTGCCTCTGTCTTGTGAATGGAATGCATCACGGGTGCATGCCCCTTGAGCCTTCATTGAAAAAGCTAGTGCAGTCCATAGTATGAGCATAATAGTGAAGGGACAGGGTGGGCAACATGTGGGTTTTACAGATATGTAATGGATCAGAGGTCTCATTAACCCTATCCAGCACAGTTGGTGGTGAGGTATACTGGGAATTGTAACTCGACAACATCTGGAAGGCTGTAAGTTGCACACTCCCAGTAAGAAGAAATGCTACCCCCCCTCCAAAACAGGATAAACACTGCCATCAGCCCAAGCAGACAGATCTCACCCAGTAGATACTTAATTCAGGATTGAGTTTCAGTTTTTACAAAGTACAGTGGTGCCTCGACGTACGAATTTAATCTGTTCCGAATGCATGCTCTTAAGTCGAACTACTCTTAAGTCAGGGTACCTATCTAAAAAACTTGAAAAAATAAGCAAAAATGAAAAAAATATTTGTAAGTCGAGCAGGCCATATCAAAAATTTGTAAGGAGGCAATTAAAATGCCAACAGTTTTCCACTCTTAAGTCAAATTGCTCTTAAGTTGAGCTGCTCTTAAGTCCGGGTACCACTGTACTATTTTCATATTAGACAAAATGCCTTTTTTCTGCTCTGCATTTGTTCTCTAGGCTGGAAATTCAAAGGGCCCATGCTATAGGTCAGGCCTGCCCAACAGGTAGACCGGGGGCTACCAGTAGCCCACAAAGGGTTCAAAAGTAGCCCACCAGCCATCAATAAAAATGTGAGGGGATAAGTTCTCCACCCCTATCTCCCCATCCCAAGGACCACCACTGCCCCAGCAAAGTTCTGGGTCTGCCAGCCCACTGGCTCAGCCAAGCGGGGCAGTTCAAGGGCCATGGCGTGGTCCCCTGCTCCCCCCCGCCGCCACCGGCCAGGTGATCAGCACCTCAGTCTGTTCAAAGTTGGACAGCCCTGGCCTAGACAAACTTCTTCCTGATAATGAAATAGGAACCCCTTATAACATGTTGACGTTTTACATGCATATAAAAATGACCAGTGCAAGTATGCTATAGGTATTTTTCTAAGTGTCTGCTTAGAGCCATGCTTCCTTTATTCTCCCTTGTCAAAACCTGCTAAGCTGAGGATTTATCGGGGCAGGGAGGAGACTGAGACTGGTTCTGCCCGTCAGGTCATTTGTCATAGCATGGGGGACTTGGTGTCCCTGATTGGTGTTGAGGCACTATTTGTCTTGGAGGGAGCTTGAAAATGCCCCTTGTTGTATAAATTTCACGTAGCAGGGTGGATAAAAAATCCATGTGTTTTTGATTTAAATGTTCAGAGATTTCATTATGGAATAGAGATTCTAAATTGTAATTCTGTATTATGGGACTGTATAAAATGCCCAGACTCGTGTTTGGTCAGATGGGTGGTATAAAATTGAATAAATCATAAATATTCATATTTATTTAATGGTTTGTAAGTAGGCTTCAACAGTTTTGGGGTTGAGGCTTCAGTCTTACAAGGTTCTATAGGCTTCTCTATGGATTATTTAAGTTAAATCATTTTCTCCTCCCCAAGGACTCAGTATGTTAGTTGGTCTAGAGCAGTGGTTCTCAATCTGTGGGTCCCCATATGTTCCTGGACTGCAACTCCCAGAAACCCTGGCCAGCTCAGCTAGTGATGAAGACTTCTGGGAGTTGCAGTCCAGGAACATCTGGGGACCCACAGGTTGAGAACCACTGGTCTATAGCAGTAGTGCCCAGCCTTGGGTACCATCTATTATTGACTACAATTCCCAGAAATCCTGGCTAACTCAGGTATTGGTGAAGGCTTCTAGGTGTTTTAATCCAAGAATTTCTGGGGAGGGACCTCAAGTTTGAAGACCTCTGGTCTAGAAGATACCATAAAAACTAAAATCCATAGTGCCCTTGAGTTGAGGAAGATTGTAATTTGGTGTCTACAGTATTTGCTTCTTTTCACTCCTCGTTGTGCTTTCACTGCCATAGATGATTAAAACTATACTTTATCTATATTTAACATTGTGGACTAGCACTTTTGCAAGTTTGGTATACAGTACAGTAAGAAACACACAGCTACAAAAACCACATTTGAATGAAACCATTTAAGATTAACAGGTGAAAGAGTTTCAGCGGGCTAGAGTGCTGAACCTATCAGCTGCAAAGTCGGCAGTTCGAATCCCAGGTGCCATGCAGCAGAGTGAGCTCCCACTGTTAATCCCACCTCCTGCCAGCCTAGCAGTTTGAAAGCATGTACTGCAAATGCAAGCAGATAAATAGGTACTGCTGTAAAAAAGTGGGAAGGTAAACAATGTTCTCTGCACAGAAATGCATTCAGCCATGCCGTCCACATGGGCATAATTTGCACAACACTGGCTCATTGGCTTGGAAATAGAGATGAGCACCGCCCCTCGAGATGGACACGACTAGCACACGTGTGTGGGGGTGGACCTTTGCCTATTACCTCTTAAGACAAATTTAAGTCGTTCTACGAGTCATTTTATTTTGCCAAAACATGGCTTCCCATATGATTTTTTTATTTATTTTGTAATGGTTTTTCATCTTGCGAGGCATCCTATAGGAAATTTTCATTATGCAAAGCAACCCTATTCCCAGAAATATTTTTCGTCTTAAAAGGTATTACTGTAATATGGCAGGGACATTTGTTTGTTCATGTTCCCTTTATAATTAAGAATGTACTTTCTGTGGAATCTTCACGTAGCATAGTGCCAATTTCATATGTACGTCTACATCCAAAGTCAGCAGCTCGGCAGTTAAAATCCCAGGTGCCACTCAGCGGAGTGAGCTCCCGCTGATCACCCCAGCTCCTGCCAACCCAGCAGTTCAAAAGCATGTCAATGCAAGTAGATAAATAGGTACCGCCGTAAAAAGTGGAAGGGTAGAAGCAGTGTTTCCTTGCAGCCATGCCAGCCACATGGCCATGGTCTGGCACAACCGTGGCTCTTCGGCTTGAATACGGAGATGAGCACCACGCCTAGAGTCGGACACGACTAGCACACATGTGCAGGGGGGATCTTTACCTTTTTACAGAGCACTCAGAGAGATGAAGATTGAACTGTTTTGTCATGATTCCTGCATTGATTTAAACCAGTGGTTCTCAACCTGGGGGTCCCCAGATGTTCCTGGACTGCAACTCCCAGAAGTCTTCATCACTAGGTGAGGTGGCCAGGATTTCTGGGAGTTGCAGTCCAAGAACATCTGGGGACCCACAGATTGAGAACCACTGATTTAAACCCTGCCAGCTGCTCTTTTCTCCTATGGGGAAAAATAAGCCTCCCTCTTGTATGTTTCAGGCTGTACCCCCTGTCTCTCCATCCATCCTCCCTTTTGGTGCATTTGTTCTTGCCTGCTTCAATCCCCCCCCCCCCACACACACACACACCGTACCTGGACCAAACTTTCAATTTCTCTCCTCTGCCATGGACACTTGCTTCTTCAGCAGCGAGCAAGGAGCCCTCTGGGTTTATGTCCAACCTCTGCCCACAGACTGAACTCCTCTGGAACCCTTCTGTGAAAAAAAGCAAAAGGGGAAATAATGGGCAGGAAGTAGAGAAAGCAGACGTGTCAGAAAACAGCTTTTGAGCCGGGGTCACCAGGGAGCCCAGTGAACTTTCTAAAAACGTGATTATTCTGCTTTTCTGTCTAGCTTCCCTTGATCGATTGTGCTGCTTTATAGCAGTTGTAGAGCCAGACAGTTGAAAGTAGCCCAGTTAGCTTTATTGCATATCCTTGGAATATAACATTATGAACCGTCAGGGAAACTTTGTTTTATATTGTAAAGCTGTTCCATTCTGCCATGAAGCTGCTTCATAAATTACATGGCTTATTGTGAGTCTATGAAAGGAAGACTTAGCATCGAACTCTAGATTTGGGAGAACAGCTTGCATTTGCCATAAATTTAGTTACATTAGTAGTTCTCTATGAGTGCTTGTGCAGTAGTTTTTGTTCTTCGGTGCAGAAGATTTTGGATTTCTGCCAGAGCAAAGCATGTGTGATAAATCAGGAGGTACTAGGAGATCAGCTTTATTGTTGGCTAAAATCCTTTTTCACTCTTCTGTATGTCAAATAACTTCTGCGACTAGGGGGAATTTTTATTTTATTTTCTCCAGGTAACCACACCCAAAGACAGTCATTGACATTAATATTTTGCTTTTTAGGCAGCAGCCCGATGTTTCTATCCATGATCAAATCAATATGCATCTTAGATTAGTGGAGGTACTAGACTAGGTTCTGTGTAAGTGGACTTCTGAAGGAACAAGCTGGGTCAGGCGCTGATGAAGGCAAAGGAAAAGGACTGACTGTCCTGGCACCAGGGCCAGTCAACGGGTCCTCTGTAGCTTTTTTGTGCTCTCTTCTTGTGCTAAAGATGGGAAGGGATGGGGTATTTCTGGTTCCACCTCAAGAATTTGGTGCCATATGTTGGGTTTCTAACCAATCCCAGGTAGTATCCCCGAAGGCTAGTTCCTGCCATCACAGTTGGTATACAGGTGCATTATTACAGGTGGATGTGGGCTTGGGCAAGAAGGAATGAACCAAGCAGTGCTTTTCAAGCTTATTTAATTTAATTTAATTTAATTTAATTTAATTTTAATTTAGAGTATTTCTACCCCATCTTCCTCTTTGGAAAAGGACCCAAGGCAGCTTACAATCATGAAGGACAGTATATATAGCCCAGTACAATTAAGACATGTTCAAGTATTTGAGAACAAGGAATTGAGGGACATCTTACAGCATTAATAGACAACATTACATTAAAGCAACATGGTTATAAGTACTTTATCATTTTCCTGTATCTACAGCCTGGTTTGCACTGGCCTTTCTCCATGTGGTCGTATGCATGCACACATGAATAAATGGATTTTGGTTGTATGTAAAAGTAGAGTGTGTCTCGGTGTGTGTTTTATCTGTATTTGGGAAGGGAGGGTTGTAAAGATGAGAGAGAATTCATTTTCAGTATGGCGCTCTAGATATTTTGGACTACAAAATATTTCTGTTATGGTCAGGAGTTACGGCGTTACTCAAAAACACCAAGCACCAGACTGAGGAATACCACTTACAGTGGAACCTTGTCTAACAAAGGGTTTGTATAACAAAATCTGTACAACATAACAAATTTCAGAGATAGGGGAAATTTGCTTAACGTAATTGCTTATGGGGCGAATCTGTACAACATAAAAATGGTTGCGATTAGGGATTAATCCGTTTTCAATGCATTCTTATGGGAAATTTGTATAAAGGAAAATTTGCTTAACAGAATTTCATTTGGAACAAATTAATTCCTTTACACGAGGTACCACTGTATATGGTTAGTGTTGTTAAAATGGTGTGAGTTATTCAAGGACTAAGGTTGCACTGGGACACATTTGGACTCAAGGATGGTTAGTTACCTTCAGCCATTCCTCTTTTTGAAACTGTTTTCTGCTTTCCTCGCTTCTGCAGCTTCGTCTGAACAGCATTAAAAAGTTGTCCACTATAGCTCTGGCCTTGGGTGTTGAACGGACACGCAGCGAGCTCTTGCCCTTTCTCACAGGTATGGAAAGACTTCGCCCTTGAACCATGGCTGAAGAGAGGAAATAAACACGAAATCTGAATGCTGGCTAGCTTGTGTGCTTGACTTGTTCTCGTGTACTTATTAAAGATGGGCACGAAATGAACAATTTTTCGTTTCCGTTTTCGTTTTTTCATTTCGTTACATAACGAAACGACAAACGAATTTTGTCTCTAAAATGAAATGAAACGAACAGAAACACCGGAGATTTTGTCGTGCGTTTTGTTTCCGTTACTGCAATATGAGTGAATTGCTTAAAATCCAAAAAAATCACAAAAAATTGAAATAAATGGTAACGAAATGGTAACGAAACGAACGAAAATGAATTTTTTGCGAAAATTTGCGAAAAATGGAAACGAACCGAAACGGACCCTACAAACGACAAACGAAATGCCGTTTTTTTTTAATTCGTGCCCATCTCTAGTACTTATGCCAAGATTTTCTTAGCCCTTTCCTTTTCAGAGTAGCAGTGTGTGTGTGCTCGGTGGGACTTCAGCGTCTCACAAACGCCACATCCTTCTTTATTGTGTTGCTGAGTGATAGAATGGTGCCAGGGAAAGATTTAAGGTTTGCCTTTTGACTAACTCCTTGTGACTCAAGGTTGCTTGCCTGCCCAAGGTGCTGCTTTGTAAAATTAATTAATGACCCTCCCCAGTGTTTTTCAAAGCTTGGTAATTTGGGCTGCTTCAAGAACAAAGAATTGCTCATTAAAGTCTGCAAAAGCCCAGAGACTTTGAGATTAACAGGTTTACTACAGCATACATTTATGTCAACTAGATTGTGTTTGATGAAATTCTGTAGCCCATGGAAATTTATGCCCAATTTCTCCCTCTAATGTGTTTTGCTTTCCTTTCCTTTCTCCCCCCCCTTTTTTTTTTGGTCTTGCAACTCCTAGCATTTGTGGTGACTAAATGATAGTTGCCCAAAACATTTGGAGCCTTACACTGTAATACAAGGGTTAATCTTTCAGGTTCTTCATAACTCTGTAGCAACATCAGTTCTGTCCAAACCTCATTTGTGGAAACAGACTAGCCCTGAAACAGACTCACTTGTTTTATCCTTTTGGAAGCTGATTCCATCTAAGTTGCTTTAAGTTGCATATTTTAATTTGCCCACTAGTGGAAACTTACCTCTTTCCAGTGCAGTATATAGAACATCTGGAGAGTACGAGGATCAGTTGCTAAACATGTGTCAGAACAAAAACAAAACAGGTTTATTTATATTTTATTTATTTACTGGATTTCTAGATGGCCCATCTGGCAGCCAAGCCGCTCTGGGTGGTTTAACATGCCTCTGGAAATAAAAGTGTTGAGGTGATTCATGTATCTCAAGACTGAGCTTTCCAGAACGCTGGTATTACAAAAGAAGTAGTCATGGTAGATGGGTTTTTCTTAATGTAGGTCTTCTGAAATATGCAGTGTTATTGTCTAGTTTGGAAGAGAATATACCATTGCTGAGATAGTTAGAAATCAGGATACATGCGGAATAAAAGTCTTATCCCTCAACATCCAGGCATTTCATTCATGCTTACTGGACACGGACATCCTGTGTTTGATTGCATCCATAACCATTAGTGGATCCTTGTATAACAAACAGCTTGTATGACATAAAATTTGTACAACATAAAATATTCAGGAGATAGGGGAAATTTGCTTAATATAATCGCCTATGGGCCAAATCCATACAACATAAAAATGGGATTACTCCATTTTCAATGCATTCATATGGGGAATTTATATAAAGGAAAATTTGCTTAACATAATTTCATTTGGAATGAATTAATTCCTTTATACAAGGTACCACTGTATATGAAAGCTTGAAGGCATTTGCGACATAATGATTTGGTGCAGGATGTTATGTTTATGCTCATGAAATGAAGGTTATCTCTCTTGTTAACTAGGTATGCATCCAGAATTTGTTGTTGGTTAGGCTTTCTCTTTTATTTATATGTGTGGGTGTATTGTGTTGTTACAGTCGTGACCGACTCTTCGTGACTCCATGTCCATACACAACAGCAAACATGACCGTGTGTTGTTGCATGGGGCTTAGAGTGCCCTGGAGCAAGAGTGAAATAATTCACATGTGACTTAGACTTCAGATCCTGATCTCATTTAAACAACAGAAGGACTCCTGTATCATCTGGTGATCACTTCAAAGCCCCTCCTCCCACAGTTGCTGGAATCTTGTATGTGAACCCGATATGTAGCATAGTCTCTCTTTCCCTCTAGTGGCCAGTTCTGGTAATACACATCGGAAACGTATTTCTGGTTTGTTTGGTTTTTTTTACTTAATATTTTCAGACAGTAGATCAGTGAAACCATGGGTGTTGATCCTATGGATATGGTGGGCCTGCTGTACCTAATTTTCATGCTCCATTGCCAAATTGGTTTTAGCTAGTTTTGTCTTTGGTTGGTTCAGCTGTTCTGTTGTGTGTGTCCCCCCACCCCACCCCGTAGATACAATTTATGATGAAGATGAAGTTTTGCTCGCTCTGGCAGAACAGCTGGGAACGTTCACAGCTCTGGTTGGGGGTCCTGAATATGTCCACTGCTTGCTGGTAAGTTACAGTGTTCCTTTACTCAAAGAGACCATTGTGGGGAAGATCCTCACAAAGGACCAGTATGCCCTGAGGTTAGCTTTTGTCCTGGGCTAGCTTAGCAGGACTTGTCAGAAGAGTTGTGGTTAAATTGCATTACTGCTGCCAAAACTATGCTCATCACCTGTGTTTGAACCTGATGGGTTTAGTTGCTTAAGGTTGACTCCGCCTTCCATCCTTCTGAGGTTGGTAAATTGAGGACCCAGTTTGTGGGAGGGAGGTGGGTGTCAGTGTGTAGCTTGCATAATTAAACTATAACCATCCACAACATTTTTTTTATTTTTTATTTTTTTTAATTTATTTATTTCCATCTAAAAAGGAGGTGTATATTAACAATATTTATATTTGCATACAGTGCAAGATAGGTTAATATTTTCTAGCCTTCTATATAACAATACAGAATTATATCTCCTCTTCCGCTATCCTATTTCTTATATGTTACCATTCATAGAAAGCATTCCAGGATTCAAAAAAACTTACAGTTCTCTTTCTCTTTTAGTCTTTAGGTTAGCCTGTCCATTTCTGCGCAGTCAAGAATTTTATTTATTATCATTTCCTCTGATATATATGAGTCGCTTTTCCAAAATTGGGCCCAAATAAGCATGTTTTAAGCACTGTATTCTTTGTCAAGAGACAAAAAAAAATTTTTTTTTAAAAGTGTGGCCTCTTATAGACTAACTACGCATACACTGAAATATAATAGTCTTTAAGGGGCCACATGTTTTTGTCTTTTTGTTTTGCCTTGTTTTGTTTCTTTGGATTTTGCTTGGTAGCTTTTACTGTGTGTTTTGGGATGCTTTGTTTCGCTCCATACATCACTCCTGTGACTCAGTCTTGCCCGAGTGACAAACACAAATTCCCCACAACCACACAATTTACTTTTACAAATAATCTTCCCAGTTTACCTTTCAGCAACTTTGCAGAAGTCCAAAGCTGCACTGAACTTATATTTAATTATTAAAAACCTGGTCCTCCCCTTGGTAGTTTAGCACTGAGGTGAATGGGTTTTTTTCCCTTTCACAATATCAAATTCGTGCCCTGATTATTGGATAAAAAAGGAAGCATTAAGAACATAAGAAGAGCCATGCTGGATCAGGCCAAAGGCCCATCTAGTCCAGCTTCCTGTATTTCACAGTGGCCCCACCAAATGTGTCAGTAAGCGCACGAGACTAGATATCTGTCTCCTGATACCACTCCCCTGCATCTGGCCCTTGAAGTACCTTGGTTTTAAAGCCTTGAGATTACACATCTCCATCATTGTTTGTAACCTGTGATGGACTTTTCGTCCAGGATTGATCCAATCCCCTTTTGAAGTCATCCAGGCCAGATGCCATCACCACATCCTGTGGCAGGGAGTTCCACAGACTAACAACATGCTGGGTTAAAAGAAATTATTTTGTCCGTTCTTACTCTCCCAACCCTCAATTTGAGTGCATGTCCCCTAGTTCTGATATTTTGTGAGAGGGAGAAGAGCGTCCCTCTATCCATTTTACTCATGCCCTGCATTATATCTCAATCATATCCTCTCTTAGGCACCTTTTTTCCAGAATAAGGAGCCCTCAAATGTTTTAGCCTTTCCTCATAAGGGAGGTCTTCCAGCCTAGTAATCATTTTAGTTGCTCTCTTTTGCACCTTTCCAGTTCCACTATGTCTTTTTTGAGATGCATGGACCAGAATTGTACACAATACTCCAGGTGTGGCCTTACTATTGTTTTGTACAATGGATTTACCATGTTAGTTGTTTTTATTTTCATGATTCTCATGATCCTCATTGAGGATGCATTAAGCTACAATAGGATGTAATGCTTCTCTCTCGGTTCCGCTGCAGCCTCCACTCGAGAGCCTTGCTACGGTTGAGGAGACGGTGGTGCGGGACAAGGCGGTGGAGTCCCTCCGAGCCATCTCCCATGAGCATTCTCCCTCTGATCTCGAGGCCCACTTTGTGCCCCTGGTGAAGCGCTTGGCAGGGGGTGACTGGTTCACTTCCCGCACCTCTGCTTGCGGCCTCTTCAGCGTCTGTTACCCCCGAGTTTCCAGTTCGGTCAAAGCTGAGCTCCGGCAGTAAGTCAAGGATCTCGCCTAACATGGTGGGAGGCTGTCAGTTGAATTGGGGGGTGGCCGAAAGGAAGAAACACTGATAATATAGTACCTCGGGTCCCAGATACCAAGCATTGCTTTGTCTCCCTTTTCTGCAGATACTTCCGGAACTTATGCTCGGACGATACTCCGATGGTGAGGCGAGCCGCAGCCTCCAAGCTGGGCGAATTTGCCAAAGTCTTGGAGCTGGAGCATGTCAAGAGCGAGATCATTCCGATGTTCTCCAACCTAGCATCTGATGAGCAGGTCTGTGTGATGGCATGCTCAGGTCTGGAAGAGAATGGGAGTTAACTCAATCAGAAGGTTAGGGAATCTATAAATCATCTCTTCTCTAAAAGGAATCCCTTCCCTTGCTCGTTCCATGTCTCTTATGCAGGACTCTGTGCGCTTGTTGGCTGTGGAGGCGTGCGTGAACATTGCTCAGCTGCTGCCCCAGGAAGACCTGGAATCTTTGGTCATGCCCACGCTACGGCAAGCAGCAGAGGACAAATCATGGCGTGTCCGTTATATGGTGGCTGATAAGTTCACAGAGGTTAGTACAGCTGCACGTGTGTTTCAGCAATGCTTGATAATTTGAGTGGCACTGCTTTTATTTTAAAGATGGTAGCTCAGTCATGTAGGTCTCCCGGATGCAGAGCCAGAGTTTGAGAGTTCAAATCCCCGTGGTGCCTCCTTGAGAGGCGCTGGACTCAATGATCCATAAAGTCCCTTCCAGTTCTGCAGTTCAAAGGTTATTGTTATTCTACCTTGTGTTTTCACTGTAATATATCAGTAATAGACCAGTTCCCTCCCAGGCCCATTCATTCATTCATTCATTCATTCATTCATTCATTCATTCATTCATTTTTTGCATTTATATACCGCTCCCATTTCCCAAAGGGAACTCTGGGTGGTTCACACGAAAAGATTAAAAACAGAACATCAATAGGAGAATATAAAAACGTTCTAGGCAAGAGGCATAAAACTAGATAGTAATGATAAAGAAAAAATAAACAAAAAAAAAACCTTGGTACAAACCCTAGCAGTTGCCAAAGGCATCCCTGAACAGCCAGGTTTTAACAGCTTTTTTGAAGGATGCCAATGAAGGAACCTGGCGTATCTCGCTCGGTAATTTGTTCCATAGCGCCGGGCCGGCCGCCGAAAAGGCCCGTTTACGAGTTCCTACCCTACGGGCCTCCCTAGGGGTAGCCACTCGTAGCGAGAGAGCCATGGAGGATCGGGTGGGTCAGGGCTGCTCTGATCGTAGGGAGATACGCTCTGCCAGATAATCAGGACCCAGGCCATGGAGGGTTTTGTAAACCAAAACCAACACCCTGAACCTTATTCGGGAGGCAACGGGCAACCAGTGCAGACGAGCCAGAATGGGGGCGATGCGGTCAAACCTGCCCGCACCAACCACCAACCTGGCCGCCGCATTCTGGACCCGCTGCAGTCGCCGAACAAGGTTCAAGGGGAGCCCCCTGTAGAAAGCGTTACAGTAATCTATCCTCGACACGACCAGCGCCTGCACCGCTGTCCTCAGGGGGTCCCCATGAAGGTACAAAGTCCTGGACAACAGTGTGTCTGATTCTTTCCTTATAGCTCCAGAAGGCTGTTGGGCCAGAAATCACTAAAACCGACTTGGTGCCAGCTTTCCAGAACCTCATGAAAGACTGCGAAGCTGAAGTCCGGGCAGCTGCCTCCCACAAGGTCAAAGGTGAGTCGCAGTGCTGGACTTGGGCCCCAGCTCCATCTGTCGAGAAATCCGTGAATGAGACAGAGCACAGGTCGGTGGCAAAATGGGAGCCAAGGAGGCGTGGTGGTCTCTCTCTTTGGATATCATGGAAAGCAAGCAAGTTTCAGGCGTTCTAGCCTGCTTTTTGTTGAAGAGAGTTGAAGGATGAGTTATTGATATGTTAATATTTAAACGAGGGGCCATTATTAAAGTTCCGGAGTGAAATTGAAGTACAGGGCGTGGCAGAAATTAATTGAGGAGCTCAAAATTAATATACAGGGCTGGGAAATCCCTTCGTTTTCAATCCTGGTTTTCTACGCCTGACATTCAGTACATGACGGTGATCTCGGGATGTGGTTCCTTTGGGCCACTGGAGATTTTGTTTGACCGACTCTTTATCTTTCTGGGCTATGGATCCTGTCGGTTAAAAGCTGATCATGCGGTGCTATGTCTGTAATAGATTTGTGCCCCATACAGGTCAGATAGAAAAGAGCACACGAAGGAATTGCAAGTAGTGAGGAGCATGAACCGTTGGTTCAGCAGGGTTTGCTTCCTGGCGAAAACGGCTGATTTGCGCTTTGGCGCCATCCACTCGGCGGCAGCAGGGATCAGCTGTTTCAGCTGCGAGATTAACCCTACCGAACTGGTGGTTCATGACCACCTCTCATCTTAATATCGTGGCTGCTAGGCTTCATGGAGCTCTGTGCGTAGCAACATTTCTTTGGATTCAGCTTAGAAAGCCGGACATTTAGAAGAGAGGTCAGTTTGGGGCCTTGTATTGTATTAGAATAGCTAGTCTTAGTGATAGAACTAGAAGCATAAGATTTTTCCCGAGGCTGATCCCTGCCAGTGAAACATACCCCCTCCACCCCACCCCACCCCCGCCAGTCTCATGATTATGGTGACCATTTCTCCCCCTTCTAGAATTCTGCGAGAACCTGTCTGCTGATTGCCGTGAAAATGTCATCATGACCCAGATCTTGCCCTGCATCAAGGTAATATATACCGTGTTTCCCCGAAAATAAGACACTGTCTTATATTTATTTTTCCTCAAGAACACACACTAGGGCTTATTTTCAGGGGGTGTCTTATTTTATTAAGTATAATATGCTTGAATGTCAGCCCTGCACACAACCATAGCCACGCCCATCACTAGGTCTTATTATCAGGGTAGGGCTTATATTTAACAAATGCATAGAAACCCTGCTAGGGCTTATTTTGGGGGGAGGTCTTATTTTCGGGGAAACAGGGTAGCACTATGCTGTCACCTCTAGATAATTTTCATCCTGCTTCTATGCATCATCTCACTGTCTGGTTAGTCCACTTGAGAGCAGGCCTAGATGTAGAAGCAGAAGAGGAAGCCATGCAGAGAAAGCTCTCTTTAAAGGAGCATAAAGAGGTGGCATGGGGGTGTTTATTATTTATTTATTCCATGTATGTACTGCCCATCTGCCAAAAAGCCACTTCTTTCTTTCTTTCTTTTGGCCAAGACCTCAGCAAATCTTATGCTTGCGATGGTGCGTGCACAGCTTGGCTGACTTCCTGCTTATTATGTCCCAAAAGGAGATTTGGGATTAAAGGAAGGTTTAGTAAAGGTAGCCATGGATGCATTCTATGAACGCCTTTTCATCAGTTACTGCACAGGAACAGGAATCTAGAGAGGCTTGCATATGAGTTGGCGAAAGGCAAATAGTAGGGCATGAGTATCCCCCTGCCCGCCCCCCGTTTGGTGTTGTCTGAACATTTTCTCTTTATTTTCTCATCCAGGAACTGGTGTCAGATGCCAATCAGCACGTCAAATCCGCTTTGGCGTCGGTGATCATGGGCCTGTCTCCCATTTTGGGGAAGGACAACACCATCGAGCACCTCCTGCCTCTGTTCCTTGCTCAGCTCAAAGACGAAGTAGGTGGTTCCCCACCTCCTCCCCCAACCCCCTTTTTATGGGCCACTCAATAGCGTTTTCAGAGCTTTGGCGATGGCACCAGGGAGGGGATTTTCCTTCCCATAATTTCCTAACTGGCAAGATGACCCCTCTGTGCAGCTTCCTCATCCATCTCCATGGTCTCCAGCTTAGCTTCTGATGAACAGGTCTCTGGGGTGGCGTGCTCAGTGTTGATTTAGGCGATGATATGGGAGCAGTCCCATAGAATTCTCTTTGGCTTAGAGGGCCTAGCGATGGAGCAACCAGTGGAACACTTTTAATGCTACAGCTTCCTCCAAGAGAACTGAGCCATAGTTAAGTGATAATGCAAGTACAGTGGACCCTTGTATAACAAACAGTTTATATAACAAAAATCTGTACAACATAAAAAATTACGGAGATAGGGGAAATTTGCTTAACAGAATTGCCTATGGGGCGAATCCGTACAACATAAAAATGGTCGCAATCATGGATTATTCCATTTTTAATGCATTCCTATGGGAAATTTGTATATAGGAAAGTTTCCTTAACAGAATTTCATTTGGAACGAATTAATTCCTTTATACAAGGCACCACTGTATGTTATATTATGTATGAGTCACAAATGTTTGAGACCAGACCTGTAGGCTAGTTGTGGAGGCCCTGTTTTGTATACACAAGGGCTCAAGTTTCACTCTCTGGCTTCTCCAGTTAAACAGTCTTCAGAAAACATAGTACTAAGCAAAGTGGAACAGCAGTTTCCTATGTAGTGCCATTCTTTCTCCAGTTTCATTTTTCAGAGGGTTTATGGCCAAGTTTGGTCCATTTAGATTAAATCACTGTGGCTGTCTTCCACCTAGACTACTACTAGTAATGCACTCTACGTGGGGCTGCCAGTGAAAAGTCTCAGGAAACTTCAACGGGTCCAAAATGCAGCAACCAGACTGCTGACTGGGGCGGGGTACAGAGATCACATTACACCCTATTAAAGCAGGTCCACTGGCTGCCAATCCGCTATCTGACACAATTCAAAATGATGACTTTAACCTACAAAGCACTGTACGACCTGGGTCCTAGTCAAAGATCGAACCTCACAGTATGAACCGGCTTGGGATTTACATCTCGTGGGAACCCATGACAGGGCCTTCTCGGCTGCTGTGCCCAGATTCTGGAACTCCCTCCCTCTAGAGGCCAGGACTGCCTCATCTCTGTTGTCTTTCTGGAATCAGGCAAAGACCTTCCTCTTCAGGCAAGCTTTCCCTGAACGAGGGAATACCTATTATATGTCTTTTATATGAATCTATAGGACCGCATAGACTTTGAGTTTATAACCACTTATAACCTTATGTGAAAGCATTGACACTATGTTTTCAATGTTAATTTCCACCACTCATAACTTTTGCATGAAATGTTACTCTCCTTTTAACTGCTCACGTTCCCTTGTAGCTTTAATTTAATGTTTTCTGTTAATACTGTAAGATGTCCCTCAATTCCCCGTTCTCTGTACTTGAACATGTCTTAAATATTATACTGGGCTGTATATTATCCTTCATTACTGTAAGCCGCCTTGGGTCCTTTTCTCAAATAGAAAGGCGGGGTAAAAAGTACTCTAAAATAAATAAATAAATCTCTGAAATAGGGGCCAGTCTCTTCCGTAAGGTGTCTCAAGCTCAGAAGGCCATGCAGTGGATTTGAGATGTGGTAGAAAAAAGATAGCACAGGTCTTGTGCAGCTGGCAGTGGGCGGGCTGTTCCACTCACCAACGCCATCCACCCTTCCTCATTGTTACAGTGCCCTGAAGTCCGTCTCAACATAATCTCCAACCTGGACTGTGTGAATGAGGTGATTGGCATTCGGCAGCTGTCCCAGTCCCTGCTGCCAGCCATTGTGGAGCTGGCAGAGGATGCCAAGTGGCGTGTGCGGTTGGCCATCATCGAATACATGCCCCTGTTGGCTGGGCAGCTGGTAAGTGCTCTTTTTGCCCTGGAGAGAATGAAGGCAATTGACCGGATGGACTGGGGAAAATAAATTAAAACTGCATTTGCAGCAAGTAGGGCCTTACTGTCGGCAGGGCTGGGTGAAAACTTGCAGCTTACGTCTGTTCCAACGTACAGTTGGTTTGCAGGTTTGTGCCAGTGAACTTGGGAGTACTGGTTGTCCGCACCCCCTCACACGGGGCTTTCTGAACCCTTTGGGTTGCTTTCCTCTTTGTATTGGAGCCTTGTACCACTCCCTTTAGATCAGTGGTTCTCAACCTTGGGTCCTCAGATGTTCCTGGACTGCAACTCCCAGCACAGCTAGTGATGAAGACTTCTGGGAGTTGCAGTCCAGGAACATCTGGGGACCCGCAGGTTGAGAACCACTGCTGTAGATTGTATTTCTGGCTGCAGGGAGCAACGTGATGGGCAGTTGCACCAATTAATGTAGACTCTCCACACTTTTTCCCATCTTTAGGGGGTAGAATTCTTTGATGAGAAGCTGAACTCCCTTTGCATGGCATGGCTGGTGGATCATGGTAAGACTCTTGGAGATGAAACCAAAACAAACTTCATTTTATTTCGCTTGTCCTTTCCCTTCCTAATATGTGCTGCATTTGTCTCTGCTGTCTGCTTTATAAAGGGTGTGTTGCAAAGTACCCATAGGTGATTTCAATCAGACCCTACTTTGTCCAGAAAGATTGTAGGATGGTGCCACAGGCTGCATTTCTCATGAAAGTCACACTTCCTGAAGCTTTTCAAATGCAGGGTTCTCTGTGGTGGTGTATCTTGATCTTGCAATATTAACTGCACAGGACACGTTACAATCTGAATACCATCCAGTTCTGCTCCGAAGTGACAGAATCTCAGCATGTGGATTCCTACTGATGTATCATCACCGCTAGGGCACAACTGACTTCTGTGCTCAAACATCTTTTTTTGCATTTTCATTTGCTGCCCTGTTTCCATGGGCCATGCATTGGTAATGCCTCTTTTAGATTTTTATGATGCATTGTATGCCAGGCTGTCTTTGAAAGTGGCTTGGGACTGTTAGCCCAGAATAGGGTTGGAAAGCATTAACGAGGAAGGAAGAATTGAAAATACAAACTCTGGTTTGTCACCCGCACTGGCTTCTATCTATTTCTGAGCCAGATTGAAACTGCTGTTTCTGTGGACCTCTCTTTTGTGACAGGTGTCAATCTAAATCCCGAGTTTTTATGCAGAGGCTGTTCTCTGGAATGCCTCTGCAAAGCTCAATAGGACAGATAGATGCTGGGAAATGACTTAATATTGTTGTTGTTGTTGTTGTTGTTGTTGTTGTTGTCTCTACTTACGAGTTTGATCCATTCTGAATGCATGCTCGTAAGGCAAACAACTCATAAGTAGAGCAGCCATATCTAAAAAATCTAAATAAATACGTCAAAAAATAAATGAAAAAAAATTGCAAGTAGATCAAACCACATCTAAAATTTGTAAGGCAGAAGTTAAAATGCCAGCTGTTTTCCGCTCTTAAGTCAAATTACTCATAAGTAGAGCTGCTCGTAAGTAGAGGTACACATTATTATTATTATTATTATTATTATTACTAGTAGTAGTAGTAGTAGTAGTAGTAGTAGTAGTAGTAGTAGTAGTAGTAGTAGTAGTAGTAGTAGTAGGAACTGGTTGGCTCCTCTGTTCCGCTCAGTATTATGTGCAAGGTCAGAACCTTGCTTTACTTGCCCAGCCTTTTAAAACAAAATTGAAAATCTATAGTTGGTACAATTGATTTCTTCAATATTCCTTATGTGTTTCTGTTCAAAAAAGCCATCAAGTTGCTTTTGACTTGTGGTAACTCTATAAATTATTGCTCCCTAAGATACCTTACCATTAACGGTTCTACTCGGGTCTTGTACACTGAAGGTTTTTTTTTTTTAACTGAGTTAATCTATCTCATGATAGATCTTCCTCATTTCCTACTGTCTTCCACACTTTCTAGCAGTATTGGTTTTTTTCCCCCCATTGAGGCTTGTCTTCTGTTGATATGCCCAAGGCATCATAGGCTCAGTTGAGTACAGAGCTCTTCAATTCTAAGATGATTGATGATGATGATGATGATGATGATTAGCTGGCACAGATTTTATCATTGGAGCTGTTAGACATTTTGAGAGTCGGGTGGCATGGTGGAGCAAGTGGCTACAGCCCCAAGGTAGAGCATATGTTAAACTAGTTCTTTGGATCTTTGCTAATCGCTTTAAAATGTCAAGTGCTTTCTTTTCCTGTCTCTAGTAATCCATAGTATTGAAAGTGTACTTTGAAACTAATGGGATCCATTGTGTGAGCTCCTTTTTTCCAGCAGAGAGAATTGACTAATGTGGGCTTTTACCGCAAGTTTAAAATTGTATTTAATGGGAGAAGTCTTTTCCAGCCACAGAAGCAATTAAATTTAGGTTTTTCTGCCAGTGGTTCACATTGAAGTAAAAGTCCTAGAGGTTGTTTCCATGGTTTTTACTGTGTTAACTCAGGACAAGGAGTATTCACTGATTTTTCCCATTTCTTTTCTTTTGCTAGTTTCGCATAAGTTATGGAGGGCTTTTTCATATTATAAAAATGAGTTCTAAGTTTCAGGAGGTCCTGCTGACTGTGAGAACTTGAAAAATGATAAACAAAAGCTACCACCTGTTTAACGTTTTCTTCTTCAGAAATGTTTTCCTTATTCTCTCAACATAGATGCAGTGAGTTCACAAACAAGTATTTGCCTTTTCTTCTCATCCTTACCCAGTGACATCTGTCACAATCAAATTTTCATTTACAGATATGTTAATTTGGAAGATCAACAAAGTCATACTCCTTAAATTTCCAACCCAAAGGTTAAATGTTCATAACATTCCTTTGTAGGGCTATTGAGTGGTGGTAAATACTGTGTTGAACATGATGCTTTAAGACAGCGGTTCTCAACCTGTGGGTCCTCAGATGTTCCTGGACTGCAACTCCCAGAAGCCTCCGCCACTCCCTGTGCTGGAAAGGATGTCTGGGAGTTGCAGTTCAGGAACATCTGGGGAGCCACAGGTTGAGAACCATTGCTTTAAGGTATCAATGGAAGCATGTCTATCGATCCCTAATAAAAATAGGTCTGAACTACGGCTCAGTGGTTTGTACTGGTTCGCTTATTCATCAAACAGGTGACTTCCCAGGCCCGCCTCCTTTAGTGGGCACCCAATTCAGAGGCAGAACCACAGCTTCCTTGTCCCACCTCTTCCAGGTGCAGCCTCTGAGCAGGTGCTGCCTGAAGGAGGCAGGCCTGGGAAGTATTGATCAGCTGTTTGGTGGGTAAGCAAACCAGCAGAAACCACTGAACCATGGTTCCTGCCGATCTCTAATCCCTAGTGTTGAGCTGTTGGGATTCTACTGCACCACCACCTTCTTTGAATTCTAACACGGGCAGGATAGGTGGTCTCCACAAAAGAGATAAGATCCCAATTCAGTCCATATAGAACTTGTGTTTCAGTTGTCGTCTTAGTGCTCCTTTGTAAAGCCTGTAAGGTCTTCCTTAACCCTAGAAGCAACAGGGATTAGAGATGGGCACGAAACGAGCAATTTTTCATTTTCGTTTTTTCGTTTCGTTACGTAACGAAACGAAAAACGAATTTTGTCTCCAAAATGAAACAAACCGAAACAACAGAAATTTTGTCGTGCGTTTCGTTTTCGTTGCAGCAAATACATTGAACTGTAAGGAATGCTAACGAAACAGCAAGTTTTCATTTTCGTTTTTCGTTTCGTTAATTTTTTTGCAAAAAAATTACGAAAAACGAAAATGAACCAAAACGGACCCCCTAAACGACAAATGAAACACCATTTTTTGGAGTCGTGCCCTTCTCTAACAGGGATTGTAAAATCATGAAGTTAAAAGGGGCCTCTAAGGCCATCAAATCCAACTCACTGCTCAAGAAAGGAATGCAAATCAAAGGATATCTGCCAGGCGGTTGTTTAGATTTCTCTTGAATGCCTCCAGTGTTGGAGTACTCGTCACATCTCAAGGTCATCAGTTTCATTGCTGTACTGTTTTAACAGTTAGGATTTTTTTCCCCTTCGGAATATTCAGTTTGGCTTCCTATAACTTGAGCCCATTGTTGCATGTCATGCACTCGGGTTATTTATTCCAACTTGCTGATTTTAGATGATAATGGAGGTAAAGTTCCGTCTTGAAGGCACTGAATGGGTCTGGCTTGGGAAGGAGAGAAGTGAGATGTGATGAGTTGTCTTCAAATACTTGAAGCACTGTTCAGTGGAACAAAGAACGAGGGCCTTCAGGGGAACAAATTACAAGAAGGAAGGCATCAATCATACGTTAGGAAGATCTTTGGGACAACAAGAGCTCCTTGACAGTGGAAAAAACTACCCCAAGGTGGTGTATTCTCCTTCACTGGGAGCTTTTAAAAAGAGGTTGGATAATCATCTGCTAGGGCTGTGTTAGCTGTGGATCTCCTGCATTATAAAGTTGGATTTCATAACCCTTGAGATATTTTCCGTCTCCATGGATCTTCCAGGCTATGAAAGGGTTCTGCAGCTTTCCCATCTCTGTCAGCATTTCCCAAAATGAGAACTAAGAGACGATATCAAAAGAAGTCTTGGGTTTAGATTTCTTCCCATACATTGAGCAGAAATGGGCCTCTTTCTATATGTCTTTAGCAGTCGTGCATTGAGAACTTTGCATGCCACACAAATCAAGAGGAAATCCTGTATGTGGTAACATCTCCCAAAATGCCAGAGCTTGAAGCACTCATGGTCTTCTGTGTTGTGCTGTGTTGGTGCTGACCACAATTGGCTTTAAACGCACAGTAGACTCAGGATTGTCGTCTTCTTTATCTTCTTCTCAGTCTATGCCATCCGAGAGGCAGCTACTAGTAACCTCAAGAAGCTAGTGGAGAAATTTGGCAAGGACTGGGCCCATGCCACCATCATCCCGAAGGTGCTGGCCATGTCCAACGACCCCAACTACTTACACCGCATGACCACACTCTTCTGCATCAACGTGAGTTGGGTCAAGTTGTGGAGCCGAGGAGGATGCTGGGAACTGGGAATTGTCAGTTTTGCATTTAGGAAGCGGAATCTTGTTGTGATTGGAACATGCTGCACAAATCAGGCGTCTGTATTTTGAAATGGGATACATTCTTAACATCTATAAAGGTTTACCACATAGAATACGTTTTGAACAAACTGATACTAAGAGTATATGTTGAGACAAAGACGGGGCGGGGTTTTTTGGCTAAGATCACATAAACACACACAAAATTATCGGAGGACCTACCATTTGTTCTTTCTCAATTTTGTGTTGCCTGACAACAGCCCATTGTCATATTCTTTTGTCTTGATTTGGATTGTTCGTTCCTCTAACATTATTGTGTCTGATGTTTTCATAACCGTTCTGACTCAATGAAAGTAAGATGAATGGTTTCCATTGGGATACAGATAAAAGTCCTGCTGCCAGTAATATATGACTTGCAAAATCTAATTTGTGGGTTTTTAAAAATATAATAAGTAGTCAAACTGTTATTTGATTTGGAATACATTGGAATGCCCACTGGTTGTTTTGGTTTTAATTATGGAACTTGATGTTGATTCTTGATTGGGAATACTTTTAAGGGGCATTCTGCTCCTCTAACTGAGGAGCAGAGAGAAGTTGACTGGGGAGGAGCAATAGGGCTGCTGCAGTAGATGCAGATTTCCCTTCCATCTCTTGCATCCCAAACCTGACTGAAAGAAGCTTTGTTTAAGTTGCATAATTGAGATTCTTGTGCGACATGATTTGGGTTGCCTGGAAGCAGAATCTGGCTTAGCACACCCAGTCTTGTTTACTAAAATAGCCCAGGACTGGAATAGACTGCCTCATGGGTTGTAGGTGCCCTTTCTTGGAGATCTCCCAGGGGGAATAGGAAGGCTGGTGGGTTTTGGTGCTGAATGTCCTGTTGTGTAGCCTCTTATCACCTGACCCACTGGCTGTGTTACTAAATGGTTCTTCCAGAATTCTCTTCTGACAATCAGTGTTTTCTTGATGTGAGCCTGCCCCTGAATCTCTGAGACACCAACTCTTGGTGGAGACCTCACACACACACCCCGACCCCCCTCATTGCTTTCTGAGGACCTAGCGCTAATTGTGTCAAAGACCTTTGGCGTAGCAATGCTGGGAGGGCTTAGCGAGGAGCCAGGATTCAAGCATCCCTTTTGTACAGGTTGCACGGGGCTCTTCCCCATTAACTCCTCGACTCCTTTGCTTCTCAGGTGTTATCTGAAGTGTGCGGGCAGGAGATCACCACCAAACACATGCTTCCCACCGTGTTGCGAATGGCGGGGGATGCAGTTGCAAACGTGCGCTTCAATGTGGCTAAATCCCTCCAGAAAATTGGACCAATCCTGGACAACAGGTACTTGGGAATTGCTGGTTGGCCCTGAGCCGATTCCTTTTGGCCACCATCCTGCACTCCTCCTCATTCCAACATGCATTGGGGCTGGTGGGTGAGGAAGTGCTGAGGATGGAGGGAAGCCTCTGGCGATCCTTGGAGAGTCGCCGGGTTCTTTTGGCTGCTTTCCTTCGGCTCATTCCTTGCTGTGCTTCACTCCCCAGCACTCTTCAGAATGAAGTCAAGCCAGTGCTGGAGAAACTAACACAGGACCCAGATGTGGATGTCAAATACTTTGCCCAGGAGGCACTGACTGGTGAGTGGGAAGCACATTTTCCACACTGTGATGAGTGATCACTTCAGTGTTTATTCTAACCTGAATGTTTTCAGCCAAGGGGCTTCTGCGTTTGGTATTAACAACGGGGAATTCCGTCTTCAGTGCTCTTAGCAAGATGAAGGCTGGGGCGAGATGGGAGCCAGGCTACAGAGGTCACAGGTCTAACAGTGTGCTTGAATGTCTTCCATGATTGTATGCAAAAGGGAGTCTCATTAGAGCTAATATTCGGAGTTGTACTTCTTCAGAGACCCGAGATAGTCATGATGCCTATATCAAGTATCCATTTCATAGCATGATCTTCCATAAATTTGTCTGGTCCCATTTCAAAGCCATGTTGAACTCCAACAGATTTTGTAATTCAGCTGTGCATTGCGTGGAGAGGTACATGCTTTTCTCTGCCATTGAATAACATAGAATGGAATTGCCCTTACCTGAAAAGCCGCACAACATTGTTAACTTTTTGACAGTGGGCAGCTGCATTAACTCAGTGATGTTTCTGGGCTTCTCGGAAACACAAAAGTAGCTTATTGGCACATTGCATGTCAGTTGCCCAGTAACACGAGGACTCGGTGACTGTTGGCTGCTTGTGTGAACTCTTGATGTGGTGTGAGGTCAAGCTGACCTGAATGTTCCGGGTCATGCTTTTCTTCAGGTCACCAGTTCATGCTGCAGTCAACCCTTTGTGAATGTGACAGGGTAGGCTGTTCCTTGACTTGCGTTTGAATGTACAGCCCCCTTCAAGTTAGTCCTAACTTGGGGTAACACAGTACACCTCGCCTGTTACCAGAATTGTTGGTGGAGGGGAGAAACTCTTTCCGTAATGAAAGTGGGAGACAGGTGACACTGTTGACAAATAGCCCTGAAGTCTAAATTTATTTTCTCTGTTTCTCTCTCTCTCTCTCTCTCTTTCATGCAGTACTGGCGCTGGCTTGAGCCTTAGGACCTGGCTTGGTTGTCTCTACAGCTTGGATGCTATTGGACCGATCCTTCCCCCCCCCAAACCTCCCACCTTTCCCTGCATGTGTATTGCCAGCCCCATCTGCCATCGGATCCACATGGTGGCATCTGCTAACACCCGAGTTCTTGTCCCCTCTCCCCCCTGAGTTCATCTCCTTCTCCTACTCTTCAGCTCCGTGTTTGTAGACCTTCTTGGGCAGCTTTATTGTTCTCTTCCATCTTAGACATATTCCTTTTTTTAAAATAATAATAATAATAAAACCTTAGTTCATCATCAGGAGGCAGCAAATGCGTACTCCCAGTGCAGCCTTGCAGGAGAGACAGAGCAGCCCCTTAGAACCTCACTTGGCATGATAAAAATGAACTGGGAACGGGGGCAAAGTCCGTGGGTTTGCCTTCCTTTTGGTCAACATTTGCATGAGAATATCCCCAGGGTGCTGTATGTCGCTTAGCATGCAGCATCTACGTGGCCTTCCTGTTTGTCTTTGCTTATTTGGCCGCCAGGCGACTCCTGTTCCTCTCATATTCCCAGATAAGAAGTCCCTGGTTTGGTTTGGTTCTGGTACACTTTAATAGCTTGAGTTGCTCCAGAGAGGTATTTGATTCAAAATGAACTGGTTGCCAGGGGGCATCATTGAGCTAAACCCAATTTTAATCCCAACTCAAGTAGGTTTGTTGAAAGGAAAGGGATATATTAGCCACGACTCGAGAATCCCATTTATTCCAGGGGGCTCTTTACCTGAGATGAGGTTTCAATTGGATGTAGTCCTTGGCTAACAAAAATTATCCTGAGGTTAAAAATTGGATGCAGCAGAGCACCCTCCTTAGCATTCCCAGAAAAGGTGGAAACCGGTGTAATTAAGAAATTCAATTAAAGAGCTTCAATTAAAATCTGCCTATGGGTTATATATCCTGCTATCATCTATCTCTTGTCCGGGTGATATGAGATAGCTAGAAGGAGGGAGGTGTTAGAAGAGCATCTCTCATTAGGACAAGAGACAGCGGCTGTGAAGGAACACCTCACATAAGATGGCGCTTATGAACCCGTCAGGCCTCGAATTGACCAAGATCTGAAGTACCCTCTCTGAATGAAACTTAGCCCCCGATTCCCCTGCCTTAGATGGCAAGTTAGGCCCTTTGTCGTGGAAAAGCACACTGCAAGGCAAGTCAGAGAGAGGAATAGGAATGAAAAGGTGGTTAGTCCTCAAGAACCCCGGGCAGTGGGGATCAAGTGGATTCCACCAGTGGCATTTGGGCTTAGCCAGTGGTGTGCAAACTTAGCAGAATTTCCACTTCCTATCATGTGACCACAGAAAATAGGATGAATTCCCTTTCCCATTTTCAAATGTTGCCCAGATATCTCCCACGCGTTCCCCTTTCCCAGTTTCCTGCTGCCACCTCTGTGGTTCTCTTGCACTGGACAACTGAAACTAGGGTGGTGTGTGTGTGTGTGTGTGTGTGTCTGCACATTCTGACCGCACACTTCCTAACACAAATACACACAGGCACCCACACTTTGTTAGTGGCATGTCGTTTTTAAAATTGTTGATTTTTTTTGGTGTACACTTGTTTTATTTTATTTTTCCTCTCTCCAATTAATAAAAAAGCTCAATCATTATTTGGCCTCGTGTTTACTTCAGACTGCTGTGAGTGAAGATGAGTCTCTCTCTCTCTCTCTCTCTCTCTCTCTCTCTCTCTCTCTCTCTCTCTCTCTCTCTCTCTCTCTCTCTCTTGTCAAACTTCTTGAAATTTAAGGGCAAGGCAACTTAGTACTCTAAAACACACAAACACACACACACACACACACACGAGAGAGAGAGAGAGAGAGAGAGCGCTGCTCTCTCTTCACTGGAACAGAAATAGAGGAAACATATACTGGATCAGTGGCCCATTAAGTCCCATATTATCCAGATAGCATACTTGTTGCACACAGAAGATCCCAGGTTCCATCCCTGGCATCTCCAGGTAGGGCTGGAGAAAATCCTGTTTGAAAAATACAATACACACGAGAGAGAGAGAGAGAGCTCTGCTCTCTCTCTCCACTGGAACAGAAATAAAGGAAATGTATGCTGGATCAGTGGCCCATTAAGTCCCATGTCATCCAGATGGGCCACTGAGCCAGTATAAGTTTCCTTTATTCCTGTTAGAGTGTAAGTCGAAGACTTAACAGGTAAAGAAACACCCCATTGAGGAGGCTACAGAGGTTGCTGTTCTCCCAAGGTCCATTATGCATTTGTAGAACCTCTGCTCCTTTCTGTAATGCCTTCACCAGGAGTCATCGTAACCTCAACCCTGAGCCCTTTTATCTACAGTACACAATAGAATCCTAATCAACCATTGCTATATTTGAAGAACATCAAATTTCCTCCTGTGCTTTCAGGTGATAATGGAGATACTACTTCAGATGTTACATTCTCTGAAGCATCTTGAATGCTTTTTGAGTTCTCTCTTTAGCTCTGTTACTGAATTGTCCTGATCTCAGGCAGTTGCTCCTCTATGGTTTGGGACATCCATGCTTGTCGGGGCTCTTCTTCCAGAGATATTCTCCCACCCCAAACCATTCCACACCTCCCTGCCTTCAATGCACAGGTCATCCCAAGAAGCCCGGGAAGTCTTGTGACCAGGGCCTTTTCGGTGGTGGCCATCTCCCTGTGGAATGCTCTGCTTGTGGTGTGTGTGCGCGCACGCGCGCGCACCCCAAGCCCTTGCTCTCCTGATGTTTTGAAAGCATATCAAAACCTTGCTTTTCAGGGAAGCATTTCAAGTCCTTTGTACTTGGATTCTTTTATAGTTATTATTCTTTCCTGTGGCTACCACCTTGTACATGTGAGTCCTTTTTAAAAAGATTATTATGTTGTGGAGAATCACTGCCTAGATGTCCTGAGCACATCTGATCTCGCCTGATTTTGGAAGCTCAGCAGGGTTGGCCCGGGTTAGTACTTGGACCACCAGGGAATACCAGGTGCTGTAGGCGCCTGGAATAGGAACTGGCAAACCACTCCTGCCAAGAAAACTCCATGGACATAGGGTCACGAAGAGTCGGTCACGGCTGTAACAGCACAACATACTCATGTTGTGGAGAGGGTTGTTATTTTATATGTCCTTGTTGGAAACCTCCCAGAGTAGTGGCATTGCCACTAGATGGCATGGTATAGAAATGTAATAAATATATAAATATTGTCAAGGATGGCCCAGCAATAGAGTCTACTGAATAGTCTAAAGAAGTAAAACAAAAAACTTCATTTTCAAGAACTGAAGTCCTTGGAGTGTGAATGGTGGAATTGGGACTTGTCCTTCAGAATTTTTTTTTTTTTTTTTACAAAGTCCCTTCCCCACCCAACCTCTCATTGGTTTATCTGTATATCTCTCAGTAAATGTTTCCATCTCCTTGGAGAGAGCAGAACCATTCTGGATAAGAACCAGCAGTGGCAGCACATAGAGATGTTGAATAGTGGCTACAATTCCCTGGCGTCTCTGCATTAAAACCTCATTTATTCACCCTGTTTTGGTTTGGTTTGTATTCTCATCACGTTCCTAGCAATTTGCTAGGAAGATTCGTTTAGAAAAATGTACAAGTTTTGTCAATGCCATTGTTAAGCAACAGAGAACCTAATAATTGTATGATGGGACTCAATTGTGTCGCATCCGACAGTAACACGATACAAAGGCCAGCAACAAATGTCTCGGGATTGTAGCCGCAGAGGGGCTTTGAAGACTTGATATAATACTCTCTATTTACACACTCCTGAGGTCTATCTAAGATTTGTCTTGGAATCCTTGATAAGGGCTATACATATGTGTGGAATACCTTTTTGGATGCCCCCAAATTCTACTGTCAGATGGCAGAACTTCGAGCTTCCAGGGCAAGCAACAGGGTTTAAAGTCAACTTTGACAATTTTTAGTTTGAGAAAAGGAGAATTCCCACCACTACGATCATCAAACAACTGCAGATTGGAAGGCACCAGAGTCCAGTCCCTCTCAAGGGAACTGAACTTCCTACTTCTTGGCATAAATGTTTGGCCTTGAAACCAATGATGATCTTAACCTTTCCTAGATGGGAATTCACTACAGTCTTAATGTGGTCTTTCTGATGTTGAAAAGCACACAGGCAGAGCATATATGGAGGAAAACATATTCCTACAAAGTTGATTCTTTCCTGCCACCCACTGAAGCCCAAGGTAATTCACGGTCCATTCTTGCACGTTTGCTGCCTCTCCCTGCCACCCTTCCCATGTCCCACTTTGGAACATCTCCTGCTGTCGAAAGGACACTCTCTGTTGATACATTCCTGGACACGTCCAGCATCCTTTCAGGGTCTGGCAAATCACGATTGTGTCCAGATGACATTTGGCTGAGAGAGAGGAGTGGATTTTGAAGCTTCGATGCAGTGTTGCGATGCATCAAGGCGATGGCGTTTAACCGAGAAAGGAGAGGTTCATTTATTTATTTTATTTATTTACCAGATTTTTTAGCCGCCCCACTACCAAGAGGTCTCTGGGCAGCACTTGCAAATGCTAGAAAGTGACCGAGTGCTGGTTGAGACTGCTTTGTGCCCTAGGGCCCCTGTTTTATGGGTAAGAGGATATCATCACCACCACCACAGAACTGCACAGCTGGAGGGGACCCTGTGAGTCATCGATCCCATCCCTTGTCAGGACAGCACAGCTGCGAATTGAACTCCCAACCTCTGCTTCCACAGCTGGAGACCTCAACCACTGAGCTAGCTAGCTAGCTAGCCGTACTCTGTTGCCAGGAAGGAAGATATGCCCGGGAGTTTGGGAAGACAGAGGGGTCATCCTCCAACCAGCTGAACACAGGCATCAGCCGATAGCCCAAGAAAAGCTGGCTGTGTGTTACATCGCTGACGTTTTCTGTTTAAAACTGTACGTGATCGGGCAATGCCCCTGCCTGGGGACCTAAACCAAGACCTAGGGCAGTGATGGTGAACCTATGTAACGGGTACCATAGGTGTCACAGCCCTTTCTGTGGGCACCTGACATCACCCCTTCATAGCCACCTGTATACAGGTTAAATTACTGCATTGGCACTTTGCAAAAAAAAAATTAGCGGGTTTTGAACTGCAGTTTGGGCACTTGGTCTCTAAAAGGTTCACCATCACTGACCTAGGGGGTAGGTCTTGAAGCATGAGGCAGTGCTGAAGGCTGCTGTTCCACAGGCCTTCTCAATGACAGACAAATGGAATATTCGCAACACCCAACGTCAGAATAATCCTTCCCTTTCCAAAAATCAGTTCTCAAAACTAGTGAAGAGCCATTGGTTCCGGAAGGGTCAAATCAACAACTATGATGCCTACAGTGGCTTCTGTCGACACAGATGCCAAATCAGGTTCTGGCACCCTGTTCCCCGTCAGTCAGTTCACACACATACTCTATTATTGGGTGGTTTGATTCCTTCCAAACCACGTCTCCAGTTTTCTACAATCAGTTGTTTCATGGGCTGCCTTCCACCTTCCACCCACCCCCATGGCAAATTATCTGATTACAAAAGTACCGCTTGGGAGAAAGAATCTGTTTGCGCATTAAATGTTGGTTTTTATTAAACACAGACAGACAAACACTAGAATCCTGCTAATTTTAAATATGCAAGCACACAGGCACTGGCAAATTAAAAGGAAGCCGAGAACGATAATCAGATTAAAAGCAGAGCTTGAAGGAACTCACATTAACTTGTTGCTTCTTGGTAGCCAGTTGTCTTCAACATGGTCCAAACCCCAGAGGCAACGTGGTGTGTGCATTTTTAGTGCATTGCATTGTCATTGCCAACAGGAGAGGAAAATGCAGGGAGATGCATCCTATTGCCCTCTAGTGACCGATTCTAATATTTCTGAAAATATGTACAAAAAGGCAACACCAAACAATCTTCCCCTTGCCATATTGGATTGAGAGAAGAATGGTGTAAACTTCCCAAAAATACCCTGTAAAAATATCATTAAATGCTGTTTAAAAGTACTTTGAAAAGCACCTTCAAAGCACTGCTTGTTATGTGTGAACAGTAACTATTACTTTTGCTGCAACTTTGGAACTGTTCATTACCTTAAATATTGACCCAAAGTAACTACTGTACTTGTGAGTACAGTGGACCCTTGTATAACAAACAGTTTGTATAACATAAAATTTGTACAACATAAAAATTCTGGAGATAGGGGAAATTTGCTTAACATAATCGCCTATGGGGCGAATCTGTACAACATAAAAATGGGATCACTCTGTTTTCAATGCATTCCTATGGGAAATTGGTATAAAGGAAAATTTGCTTAACCTAATTTCATTTGGAATGAATTAATTCCTTTATATAAGGTACCACTGTTGTTACTTTCAAAGCACTGGCAGTGAAGCCACATTTACAGTTCTCAAAAAATAGGATATGCTAAGATCACCACGGATGGCACCGTGACTGAACAGCAGTTTTAGTATACTCTCACATGTCACATTTTTGTTTTGTTTTTAAAGAATAAAATCAAATTTCTAATCCTAAGTGCAAAAGTGAAAAGCAAACACAATAAAACAATAAATGCATGCAGGGTTCAAAGGCTTAGAAACTGAGCTTTCAAATGTTTCATACAATTCAAACATCATGACATTTCCTAGTAACACAACACCCATTTCGGGATGAACATTCGCACATTTAATGGCCTGCTTCAACCCAGTCCCACCAGATGCTCCTTCTGAAATGAGAGTGTGCAACATGGAGCCAAGCTCTCCAGGGTCTCCATCATGTAGGGGCCAGAGACCTTCAGAACCAGCCACCCCAGATGCTAAGAGTTCAACTTTCAGAAGGCCAATAATTAGGGAAGGAGGGAGATGTCATCTAATACTGTGGTTCTCAACTGTGGGTCTCCAGATGTTCTCAGACTACAGTCCCCAGAAATCTTGGCCAGGATAGTTCGTGTTGAAGGCTTCTGGGAGTTTTAGGCCCAGAACTAAGGAGAGGTCTTTCTCTCCATCCCACCACCCTCACAGGTACCTCTTATGGGAACACATGAAAGGGTCTTCTTGGCTGCTGCGCCCACTCTGGATCTCTCTCCTGCTGGAGATCAGGACTGCCCCATTTCTGCTGTCTTTCCGGAAACAGGCAAAGACCTTTCTCTTCAGGCAAGCTTTCCTTGAATGATGGATTATCTATTATGTGTCTTTATGTGAATCTACCATACATGGCTACACAGACTTTTGTGTTTACAACCACTTAAAACTTTGTGTTTATATCTCTCCTTGTGTGATTGCATTGACACTATGTCTGGAAGTTGAGTCATGGCTACTGGACTTCTTACTGACTATAAGATGGAGGACTCGCACTAGCTGTATTCAGACTGATGAAGCTGTTTGGATGAGCAGCGAAATGTTTCTATCTCTCAAAAACGAAGTCAAGTAGCCATGACTGAGAATCTTCACAGACACATTGCTTTCAATTGTTAGTTTTAATGTTGCCTTCTAATGCTGTAAGATTCCCCTCAATTCCCTGTTTCTCAAGCTGAGTAGGTCTTAATTATTGTAATGGACTGTATATTGTCATTCATTACTGTAAGCCACCTTGGGTCCTTTTCCAAGGAGTAAGGCAGGGTAAAACTACTCATAAATAAAATAAAATAAAATAAAACATCTGAAGACCCAAGGTTGGGAAATGCTGATATAATGCATTGGGAAGATCAAAAGATACTCACCCTTGCTGTAATGTATGAGGCTTCCTTGGGGCTTTGTTGTGTAGTCAATTTTACCATGAAAGACACCACAAATGCCCAGACCGGCACCCTACCCACTAACAAAAAAAATCATGTGTGGAAGAGGAAAAGAATAGAAAGAAATAACTAAGGATATGTCTTCCCCAAATTCTTGTTTCTCCACCCTGGTGCCCCCACCACCACCTGTTCAATTCTTCGGTGATGTAATTCTTCGTTTTTGCTCTATTTTTGCCCGGATCAGAGAGGCCCCTGGAGCATCCATCTCATTTAGGAACTGTACACATGGAAAATACGCAGCGGAGTCCCCTGGGACTTAATTCAGAGCAGACAAAAAACACCCTGCATTGTGTGGGGTGGCATTCCCAAAAGGTCAACTTTGATCATGTCTAAGAAGTGTCTTTTTGATAAGATCTGGGTATTGAGCCATTTGGACCTTCAGCCACACAACAAAACCGAGGACTGTCCTGATTTCTTGTCTCACCTTGCTACTTTCTGCTATCATATAAAAAAAAACACCCAGGTTTCTAGCCCTTGGTAGAGGAAGGGGAAATGGGGAGGGCTCAGGAGTCCAGGGACTGGAGAAAAACACTCCTCATCAGAGCTGAGGGTTCCAGTGAATAATTCCAAGTCCTTTCTTGCAGCTAGTGAAAACAAGACAACGCCGATGCATATTCAGTGACAAAGACCATTTTTGTACCAGCCACTGTGTTTGGTTCTGATATACATTGCTGCGGATATTTTTAAAATGCACAAGGTGCATGGGTCTGCCTCAGAGGAGATTGGTCCATTGGGGCCAGTAGAACACTATGTTGGGGGGCTAGCAAACGTTTGCAGAGGCCCAGCATCTGGGCCCTAGCAGAGGCTCATGGATGATAGTGGGAAAGTTAGTGGTCCCACCAGAAGAAACTGTTCTACAGCTCAATAGCTGTTAGATGTTGCAGATTTGCAGCACAGTGTCGTGATGAAAGAGGAATAAGGGAACCAACCCCAAGTGATGAAGTTCCGCCTACTGAATGCCGTTGCCTTCCTTTCCATCTGGGATCCTGCCCCACCAGGAAGGTGGGATTCCTAGTGGGAGTCTTCGACCACTGGCATGCCAGATGATAGAAAGGAACAGTGACTCTCCAAAACTCAACAGTGCAGCCAATGGTCAAGGATGAAGGGAATCATAGTTCAGTGATATGTGAAGGGCCACAGGTCCCTTGCCTGTGGTCTAGTTGGTCATCTCCTCCTACCCTACCCTACAGGATAAGGAGGTCTAGTAACACTTTCCAACGTGGCTCAGGAAAACAGGTGACTCCCTTTCCAACAATGGAACCCAAGAGGCCAGCACTGGTTTGCTCCTCAGACATTGGCTGCCATCGGGACCTCCTCGAAAGCAGTTCTAAACACCTGCAGCAAGGACCTCCTTACCGCATCCTGGAACTCCTGCCCCACAAACACATACAGCAAAGGGTTGATGCAGCTGTTGAACATGGCAAGGCACTTGGAGAGGGGGATGGCCACCAGGCGCATGGCATCTGGTACAACGTCCATGGAGATCCTGGCCAGAGCCAGAGCATGGTAGGGCAGCCAACACAAGAAGAAGCAGAAGACCACCCTGGTGACCACCAAAAATGGTTTACTGGATTTGTTGAGATTCTTTTTGCTCATGGTCACCACCAAGATTGTGTAGGAAATGGAGATGACCAGCAAGGGCAGGAGGAACTGGTAGAGAAAGATACAGATGGTGAGGACTTCAGCTTCCTGCCAGTCCTGGAAGACATCCAGGTTGTTGCAGGAGCTCCGGTTGTTCTTCTCAACTGAGACCTCAGTGAAGAAGTAGGAGCTGGGGACGAAGAAAGCTAAGGAGAGCAGCCAGAGAAACCCACAAGCTCCCCAGGTGAGACGTGGGGTGCGGTAGTTCTGGCACCAGACGGGGGCCACCACCAGCACACAGCGGTCCACGCTGATGGAGCTGAGCAGGAGCATGCCACTGCAAACGCTCAGCCCAAAGAGGCAGTTGGCCACCTTGCAGGCCACGGAGCCAAAGGGCCAATTCAGATCTAAGGCCAAATTCAGGACTGTGACAAGGATCAGGGAGGTGGAAGCCAAATCCGCCAAGGCAAGGTTGAAGAACCAGACGGTGTTGGAGGTCCAGCGCAGCTTCCAACCAGTGACCCACAACACTATTCCGTTCCCACTCACTCCAGCCAGGAAAATAAAACTGAAGATCACACCAGTGACAATCTTCACCGTGTCACGGACTGTGCTGTCTCCCAGGATCTCGAGGGAAGCTGAACTGTTGGTAGCTGAGCTTGTTGACATCTCCTTGCCAGAGAAAGAATGAAAAGAGAGGAGAGAGAGAGAGAGAGAGAGAGAGAGAGAGGTGGTTATTCATCTGTTACATAGCATTATAAAGTTCCATAAAGAGGATTCCCAGTATGGTATAGTGGGCAGAGTGATGGGCTAGGGTACTGCAGAACAGGGTTCAAATCCCCGCTAGGCCAAGGAAACTGACTTGGGGGAGGGGGTTGAAATTGGTAAGGCCATTCCTTAAATATCTCATTTATCTTGAAATCTCCAGAAGTGTCCCTTATAAGTGCTTTCTTAGTCCCACTAGAAGATGGTAAGGGGTACATAACTTGTCTCTTTACCACTGAACCACCACTCTAAATGGGAAAGAAAACATGACAAAGAGAATAAATTGTTCACTCAATAAATCCGGGATGTTGGCTTAGATGCAACACAATGTCATTGTGTAGAGCTGCAGCATCAAAAGTTAAGATAGTGGCTATGGGGTGTCAGAAGAAGCAACTTGTGAATCCAACAGTAATAATAACCTTAGAACTCCAGAGTTGGAAGGGACCCTCGGGTTCATCAAGTCCAGATTTTGTCAAGGGGGATATATAAACCACTCAACTATGCAGCAGGTCCTCCTCATCTTCTTCTATTTTGTGATTGGCTTAAGGAGGTAAACACGAACTTCATTTGGAAGTATAATATCTGAACCACGAAAGGCTACCTGAAAAGCATCTTTGGAGAACACAAGACCATAAGAAGAGCCCTGCTGGGTCAGGCCAAGGGTCCATCTAGTCCACCTTCCTGTATCTCACAGTGGCCCCACTAGATGCCTCCGGGAGCACACGAGACAACTAGATACCTGTCCTCCCTCACCACCATTTTGGAGATATCCCCCTTTGAGGCTTGGAGATAACACATATCCCTATTGTGATCTGTAACCTGTGATGAGCTTTTCCTCCAGAAATCGGTCCAGTCCCCTTTTAAAGGCACCTAGGCCAGAAGCCATCATCACATCCTGTGGCAAACACTCATGGATTTAACTTCAAACTGAGTGGACAGTCTGTAACGTGTAGTTTGGCCCTTAGCTTTGGGAACGGTACAGGTCGGTGCAGGTGTGTGAGCATGAGAATGGCATTTTAGTTCCCTACAAAAAAGGCTTGACATGTGTCCTATTACAAGTCAACTGATTGCACCACATCAGTCATAATTATTAGTATGGCTTCTGGGTGGGATCCCGAGGGGTTAGAAGAAGTGATCTCAACACACAGGGACCATGTTCATAGCCCCTCTATGCAATGCAGTTCCATGCTCAGCCAATAACCCAGGGGCAAAGGGAAGCCCTGCAGCTACTGCTCGACTACAGCTCCCATCAACCAATGGTGAGGAGCCTTGGAAGTAGAAGTTTAGCTACATCTAGAGATTCCACCTCTCCTTTAGGCAAAGAAGCATCCAGTGAAAAGAGGATGAGGACAACCAGAACTGTCGGGAGGACTTCCTTGCTTCTTTTCCTAGGCCAGGCCTGCACAACAGGCAGACCATGGGCTACTGGTAGCTCACCAAGGGTTCAAAAGTAGCCCACCAGCCATCAAGAAAAAAAGTGAGGGGATAAGTTCTCCATCCATCCCTTCCCCATCCCAAGGACCACCACTGCCCCAGCAAAGTTCAGCGGCTGTCAGCCCACTATCTCATCCGAGTGGGGCAGTTCAAGGGCCAGGGCACATTTAAATCTGTTCCCTCTAGAATGGATTAATTGGTTTTAATGCATTCCTATGGGAAACCACTGCTCTACTTACAAAAGTTTTTACTTATGTGCTCAGAACGGATAAAATTCGTAAGTAGAGGTTTTAGTGTAGTAGCCCTCAGACACTTTGGGCCGGAAAAAGTAGACCTCGGCCTGTTCAAAGTTGAACAGCCCTGTCCTAGGCAATCCTGAGTGCTCTCTTCAATTCCCCTCCTGCTCTCCTCCCGCATCCTACTCCTCCGGTGTAACCCGTCTTATTTCCACCTCAAGTGCTCCATCTCTCCGACTGAAATTCTCAAGGGTAATCAGAGTTGCTCTGGTTACAGCATACCACATACATTGCTGGAGTCATTACATAGAATGGAGGGGAGGTATCAATGCAGAAGCTTCAATTCAATGCCAGAAAGTTGCCATGGGCTTAGAGCAAGGATTTTGTTGCCAAGAGATGAAGATGGTGTTTCTGTGTGTGTGGCGGGGGAAATGCTAGCAGATCTGATGGCCCTAAGATACAGGAGGCTGAAGACGATAGGAAACTAGCTGGGTCCGCGTGCCACTGAAGATGGGGGAGCTGGCAAATCTGCCTGGTAGAGTGTGATGCTCCTGGCACACGCTACTGAGTTCACATTCAGCTTTGAGCAGAAGGATGCTCTGGTGGGTTGTAGCCCTATACCAGCAACCACATGGGTTTGTGTTAATGAGCTATTTAGTCCTGATTCAAGATGGACACAAAAGAGTGGCGTAGCTATGGGGGAGGGCAAGGGGGGGGGACATCTGTCCCTGGGCGCAGCATCTAGGGGCACCAAATTGGGTGCCAAACAGCTCCCTGCCCATGAGCCATGGGAAGGTGTGTTGTGGGTGACCTGCCAGGGCCGGTGTGGAGGGCTCAATGGCCACCACTGCTGCCTTCTATGTGGCCTCTTAGCCCCTCCCTGTCCCTTGGGGTGTGTGAAAACCAACGTTCTCCCCGGGTGCTGAAAACCCTAGCTACACCTCTGCAAAACCATTGAAGTGGAAGTTCGCACTGGTTCATTTTTCAGCCAGATAGGAACCATGGCATTGAATTCATTCTGGGAATGACAGGCTTGTGCCCTTTCACCTACTAGCAGGTAAGTTTGGCCCTTTCCAGTGGTAAATGGCAGCATCCTGAATTGAAAAGCTGATTGCCCTGGTAATAAAGACAAGCAGCAGCAAACCACTCATCCTTTGATGTCAACTCTTGTTGTGCCATCCTTTGCATCCCCTGTTGACTTTTACGGCAGTGTGATCTTCCAGTACATCAGACACTTCACCGCCCTGCTTCACCATACCTTCTGATCTTCGTTGTGTTGCATCAAGCTTTAACAGGAAGAGTAGGGTTGGTTGATGTAATTCCGATCAAATGCTCCAACGAATCTGGTCTGTTCATCTTAGGAACATGGGACAGGATTTGGTTTTTTTTTTCCAAATAGAAGAGACCTTTAATTTTTAGCTCTCTGTGTCAAATCCCCTGCTGTTGCTGATTGTCCTAGCAATGTGATCTGGTTATGCAACGCTGCTGGGGTTGTGTTATTTACATAGCTCTTGTCATCTCTGACCAGCTGGGGTGGTTCTCTGTATCTGTATGGCCGAGTGTTGCGTAACTTTTCTGCCAGTGGTTTCAAGGTGACGACATCCACAAGATGCACTATCTGGATGGAGCCAGGGAAGGGACTCGAGTCACCATCATTTTCCACCAAGCTGTGCTCTCTGAAATTAAGAAGACACCAATTCTTTTTGTGTTTGGAAACCTGGAACTGTTCAGTCAGGGTACGTACTTCTTCAAAGCACAGTAGCTGGTGAGCAAAATTAAAATTAAATATATATTTAAAATAAAAATAAAAATGTGGCAGTTCTACAGGTGAAGAGTGGAAATTTTTTTCACATTTTATCAATAGTATGCAAAGAGAGAACTTGGATTCTTAATTTTTTATATTTTATTTATTTATTCAGAAATCCCCCCTCCCACACACACAAAAAACACCCACTTTTGAATCATAGGAGTTTGAGATGCTAGGCAAGAAATGTGCAGATTTCTATGTGGGCATTTCCATTTAAGCATAATTTTGATTAAAGATATCACAACAACCCCCTGACCAAGTCCATATGCAAGTATCAATAAGAATTGCATGCCACTGGGACCATTTTGACTTAATGGTTACCTTCCCAGGGTTTTCTAGGTAGAGAAGATTTAATTTTATTTTTGAAAGGAAAAATTGAGTGTGTTGGGGTTAAATTGTAAGCCAGCACGCATTCTCTTGCAAGACAAGAGTCTAGTCAGAACAGGAGGACAAAACTATCAACAAGCCTTCAACTTCTCAACTTTGGGTTGAGCTCCATTGTGGCTGCTGGTGACTCCAGTTCTCTGAATCCTGTGGTCCCATGAATCCACTCCAGCTTTTATTCTGCGTATTACCAGAGCTATTCCAAAAGGCTGAGCCTTATCCTCCCAGTAGCTTCAGCACCTTGGATAGTTCTTTTGAAGTGCATGCAGTAAGACCCAGATTGGATCCAAGGGACCTCTGAAACAGGAGTCCCCAACCACAACCACAAGCACAGCATGTGACTGAAACCAGAGTAGTGGCCTAGAATCAGAATAGAACTCAGCTGACTCAGGTTCAAATCCCTCCTCAGTCCTGAAAACACAATATGGAACTGCAGCAAACACCTCCCATGTTTATTAGTAATTATTATGTGCCATCAAGTTCATTCTGACTTAGGGCAACCCTTTTCAGAGTTTTCTGCTGTACATATTGGGAAGTGGTTTGGCATGGCTCTGTATCCTTTAAGAGACTCCAGGGCTCCAGGAAAGGGAAGCAGACTCCCAGTCCAGGCACCAACCACCTACTCCAACCCACGGATCTGTGCGCAACCAGCTGGCAAAGGAAGGACTGGAGTCTTTGATAAACCAAGTGTTCTAGAGTTGGAGAGGGGACAGGCTTCCTTTCCCCGTTAGTAAGGCCAGCCGGCGAGGCTCATGTTAAACACCAGCTAATGCCTGCAAACAGGCTCATTCATCAAGATCATTAATAAACATCACCATCACCACCACCACCCCCGACGGGACGAGCGCTGTTAACCCTCGCCGGCTCTCATTCCTGCGTCCTGCTGTGGCCGCGGCTGCCTCCCTCCTCGGCGGAGACGGGCGACTGGCGAGGGAGGAGCGCCTTCTAATCACCAATTAAGATGAGCCCGCCGTCCCCGCGGCCGCGTCGAGCCATCGGGACGCGTGTTCGGAAGCCGCTGGGCCCCATTAGAGGCGCTAATTGATGCGTCCCCAGCTGTTGTCGGTACACGCAGACATCCAAACCCTGGCGAGCCGTCACAAATTAGCCATTAAACTATTAAGTCCTCAAGACCTGGGGTGGTGGTGGTGGGGGGAATGAGGTGGGAGGGGAGAGGGGCGGCTTTAATTGGGAGGCCGAGAACACGGCGTGATGAACTGCAACGAGCTAGCCGCCTCCTGCCGCTCCGACCACTGGGCCAGACTCTCACCCCCGAAGTCAGAATCGTATCTGAAATGATGCTCCTTAAACCTCCGTAATACACCCTTCCCCAAACAGGAAATAAAGTCACTTCGGTCGTTCCTTGGGCATCCTAGAACACGCACCCGCCGTCCCTCTCGGAACCCAGTTTGCCCCAACCACTACACGCCACGACCCTCGTTAAATTCACAAATACTGGGGGGGTGTGTGTTTGCCGATCTTTCTACTTATTTTCCATAGACAGCAACCTAATGTGGCCCAGACCGAGCTAAAGTTACTTAAGGCATTTCAGGATAATTGGACCACTGCGTGATCCTGTGATGCCACCAGCTACCTCTGTAGGTATCAAGGGGACCGTCTCCTTGAAATGCCTCACGTACAAGGCTAGATCCTCCATGTTCAGGGACAGTTAAGCTGTTTACGCCCTGCTTGAGGGGGCGGCGGCAGATTTCTCCTTTGTCAGCTTCCTTCCCACCCAGTCTGGGATGTTTTCTGGGTGGATTATCCTCCGCCCTCAAGGAAAGAACCTCCACATTCAGGGGCAGTTTACCCGTGATTATGAGATGTTGATAACTGATTGCCTCTTTATTGCTTTTTGTTGGGATGGTGGGGGAGCTCTCTGTAGCACTTATCTGCCAAAGTAGGTTTGGAAAGGGGAATGGAGGAGGTGGTTTTGTAGGACCACGCGTGGAGCTTGTTTTCTGCCATTTTAAACCAGGGGCCCTGATGCTGCTGCAGCCTCTTCTCTGCCTTTTCCTCGCTGCATCGCCTTAAGAGCGAAGGAGATAAAATTCTTGCATAGTTTCTGTTGATTAACAGCACCAGAAGCCTTTAGTGGCCAGATGCAAAAGACAGAACAGAAGAGCTCCTTGCTCTTAAGGGCGATCAATAACAGACGATTCGATGACGCAGCTGCAGAAGTCTTAGTCAGAGCTATACCTGTTGAATGTTGCCATTCAACAGGTCCTATTACACGCGTAGGAGCCTTGCCTGGTTTTACATGTTGTCCCTTGGCAGGACTGTGGAACGCGGACCAGGCGTTTGCATAAAATCTTTTTCACACACACACACACACACACACACACACACACACACACACACACACACACACACACCTCATCTCCTCCTGTTCCTTCCAAGGCTTCCTTCCCGGTTCTGCCTCAGTTTCCCTATCAACGCAATGGCCCCATCCAATCCTCTGTTATTGATCTATACGTGAGATTCCCCTATAGTCGCGAATGACGGGAAAGAACAATCCGAGGACCAGAATCACACTTTATGTCCAACAACGCACGACTGAAGTTGATAGGCGGATTTTTACCAGCTTCCTTAACCAGGTTTTTAGAAAAGCCAGGGGCGTTATCTTATTAATCTGCGGAGATGGTTTTCTACACAAAGAGATTGTCAGTTGTTGCTACTTTATAATAATTTTGGGGGAAGGATTCTAGATAGGTAATGACTTGTTGTTGTTGTTGTTGTTGTTGTTGTTGTTGTTGTTGTTGTTGTTGTTGTTGTTCCCATGGTTATCAATAATAACACCAAGAACTCATTTCCATCTAAATAATGATAACAGAAGAGCACCTTCTCATTAATGCTAATGATAACAGCCTTTTAAAAAACCTCTCCATTAATAATAATAATAAATAATTGCCTTTCCTCCATGCATAAAAGCTTTACAAAGTCCACCTCTGCATTAATAATGCCTGTTTTCCGAAAACTATCTCCAAATCATTACTGGGAGTAATTATGATCGCTGACAAAACTTTTATTGTTGTGTCCTTCGCCTATAGCAGTGATGGCGAACCTTTTAGAGACCATGTGCCGGAACTGCCAAAGTGCCAATACAGCAATTTAACCTGAATACAGGTGGCTGTGAAGGGGCGATCTCGGATGCCCACAGAAAGGGCTCCAACCTGTGTGCCATAGGTTCGCCAACACTGGCCTATGGGGTTGGACCTGCGATCCTCCACATTCTGTGTGCGGAGGTAGGTATGGGAAAGCCAGCGCCGATCAACCCGTGGAGATGATTCAGGGCCAGAGGGAGATGCGTGTCTTACCTCCCTCCTCACGTCCGCCAGCTCCTCATCAACAGGTTCCAAAGCCCGGCGTGTCCCTCCAGCAGCTTTCTCTGCGGCCCATGGGACTCAGGAGGGAAACAGGCGGCCGGCCTTCCGTGGCTCCTTCCGTGGCCGCTGGGGGAGATCCGTGGATCCCACGGGTAAGGGAGGCACACCAGCCATCAAGCCGATGCCCGGCCGGCGCTGCACCCGGGAGACGCCGATCAGCTGCTACCTGCGAGGTGCTGGTTGGGGAGGCTTTGCTGGCCGGGCGCGGGCGCGCGCCCTCTGCGCGCACGCGGAGGAAGCGACCCGATGGACGCGGCGGCGACCGAGCGCAGCTATATAGGCAGCACGGAGCGGCAAGGGGTGTCTCCTTTGCAATCCCTTCTGGAGGTGGAGATTTGTGTGTGTGTGTGTGTGTGTGTGTTAGATTTTTTTTCTCGCCCTTCTAGCCCCAAGGTTCGCCCCACTCCTTCCCCAGGCCGTCGTTTCCGTTTGGAAGTTCAGGAAACCCCGCCCGACACAGAAGGGAGGTAGCTTAAAAAGAGCTGCAGGTCGTGGGTTCCAGTCATACTACCGCCATACCGGCGGGGAGTCAAGGATATAATTTTGTGTGCCTCCCTGGGTCCCATAACTGGGAGAGAGGCGACCTATAAATAATTTTAAAAAAACCCTTCTGAATATTTTGTCCATTCCAACCTGACATCCTCCAGGTGGACAGGTCTCCAAATATCCAGAACCTGGGAGGAAAGCTGGCTGGGGGATTCTGGGTTTTGTAGTCTAATCTACATCTGAGTTTTTCTTTTTCTTTTGAGGAGCTGAGGTGGGTGATCTAAGCTGACTTGGGGTACACTTTTCTGAGGTGGGAAAGATGGGGGATTCTTGAGACCCCCCCTTTACGGAAAAAAAAACACACAGAGAAAAGAGGAATAAATAAGTAACACAATTATGGATAGTTCAGTAGCCTAGATGAGCAAGAGGTTGGGAGTTCAATTCCCTATGACACCTCCTTGACAAGGGTCCCTTCCAGCATTGGCGTTCTAAATTTATAAATTATTTTTATTGTCTGTCTGCCCCAAGAGCTCACTCTAGATTCAGCCTGAGTTTTGGAAATAGGTTTTGCTGTCGCTTAGGTTAAAAAGTGAATGATGTTAATTTGCCTTTGGGTTGCAGCTTGTTTGTGGAATCAAACAAATGGTGCGCATAGTAAAAATGAGATGTAACTGCGCAGACTGTGCGAATGACAGCCGTTTCCCTTAAAAGAAGGTTTTTGTAAGCTGTTGGGTAAAATGCATGTGAATCAGCTTCAGGGGGCCTCCGTCTTTTCTTTTGATATGCGTGTCTGGGGAAGGATTCTGTATAAATGATTAACGAAATGGTAATGGAGATCTCTTGCAGAATTAAAAGAGGGAATATTCTCTTTGATGGACGGCGGTTTACAGAAGCGGGGAGACCTCTGAGCATCAGTGACTCCTTCATCTAAGCCTGTCTGTTGTGTGCCAAAGCAAACATCCCGCTCAACAGGTGGAAGGTTCACCTGTGTAATGCCTCAGTGTTGGAAAAAGCTTCGGTTGCTCAGTTTCCATCTTAACATCCAGCCCGTTGAAGACGAAGGAATCGGAGGGGAGGCGTGCCTGCATGGCACCACCCTTTTCTGACCAACCCTTTCCTCTCATTTTTACTTATCGGTCTAGTTTCTAAATTTACTCTCTTTGTGGTATTAACAATGTCCGGCTAGAAACCAGACTTCAAGAGGATCCAAAAAATGTTGCAGGGTGCTGTAGTTTGAAGTTCTAAGAACTCCTCGCCAAACTCTTGAACATATTTAAGTTATGAATGTTAATCCTTGTTCCTCTGGCAGAAGAGATGCCTTTTGAACAGCTGCATGCCTGCAATAAATTTATCAGGTGCTGCCCCCCCCCCCGCCACCGCCTCTGCAACACATTTTCTTCAAAGGGGAATTTGCATCTGTTAAGATCCAGCCAAGGGAAAAAAAAGACATGGAGCGATTATACATATTTATTCACTTTAATTTGGTTTATTTGATTTGTATACTACCCAACTAGCCAAAGGCCACTCTGGGCAGTTCATAACACAACTCAAAGATTAAAACAATATTACAAATCTAAAATGATGAATAAAATAATTAAATGGGGGAGAGAGAGAGAGAGAGAGAGAGAGAGAGAGAGAGAGAGAGAGATGACCAACCCGCTCAGCCTTGGGCCTTTTCACACGACCCCTAAGATCCGCTGGTCCCTTAAATTCGGACCAGAGATCTTGGGGGTTAGTTTCTGTTCCTCCGTCCCCACCCCTCAGCACTTCCTGCTCCTGTCGGCGTGAGGGGGGGGGAGGGAGAAAAAGGACAACAGAAGCCTTTACTAACCTGCCGGTGCCGGTCGAACTTGCCACGAGCCCCCGTTACTTCCTGGTTCCGGCTCAAGGGGCTCTTAAAGGGGCGGGAGGCAAAAAAACAACAGACAAGCCAGGAGAGCCAGGCACTCTTATCCGCATCAAATTTTTTTCACCTGCAGAGAGCAGGTACATGAAAAATGCGCTGGGTCGCGCTAAAGTGGGTGGGGTCACACTTAATTGTCTCCCAACTCCGGAGCTGGTGGGAAAACATTTCTAAGCTCCGGAGCTGGGAGCCATTTGCGGCGCAGCTTAGGGGGCGTGTGCGTTAAGAGCAATTGGATCTGCAGAAGCAGACAAATATGTTGGACTGTCTCTTAGAACTGGGAAAACCTCAATGGCCATCGTGTGGACAGAAAACCTGACTTGCAACATCCCGTACAGGATGGTCCCCCAGGCTGTGCTTCAGATTTTACAAGCAAGGCGGACCTAGGTGGGCTGTGAAACAAAGCAAAACAAGCAAACAAATAAATGAACAAACAAACAAAATCGCCGCAATGCCATGAATGACAACGAAAAATCAGACCCAATTTATCTTTATCGGGTCGGGTTCGAGCTGGAGCGGAGTAATTCTCGTTACCGTTACCCGTTATATAATGATAACGATAACCGAAAACGGAAACAAGAATTTCACCGCTCCATGCCCATGTCTAGTTGGCATCATCTTTGTGTCTCCCGTTACAATAAATGGGAGGCAAAGGCCTTCAGCTTCCTAACCTTCATTTCCTTTTGTCAGGCAACTTGTGATGGCCCAGCATGGAATCCATCTTTGTTGAACAGGGACATTTTGCGAAGCACAAAAATCAGTTTAGAAACATAGCCTAGATGTCTGTGAACAGACGAACCTGCATCTCAGTCTAGGTTGGGGTTAGAAACGGTGAGAGCTCATAGCTGAAGCTGGAAGAATTTTGGATACTTGGAAGGGTTATTGAGCTTTGCACAGGGCGTCTTTCCAATGAATTTGTTCAAGGCAGGCATCTCTGCAATCAAATTGCTAGAATCTTCATGGTATAACAGGAACTAATAATATCATTGAAACCATATAGTTTTCGGGATTTGAAAAGACATATTAAATAAAATCCTTCAAAGAGTACAGGTGGGAGAACTCAGTACAGTAGGACCCTGGTATCCTCTGGGGATTGGTTCCAGGCCTTCCTGTGGATAATGAAAACCGTGGATAAGAGAGAGCACCAAAATCCCCCAAAACTGCTGTTTGTGACAGTAGCTTGCTTTACGCCTGCTGTTTTATGAGAGTAGCTTGTTTTAGAGCTGCTGTTTGTGACAGTAGCTTGCTTTGCAGCTGCTGAATTATGTATATATATTTTTTCCTCTGCCAACTGTGGATAACAGAATCAGTGGATAATGAATCAGTGGATACAGGGGTCCTACTGTAGTTTGGGCCCTGATTGCCAAGCCAGAGATTGGGAGTTCGATTCCCCACTGGGCCTCCAAGGAGAGGAGCCAGCCTCTGCAACATTGGCCCAGCCGGACAGACCCAGGGTGCCCTCAGAAGAAAGGAATGGTACACTGCTTTTAAGTATTCTCTACCTGAAAACCCCCGGGAAAAGTAGCCATAAGTCAGAGTTGACTGGGCAAGCCCATGATGATGATGATTTCAAGCCATAATCACGAGAGGAAATTTCCCCCGATGGAGCATAATCTTTACCTCCTGCTTTTTTTTAATCTTATTTTTTCTAGTGTTTACTTTAAGGAATCTTTTTCCTCTAGGAAAAAGAAAAGAGAAATAAATTAAAAAAGCACACACACACAGAGAGAGAAGTCTTGCATATGCTTTGGGTGAATTGTGTAGCTGTTGGAAATGTGAGGGTGTGTGCCTTAGTCAGTGCTTGAAGCAAGGGGAGAAGGTCTGGAGCCATTATATAACCATCCAGAACGCTGATGCTTGACTTGAGACAAATTGTTCCTTCATCTAGGCTGCTAGAGAACAGTAGCAAAGAGGAATGGGATAGATGAGATTGAGAGAGCACCAATTCCTTGGGCGCAGAGTTAGCACTTCACTGCTTCACTGCTTTAGTCTGGGTTGAGTGAACCTTAGAAAATGCGCACTTCTCTAGAAAGAAATGCTATTTATTACAAGATTCAAAAAGGGCATGGTGACCTCCCAACGGCAGCAGGTGGTTTCTTAGCACCCAAAGTTCAACAAAGAAAACTTTGTTCCCCGGTTTTTCTCTAGTCAGTCTTGCTTTTCCCAGTGCCAACCAGTCTCTGGAGGAGTCCAATCTGAGCACCTAAGTCAGGCATGTCCAAAGTCAGGCCTGGGGGACAAATGCGGCCCATTTTCAAATTCTGAGCGGCCCACAGCCTCCTCTCCCTGCTGGCTCAACCTGTCATGGATCCCCATCAGCTGGCCTCTCCCCATACTGGATGGAGACATCAGCTTACAGTTTTACTGTTTGCCAGCTCTTCCTCCCTCCGCCTGTCCCCCCCCCCCCCAGCCACTTGCCCGGCCTACCCGCCCCTGGCTTCGTTGTTGCAGCATCCTCCCCGTCTGCTGGTATGTCTTATAGGCTTGTCCAAAGTCTGTAACGGGGCCAAATGCAGCTGAATGGTCGGCCCCCACACATTTTCACATCACCAAATCTGGCCCTCCTTGCAAAAAGTTTGGACACCCCTGACCTATGTGCTCTGGAAAAATGAAGACATAAATTTCAAGGGGGGGGAGTTTAAAGAGTGGATCTGGGAAGTGACCTGAGCCACATTTCCCTGATCTGTCATCCTTTGGGTTTTGTTTTTTTTACACCTATTCAAATTTTATATGATAATTTTTGCCTCCAAAAGTACATTCTTACATGTGCAGGCTATACAGAGATGTGCCCTCAAATGTTTCTTTAAATGCATGCTTACTCATTTTGTACATTTTTAAAAAGTACAATAATGCAGAAACAGAATGGTATGGACTCCAGGCATGAAGGTACACAAAACAGTCCAGAAACTGACAAATCATCATCCTACAGTACTTGGATTCAAAACGAAGAGCTAAATCTAGAATCAACAGACTTGTTTTGGCTGAATATTGAGTTACAAGGCCAGATGAGTCCTTGCGACTGCGTATGACTGCCCTTATTGTCGAAATATCTCACTGAAAGCACTTTTCATTTATCAAGGATGTTTTGCCAGTTTAAAAAAAAAAACTTCATGGCACCTTAGCGTCCTTTGCATTTAAAATTACTCTTCCTTCTTCTCTAGGTTCTGCTCTTTAAGAATAACCCAGCAAATTAGATGTACCTCCAGCACAATGTTTTCTCAATGCTATACAAATTTAGTGGCCATAGTTGTTTTTGCATCTGACATGTGAATGTTCCCAACTTATCTGTCGGAGTTTGTTGATGAGAACCTGCTTCTTACTAAATGCAAGGTTTTGCAATTCTGGATTTATTTTCCTCTGTTTCATGCAGAGGACAAAAGGCTTGTTTTTCCTTGTTTCCCTTTATTAGCAGTGTCTGGGGGATGTGTCCTGATATTTATGGAGCCAACACAGAGTTATAACAGTGGAGAGGACCAGAGAAGTGGATGAGTGAGAGGAAAATAAATTGAGTCAAATAGAGTTCCCAGGAGGGAGGGAAATGGATTGTCTGGAGGTCTAACGAGAAGCCCTCTGTACCACAAATTTAGTTACTCATCCTAATTGCTTCTATATATGCAAACACTTGTCTCCTCCTCATGTCAAGAGTTCATTACGTTGTTCAACAGCGGAAAGTCTCTGCTGGATCATAATTTTGCTACGAGATAGCTTTGTACTCTTATATGAACTGCAGAACAGACTAAAGGAGAAAATTTAGATAGGAAGTATGTGACTGACTATAAGTGGCAATGAGTGAGTTTTGGTTCTTCAGAAGCATCTGGTTGTCCTTTGGATAGGAAATTGGAGCCTCTTGTCATAAAGAAATGATGGCATTATCTGAGATCAGTTGTTTCTAACTTTGGGTAACCCCAGTGTTCTGGAACTGTAGCTTCCAGAATCTGTCACTGTAGCATTAACATGCTTGTCCCCAGCCCTTTCACAGGCTATTGGCTTCTAATTTTTCTCATTCGCTGCCACCAACTAGCTTCACTAATAAATAGATCTGGGCACAAAACAAACAATTTTTTGTTTCTGTTTTCGTTTTTTCATTTCATTATGCAACGAAACGACAAATGGATTTTGTCTCCAAAATGAAACGAAACGAACAGAAATGCCGGAATTTTTGTCATGCATTTCGTTTCCGTTACTGCCATACAGTGAACTGCTTTAAATGCTAAAAAATCACAAAAAAGAAATAAATGGTAACAAAACGGTAACGAAACGAACGAAAACGAAAACGATTTTTTTGCAGAAATTCGTGAAAAATGGAAATGAACCGAAACGGACCCTCAAAATGACAAACGACAAACAAAACGTCATTTTTTTTATTTGTGCCCATCTCTACTAATAAATTAAAGCCTTCAGGCTGTTTTTAAGTGGAATAAAAATAAAAGTTTATTGATTACAAGGTATGTTTGTGTGTTTACTTTTTATTTGCTTGTTTTGCCTTTACTTGCTGATCACTTATTTGGCTTTCATGTGAACTCCTCAGAGTCCCTTCTGGGAAATCGGAGCAGTCTAGAAATGCAAAAATAAATAAATAAATAAATAAATAAATAAATAAATAAATAAATAAATAAATAAATAGAATCAAAATAATTAATGGTAATGTGTTGAAATGTAAACAAAAAGAAGAATATAGTTCAAACCCACTTATGTCTGATCACTAATAAAGCTATATACATGCACACCCAGTTCCTAAGTTTACAAACTCTAAACACTTAGTTTCCATCACAGAAACTCTAAAACTCCTACCTCTTCTTTAGCCCATGTCTTTCTCTTAGATGGTGCCAGACCCTATCTGATTCTCTCTTACTCTGTCAGATTCCCTGTCTGCAAGTGTAGGTCTTTCTGTTGGTCCCTATCTTCCTAAAACAGTGCTGAGCAGTGCCTTAAATCCTCTCAGGCCACTCCCCAGACTCTCTCATTGGTCTACAAACCTACCAATCATCTCTCATGCATTATTCATCACAACAGATAAACACCACAGTCACCACCAGCCAGCTGAGGTTACTGGGAGTAGCAGCGCAAGAACACCTGGGTTACCCAAGGTCGGGAACTACTGCCTTAGATGACCATAATAACTCCTTCCATTCCTTCTTGTGTCCACATGCTGGAGGCAGTAGCTTCAGCTGTGTGGACGCCAAATACTCATTTGGGGCACCAATGTGTATGTTAAAGGAGCTTAACATGGAGCCTCGTGGCACAGTGCCTAAACAGCTGTACTGCAGCTAAAACTGTGCTCACGACCTGGGGTTTACCCAGTGCGTTGTTAGTCTGTGGAACTCCCTGCCATAGAATCATAGAATCATAGAATCATAGAATAGAGTTGGAAGAGACCTCAAGGGCCATCTAGTTCAACCCCTTGCCATGCAGGAACCCCATCACAATATTTTCGACAGATGGCCATCCAGCCTCTGCTAAAAACCTCCAAAGAAGGAGACTCCACCACCCTTTGTGGCAGCCTATTCCACTTCTGAACAGCTCTAACCATCATGAAGTTCTTCCTAATGTTCAAATGGAATCTCTTTTAATGTAGTTTGAAACCATTGCCCCGAGTCCTAGTCTCTGAAGCCATGGAAAACAAACCTGTTCCCTCTTCAATATGACATCCTTTCAAATATTTAAACATAGCTATCAATCCCAGGTAGCTGGCTCATGTTTGACTCAGCCTTCCATCCTTCTGAGGTCAGTAGAATGAGTACCTTGGGCAATGTGTGTAGACTGCATAATTAATTTGTAAACAGCCCAGAGAGTGCTTGAAGCGCTATGGGGTGGTATATAAGTGGAACACTTTGCTTTGCTTTGCTTTCCAAGATGCTGAGTTCACCCATTAAATATGATTATGTGTAGATAGATTGATGGACAGAAAGATTGATGGGTTGTGCATTGTCTTTAAACAAATGTATAAATGACCCACATTTTTGACATTTCATGGCCAAGATTTATCCCCTTAGCCAATGATGATAGGTAAATTGGTCTCCTCAGTTTTTCTTTCCAGCAACAGTGCGAAGGTCATTAGACTAAGACAGAATTACTGGCTCAAGTGAGTTTCAACCATCTTGTTGAACTGGACAAGGTGCAAAAGAGAGCGACTAAAATGATTACTGGGCTGGGGCACCTCCCTTATGAGGAAAGGCTAAAACATTTGGGGCTCCTTATTCTGGAAAAAATGCACATGATGGGGAATATGATTGAGACTTACAAAATAATGCAGGACATAAGTAATGTGGACAGAGGGACGCTCTTCTCCCTCTCACAAAATACCAGAATTAGGGGACATCCACTCAAACTGAGGGTTGGGAGAGTGAGGACAGACAAAAGTTTTTTTTTACCCAACATGTTGTTAGTCTGTGGAACTCACTGCCACAGGATGTGGTGATGACATCTGGCCTGGATGCCTTCAAAGGGGGATTGGACAGATTCCTGGAGGAAAAGTCCATCACAGGTTAAAATGGTGGAGATGTGTCATCTCCAGGCTTAAAACCAGGGTACTTCAGGGGCCAGATGCAGGGGAGTGGTATCAGGAGACAGATATCTAGCCTCATGCGCTCCCATGTACATTTGGTGGGGCCACTGTGAGATACAGGAAGCTGGACTAGATGGGCCTTTGGCCTGATCCAGTATGGCTCTTATGTTCTTATGTCTGTGTGTTTTCCCTGTCATAGGATAAGGAGTAAAATGATGCTATGCAATGCCATAGGGGGTCACAATTATGTCCCCATTAAAAGCCATTTGCACTTCCTACACAGCTTTTAATGTCCTATTATCACATTACTGGATGGCCCTGTGGTTTCATTGTGAACATGGTGATGTAAATCAATACCATGCCTAGCAACTGGGCTTGATGGAGCAGGACATGTTCTGCAAACCTTTAAGTGCTAACAACCTAGACACCAACCCTCCTGGGTGCTAGCAAGCAAACACCCTGACATTTGCCTGGAAACAGGTGCTTTCATGTTGCACAGTAAAACGTGGCAGATTGCAGACACCTATGGAGTGACACCTGGCTTTTCTCATTCAGCGGGTGCTGTAAGTCAATGCACTTGAAAGCAAAAGTGCAATGGATTTGTGAGATGGTGACTTGAGGAGTTGGGAGAGAAAGTGGTAGAGAGAAAAAGAAAGTTGCTGCAGGAGAAGATATGCCAAATAGTTAGAGATGTTGTAAACCCTGGTTCAGTCCTCAACCTAAATGCAGCCAGGAAATACTGAGACAAGGAAGGGCAGCAATCAATGAATTAGAGAAGATCATCAGCTGGTCATACCTTGGTCTGAATGGTCTGAATAGTCTCATTACAGGGACAATGGCCTGAATAAGCTCGTTAGATGTACAATGGCCCGGAGTGTGTGAAAATCCAACCTATGCAACCCTTCCTAACACCCATTAAGTAGGGGTGATATGAAATCAAGATGATCTATAAATTGGAGGCCTCACCACTAACTTTCCCAGACTGATGAAGCTGCTTGGATAAGTGGCAAAGTGTTTCGATCTCAAAAGAAAAGAAGTCCAGTTGCCATGACTCAACTTCCAGAGAACCTCACTTGGATGAATGAAAATCTTCACAGACATGAAGAGAATGAATTATTTGAAGGCACGTTGTGCTTTTTAGCAGGGACTTTATAAAAAGCAGCAGCAGCAGTGGATAGGTTGTTTGTGTCTTTAAACAATCAGCCTGTCTTTCTGGGTTTGTTTTGCATTTGTTGCATTTCAAATGCAAAGGGCAACAATTTTGCACAGATTATTGCAGAAACGTGTTGTGCAAATGGCAGAACATGCTGATGGCGGAGGCAGAGATGTTGTAGGACTTGGAAATTTCTCTTAAAGTATTTGTGTCCATTCAGACTACAAGTCCCCACATAGTGGGAGGGGTGCCCTAGACCAGTGATGGCCAAACTTCAGCCCTACAGGATTTTTGGACCACAACTCCCGGAATTCCAAGCCTGTACTGCCAATGACAAAAGACTGTGGGAGTTGTGGTCTTAAATATCTGGAGGGCCGAAGTTTGGCCACCACTGCCCTAGACTGTTCGCCATCATTTTTTTATATCTCAGAAACAGGACTGTAAGTAAATGGATAGGCTGTTGTATCCAATTCATCTCTCCACATGATCCAGAACTCCATATTTCTCCATGATTAATCGGACACTGAAGGGATGTGAGTTTCATCTGCTTCCTTCAATATGTTTAGGGTCCACATACTATAAAACATGATTGATTGATTGATTGATTGATTGACTGGATTCTTATACTGTCATCTAGCCTGAAGGCCACCCTGGGCATTTTCCAACATAAGAAAATACAGAGTAATAAACAGTAAACAATAGCAAATAAATACAAAACTTACAATGCAAAGATAGCTATAATCTGATATAATTATAACAATAATAAGATTCAGCTAGCAAAAATAGAAGAAATAAAGCAATTAATGAAATCAAGTGAACATAGTAAGAGGCGGAGAAAGAAATGTCCAGATGTTATAGTATGTAAAGATCAAGATTTCGGGAAAGCTACCCTAGAGAGTGTAGCCTAGATGCCCTAAGTACATCTGATCTCGCCTGCAGCAGGGTCGGCCCTGGTTAGTACTTGGATGGGAGACCAGCAGGGAATACCAGGTACTGTAGGCGCCTGGAGTAGGAACTGGCAAGCCACTCCAGTATTCCTGCCATGAAAACTCCATGGACATGGGGTCACAAAGAGTCGGTTGCGACTGTAACGACACAACACACACACCCTAGACAGTACAACATGTGACTTATGTGGTTGTTTCAGTGTGGAAATCAATGCTAAGTGTTTCCTACTTTCAACTGGTTTGCAGATCTCTGGAGACAAACAGATATATAAGGACAGTTCTGTTGTAGATATTAGTTCACCCCCGTATCTTTTAAGTTGGAAAAAATCAGGAGAATCCATGTAACTTTTTGCAGCTGTTTCTGTCTCTTATGATTGCAGAGATCTCTGGAGACAAACAGAATTTCTCCTACATTTATTAGATTTATAGCACTTGTATAACAACTGGAACACTAACATCTCTCCCACGGTTCGGTGCATGCAATATAACAGTAATGTAATATAAAACAGTTTAAGAATGGCAAATATGACCATAAAAAGTCATAATTCAGTAATGCAACCTTCGGTCTTCATCAGCGCTGGCAGGCCTGCATGCATAAGTGTGTTTTTCAGCAGATGGCAACTTTGGGCATTTGAAAGGCATCTGCCTTTCGAGACACTTGGAAGAAAGCCACCCAGAAGGTTGGTGTCCCCACCATGAAGGCCCATATTCATGACCTTATGGAATGACATCCAAGCAGTTGGAGATTAACTCATTGAGCCTGTGTTGAGCATCTCATCCATCACCTGAGCATCAGTGGTGGTCTGCTAAGCATCCTGGTCATGAATTGTTTAGGGCTTGCTATGTCAACAAGAAAGCTTTGTCCATGCTTTGGGAGCTTAAAAGGAGCCAACTGAGTGGAATCCCCTGTGCATCTATAGCTATATTCTTTTACAGTCAATCTAGATAAGAAGGGGAACATGCACTCTCTGCAACCACAGGATTTCCCTAAAGATGCATCACCATCTCATTTTCTGCCATTTCCTTTTGCCTTCAATCTTTCCCAACATCAGGGATTTTCCAAGGACTCCTCTCTCCTCATGAGGTGGCCAAAGTAGTGGAGCCTCAGCTTCAAAATCTGTCCTTCCTGTGAACATTCAGGGTTGATTGCTTTCAGGATGGATAGGTTTGATCTTCTTGCAGTCCAGGGGACTCTCAAGAGTCTCCTCCAGCACCACAGCTCAAAAGGGTCAATTCTGTGGTGGTCAGCCTACTTAATGGTCCAGCTCTCACTTCCATACATCACTACTGGAAAAAACTATAACTTTGACTATCTTGACCTTTGTAGGCAAAGTGATGTCTCTGCTTTTTAAGATGTTGCCTAGGTTGATCATAAATCACTTTTTAAATACTTGAAAGGTCATACAGAGGTGGGGCAAGATCTGTTCCCAACCATCCCAGAGTGCAGGACACACAACAAGGAGTTCAAGTTACAAGAAGCCAGATTTCAGTTGAAGATTGGGAAAAATTTCCCAACTGTTAGAGCAGTACAAAAATGGAACCAATGACCTCAAGAGGTAGTGAACACTCCAATACTGGGTGCATTCAAGAGATGTTGAGACAACCACATGGCATGTATCTTTTGACACACATTCCTGCCTTCACCAGAAGGGTTTGGACTCAGTGGCTTTATAGGCCCTTTCCAACTTCCTTATTCTAAAATTCCAATGCAGGACAGAGTCTTTTTGCAAAATTGCATCCATTTTAAGAAAGGCTTTACTGGTTTTATATGTAATAGCAGTGGGCATAACTGATAGGATAGTAGCCAAAGGCATAATTGCCCCCCCCACCCAGCCCAAATTAAAGAGGCAAGACAACAGCTTTGAGTAAAACAATAGCCACAACTTTATTAACATCTAACTTTATTGAGAAAATAAGGGAGCCTACGTAGCGCAATAGGTTAGGATAGGTCCCTCAATAAGCAACCAAATATCCCAGATGACGTTCTTTGAGATCCCCATTACAGGTCTAAATACTTCAGGGCTGCCCTCGGCCACTAATTAATCCTAATTTATTTATTTCTTACCCTAGGGCTGGGATCTCAAATGACTCTATTAACCTATGCACTACCCACTGTTGTAACCAAGAGCTAACAGAGGAAACCTACCTCCTATGTTGATAATGAGATGGGTGAAAACACACTGCTACCCTGGGTGGACTGGGATAGTCTCTTTTATAGACTTGCCCCTCAAGATGGTTCCGTTGCCGCCATTTCATGCCTCTTCAAGCAGGAGGGGCAAAGAGCCACCGCTCCCAGACGGCACTGGACCCGGAGGTACCTTTATGGATAGACCAGGTAGCCTCCTCCCAGCTATTTTAAACTACCACTCCCACTGGCCCTGGAGAGTATAGAAATGGTTATGAGTCAAGACAGCTGTAAATAAACACCTCTGAAGGGCATCAACACAGATGGGCTAGATCGTCTCCGTTCTACTTCCCTTTCCTCCATTATATTAATATCTTTGTGGGAAGAAGAACATCGATACACAGAACCCTTTCATAAACCCAGCTCTGAAGTGACTTCCTGTTTCATCTGCATCTGTTCCACTGGGCCCACCTGTTTCTATCTTTACCCTTTCCTTTCAAAACTCAGGCTGTCGCCAAGCTCTAAAGACACCAAGGAAACACCTCCTCCTGCAATAAGGCAATTACACCCAGGGAAGATTGGAAAACACCATGGAGTGCTGAGCTGACCGAGGTTCTGATCTTTTAAAAGAGGTATGAAAGGGGTGGGGGTGATCATGGAACGTGAGCCAGGCTCTGCAGGGAGATTCGGTTGAAAACCACTGAAACAGGCTTAGGTGGTAATTAGGCATTGCTATTGCCACACCTTTCTGTGTAGGAAAGTTACTTCAGCTGCCGTGTGAGCTTGCTACCTGCTAGGGAAAGAGCAGTAAGAGGAAACACATGCAAAGCAACAAAAAAAAGAAGGAAGGGATGTGTAAAATATATATTCATCTCAGCAAGGTAACATAGGGCGCTTTTACATGACACCTAAGATCCGCTGGCCACTTAAATTCGGACCAGAGATCTTAGGGGCTTGTCGCTCTTCCTGTGTCCCCACCCTGGCTGCTGGCTGCGTGAGGGGAGGGAGAAAAAAAAGGAAGAAAAGATCATGGCTCACCTCCGTTCTGCCTCCGTTCTTTCCGCGGCAACATTCCTGTCTCTGTAAAGTAGCTCTTACAGGGGCAGGAGCCAAAAAACAACAACAAACAGAAGCAAGGAGAGCCCCGCACTCACTATCGTTACACCGCATCAAGCAATTTTCACCCCGGAAGAGCAGATACTTGAAAGGTGCGCTGGGACGCGCTAAAGTGGGCGTGGCCACACTTAATTTCCTGTAAACTCCAGAGCTGGTGGGGAAACATTTTTAAGCTCCGGAGCTGGGAGCCATTTGCCCCGGAGTTTAGAGGTCGTGTATAAACGCCCATAGTCAAACAAGTATGATTGCACCAGCAGTTGTATTTCGCTATTAAAGTTCACCACAAGCCTCCATTCTTCTGCACTACGCTCTGACCTTTCCGTAAAAAAAAATAATCACCAAGCAAAGCATCTGTAAAACATCATCTCACTGGGAATGTTCTGCCTGTCAGGTATTTGGGGGATCATGGATGCAAAACAGTGGCAGCCCTAGAAGGAGGGGGACTGGTTCGTTGAAGACAAAGTCCTCTTTGTAAGGAATTAAGACAATGACTTCTTTGTTTTTTAAAAAAGGGTGGGAGGACTGAAGATAAGAAGCATGAAGATCATTTGAAGATGTACACATTATTTATTATTTGTTTATTTTTTATATTTATATACCACCACATTTTTCCAGATGGGAACTCAGGGTGGTTAACAAGGAACAGCATACAACAAAATGCAGAGAAATATAATAATCGGTTCCACAATATGACATAAAAAACAAAAACAAACCCAGCAACAATCAGTAGAACCAAAATTTAAAAAGCTAAAAATACAAACCATTACTAAGGCAAATGGCAAAAACAGGCAGACAAACTCATAACACCTACTTAAAAAAAAATCAACCCCCTTGATCACTGACGGCCATATAAAGCCAAGTTTTTAACAGCTTCTTAAATGCCGGGAGGGACTCCGCAGTCCTAATTTCACTCGGAAGGTGGTTCCCCACTGTTGGACCCACCACAGAGAAAGCGCGATTCCGGGTGGAGGTTTTACGAGACTCCCGGGGGGGGGGAGTGGCAACCCGGAGCGCAAGGGACAGTGATGTTCTGGTGGGCTGGGCTGACGTTGGCCTTGGGATGATATATATTTCCATCAGTGAACATAGATATCTTTGCATCCTGGGAAGACTTTCCCCCTTGGCGATCCTCTATCCTCCTCATGGCAGATTCAGCGGATAATATTGCTCCATTTCATTTCTGTTCCATTTCATTTTGGAAATGTCTTTATATTTGCAGCAAAAAGTATATGAGATCCGTCCGTGGGGAAACCTCCAAGTGTCAGATATCGTCTATCCAAGCTAGGACACTGGATGCTTCACTTTTAAAAGTCTGGTTTGGTGTATTTCACCATGTTGCCATTAAATAAGGATCCTACAACACAGGAACTTTCCACACTAGGAATGGCACTATTTATTGAACTCATCCCGTGGTCCTTGATTTTGTGCTGTCACCCCCCCCCCCCGTGAAAAGTGGATTGAACCGGGCTTTTTAGAGAGTTGAGATATTTTAAGGAGTGGATCTTGCAGTTCCACATCTGTCCACCCCACCCCACCCTCCCCTTGGCTCTAAACTATGCTTCCTCTTCATGCCCTTCTTACTGCTTCCAAGGCCCATGGGAGTCAAACAGCCTATTTGTGCAACAATAACAGCTGGGCTGCCGATTTCCCAACTTTTATCTTCTTCAGATTCAGTTATATTGAATCTTCAATGGAGGAGTGGAAAGGAGAAATTCAGTCGTAGGAGAGACAGAGGCAAAGGCGTTTACTTCTTTTAAAACTGGCCAGCTGTTGAGCGTTCAGGGTTATTTCTGCTTCCCTAGAACTACTGCGTCCTTCTGAACAAGCATATATAGTATCACTAGAATAATTTTGACCAAGTTCTATAAACCTACTATGAGGGTGTGGAACAGAAACCTGATTAGTCTCTAACTCACAGAATCCTTTACTGGACACAGTCTCCTTACTGCCAAGGGATGCTGGGTGTTGTAATAATAAAAAAGCCTTTCTAAGCCCTTCCTGTTAAATACAATTGATAGAAGTGGTTTTTAATATAGTCTGTAGCCTATAAATTGCCATTGTAGATAAAATGGCAGTACTTTGGTTCTATTTCTAATTCAGCCCTGTGTCCTTTAATTCACCCCTCTTCCCTTCACTGAACTGTGACTCAAAGCACCACATTTCTCCCCAAGCCTGTGTCATGAGATACCAGGCCAAAAAGTTGCTGGATAAACACTTATCTGTGTGGGAAGACCATTGGTAAAGGGGTCCGCACAAGAGACAAGCCAGACATCCGTCGAAATATCGATATATCGCCAGAGCTGTCAAACACTCTGGCTGCGAAAGCTCAGAGTTCCGAGAATTGCAAGACAGGTGGCGCCAACTGGCAAGATTAATAGTATCCTCTGTGTGTTTCCTTTGACAATTGATTTGTAACTATGTGATAACCATGTATCCTTTGTAGTTTTCTTTGTTGTTTCGCGGGTGATTTACGGTGTCCAGATGTATCCTTGTTTATTCTGATAAAGGAGGGGTATTGGGAGAATGTTTCCTATAAAGTCTATGGAGTTTCTTTGTTTGTTGCCCCAGTTTTCCGACTGAATTCGGCTGGGTGCCTCACTGCAGCGAATTAAAGCTTTTTCTCCGTGCCTTTTGAACCTTGGCGTGTTCTTTCATCTCTCGGCTCCCCTAATAGCGGCAAGGTAACCCGGGGTGTAGCTTTCACAATATTGCATCAACTTTGTCATTGACCCTGAAGATGCAGGGTCAGAGGGATCAGGGGTTTTAAACAAAGGTGACTCACCACTTCCAGTGTTGTTTAAAAACAAAAACAAAATGTTTGTTTATAGTGGGATTTATTTATTGGTGCCTAATTCCTTTTTTAAAAAATGCCCCTGAAAATATTTCAGAACAGAGTTTCAGTTCTGCACCAAATTTATCACAGATGAAACACATCTTCTGCTCCTGTTTGCTTCCAAATTTAGAGAAGTTTGGGCAAACGGTTTTTGAGTTATGATTTTTTTTATTTCAGTATAAAACTTCACCTGCATGCAGAAATATGCAACATTAAATGTCCTCAAATTTAAAACAGCTGATACAAACTGAAAAGACCAGTCTTGCTTTGCTTGAAACAGAATCCAACTGTAAGGGCTGAAATGTTGGACCTCAAAAAAGGCTTTTCAAATGGGAGAAACAGTAGTTATACTGTAACACTGAGTATCTCTGGTTCAGGCTTTTTAGATTTTCAATACATTGTAACTCTGCAGGGAGGAGTGAAGATGTGTAGAGAGCTGAAAAGCAACTAAAGGCCAGAGAAACAGAGATGAAATACAGTTTTGTTTTAAGGAAAGTATTGAAGTGAAAGTCCTCCAGAAAGTGGGACATTTTGCTGTATATAGATTCACATTTTTATCATATAGTTTTATAAGGATTATTCAGACTATTTCTGTTCAGAAAAACAGGTGACAGGTGTGTGTTTTTCTAGTCCTTTCTGTAAACATTCAATATTTCTGAGCCTGAATATTAATGACACCAGTAGCTGTTGTGAGTTTTTTGGGCTGTTTTCTTCCTGACATTTCACCACTCTCTGTGCCCAGCATCTTCAGAGGACAAGGAGCTCAGGGAACTAGGCGTTCTCTCTGTGCTCTGGGAGAACTCTTTGTTCCCTCAGCTCCTTGCCCTCTGAAGATGCCAGCCACAGTGACTGGCAAAACGTCAGGGAAAAAAACTTCCAGAACACAGCCAAACAGCCCCCCAAAACTGAACTATCAGATCCCAGTCGTTAAAGTCTTTGAGACTACCATTCACATGGAGACACTAAGCAGGGGGACATCACATGGTTTCTTTTGCCCATCAGCAGACCTCTTCTCACTTAAATATAAACCAGTTATTGGCTTTTGACATTGGTGTTGTCAACATTCAGGATGCCATTCTCTATACAAAGTTTTGCATCCTGTTTCTGCTGGCAGCATGGCATGATATGATGCAACAACATTAGGTCATTTCATGGCATTTTGAATCACGAATATCACGTATACAGATACACAATATCATGCAGAAGTTAGTTTTTTTGTTGTTGTTGTTGTTTTGTTTTTGAAGAATTGAATTGACCTCTAGAGATAGCGATTTTTTCTGCCTGCAGTGATTGCTTCACTCTTCTCACCTTATAACTAAAAGATTTGATCTAGTGAGTTTCTGAAACTCTGATTTTTGAATATTTCTTTTTAGATTTTGGATACGTGAGCCTCACTGTTTGCATTTCCACCCCATCCCATTGCTACATCATTTATCTCTCTTCCAGTTTTCCAATCCAGGGATAAGAGCCCATACTTGAAAAAATGCCAAAGGGCAGGGGATCAGCAAACTGGATGAATCTCATGACATTGACTTTGCTAACTGCCTTTTTCTGCAAAGGTAGGTATGATGAATGGGAGAGGAGGCACTGAAAATAAACACCATAGGTAACCTACTTCTGCTTTTGCTTGCTTTTGCAACCCTATTGAACCCAAAATTTGCTAACATGGGTCTCCAGAGTATTTAATGCTTGACATGTGTGATCTCAAAACACAATGTTCAGCAAACAAGCAGTTTGGTGGTACCTTCGCCAGATCATCAAAATGTAAAGAACCAGACTTTTGGATCCTTCAGCACTCTTTATCAAGAAGGGATGAAGATACGTTTCTAACTGTTTCAATAGTTCATTTTAATTGTAAGCCGCCCATAGACCTTTGGTTAGTGGATGGTCCTTTTCCAAGAATGAAGGTGGGGTAAAATATTTTTTTAAAAAAGTGTTGTGTGTGTGTTGAGTCGTTACAGTTGTGACCGACTCTTCATGCCCTCATGTCCATGGAGTTTTCTTGGCAGGAATACCTGAGTGGTTTGCCAGTTCCTACTCCAGGCACCTACAGCACCTGGTATTCCCTGGTGGTCGCCCATCCAAGTACTAACCAGGGCCGACCCTGCTTAGCTTCCGAAATCAGGCGAGATTGGATGTGCTTAGTAATAAATAATAAATAAACAAACTAGATCTGCTGAAACATTTTCCCCATAAGGCAAAAAGCACAAAACCTGCTGGATAAGCTCAGTGGTTTGGGGCCTTTAGCTGCCGAGCCAGAGGTTAAGAGTTCAATTCTCCACTGGGCCTCCTTGACAGGGGCAAGAATGGATGATCCACAGGGCCTCTTCCAACTCTGCAAGTTCTAGGCTAAGAACATAAGAACCTAAGAAGAGCGCTGCTGGATCAGGCCAAAGGCCCATCGAGTCCAGCTTCCTGTATCTCACAGTAGCCCCACCAGATGCCTCTGGGAGCACACAAGACTAGATCTGTCTGCTGATCCCACTCCCCTGCATCTGGCCCTTGAAGTAGCCTGGTTTTGTTGGTTTCATGTGATTGCTGACCTGTGCAACTTTAAAACTCTTTCTTTTTCCTTTTGGCAGGTGCAGAGGGCAATGGGATAGAAGGTTTTATGTTGACAGCACCGGCCTCTCTGACTGTGCCGCGAGGACGCTGCTTGCTCATCCCTTGCCAGTTCACCTACAGAAGTGACTCTTCATCTCCAAATGAGAACTTCTTTGCCTACTGGTTTAAGGACAAAGAAGGACCTAAGTACTGTTTCCGGGACGCCCTCTCTAGCCTATGTGTTCCCGGTCTTCTCGTGGCCACGAACGACGACGCTGAGCTGGTTGAGCGAACTGCTGTCTACCGCTTCTACCTCGTGGGAAATGCAAACAAAGGGAACTGCTCCCTCCTCATTACAGATGCCCAGTTAGAAGACGAGGGGTCGTATTACTTCAGAATTATCGGGGGCGGGGGCTTGAAGTTCAGCTATTCCCCCCAGTTTCAGTACACATCGCCTCATGTTTCTGTGACAGGCAAGTCATCCCCTGTTGACAGATCAAGGGTTGTAAATTTGAGATGAGCATGAATCAGAAAAATAGGGATTCCTCGTGATTCGTAATGCAGCAATCACTAAACATGAATTTTACAAATTGACAAATCCGTTTGTTGGTTTGTCTCCTATTTAAAAAGAACCCTATAAAATACACCCCTCCCAAGATACCTAGAACACAGAAAAGCTCCCCCTGACTCTCTTCTGCATACCCTGCATGTCTGGTGAAGTTTGGGTTTCCTCTCTCTTGTTTCTTGCTCAGTTCTATAGAGCTTTTACCCCTTCTTTCCTCCTCTCAACTGCTTCTTCCTTGGAAGCTGTCAGGATGATTTTCCTTTTTTGCTCTGGGTTTTGCCAATAAGCAATACCGCAGATTGGATAGCTCAGTAGTTTATGTCTCTGGCTGTGGAACCAGAGGTTGGGAGTTTGATACTCCAGTGTGCCTTTCTTTTTTTTTAGTACATATGCACTGTCCTTCTCCCCACACACCACAACCAAAGAAGGAAATAGCAGACCACCTCTGTGTATTCTCTACCTAGAAATTCCTAAGGAGGGTGGCCAAGAGTCAGAACGAAGTGACTTGGAAGCATTATTTATTTATTTATTTATTTATTTATTTATTTATTTATTTATTTATTTATTTATTTACTTACTTACTTACTTACTTACTTTTACTTACTTACTTACTTACTTACTTACTATCTATCTATCTATCTATCTATCTATCTATCTATCTATCTATCTATCTATCTATCTATCTATCTATCTATCTATCTATCTATATTCTCAAAGGCTTTCACGGCCAGGATCTGATAGCTGTCGTGAGTTTTTCAGCCTGTTTGGCCGTGTTCTGGAAGTTTTTCTTCCCAACGTTTCTCTCATCTCTGTGGCCGGCATCTTCAGAGGGCAAGGAGGACTCAGGAAACTAGGAGTTCTCTCCAGAACCCAGCCAAACAGCCTGAAAAACTCACAACAGCTATTGTTTGTTTTTATTTACTTATTTGTTTGTTTGTCAATAATCTACTTAGCATCTCCACTATTCCCTTTTATATGTTTCAGAACCCCCGTGGGATGTGAGAATCAAAATGAACATCAATTCTCGAATTCCTGGTGAGGCTTCAACCTCTAAACATTCTTGTATACACCTCTCTTATCTTACTGCTAGAACTGAGCCTACCCAATTCAGTTTAGGGGGCATCTATGGGCCCTTGGAATCCCCCCCCCCCCCAAGTCAATTAGACAGCCAGGAGCTGCTGTAGAAGCTCATGGTTTTGGAGCATTTTCTACCAAGTAGAAAAGAGATGGGTGCAATGTATTCAAAAATAGTTTAGTTCCAGGCAATGTTTTGGTATTTGGCGCCATCAGAGAATCCCAACTTCGGTGCCTGTGGAAAATGAGTAATATTCCAGAGTATCCACTGTCAGAAAGACTGAGTGCTGGAGTTTTCTTCTCAACTTTTCCTGTGGACTTCCAGCACACGATTAAGCTGGACAGACCTGGGTGACTTGTATCTGAAGGAGTGTCCCCTGTCAGGATTCTGTATCTGTTGGTTGCTCTTTTCAATTTCAGTCTCTTAGTCAATGGCCTGGATGAAACTAGGCTGATAAAGAAACATGGGAAGAAAGGCATCAGATTTCTTTGCCAGGTCTAAACAATTATGTGGTTAATGTATTCTCAAAGTCTTTCACGGCTGGGACCTGATAGCTATTGTGAATTTTTCAGGCTGTTTGGCTGTGTTCTGGGAGTTTTTCTTCCTGATGTTTTACCAGACTCTGTGGCCAGCATCTTCAGAAGGCAAGGAGCTTAGGGAACTAGGAGTTCTCTCTTTGCTTTGGGTTGTAGAATGAGTGAGATCGTGGGGTTTTAAAGTTGTGGGAAAGGGGAAACGTCCTATGGGGAGAAGGAGTGTTAGTCATTGTATTGTGATGGAGGTGTTAAGAAGTTTCACTGTAATCAGTGGTGGTGGTGATCCTTCTTTGTGGTTGATGGGTGTTGTTAGATGTTCTATTGTGTGAGCTGATCACTAATGTTTGTGGCTGGGTGGGAATGATTGTACTTTGATCTTTTGTGGGCTATAATTTTCAGTACTGGAAGCCAGGCTTTGTTAATTTTTAGACTTTCTTCTTTTCTGTCAAAACTGAGCTTGTATTTGTGGATTTGAATGGCTTCCAGTATAGTCTGACATAGTGATTTTTAGTGTTGTCCAGCACCTCTGTGTCCCAGAAGAGGATTTCATGTCCAGTTTGCTTCATGGTGTGTTAAGCTACTGCTGATTTTTCTAGTTGTTTTAGCCTGCAATGTCTTTTGTGTTCTTTGATTCTGATCTGGATGCTACGCTTCATGGTCCCAATATATACCTGGCCACAACTACAATATAACTGGTATACTTCTTCAGTGGCAAGTTGGTTCCTTTTGTCCTTTGCTGACTGTAGCATCTGTCGTATTTTTGTGGTGGGCCTAAATGCTGTTTGTAGGTCATGTTTCTTCAACACTTTGTCCATGCGGTCCGTGACTCCTTTTAAGTGTGGCATAATTATGTGGCTAGGTTTCAAGATTTCATCGGAAGGAACAGATGACATTTTACTGGCTAGGATATTCCCGGGAAGAGAAAGGGGGAAAAGCAGAAGAGCCTGTAAAAAGCTGTGGAATTCTTAATATTTCTCTGCTGTTCACTCTCCCCAGTGGTTTTGCCAAACACCCCCCCCATCCAGCTACGCCCTGATTGAATTTTGATAGTCCAAAAAAAAGTACCCATGTGTAGCACAGAATTGGTACTACACAGAATGTAGCCAAACATGTACCTCCATCTTTCAAGGGTTTTGGCTTAAAAGCAGACAATTATGAGTGTTATGATGTGTGGTGATTCCATGCTGCCCATATCTCTGAACCCCCAAATTGGCCAGCGCACAGAAGGCAGCTGAAGGTCCCAGCAATCCCCAGGGCCGAGCAGGAACTGATGTGCTGAGCTAAGCTCAAGGAGGCAGCAAAACAGGATGGCAAGGCCAGAGGATATCAGGACATCAAGACACATCTCCTCTGTGACCCTTGGCCCCATAGCTTCCTTCCCTGGGTCTTCATCAATAACAAGCAATATGGTCCCTGAGATAGGCATGCATTTCCCTCCCACCGATAGAATGTCTTCCTGTGTCTATTTTTCTTCTCTTATCAATTAAGGACAGTCTCTCAGGCAGCATCATTATCATCACACACTCACACACACACACACGCAACCAGTGCAGCCCAGAGAGACACAGAGAGAAAATGCTGCCTGAGGACCAGAGATTGAACCCCAAAACTCTGTGTGTGCTTAATCCATAATGCTAAAATGATGCAGTTCTATTTCTCTTGTAGGGTTGTCCTCGAAGAAAAAAGATTTGGGCACTAAGATAGTCCAGGAAGGCGACACAATCAGGCTGCTCTGCACAGCTAAGAGCAGACCCGATCCCACCTTGACTTGGAGAAAGGATGGAGAAAACATCGGCCTTCTCCAACAGGGCAAAGAGAGTGCCTATGAGATCCCATCAGCCACATCAAGGGATGCGGGAAAGTACGAGTGTCAGGCAGAAAATGAACTTGGCTCAGCCAAGGAGAGCATCCAGCTAATAGTGCAATGTAAGGCGGTAGATTGTCGCAGCAACATCCAAAGATGTTCATCATTATATGCTATGCCTTTGAACTGCAATTCCAAAGAGTGCCTGCTACTTTTTGCAGCACTGGCTCATTGCACTCTTCCACAAATGAGATATGAAGCAATGACCATGCTATGTACAGTGATCAATATTAAAATATCATTCAGTATAATCCACACTTTTCAGCATCTGTTTTGGAGCTGGAAACCTAATTCTCCCCATGGATATGGGAGTCCGATTGTTTCTGGGAGTTCTAGAAATAAACGCTGTTGGCAGTTTCCTTGCTAATTAATTCTTCTTATTCTTTAATGTTTCACTACAGAGTCTCAGGTCTTAATGTCTCGTAAGAGCCTTGTGGTGCAGTGGTTAAATGCCTGTACTGCAGGTAAAACTGTGCTCACAACCTGGGGTTCAATCCCTGGTAGCCGGCTCATGGTTGACTCAGCCTTCCATCCTCCTGAGGTTGGTAAACTGAGTACCCAGCTTGCTGGGGGGGGCAATGTGTAGCCTGCATAATTAAACTGTAAACCACCCAGAGACTACTTGAAGTGGTATGGGGTGGTATATAAGCAGAACACTTTGCTTTGCTTTTTTTTGGGGGGGGGGGGTTACTACACATGTATTGAGAGTAACACAGTGTTTAACTTTCCAAAGACTGGCTCTTTTATCTGCAACTTTTTCATGGCCAAAAGGCATTCACTGAGGGAATCAATCCACCCCATTCTCCCTTTTCAGTTGCGCCTTGCAATCACTTTTTAAAAATTCTAAGTGATACGAAGTAATTTAGGCAATGTCTCATTTATGGAGCAGACAATTGGTCTCAAGATAGGGATTCTCAAGTCTTTGCAAGAGAACTTCCCTTCAGGGGAGTCCAAGACAAGTGCTTTGCCTCTACATGCTATGATTTGCACAGGCTGTATAAAATATCTCTGGAATTTGTTCTTGTCAAACACACACACACACACACACACACAGAGAGAGAGAGAGAGAGAGAGAGAGCAAGCTCAAAAGGACTGGCTGGTTGCTCACAAAGATGTGAACAACCCATCCGCTGCTTCTGCTTTTAATAGTCCATGCACTAAGGTTATCTATAAAATTTGCTAGATTATGTGCATTTACACAAGTTTATAAAAACTCTCTAATCATCCTATGGCAAGGAAAATAATTCTATTTAGTCTATAACTTGCATCCCTACAGAAATAATGGTAGAAGCGGAATACGTTATGCAGGATTAAGTAATTATTGATTTGTAGAATTTATTCCAGGTAGAGAAAATGGTAAGTAGAGGTTTGTTCTTTTGGAATCATATGTACTTGGAGGGGAAGGGGTTAGAATGCAGACAAACTGAATCATCATTACAGCACAATAATATTTTTGGTATCCAGATGTAATACTGTATGATCTTGGGGTACAGACACAATGTGTGCAGAAAAGAGGGGAATTTTCCTCTCATAATCATTGCTGATTCACAGGCCTTGCCCTTTTTTTCCCAACCAGAAGATCATAATCCTAAAGTGTAAAATAATTTTCCTTAACCTTGAGTCTCCAACTATTTTGGGCTTATCTCCCACCATTGCTAGTTCTGAACATGTTGGATTGACGAAATGGCAGTCGAAAACATCTGAATGTTGCTGGGCTGGGAAAGATTTATTTAATTTGTATTTTGAATATTTTAAACTCCACCTTTCTCTTTGGAAGAGGAGCCAAGGAGATTGTGTCTAATCAAACATTTGTATACTTGTTTCAGATCCTCCAAGATTTGTGATGTTCAGCTTTTCCCAGTCTTTGGGGAAGGATCCATCACTCACTCAAGGTAATGGGACCTTACCTTAGGGTATCAAAGACTGATACTCCATGAGGAGTCTGTCTTTCTTTCATGAACATGACTGGACTATAATGTGATTACAGATTTCCCCAGGGAGATATCCTCTTTGGCCAATGGTTCCCGGCTAAACGTTCAGGGAGGCGACTCATTAGAGCTCCTCTGCCAGGCGTACAGTGACCCTCCGGTTGCAACAGTTTGGATCACACCAACGTTGGAGAAAATCCAAGATGACAGATTAGAACTTGTCAATTTGACCATCAAAGATGAAGGCCAATACCTGTGCCAGGCTGACAACTTTCTAGGTTCTGCTCAGGGGGTGTTGACACTGTCCATAACATGTGAGTAACTTAGGATAAAGGTTAGCCTCTGGGAATTCTTACGGCAGGGACAAACCTAAGAATTCTGTCTTCCAATAGAAGCATAGAATGATTGAGTTGGAAGAGGCCATTGAGTCCAAACCCCTGTCAATGGTTGTCTAATTTTCTCTTGAATGCCTCCAGTATTGGAGAGCTCAGCACTATCCAAGGAAATTGGTACTGTTGTTGTGCTGGTGTAACAGTAGAGATGTGTTTTCCTGATAGTCAGCCTAAATCTCTCTTCCTATGGCTTGATCCTTTGTAGGAGGAGTGGGTAAGCCATCTTATTTTTAAAGCAACAGTACTTGGGATATACGACAACTAAGAGATTAATTGTGTTTTAAGAGCATGAGCAGTTATACTTCCTGGGCTTTGCTTCTCTTACAGTTTCAGGAGCTCCTAACGAGACCCTCCCTGCAAATGTTGGCCTCTTACTTCTCATTCTGCTAGGTGTGAACAAGTAAGTGGTTCTTCTACTAGGTTTGGTATGTGCTATGGAAGCTAGTTTGACCAAGGAAATAGGGGAGGGAAATTGCCAGTAGCCATATTGTAAAATAATACCACGATGGGGCCATGATATTTGGCTGCCTGGAGCAGAGAACAAGAGGGCTTTCTGCCTTTTAAATGATTCCAACCAGACTAGCAGTTCAACCTTTATTGCACAGTGATTATGGTGATATTATTTATTTATTTATTTATTTATTTATTTATTTATTTATTTAATTAATTAATTAATTAATTAATTAATTAATTAATTAATTAATTAATTAATTAATTAATTAATTAATTGGAAACAAAGGCCTCTCTGGGCGGTTATGGTATCTTCCACCACTCACAATGCTAGCTAACTATCTTGAGGGCAAGTTGCAGGGCACATATGGGACAATCATCCACCCAGGATTGGTGAACAGCATCGAACTCTCTGAGGCAAAGGATAACACGATGCGTTCTCTGCTAGTCTGTAACCAGAACCTGGCTGGACTTCCAGGCATATCACGAGGGCTGTGCATTGGATTGAGACAACTCATAAATTCTAAACTAAATTAGCCTGATTAATTTGTAGGAGGTCCAAATCAAAGCAAAGTGGCAAGATGTGCAAATCCCTGAAGCTAGAAGCCTGGAAGCCTGCAAGTTCACTTATCTCTTATCACATCCTGAACTTTCATTTCTCCAAGTGCAAAACAAAGGTTACAGCAATTTTGGTTCTCCAAGTCAAGTCAGTGGTAGGCTTATAAATTGACTGATGTTGGACCATGACTTGTTTTTGTTGGGTCACGAAACACGTCAAAGCAGACCATAATGTATTCCAAAGCGCAGAATTGGCCTCCAAATTGGTTCATGGGAAATGGGCACCACCTTAAATGCTAATATCCTTAATTCATATCTGAGGGCAGCATTTGCCGTGGCTGTTCCAAAAATATCCTTCAGCAAGGATGAACCAGAACCCCATGGTGTGACATAGGAGAAGACCTAGGAAGCCTCAGCCTGTAGTTGCCAGTGGCTCATTTGATGGACCAGAGGATGAAGCAGGTTCCCCGTCTAGCAATGAAGACACAAACTCATCTTGAGGCTCCTGGATGAAGTGTTTTATCTCTGGGAAATGGCTCCTTGGGTAAAAGAGTGTGCTTAGGAGCATCTTGTCTCCTTGGGGGAAGGCTCTACCATGAGCGGCTCTACCAGAGGACCACTCATTTATAGCTGGAATCTCAATGACCCACCTGGATAAACCCTCAATTAGAGATTGCTGATCACTGAAGACAAAGGTTTTTGGTTCTTACTTATGACTCTTGTGCATCCCAGCTCTTGTTGAATGACTTTTTGGACCAGCTTAAATCTCCAGTTGCATGTCCCCTGCTTGAATGTGATTGGACTGGAATTGGATTGTTTTGGACTCTCTTGAGCCTGATTTGCCCTGGTGGCCCTTTGTTTATTTCCCCAAAGATTCCAGCATCACCCTTGGAGAACAGGACAAACTGAGTACTCTAGCCAGTGCAAAGCAGGTTATTTATCTAATGAGGCAGCAGACTATTGGTAAGTTCTAGATGATCGGGAGGCAGCGGTCTGAACATCTATGATGGTTATTGGCTCTAATGATAGGCTGGTCTCCCTTCATTTACTACTTGAGATAGTTGTCTCACTATGTCTATGGACAACCTTGCACTTTACCCCAGATTTACTCATCAGACATTCTTTGTGTGTGTGTGTGTGTGTGTGTGTGTGTGTGTGTGTGTGTGTGTGTGTGTGTGTGTGTGTGTGTGTGTGTGTGTGTGTGTGTGTGTGATCCATTTTATTGCTTTCTGATGGATCTGTTTTCTCAAAACCCATTTTAAGGATTTCTTCCTGTATCTGTGTCGTCATCCTTTGCAACAGTTGGGATTTCATTCGGAAGAAAGCTCCAGTGTAAGAGGAAAGAGGAAGAAGCCAACGGCTCTGCCTGCAGTTCTGATTGGATCACATGGGCTCAGGGAGTGAGCAAACACATCAAAGAAGAAAGATGCTCTTAGGATTAGCTGCTGTTCTGTGGGTGGCATGCCAGCGATGTTGAGATAATAACAACCTTGCAAGCTTTATAACACTGGATATTAGTGGGAGGGGAGCTTTTAGGGCCTAAAGGGATTCCCCTTTCCCATTAAGCCATTGATAAAATTCTTTTTCCGTACCCTGGATTGCTCCTCCCCCTCTTTTTTGTTTGCTTCACTTTCTTTCCCCCCCAGTAGTTTTCCTGACCTCTGAGCATACACGAAGCATAGAGAGGCCTTGAGAAAATTTCATTTTTCCTACTGCTCTGCTGCTGACTGTAACTATAGACAGCAATTGTAAGTAAAGATATTTTCCCCCATGTCAAAATGATTCCAGGTTGATTTTTTAATGTATAAAGTGCTAGTTACTATGAAAAGGGGTAAACTACTGGAACTTAGGTAACCCTCTCACGCTTTCTCTGGACAGTTGTTATTTGCATCAAATACTCTGCTAAAAGGAATTCTCCAATAGGTCATGCATTCAGTTATGCAGGGGAGAGTAAGAAAAGAATACAAGGTGGGAATGGGAAGCCATCTGTAAAACTGTCCTTTAAAAAAAATCTTAAGTACTGTTTCCCATTAAAACTTAATGACTTCACTAATTCCTCTGAGGGGGACATTCTAAAGATGCTTGGGGGGGGTCATTTAAGCATTCAAGAGGCTAGTTTCTTGCAGCACCTTTCTATGGTTTCCCCATCTTACAATATAGCCTACTGGAGTGGCTTGGCCCCCTCTTCTTGAATTGATGTATATTTCTGATATGTAGGTGAAATCGAAAGAGAGGGGAACAGTTCCTTACCATGATTGGTCCTGGACCACTACCGAACCATGGATAGCTCGTGACAAGACTGCCCCTCATTCATGAAAGTTGGTGGTTGAATGCCTGACACCTCAGACCATGAGACAGTCCACGAACTGATAGAAGGAAATGATGACTAGAAATTGGGAAAGTTACCCTTAAAAGAAAGAAAAGACAAGAAAATGGTAGCTCAGTGTTCCTCCATTCAACAAGACCAGTACTGTGAATATGTGGGCATTGTGGAAATTTCATTTGAAAAGAGACTGTTCCAAGCTTTAAAAAATTGCAAAGCTTTAAAAAATTGCAAAATTCATCAACATGTTTGTTTGTTTGTTTGTTCGTTTGTTTGTTCATTCATTTGTTTGTTTGTTCGTTCATTCATTCGTTCATTCGTTTGTTCGTTCGTTCGTTTCTTATTGATGCTGTTCAGAGGATGGCACACAAAGAGGACAGTTGCTGGGAGCTCATTTGAGGATAAGTGAGAGCCTCGTGGCGCAGTAGTTAAAGACCTTTGGGTAGTGGGCGGCATATAAGCTGTAAAAAAATAAAAATAAATGCCTGTACTGAAGGTAAAACTGTGCTCACGACCTGGGGTTCAGTCCCCGGTAGCCGGCTCATGGTTGACTCAGCCTTCCATCCTTCCAAGGTTGGTAAATTGAGTACCCAGCTTGCTGGGGGGAGGGGAGGCAATGTGTAGCCTGCATAATTAAACTGTAAACCGCCCAGAGACAACTTGAAGTGGTATGGTGGTATATAAGCAGAACACTTTGCTTTTGCTTTTGCAAAGAAGGAAGTTGGTTTCACAGTTTTTGTTTCAGATTTCAAAAGGACGTGAAGTGGCTTCAACTCAAGTAAGCCAGATTTGGTTACATCTCCTAACAAAAGCAAAAACAAGCTGCTTCATTTTGTCTGGAAAAGATCACATCCAACCATACCATCCAATCCCACTTCAAGGGGTTTCTTGCAATAGCAGTATTTGATTTTCATTCTTAGAAATATGTGAACAGTGCATGGTGGAGGAAATGCAGCTTTCCTGCTGAATCACACTGCTTGTGTAAGATTCCCCAAAAGAACGCTCTGCAGCTTTTTCAAAACTGTCAAATTGCTTTCAACCAAAATCTAGTTAACCTTTCGGGAGTCCCTTCTCATAGTTCAAAATCTACCTCTCTCCAGAATAGATCTCCTTTCCTTCTTCTCCATTCATCATCACCACCATCATCAAAGAACAGCAGAGCTGGAAGAAACCCTGTGGATTAATTGAATTAATCTCTTGTCAAGGAGGCCCTGCAGGGAATCGAACTCCCAAACCCTGTCTCTGCAGTTAGAATGTAGCATTTTTTAAAAAGTCATTTTTCCAAGAGTTAAAGAGGGTTTTGTTACCATCACAGTTGCAACTTGTTTTTTATTAAAGGAGACATTTAAAACTTCTACAGTTTCCTATGCCTCAAAAAGAGCTGGCAACATTTGCTGTATGTTTTCTTAAAAAATATAACCTGTAGCCATTGGATACTGTTTTGAGCATGTACAGAGGTCATTTTCCTTCATACGCCATGTCATCACCTCTACAACCACAGGTTACAGCATGAACCCACATTTGAGTCATAAGGAATCCTGCCCCTGTCATTTCACAACTCGAGGGTGTCAAATGCTTTTTCTCAGCTGCCCCCAGATTATGGCAAAGAAGGTTGGAAGAGTAGCAAATAAACAAAAGATGCTGAAAAGTTTCCCAGTCCTCACCAATATTATCCACCTCATTTCCTGGACCAGAGGAAACAGTGAAGCAGGGATGGTATTAGTTTGCTGCTCCATCCGTGAAGGTGAAACTAAGAAGGTAAAGGCTGTTCTTCATTTATAAAATACAGATTTAAAACTCTGTCAGTATTTAGCAGTATTTAGTATTTAGTATTTAGCCTTCAGCCCACGGTGTCCAAATTCTTACATTTCCAGATGTAATTATGCTACGCTACGTGCTGTCAAATCAGAAATGGCCAAAAACAACCCTACCAAGGGCTTTCAGAGAAAGTGAAGCATTTAAGGCATGTCTTTGCTTGTTCCACCTCTGTCGTCATGAATCTGAAGCCAGATTTCTTGAGTCCTAGTCAAGCACTGTCCGTTACACCACATTGGGTATCATCCTGAAAGAATTACCAAATGTCCTCTCTACTTAAGTGACACGTTGAGGCTTCTGATTTATGCACTCAGTATGGCAGAATCACATCCAGGATAGCTACAATAGCCCCCAGACCAAAACAATGTCCGTGAAGCACTTTCACCAATGCATTACACAGTTGATTGTGATGGGAACCGTGCATCCAATTGTATGATCACTTCACACACTCTACATTGGTTGGGCATAATGCCTGGCAAAAGTTACAGTTATTAAATATTATGTGTCACAGTGACAAACTGGGTTTCATCTTATAACCGAGAAAAGATTATAGGATGGTTGATTCCCCCCCCCCCAACACACACACCTTCATCTAAGCAGGTGCCTGCTCATTTTTTCACTTCAGTCCAGAACTAGATTCCCTTAAGATGATAAGTTTCAGTCCTGCCCACTTGAACATTTTTACTTTTTTTGGTACCACTTGCCCCTTCCATGTGCAATGGATATCAGTGCTAGGAATCTCTGTGTTGGAAGCTCCCCCCCCAACCTGGAAAGATGAGGCAAGAGACAGAGTTTGGGTGAAAACAAGGGCCATACTTTATTAACATACTGCAAACATTCATAACAGGAGGCCATCTGTAGGGTGGAGGCAGATCCACCTGGGGCTGGCCACACCCCAGGAGGACCCTGGTTGGGAAATGTCACCATACTCTGGGCAACCCAGCAGGTTGCAACCACCCGAGGCTCCTGGCTCTGGGTGATCGCTACCTGTGGGCCCCTGCATTTTCCTACCCCCCAGCGCCAAGACCTCAGGGCCTTCAGCGCTGCAAGGTGGGCCAGCTGGCAGTTCATCTGTTGTTCTTTAACTCCCAAAATTCAACCGCCTTCCACCACTACCCACCCGTGTGACCAGAAAGTGTGGCAAAATACATCCAAACCCTTGGAGTACCATGAAGAACGGGATGGGCAAAAACACATCTGCTCCTTTTTCAGCCAATCCGGAGCAGATCAAAAATTCCCATCTGGCCCTGAAGCGACCAGTGTACACTCGTTCTCAACTTAGGTTGGACAGGTGGGACGCCTGCAGACCGACGAAGAGGCCGGCTAATGGTCGGGTGCCTCCTTTTAAGGTAGGCACCCCACGTGGCCTCCTCGGCCACTGTCAAAACTCTTCTCTCGCCTCCCTGGATGAGCGGGCAAAATGGCGACGCCGCATTTGCGATGCGGTAGAGCCTTTTTAAGGAGGATGCTCAGAATCACTGAGGGCACATTTTGGATGGGGGAGGGGTCTCAACAGCTGCTGTTTCTATTTAGAATGTTCCATCCTTCCCCTTTTAGAGCTGTCATACACCTTCCTAACTGTGCCATTGGGCGTGCATTCTCCTTGGCATGCACATTAGCCAGGATAGAGTGGATATCAGTAGCTTCAGGTTCCAAGAGAGAATGGGTAAGGAGAATAAGAGAAGGGAAGCACGGAGGGCAGAAAGGAAGAATATGGAACAGCACCGAGAGAGGGAAAGAGGGGGGGGACAACTGGTTAATGGACAACTGCCTGGGCTACAGGGGAAATTTCCTATTCAGACAGAAAGCATTGCATAGATGGAGGAGCAAGCCAAGGGGTATGTTGGTCCCTGGACAAACCCAGTTTGTGGTGAAGTGAAGAAACACCAACCTGCAGAGAAGAATTACCATTCCTGTAAGGGGGGGGGAAGCATCTTCGCTGCACAGAATTTCCTGTAATGGGCATTGAATTGTGCAGGTTCAACTGTGCAGATGTATGGGAGGAGTTAAAACCAAGACCCATCTCTAATTTTTGTGTGAAATCATAAAATCATGATATTGCAGAGAGAGCAGAGGTAAGTCTCCACTTGGAGAGAGGAAGGAAACATTAGCCAAGATGAGAATATCATTGACATTCTTGTTTTGTGCACCAGAGTGTATTTAATCAGATAACCAACTTGTCTGGGTTGCAACTCAGTAATGGTGTTTGCAAAAGCAAATCATTTCTGCTTTTATCATGCCACTACTTCCTGTAATGTGTTTCCCAATACTCCTCCTTTTTACAGGCACAGCAGGGCGGATGCATTAACAAAGAGCATCTGGAAGGATTGTAACAAGACAGCCATCACACCTAAGGGGTAAGCTTGTTCATCCAATAATTGGGGATACACCAACTAAGGTCAAGAACGCTGAAGACACCCCCCCTCAAAAAAAGGCAACACTGCAGTCCAATGCATGCTGATTTCTTAAGTCAGCAATGCTTGGGAAAGTTACTTTTGGACTATAGGTAACAAAATCTCCCAGCCAGGAGGGTCAGTGGTTGTGTTGGGCAGAGGATTCTTAGAGTTGTAACTAAAATAATCATTTGTCCAGGTTTGGGAGAAATTCTTTGATGAGTGTCTGTAGAGATTCTCAGTCATCCAGGTGAGGTTATCCGGGAGTTGAGTTATGGCAACGGGACTTTTTTCTTCTTGTGGGACTGAAACATTTTGCTGCTCATCACAGTGGCTTCTTCATTCTGAGGAAGGTTGGTGGGAGGGTTCCAGTTTATATTTCACCTTGGTTTCACACCCACCCACCCCCAGTCTGAATAGGCTCACTAGAGGGACAATGGCCTGGAGTGTGCTCTTTCATAAGTGTGAATTATTGTCTGATAAGACCTTTCTCTTCAGGCAGGCTTTCTGTTAATGACAAGCTATCTGGAAAGGGTTTAAAACAGGGGTGTCCAAACTTTTTGCAAGGAGGGCTGGATTTGGTGAGATGAAAATGTGAGGGGAGCGACCATTCAGCTTTTATTTTTTTATTTTTTATATTTAATTAAATTTATTTTTAAATTAATTAAATTAATTAAATTATAATTATCATTATTGTTGTAAACCGCCCTGAGTCCTTCTTATGGGAAATAGAGTGGTATATAAGTGTAAATAATAAATAAATAAATAAATAAATAAATAAATAAATAAATAAATAAATAAATAAATTTGGCCCCCGGGCCAGACATTGGACAAGTCTCAATAACATGCAAGAAAATGGGGAGGATGCTGCGGCAATGGAGCTGGGGGCGGGTAGGCTGGGCAGGTGACTGGGGTTCGACAGAGGCAGGGAGGGCTGGCAAACCATAAAACTGCAAGCTGACATCTCCATCCAGTATGGGGAGGGGGCAGCTGGCAGGGATGCATGACAGGCTGAGCCGGCAGGGAGAAGAGGCTGTGAGCCACTCAAAATTTGAAAACGGGCTGCATTTGGCCCTTGGGCCTGACTTTGGACATGCCTGGTTTAAAATGTATGGCTGTGCCTTGTCATTTTCAATGTGGTGTTGGTGTTGCTTTTCTTTATTGTCTTTTAGTGTGTTATTTATTTCATGCTTTTTCGTTTTTGTATACTTGTGATTTTAGCTTTCAATATTGTCTTTTAATGATACAAGTCCCTTTTAAGGAGAAAGACAGAGCAAAAGATAATGTAAATCAATAAATACCCACCTTTTCCTCCTTGCCATTTCCATATCTCAGGGATTCTACCAGTGAGAGCAGAGTCACCAAGACACGGGTGCTAAGAAGAGAAGACATGAGCCGTTCCATTGAGATCTGGATGCTTGGGCTGGTTTCGGCTGCATTGCTTTGGGAGGGTAAGAACTAGGAGGAAACTAAAGGAAGACAGTGGTGGAAACTAGAGATGGGCACGACTCAAAAAATGGTGTTTCGTTTGTCATTTGGTCATTTAGGGGTCCGTTTCGGTTCGTTTTCGTTTTCGTGACATTTTTTGCAAAAAAATTCATTTTCATTTCGTTAGGTAACGAAACGAAAAATGAAAACAAAAACAAAAAATTGCTGTTTCATTAGCATTCTTTTTAGTTCAATGCATCTGCTGCAACGAAAACGAAAAACACGGCAAATTTGGTCATTTCGTTTTCGTTTTCGTTTTGTTTTTAAAAAAATTTGTTTCATTTTCGTTGCATAACGAAATGAAAAAACAAAAACAAAAATGAAAAATCGCTCGTTTTGTGCCCATCTCTAGTGGAAACACAACAGAGTTTCCAACAGGAAAGGTGATGGTATCTTGAGGAGGAAAAAGTGTTCTCTACTGGGATGGTTGAGTTTCTTCCCTTTTCTTTTTCTTTCTTTTTTTTTTTTTTTTAGGACTGCAATGTGACAGAACTGAATACAGAATCAACGTCCCTATCATGGTGTCAGTCCAGGAGGGGCTCTGTGTCACCATTCCCTGCAAATTCACATATGACACAAATGATTCCAGCACTGACTCCCCGTTGTATGGATACTGGTACAGGGAAGGAGAATATATGGCTGATGCTGCAGTGGCCACCAATGATAATCTGAAACGCATTGAGGAAGATGCTCAGGGCCGCTTTCATCTCTCAGAGGAAGTGGGACGTGGGAACTGCTCCCTTATCATCAGCGATGCCAGAGGAACGGATCAGAAGAATTACTACTTCAGAATGGAGAAAGAACCTGGCGCAAAATTTACTTACATCAACTATCCACACAGACAACCTTTTGTGAATGTGACAAGTGAGTCCTAAGCTTGGCTTCCTGGTGAACCCTCTTCCACCTTGGGGGGGGGCGGGGTTTGGGGGTGGAATGGGCTGGAACGAAGGACAAGAAAATATGTGAGGATAGCCACCTCCACAGCAGAGGGCTGCATGCACAGGCACACCTGCATGAATGCATGGGCCCTCTCCCAGGAAAAGGGGTCTACACGGTGCCACAAGGAGGAGCGAAAGGTGCAATCAAGAGCCAGGGAAGCAAATCAGAAGTGGTTATGATTACTGCTGGACAAGAAGGAGAGAGACCTCCTTCAGCCTCTCATCCAGGATGCTTTGAGAGCATCAGAAAAGCCGCCAGGGAAGTCTTTCTTCTCAGCAGCACCTCTTGCCTTCCCCATCAGAGGGACACCCTTGATTCATTTCAACCGATATTCTTATATGCAGTATATTTGACTGATTAGACTTCAGTGCACAGAGCCATAACCCAAGCAAATAAACTATAATGCCCCTTTAAAGAAACAAGCAGGCACAGCAAAACAAAGCAACATCTAAAATATGAATTTAGAGGCCATACAAAAAAATTGCAAACTAATGATCTAATTATTGGCAGAGGGTTCAGCATTTAAAGAATATCTTACCATGACAAACGTGTTTTAGACTCCGGGCCAATCATACTTTTTAAAATGAAGGGCAAAGCTTTGGTTCCCACTGACAACCGCATTCTTGTTATTTGTCTGCCACTGTATACGAATGAGAGATCGGGCAAGGGCTTGCAGCAAGAATGGCTAGGCGGGGGAGCAGACTAGCTTAGATTGAGGTAGGGCGAGCGAAGGAAGGACTTTATCGCACAGCCTCATTGCTGCCCTGGCTTCATTCACTTTTCCCCAACCCATCTCTGCTCAGGGAGAAGCCCACCTGGCCTCCAAAAACAAGGGCACAGCAGGGCATGAACTGACCTGCCCCCAAACGCTCTCTCAGCTGAGATGCTTCAAAATGCTCTGCCATCATCTGGCCCCACCATTCCCAAGGACGCAGAGTTTTAATGCCAGAGGACTGGAGGATAGTGGATGTCACACCATTTTTTTAAAAAAGGAAGGAGGGGGGGACCCAGGAAATTACAGGACATTTAGCCTTACGTCTGTCCCAGGGAAGACGGTGGAAAGCCTCATCCAAGAGAAAATCTTAAAACACATAGAAAAACAAACCTTGCTGAGAAAAAATCAGCATGGCTTCTGTAAGGGTAAGTCTTGCCTGACAAACCTTTTAGAATTCTTTGAAAAGGTCAGCAGGCATATGGATTTGGGTGAACTGTTAGATATTGTCTATCTGGATTTTCAGAAGGCTTTTGACACAGTCCCTCACCAAAGGCTGTTGAGAAAATTGCACAGTCAGGGGATAAGAGGGTAGGTCCTTTTATGGATTGAGAACTGGTTGAGATCCAGGAAACAAAGAGTAGGTGTCAATGGGAAATATTCACAATGGAGAGAAGTGAAAAGTGGTGTGCCCCAGGGAACTGTCCTGGAACCGGTGCTTTTCAATCTGTTCATAAATGACCTGGAGACAGGGATAAGCAGTGAGGTGGCCAAGTTTGCAGATGACACAAAACTTTTCTGTGTGGTAAAAACCAGAGAAGATTGTGAAGAGCTCCAGAAGGATCTCTCCAAACTGGGGGAATGGGCTGCCAAATGGCAAATGTGTTTCAATGTAGCAAAATGTAAAGTAATGCATATTGGGGCAAAAAAATCAAACTTGATCTATCAACTCATGGGCTCTGAGCTATCTGTGATGGATCAGGAAAGAGATCTTGGTGCGTTGGTGGACAGCTCCATGAAGGTGTCTAGCCAATGTGTGGCAGCGGTGAAGAGGGCTAATTCCATGCTAGGGATTATCAAAAAGGGGATTGAAAATAAAACAGCCAACATTATAATGCCATTATACAAAATGATAGTATGGCCACACCTGGAGTATTGTGTACAATTTTGGTCACCGCATCTCAAAAAAGACAAAGACATAGTGGAACTGGAAAAGGTGCAGAAGAGAATGACTAAAATGATTACTGGGCTGGGTCACCTCCCTTATGAGGAAAGGCTAAAACATTTGGGGTTCTTTAATCTGGAAAAAAAAAGGACCTGAGGGGGGATATGACTGAGACGTACAAAATAATGCAGGGCATGAGTCAAGTGGATAGAGGGACACTCTTCTCCCTCTCACAAAATAGCAGAACTAGGGGACATCCACTCAAATTGGGGGTTGGGAGAGTAAGAACAGATAAAAGAAAAAGGTTTTGCTCATCTGTAACGGTTTTAGGGAGTTCCTCATTTTGAAATTTCTTATATGCACACAAAAGAACATTCTAATTAATTAGGATTCCCAGTTTGCTACTCAGAGAACATTTATGTCCACACCCCTTTGTCTGTGCCTCATCTCCTAAGGAAGCAGGGATTTAGAAAATGGCATTGATCAGCCCAATTCCTTGAGTATATCGAAGACCAAGTACCACTAGGAATGAAGGCACAGTTGTATGGCTGATTGGAAGACAGATAGGCTGACTGACTTGCCTCTTCTTAGAACTGGAAAACCCCAAAATACAGATGCCAGGAAAGCTTCAGGAGGGGCACCAAGTAAACATTACTTGTACAGCTCCAGAAAGTTGTTCCTGGAAGCGTCCACACATCAGCTGGAAAGGCCGTCCTGTTCACCTCAGACCTGGCATCCCTGCAGCACAGGCAAACAACTTCAAGGATCACATCTCGGTGCTTAACTTCGTGCCCTCAGCAGCCGACGATGGCCAAGAACTCACCAGCCTGGTCACCTATGGAGAAGGACTCAATCCATTGCACAGACATGAAACAGTCCTTCTCAACGTCAATTGTGAGTCACTCTTGATGGTTTCTTCTCCCCTGGAGCCCACTTTTGAGCATTGTTCTTAAATTTTTCAATTTTGCTTCCTGCAGAACAGAAAGGGACTGGGGGAAAGACTTCTCGAGAATTGAATAGCACAGTTCCGTGCAGGATAGCTGCTGATCAGCCTGCCTGAGTGTTGTTCTTGGGGCCTAAAATAAACATGAGGAAAGGGATATTTTTTTTCTGTCTTATAGTATGAGAAGAACAATGCACTTTAGGATGCACGAATGTGGTTCACGATTTCGTGTGTGATGGTGGCCTATGCCACCAATAATCCAAAGTGCAAGCTACTTCCCCAGCTGATCACCCCATCTATTGGACTCCTATGTGGGCTTTTGGGGATATTTGGGAAGGGGAGGTGGGGTAACTGGGGTAGCCCAGGTTCTGCTCCATAGAGACCACGGGTGGCCTCTCCACGCAAGGGGAACCATGGCCAGTGGCCAAGGGAGTGGCAAAGCAAACCTGGCTTGCACCAAATTCTCAACTAGCAGCAATTCACCACCGAAAGTTGTTTTGATGTATTTATAAGAAGACAAGTAACAAACAAGAGCCTGACTGATGCTCAGCTGATTCTAAACACAAAATGTTCATATTGGCCAGCAGTTTATCTTCTGTACTGTATGTTATTGGCCAGAATCCTGTTGGGGTTTTAGACTGGCACAAGGGGAACTGCATAGAACATGACCGTGAGTTGCTTGTAATGCGCAAGTTCCTGTCCCCAAGCATGGTCTCGTGGAAAGCAGTATGACAGAAATGCAAGCAGGCATGGTGGTTTGGATTCTAGCCAATGCGAGGAAGAGTGTAGGATGCAGTGGTTCTCAACCTTTGGTAACCTAGGTATTCTTGAACTGCAAATCTAAGGAGCCCTCACCATCAGCTGAGATAACAAGGTCTCTGGGAACTGCAGTCCAAAAACACCTGGTTTAGCCAAGGTTGGGGAGTACGGATGTAGAGGATTAAACAGTGAGCTGGACCCCCGATACTGATGCAGAGTTTTTTCTTCCTCTGTCCAATTGTGCTTTTGTTCTTGTAGGGAGCCGGAATGAGACCAGAAAGTGTGTCGATTTGAGCCCAACCATTCCTTTAATGCTGGTCCTTTGTCTGAACAAGTAAGTGCACTAACAAACCACTGAGACCGCAGTGATCTCATCTGATATTGGAAACAAAGGAGGCTTAAATCTGATCAAAGTTTGGATGGGAAAACTCAGAAGAAAACCATGATCCGGAGGCATAAACATTAGAGATGGGCACGAAATGAACTTTTTTCATTTCGTTATTCATTATTCGTTTTGTTACGTAATGAAATGAATAACGAACCTGTTGCTGAAAAAGGAATGAACCGAACCGAACCAAGAAAATTAGATTTGTTATGTTTTGTTTCGTTAATGGCGGTGCACAATGAAATGAGCTGTTTTAAATGTTAAAAAATGTCCTGAATATTAATTAAAAAAAAACAGTGATAATTATTTATTCTGCCTGATAATACCTGCCAGTGGGGTTTGGGGTCCTTAAAACATTGATTTATGTCTTTTCTCACATTGCAGTGTATTTTTTCCCTTTAAGGGGAGTTAGGGCATCCACACAAAATGGCTGCCACATGCCTAATATTGATTTTTTGGACATTAAAACACCCTGGCCATCTGTAAAAACCCAGCGAAAATTATTTATTCTGCCTGATAATACTTGCCAGTGGGGTTTGGGGTTTTTTTATTCATGTCTTTTTCACAAACACACAAAATGGATGCCATCTGTAATAACTTGGGTATTAAAATTTAGTGCTAAAACATGCATGCAGCCTTTTTGTTCTTTAATTTTATTTTAGTATATTAGTTGAATTTATTTTTATTTTTATTTATTCTTATTTTACTATATCATGCATTGAGCACAGTCATGGGCTAGCCATGGGGATCATGTAAATTGTTGGGCAATAGCATGCCCAGGTTGCAGTGGGAAGGTCTAGCAGCTCCAGGGGGCATAAAAGCTCTTGCTCCCCCCGGCCCTCCTTGCAGTCTGTGGTGGAGTGGAGTGGAGTCAGGTTGGGGTGGGATTGCTGTCTGCATCGTTACTTTCTCTTTAGGCTAGGCAGTTTGTTCAGATATTAGTTAATTAATTATTTTTTCTAGTGTTTTCCATCTGGTCTGGGGCATTGGGGGATGCCCGTGTGTGGGAAATGCTTTAATTGCGCAAAGCGGGTAAAAAGGAATAATGAATAACGAAACAATTTTTTCACAAAAATTAACGAAAAACAAAATGAACTGAACTCCTCAACGAAACGAAACAAAACGAAACAAAACACCATTTTTTTATTTGTGCCCATCTCTAATAAACATTCTACCCCAAGCCCAAGAGAGCTGCTGCCATCCAGATTAACAATACTGTGCTGTTCCAAGTGGTTTTTCTCATTGTTTTAATATCATCTCACTAAGCTAATGTTGCTTTTGAAAGCAGGGAAAATGGGGGCAAGGAGAGAGGATGGGACTTACCTCCTTCTTTGTGGCTAATGGCTGTTCTACTGCTTCTCTCTGTGTTTTTTGATGTGTCGATCTGCTTTCAGGGCATTGCTGTGCTTTTCCTTTTTTCTCTCCACCATGAGGGGTTCGACCCAACAAAAGGGGACACAGAGAACCAAAAGAACTGGACAGCCCTGCAAGGACCAAGTGTCTACAGCTCCAGGAGGCACAAGTCCAGTGAAAGAGGTGGTCCCAGAAGAAAAAGAGAGAGCGGTAATCTCAGCAATGGGTGGAGCTTCGCTGCTTGGACTCAAGTGACACCTACTTTCAGAATGTCATCTGGAAGATGTTTCGGGGCGGGGTAGTGGTAAAACTAATTCAGTTTTTTATGAACAGAGTTGGCTGTGTACTTTCAGGACTAACGCACTTGTTGGGCTGCAAATATCACTCCCAGTCTTTTTGAAATTGTTTAGGCATCGATCAATAAAGGTGTTGGATAGTGGAGGGTGGACTTCATTTTGTGACCAATGAGTGCACCCACGGTCATGTTTATTCCATGACAGTTAAGTCGGCTTGTGAAAAATACACTTTGTATACCAACAAGGAGATTTAGGGTGTGATTTAGGTTTCGCTTAGCAATATATATCCCCATTTTGGAATGCTTTTGAGCCATCAGTTTCACAGTGATCACATGGGATATGGGAAGCATACCTCAGTCTGACCTTGATCCATGCCCAAACCAGACCTTTTTTTTTTTTTTTTTTTTTTGGTCAAGCTTGAGGGATATCTACCTTTTGGTGCCAGGCTGGAGTGATTCCCATCAGACAGAAGGGTTGCTTTAAAGGAGATCACTCCCATTCATGGCTGTGGTCACACCTGGGTTTCAATCCTGATCTTCTGAAGGTCCAGCTTTTCCTCTTCATCCCATCACGTGATTTAAATGTGGGAGAAGAGTTCTCACGTCAAAATCTGTTTTTTCAATTTTAAAGTGCAGTTCAGCCCCCTTGGCCAGCAGGTGGTGCTAGCATTTGGAAAAAAACGAACCACTTCTCTGGGGGAATTTAATGCTTGTCCGACGGGATTGAACTTCCTGTTACTCCGATATGCAGGCAAGTTTAAAAAAAAAACAGCACCGATCGGCCCCAGGAACAGCCAGTGGGTGCTATGTAAAAAGAAAGAAAAAGAAACCCGGATCATCTGCGTGGTCCCACGGCGTCTGCCTCCTTAAAAGCTGGATTTTGAAAGTGAGGCAAAAATTCCCCAGCCTGGTAGGTGAGTCACAGAAACCTCGCTTAAGGGAGCATTACCGGGTTTTCTTTTTTCTTTTCTTTTTCAAAAAGTCCGGAGGCCATGAGGACGGCATTTTTGGGCACGATTTATTTAGTAATTTAAACTGTTTTTAAAGGGACGTGGGACCGTGACACTTCCCAGTGCAACCAGATGCACCCTTATATTACAACCTTATTCCTAGCTGTGCATTTTGGTGATATCAGAAGAAACAGGATTTTCCCCCTAACCCCAAACCATCCCCCAAATCCACCTCAAATAGGAACCTTTCTGTATTCCAACAGCACCATCCATGTGCAATGAGAAGGGACCAGTAGATCTTCAGAGCAAACACATTTTAGGAGAAAGACACTGGGAGGCAATCGAGTTAGCATTTTCTAATGAAATGGGGAACTAGATATCAAAACATGATATCCACCAAACATTGGAGAGATTAAATAATAGCACCCATTTTCTTATCAGTGAGAAAGACATGTTGACTATAAGCTTTCCATTCCTGTGATGGAAATGGGGATGCATATCTCTAGCTCAGAGGCATGTGTTCCTCATCGAATTAGCATGATTGTTGTGCCTGTTTTAACTACCACTCCTAGAGGATCCGACCTGCCAAATTTCAGATCAAGTGGCCCAATAGGGTGCACTGATGGAAGACTGAAAATTTGCTATTGTCTAAGTTGTCAATGTGGGGACGATCGCAGCTGCTTTCTTCTTGGGAGCACTTGTAGAGAAACTTCCAGGAATTTAATCCATTTTGAAGACAAAGCAGTTCATCACGTTATATTTTATTTTCAGGAAATGAAACCATTTGCAAAGCAAACCCTTTCTCCAGAAACAAGTAGGAAGAACTGAAGCAAAGATACTGACTTTAGTTCCTATTAGAGGCAGGCACGAACTACCAAACCAGTTCTGGTTTGTTTTTCAAACAAACAGATGTTCTGTGCTTCTGAGCCTTACCTCCTTGTAACAAATGACAAAACCATGTTTCGTTTTTCATTTTGTGCCCATCTCTATTTTTCAGTGCTTCTCTCCCCATCCCCCTCCAGGCACTGCCTCTTAATGAGTGCCTGACGAATGAGGTGAGAAGCACCAAACATCTGTTTGGTCAAACAAACAAACAAACAAACAAACAAACCAGTACCAGTTCGGCAGTTCGTGCCCATCTCTAGTTCCTATTCCAAACTTGGATGCAGAGATTGTGCAAGTTTAGACAGATGCCAAGGAAACCTGAGGGCAAAAGCGATTGGTAGTGGAGTTGATGAAACAACACCCCCGAGGAAGTATACAACACCACTTTCCCTCCTTTGATTCCTTCATTTCCTCCACATTTCCACTTATAAGGTTGGGTTGGTTGGGAAAGAGGTACGTATAGTGCTACACTGTTCTTCTGGATGGTCGAAGGGCAATGCTAAGAGGTTTTTTCATTCAGCAGAATTTCATAGATCAAGCCCTTTCCCCCAGTAAATACACAGAACTGAGGAATATGGAAAGGATAAGAGGTATGGGAACTTAAATATAACAATAACGTGTTCATAGTGAAACAGGAAGAACATCATCCAGATGTTGGGGGAATTTTCATTCATGTTTAACAAGGAGCTGAGACTAAGAGTGTATTCACTTTTTGTTATTTTTGCTACAACAGACTAACCAAAGGAAACAGTTCAACTTGACTTTTCATTTAACCCAAACTTCAGTGGTGTTTTTGTTGGCTTTTGGTTATTATAAATATAGCCCATAATGAGCAGAACTTACACATAGCAGCTGAAAACGTTTAGATTGAAAACACAAACTTTTGTACAGTGTAAGATGGTGTTCTCCCATATTTTGTGTTTGTACTAGCAACTGGCATTAAAATAACCACACGTGTCTTGGTTCAAACATGAACTAACTTTTACTCATTGCAAACATCTGTAAAACATACGTTATATGGCTTAAACATTTGCTATGACAGACATATTTTCTTTGGTAAACAAGTAAATCTCTCAAAGTTAGACTGTTACGTCAGTAAGCCCTATGTGGCCTTGCATATTTTTAGTTAGCTCCAACTTTATCCCTGTCTGAGGTACATATTGCATGGGACCCTGTCTCTGGTTAGGTCATTGTCCCTGTCAGTCCCTATTAACTGTGTGTTTAGCTCTGTCATAGTCATGTATCATCCCAGTCCCTGTCAGTCAGATTTCTGACTGACACCTGCCTTATATAAGAGCCTGGCTGACTACAGACTCATTCTGATTGGTTAGAATCAGATACTATGCAAAAACTACATTCTGCTCCACCACAGCAAACACATGTGTACAGTCATATACACTTATGCACATTCTTTGTGATGCATAATTAATTATATATATCTCAACAGTTTTAAAGAAAGAGGGGGTTGTGCTCAATCCATTAATCTACAATATAATTACATAGCTGAAGTTTTATAGGATGAAAAAGTGAAGCATGTGTGGTTTTGCTCTGCCTATGTCCCCCACTGGCTGTGAGTTAAAAATTATTCATTTTATCTATTTAAAACATTTTAGCATGCCTTAAAAAGGACCCAAGGTGGATTACATAAGTAAAAGACAATATTTAAAGCTAAAAACAGAGGATGTATACAAATACTAAAAAGGGTCAAACAAATACCACACTAAAAACACAGTAAAAGGAGCTTTCCAGTAAACATTTTCCCGGGAACCTATATTTCAATATGCACATTGGCCCAAAGTTACTTCTTTAGAAGATCATTCTCTGGAGCCACCTTCACACTGAGAAACTCTTCTAGTGCTTGTGTGCCTTAAATGGACTGGACATGGTTCTCAAACACGATGGTGAACTTCCTTACTAGGACTGCTATTGCCCTCAGGGATGGTGGAAGCATCTGCAAAACCTTTTTGAAGCAACGCAAGAACAGATGTCTTGAAGACCTGCTGGAATTTTTCCCCGACAAAAAGATACAGAATGGGAGTAAAACAGAAGCTGAGACAGAGTCCAATGAGAGAGACCAGCTGCAGAACCTTGATTGCAAGTTCAGATGGCCAAAATACCTGTGAAGCTTGGTTGAGATGGTAGGGAAGCCAGCAGATGAAGAAGGATACCACGGAAGCTGTGAGGACTTTAAAGGGCTTCCCGGTTCTTGTTAAACGTTTTTTCTTCATTTCTAAACCAATAGAATAATAACAACCTGTTATGATGAAGAGAGGAACTAGGAAAGCCAGCAGAAACCGAAACACAATGAAAACCAGGTGAATATGACCCCTGAAGGCCTGCATTTCAACCCCTTCCCAGTTGCCGGAGAAGGCGTAATTATTGACACACCGAACTTTGCCCTCTACCTCCCGGGTCTCTCGAAAAAAGAGGTAAGGGGTGCTGAAGGCGAAGGAGATGAGCCATGCTCCGATGGTCACTCTCCGTGCACGAGGTATTGTGCGGTTACACTGGGACCAGATCGGGTGGCAGATGAGCAGGTAGCGGTCCAGACTGATGATGGTGAGTAGGAAGACTACGGTGAACATCGCCAGAGAACCAAAGAAGTTGAGAAGCTTGCACAGGAACATGCCGAAGGGCCAGTGTGAATCGAGAAGGATGTAGGCCACAAAGAAAGGCATGAATAAAGTAGAGATCAAATGAGTGAGAATCAGGTGGAGGAACCACAGAGTATTGACCGTCCTCTTGAGCTTTGCTCCTAGTACCCACAGGAAGAGCCCATTCATAGTTGTTCCTATTAGGAAGGAGACTGACACAAGGCAGACCGTGAAGACGTGGCTCGTGCTAACTTTCATTCCTCTAGCGGAGGAATTGCCCAAAAGATTAGACGCATTGCTGGTGTCCATGAAGACCTGGAGGAGGAGCAACAAGAGTAAAAATTAGGCAGTCTCATTCTTCCATTTTCCTACACCGTAGAGGTGAGCAACTCGGAATGATCTAAAGGCCAATTGTTCAAAGTTGCCAAATGGGGAGGGCGCTGACCAGCTGCAACAATGACCAAAACTGGATTTTAAAAAACCCTCAAATGAAGCATAGTTGGAAGACCACTTTCAGTACCATTTTTGAAGGTTCAAGGTTTGGTTTCTTGGGGGAAAAAACCATCAGAAATTTTGCAGCAGCACTTGATTGCAGACTATCTTTTTTTTAACCAGGGAGATCTTCTATGGCAGGCCTGCCCAAAGTCTGGCCCGGGGGCCAAATCTAACCCGTCAGGCCATTCTGAGTGGCCCGTGGCTGGCTGGCCCGCCCCTCCCTCCCCCTCCTTCACCCCGGGAAGCTTGAGGGGCTTGGCGGGCCGGCCGGCTGGTGAGCAGAAGCTTGTGGGGCTGGGTGGGCGGGCGAGGGGCAGGCCACCACCAGCAGCAGCGCTAGGAAGCTTTTGGGGCTGGGTGGGCTGGCCGGCCAGCCATTGCACGGTCCCCACCTTCCTTCCTGCAGGTGGGGTTGCAAGGGGTCAGTGGGTAGGGCTTATGGGTCAGTGGGTGGGGCTTGCAGTGGGGTGGCAGGGTCGGGGAGCAACTGGCCCCTGACACATTCTCAGCCACCAAATCTGGCCATCCTTACAAAAAGTTTGGGCATCCCTGGTCTATGGGATCTAAAACAGAGAGGCATGTGAAACCCAAGATCCTATATGGTATTGTCAAGGAAGGCTGTTCCTACATCGTTCCTACTACTAGATGTCAATTCTGCCAAGGAAATGCCATCCACCCTGCCATTGCATCCTCAGAATTATCTCATGGAGCCCTCTCCCCCACTACAACCTGCAATCTCTTTGAGAAGATGTCATAATTCATCTCAGGGGACCCCCTGTTCTTCATCCAAGCCTATTCAATCATAGCCATAGAGGGAAAATCAGAAACAAAGAAGAATCATATAATCTTGGGGGTGTTTGGATGCTAAGATTTTGGGTTTAGATTGCTCACTTTCTCCTTTCTCTTTTCACATAGTTGTGGCTCTAAAAATATTTCCTATCTCCTTCTCCATAAAGGAATCTCGCAATCCCTTTCTTTGCGAGACCTGGAAATAGATGGATGTTTGATCAGCAAACAATGGAAAGAAGAGGAAGAAAATGGACGGAAGTGTGGAAAACTAGAGAAAGAATACACTGAGAACAGAGAGGAAAAGAAACATTCAATTTGAGCAATGTAGCACTGAAAGCTTCGTCATGGTAACCTCTGAAGTCCAGTTCTCTTTGAGCTATGGAATCCAAGAGCACACAATCCCATGGTGCTTAGATACTTGTCTCATTTTCTTCCTAATTGCATGAGACTACAGCTGCTGCAACAGTGAGGGTCTAAGGCAGCTAGGGCTCAAACTCCCCTTCTCCACACCCCTACCCCCTCTGTTTTACAAAGCTATGCCTTACTTACTTGATGCCTCTGGTCAGCTTGTGCAGAAAGAGTTGTCTGAGAAGCTGTCCACTGTTACACTCAGCATTCAAAAGTGAAAACAAGGCTAGTTGAACTTCACACGGAGGAGGTGTCAATAATGAAAAAGGAAAACCACTTCCTGATCTCCATTTTTAATCATGCAAGCATCTCTTGACATGCTCTGGGCATGGGTGCTTGGTTTATTTGAGAGCAAATGAGTCATACGCATTTCCTGCATTTCCTCTAATGCTCTCAAATTGGAGAGTATCCCTCTGCTCTTTGCTGTTTTCTAGTCACAACAACTTGTTATGGTTGGTCAAGGCTAGAGAAGGAGAGAGAGTGGCTGATTCTAAATTACGCCATCAACCTCTTGACTGGGGGCTGCTCCAGGTAGAACACTTGCCCCCTTCAGATAGACCACCTGCCACCTTCAATATGCTCTCAAGCACTCACCGTAAAGGAAATTCCCAGGCATGGAGACTCGAGAGGCATCGGACGAGCCTGTGGAGTGGAGATCTGATGACCCATCCAGATGTTTTGGACTTCATGTCTCAGAACAGACAATGAGAGAATGGAGAATGGCATTATTATCCTAAACACCTAGAGAATGAAAGGTTCCCCATAATTGCTTTAGAGGTATTATAATTCATGTACCAGTTATTCCAGTTTTTTCCTAGAACCGTATGTCCACACACCACGGGTAGAAAACAATATGTAATTCAGAAGCTGCCTCTTCAGGGGTATGGGAGCTGCCATGAGCTCCAGACTGTCCCTGCTGTTGAATGTTCCCTTCTCTTTTGCCACCAAGTAAGGCTCAACCATCAAACTTTTCTATACCAGAAGAAAATCAGCTGGAATTTCTCCTCAACAAAGAGGTAGATGATGGGGTGAAACAGATGTGGAAGCAGACTCCAGCAGCCACCACTGTCCACAGGCACTGCCAGAGTGAGGCAGATAAGAGGTGGAAGGGAGGCTAGTAGGTAAAGAAAGAGGTCACACAGAAACCATAAGGATTCTAAAAGTTTCCCCAGGTTGTTGGCTGTTCCAATGGGAAGAGCACAGATAAGAGGTCATTGCTCATCCTTTGCAGTTTCAACAGACCATTTGTAGCCCTATCCATCCCACACAAAAAAGGCCAGTTTTCACAAGCCCAGTTTGTTTGGAGGAAACACCAAAGCAGAAAACAAAGCCTGCTACTTATAGACAACCCCTAGTGTTTAAAGCACTGTCTGGGAGGTTTACAAGGGATGATGCAAGCTACACATTGTCTCCACCCTGCAGCAAGCTGGGTACTCATTTTACCGACCTCAGAAGGATGGAAGGCTGAGTGAACCTTAAGCCTACCTGGAACTGAACCCCAAGTCGTGAGTAGAGATGGGCACGACTTGAAAATATTTTTTTGAGTTGTCGTTAGTCGGGCCGGTTCCGTTTCGGGTCGGTTTGTTTTTTTGTTTTTCGTTTTTGTTAGTACTGGTTTTTTTGGGGGGTAGCGGGCTCCTGGAGGCACCTCTGTGGGGTGGGTGCCTCCTCTGGCCCGCTATAAAGGGAAAGCGGGCTCCTCACCCACTAGGAAGGGGAAGCAGGCTCCAAGAGACCCCTCAACATGGGGGTCCCCCTTCCTCACCTGCTGCTGCAAAATGGCATGCATAGCCATATGGATATGTATACCAGTTGCAGACAGTGAGACCAGTGAGTGAACCCAGAGCCATAGGGTGATGCCTAAGGCTCTCGCACCGCCATGTCTCACAAAGAAGGGAATCGTACTTGCGTGTAGTGCAATGCAAGTAGATCTGGCTTAGGGTTAAGGTGGGTTAGTGCAAGGGCTAGGGTTAGGCTAGTGACGGGTAAGGTTACGGTGGGCTAGTGGGTTGCACCTCTGGGTGCCTCTCTGACCCACTAAGAAGATAGTCTGTGACGTATGGGTAAGGAGTCAAGGATTAGGGTTAGGGTTAGGGGGCTAGGGCAGGTTTTAGGGGGCTTTTTGGCACATCCCAGAAGTCTCCATGGCCAAGTGGCCATGTGATTGGTGGGATGGCTCCAAAAATTTGCATGGTCGTCCACTCCCACATGGCTGGCCACTCGGCCAGCCCATCATTGCGCAGGTGTAAAAAAAATAAAAAAATAAAATCAATGGAGGACAGAAGAGGAGAGGAGAGACATTTTGTTGCAAGAAAAAATCCACTGCTACTGTGAAAAATCTGGCAGTTTATAAATTTTAGCGTGTTTCTGTTGTGCTTGTGTGTTTTTGGACCACGATTTAAAAAACAATATTGCGTTCGCCGCCCCATTTTGGATCCCCTGCCCGCACCGCATGGCATGGCGAGTCCGGCTGCCCAGGATGGGGGGGAGGCGGGACCCCCCCTCCAGAAACCACCCTTCCGGTAGGTGCCCTGCGCCCTTAGTCAAGCAGGCATTTTTCTGCCTGCTTTTTTGGCCCGGGAATGGGTGGGGGGAGAGTTTAAAAGTTTTTTCCTGTGCCGTCCGTGCCGCTTGCTTGCGCTTTAATTGCGGCGGCCGGCGGCGAGACTGGGCTTTTTGCTGGCTGCGAGCCTGCAGCGAGTCCCACCAGAGCAGCCCAGGACGGGGGATGGGGGGGAGGCAGGGGACCTCCAGAAACAACCCCTCTGGTAGGTGCCCTGAGGCACGGCAGGCATTTTTCCGCCTGCTTTTTGGCCGGGAACCGGGTTTTTTTACTTTTAAAAACTTTTTTTCTGTGCCGCGTGGCATCGCGCGATCGCGCGATGCAAGGAACGAGCACGACAAATCAGACCAAAATTGTTCGTTCGTCGGTTCGAGCTCGAAGTCTGGCGGAGTAATTCCCGTTACCGTTTCTGTAGAGTAACGGAACCGAGTAACGGAAACGGAAACGGGAATACCGCTAAGTCGTGCCCATCTCTAGTCGTGAGCACAGTTGTAGCTGCACTTCAACACAAGGCTCTCTGCACAGAATGATGATGATTCCTGCATAAAATAGTATCTTCCCCACAGAGAATGTTCTGGGATGGTCCTTGAACCAGGCAGGTTTGGGCAGCTTCTTCCACAGTCCTGCAGGTAATAAAGAAAAGGCAAAAATAAATGGCAATGGTGGAAGACCAAGACCCAGAACTCATTTTGTGGTGGAGTCAAAATATCTTGATGCTCCAGAGGAAAGTCTCAGCTTGGAGAGACTTAGGAAGTAGTGGAGATAAGAAAAAAAAATCTGAATATCATTCACTTCCCTGTTTTGCGCACCAGAGTCTATTTCAAAATGTCGCTGTTCATCAGTGGCAATTTAGCAAGCATGTTCAGCATGCAACCATTCCTGCATCTTTCTTGACAATATTTCAGTAATCTTCACACTATATCTGTTTCCCATCTTACTGCTTACAAACACTGCAGGGCATATGCATTGGCACAGAGATTCTGGAAGGGTTGGAACAAGACTGGTCTCGTTCCGAAAGGGTGAGATTTGTTCCTCATAACTGGAGATCAACCAACTGAAGTCAAGAACTTCCAAGAACTTTTGTTTCTGAAAGGCTCCCACTAAGATCCAAGGAGGAAATACTGCAATCGGGTGTGCATTGATTTGTTAAGTCAGCAGAGCTTGGAAAAGTTACTTTTGGATTCCAAATTCCCCACAGCCAGTGGGATCAGTGGTCATGTTGCTTAGGAGGTTCCCAGAGTAGTAACTAAAAGAAACATTTTACAGCTTTGGAAGTAGTTGTTTGATACATGTGCATTATTCTCCGATCAATATTTAGGATTGCAAGATGTTAGAGTGGTTCATTCTGGATTGACTGGAGTTTGTGAATTTCTCTCCACCAAACACCCCGGTTCTCTTTCTTTCCATCTTCACCCTCCCAGTGGAAAGTGAACCATTTGATGGGAGCTTAGGGAACGGCACTGAGTTGAAAGCAGGCCGGATGGAAGGCTTGGGAGTTTAAACCTGAAAAATGTGGCAATGTTCCAGCTCTTGCCCGACAAGCACTCAAAACCGCATTTTGCACAAACCATTTCCTGCCTCTTCGGCTTTTCTTACTTCTGTATATGTAGTTTGGTCCTTGGAACCTGAAAAATCAGATCACAGCTGAGGGTTGGAGTCGACACATGACTCATTAACATGCAGTGAGGTAAGGACTCCTAAAAATTTAGGTGGGAGCTACTTCTGAGAATTTATTCGCTCCCACAACAGATACGTCTAGCTGGGGGAGGGAGGGGTTACCAGGTGCTGCCTCTGCCATGTTACTTCTCCATTCTAGACAATACGACCCCAACCCTAACCCTAACCCTAGACAATACTACATTGTTTAAGTGTCTATTGAAAGCAGAAGACTCTTTTATGTAAAAAGGTAGCTGGCCAGTGGGGTGTGGGGTGCTGGTTGAGACAGGGCCAGCATAGGGTGTGTGGGGGAGGGTGAAAATGTTGATTTGATTGAGGCGGTTGCTTCACGTCCTTCTTTGTTCCTTGACTAGTTTTGTACCATGACAGCATTGGTCGTGATCACATAGTTTTGTCCCTGTTTCAGTGTTCCCATGTTCATGATAACTTGTCTCATGACAAGTGTTACCAGTGACAAACACTGAATTTGTCTAGCTTCCTTTTTCCTTTTCAGGGTTGGGGGCTTAACAAATTCTTTTTCGATATTTCACTTCTGAAAAGTCAAAATAAAGAAACAAACCCGGACAGTTTTCTGAGAGAAACAAATGTTTGTTGTGTGACAGTCATTACTACATGGTGTCTTGTCTTGGAACAGAAAGCAGGAACAAAGAGTGACAAGGGAAAACCCTACCCCAGCACCAGGTACTGCACTGTCACGCTTAGCACCCATTACGGGGCGTGGTTGAGACAAATTTCAGTAGTTGTGTGACAGACGTGAAATAACATTTTTTGTACCACTCCTAAGTGCAACATTAGCAGAGACAAAAGGGACGTGAAGTAACCGCATGAGTTCATAGAATAATTTCCCAGAGTTTCCAATTTTTAAAACTGTTCGGAATGGAAGAACTTCGGATTTCAAAAGAAAAGAAAAGAAACTGATGGTGGTGGGAAATAAAATTGAATGATCTATCTATCCAGAACCAAAGATTTGAGTTTTAATCCATCTATTCAAAGAGAAAATGCACCAGGTGTCATTTCTGCAAGTTGCTACTCTAGACTGGACAATGCTTACATCAGTGGGTTTCCTTTACAGGCAGGAAATTCTGTAGCACTAGATGTTTAGAGTTGAGAGAGCAAGGAGATAAACAGAGACCATCACCTCTTCTTTCCTCTGATGTTCCTAATCTTTATGTGACAGGCAGGTGGATTATAGCTCTCTTCTGGCTAAGAAGCAAGATAATCCCTTGTGCCTTCATTTTTCTTACGACACCCCTTTGGCTGAAATCCTCTGATACTGACGAACAAAGCATATAAAATTCACTAGTTCCTAGGTGGCATTTAAGGAGGTGACTCGTTAATTACTCAAGAGGAATGAGTGCATGTTATGACTTTGGCCTTCTCTGTGTGCAACAAACAACAGGATGATTGTCTATGGATGAATGACATCTGAACTATCCCCTCATGAACAGTCTTTCTCAGCTCTTGCAGACTCAACATGGTTGCCTCCTTTACTGAGCCATCCTGCCTCGTATCTGTTTTTCCTTATTTCTAGTTGCCTTCCATATTTCCCAGCATTATTGGCCCTTTTCACATGACCCCTAAGATCCGCTGGCCACTTAAATTCGGACCAGAGATCTTAGGGGTTCGTTGCTCTTGATGTGTTCCCACCCCTCAGCACTTCCTTGCTCCTGTCTGCGTGAGGGGTGGGAGAAAAAAAGAGAGGAAAAAAATGCATCTCACCTCCGAAGCCGCCCGGCTTCCTGATTCCTTCTCTTCCTGATTCCGCCCGGCTTCCTGGTTCCTTCTCTTAAAGGGGCGGCAGGCAAAAAAAAAAAAAAAAAACAGACACGAGGAGAGCCGACACTCACTCCCTTAAAACCGCATCAGGGATTGTCACCACGGGAGAGCAGGTACATGAAAAGTGTGCTGGGTTGCGCTTAGGTGGGCGGGGTCGCACTTAATTTTCTGCAAACCCCGGAGCTGGTGGGGAAACATTTTTAAGCTCCGGAGCTTGCAGCCATTTGCGGCGGAGTTTAGGGGTCATGTATAAACGCCCATTGTCCTTATTTGTTTTCTTGTGGTGTTTCCAAGTACAATGGCCTTGATTTATTCATGTTTGCCATAAGACTGAGTTCAGGCTTGATTTCTGTCTTGGACCTTGGTCTGCAACCACCACCACCACCACCACCAAGTAGATGCTGTCCAGCCAATTCTGACTCATGGTGGTGACCCTTTTCAGGTTTTCCCCAGTTTATCATTCCATTCTTCCAGGGTTGCCTTGGAACTATGTAGCTTGCCTACTCACAGAAGGCATGGGTGGTGGTGGTGGTGAAAACAATATCATAGCCTCTGGCTCTAGTACAAGGGAACAAGGATACTATTGTCTCCCTAACAAGCCTATTCCGGCCATTGTTCATCTTATGAGCCTAATTCAGACCAGGATGACAAGAGGTCTAAGCTGACTATAAGATGGAGGACTCGCACTATCTGTATTCAGACTGATGAAGCGGTTTGGATGAGCAGCGAAACGTTTCTATCTCTCAAAACAGAAGTCCAGTAGCCATGACTCAACTTCCAGATAAACTCACCTGGATGACTGAGAATCTTCACAGACAAGAGAACAAGAACTCCATGTCTGCTCAGTTTTTAACGTTTTCAAAAACTCACAAAAAAGAAGAAAAGACTTAGGAAGAAAAACTTCCAGAACATGACTCAGAAAAACTACTCACAAATTTCTTTGTTGATATGTAGCCAAGAACAAAACTAGCAGGTATTCTCTTGAAGACTTTCCCAGCTAGGGCAAACAACTCTGAACAAAACATGTGTGTCTTAGAATCACCCCAACCCAGGTTTAAGGGTAAAGGGTCACCCTATCAAGAGCCAAGATAGTTGAATCATTTATGCCCAAAGACCTATCCTAACTTTAGAGTTTGGAAAAGTTGTTTTAAAAAAAAAATAAACTACAATTCCCAGCATTCCCCATTAAGGATGGCCTTGTTGGATGATGGATAATGGTAGGTGAAGTCCAAAATGTAACGTTCCCCAGTGCTTTGTATTGGAAGACCAATACAAACACAATACCACACTGATGCAATTTAATGACGACTGTTTTCAAGGCTGGGGGTATGTCATAATAACCACTTCTGTTTTTTCAGGAAAACTGCTTTCTCTCTCTTTTGTTTTAACCTCTGAGTTATTTTTCTCCTAATATAGGTATAATTACAACAGATAATAATCTGCTTGATTATTCCTATATTAGGAGAAAAATAATAATCTGTTGTGGCCCAAATCAAGAGGGACAGTTTCATTCATGGTTGCATTTGTCAAATAAACAGACAACCAACCAACCAACTGTACAGTGTTGACTGAAATTCATGACAATCAAATACAGTGGTACCTTGTATAAAGGAATTAATTCATTCTGAATGAAATTATGTTAAGCAAATTTCCTTTATAAAAATTTCCCATAGGAATGCAATGCATTGAAAACGTAGTAATCCCATTTTATGTTGTATGGATTTGCCCCATAGGCAATTATGTTAAGCAAATTTCCCCTATCTCCAGAATTTTTATGTTGTACAGATTTTATGTTATACAAACTGTTTGCTATACAAGGGTCCACTGTATGGTTAAATATATGGGGACTAACCTTCAGAGTTTTAATAGCAGTCAAAGCTCTCTGTTTGGACAGAGGAGTCTGACCATTTAAGTTTTCTCCCACTTTTTATTTTTATGTGCTTTTTTAAAAAAATCTCATTCCTTGTGGCCCATATTTCATAATTCTGCAGCAAAGGGGTTTATTTTAGTTTCTGTGCTTTCCTTTTCCCCTCTCAGTGTTCCAGCTTTTTTAGGATCATGCAAGTGATGGCAGAGCTGCAAAGCATCTGAACTTTCAGGAGAACAGATGAGAAGATGAGCTATTCCCTTGAAGTATTTGTATTAGTTTTGACCTGCATGCTATGGAATGGTAAGGAGACAGAAGCTGCTGAAAAAACCAGGTTCAGACTTGATATTAAGGGAAATATGCCTTCTCTGCAATATACACGTTTTCCCTCCATGGATAGGAATTCCTTAGACATATATGTTTTAGCAATCAGGCTTGCAGGATGAGCTGGTGTTTACCTTCCAGTGACCAATCAGAAAACAAAGCACTGCTAAATGCAAGATCCGGTGGTAAAGAAAATACATGCTATGCTAAGCAAATGTCTTTCCCCTCTTGAAGGAACAGTGCATCTAAATACATGCTAAATGTCTTGCCCAGATTGATGGGAGAATTGTCTAGACCAGTGGTTCTCAACCTGTGGGTCCCCAGATGTTCCTGGACTGCAACTCCCAGAAGACTCCACCACTTGCTGTGCTGGAAGGGGTTTCTGGGAGTTGCAGTCCAGGAACATCTGGGGACCCACAGGTTGAGAACCACTGGTCTAGACAATCATTTGCAGGCGGGGAGGGCAAGACATTTTCCAGCTTAAACTGAAAGACAAGATTGTCCCCCATTTCCACTCAAGTTCCAGAAAGGGTAAGTGAACCAACAGTTGAAATAGCTGATAGCAGTTAAAATTTACTTCACTTGATGCAGGAATGACCTCTACCGATTTTAAAGATAGTAGGAAGGTCAGGAGTGCACAGCATAAATGCAGCATGCCCAGCTGTGTGCTCCAAAATAAAATAAAATAAAATAAAAATGGAGAAGCAGCTGTAGTTTCAAGCAGGTTGAAATGTTTCCCAATTTCCAGCTTATACCTAATGGTTGGGCCGGTTTGCAGAAATGAAGTTTAGCCTTACAAGGCTGAGAGGGGATATGATAACTACAGTAGGACCCCTGTATCTACTGGGGATTGGTTCCAAGCCTTCCCGTGGATAATGAAAACCGTGGATAAGAGAGAACACCAAAATGTTCCCCCAAAACTGCTGTTTTGTGATAGGAACTTGCTTTACAGCTGCTGTTTTTGCAATAGTAGCTTGCTTTACCGCAGCTCTTTGTGACCACAGCTTGCTTTGAGGCTGCTGAATTGTTTATTTGTTTATCCTCTGCCAACCGTGGATAACTGAATCAGTAGATAATGAATCAGTGGATACGGGGGTCCTACTGTATGTTTAAATATTTGAAAGGATGTCGTATTGAAGAGCGGACTGGTTTGCTTTCCGTGGCTTCAGAGACTAGGACTCGGAGCAATGGTTTCAAACATCAGGAAGAACTTCATGAGGGTTAGAACTGTCTGGCAGTGGAATATGCTGCCATGGACGGTGGTGGAGTCTCCTTCTTTGGAGGTTTTTAAGCAGAGGCTGGATGGTCATCTGTTGGGAGTATTTTGATGGGGGCTCCTGCATGGTACGGGGTTGGACTGGTTGGCCCTTGAGGTCTCTTCCAACTCTGAGTCTATGATTCAAAGTAGAGAAGTCAAGGTTATGTGGTCAACTTCTTGAGGTGACTTCCTCGCCTTCTCCTCCACACAGAGGTCCATTGTCAACCTGATGGGTATATCCTCAGTGCCCCAGATGTTGTGACAGCACAAGAAGGACTCTGTGTGATCATCCCCTGCACCTTTACGTACCCAGCAACAGCTGAAAGTAGATCCTCTGAATTGTATGGATACTGGTACGCGACAGGCAGCCGGAGCTTTCGAGACCCTTCTGTGGCCACCAATGATGAGAAGAAAGACGTCTCAGATGATACTCGCAATCGCTTTCATCTGTCTGAAGGACTGGAACAAGGGGATTGTTCCCTCATCATCACAGAAGTCCAGAAGGGTGATGAAAGGCCTTACTTTTTCAGAATGGAGAAAGGTGGGATAAAATACAGTTACCTTATAATCCAACCATTTCTTAGAGTGACAGGTGAGTACCTAGAAACGATGCCTGGCCTTATTTTTCTGGTGATCCGATTCATTTTCCATCTGTTTTCACTCTAAATTGCTTGATTTGCTATTGGTGCTTGGACTATTAGCAGCCCATAATTCCATGCAAATTTGATATTGTTGGGATATAAAACCTCATTTAATTTGTCCCCGAGACCAAAAATTATGAAATAAATGATATTTTCTCCCTACTGGATGAGGTCATGGGAACTTTATAAACTTTGCCTTTTTTGTGAAAAATTGTTTGAAAGAGGTTTTCTGCAAAATAATAATAATAATAATAATAATAATAATAATAATAATAATAATAATAATAATAATAATAATAATAATAATAATAATATTTAATTTGTTCCAGAAATTATTTTGGTTGGGAAATTAAGTGCCTTGAACAAGAATAAGGTTTATAAAAACAATATAGATTTTTGAGCAAAATACCTGCTTGCACAAAATGCCAAGTTTTGTGCATTCTGCCCTCTAAAAGCCTCACACCTTTTTATTAATTGTTATTATTATTTTTAAGACCCAGTGTTGTTGTTTTCACAAGTGTCTGTTGCACTCTTAGTCAATTTACAAGCAATCCACAAATGTTGATTTCTCTGGTATCAAAGCAGCCCTGTTATAACTGAATGAAACCAACAGCTGATAAAATTACAATTGTCATGTTACTACTTTCTCTTTTAGTTAAAGTACTCGTATGTTTTAGTTTAAAGTGTGTGTGTGTGTGTGTGTGTGTGTGTGTGTGTGTGTGTGTGTGTGTGTGTGTGTGTGTGTGTGTGTGTGTGTGTGTGTGTGTGTGTGTGTGTGTGTGTGAATGTTTCAACTTGGCATACTTTTATCTATGAATGTTTACTAGTACATAATTTTGAAATGTATGAAAAGCAATAGCTAAAGGTTTGCTATTTCCACCCAGTGATGGGAAACTAACAGATAAACAGACACCTTTTAGCTTCGCAAACAAAGAACTTAATGACTGTTCATTTAACTGAAAGATAAAATTAAATAAAACCATCACATTCATTTATAAGAAGTGTGACATACAGATATAGAAAAGTAATACTGATCCAATTCATGGATATCTTATACCAGCAGTGCATAATTGGATTAATTCTTTTAAAAGCTTAGCTAATGAAATTTTCTTTTTGTTTCATACCAAAGTCTTTCCCCATGGACAAATCTTGCAATCTCTAAAGTACTAGCAGCAGCAAGTAGTGAATATCTGCAATTCTGCTGAAAAACAATGATCAGACACCTCACTTAAAAATTTTCTGTCTCAAAAAATACTTGCTTAGTTCTAGCAAAAAGACCAGTACTTTAACAACAAAATCAGCAACATTGTGTGTGTGTGTGCAGGGGTGGGTTGGAGGTGGGACCTGTTTTTCACAGAAAATACTGTACAGTGGTACCCTGACTTAAGAGCAGCTCGACTTAAGAGCAATTCGACTTAAGAGCAGAAAACTTTTGGCATTTTAACTGCCGCCTTACAAATTTTAGATATGGTCTGTTCGACTTACAAATATTTTTTTTTTCATTTTTTCCATTTTTAACTTAGTTTTTCAATTTTTTAGATAGGTACCCCTACTTAAGAGTAGTTCGACTTAAGACCATGCATTCAGAACGGATTAAATTCGTAAGTTGAGGTACCGCTGTATATCACACAACATACAATGTTTCCAGAACAAAACAACACACAAGGTTTTTGCACAAAACCCACTTGTAATAATTTTCCATCAACATTTAATTTAATTTAATTTTTTAAAAAAAAATTAAAAAATATTTTAATCCCAAATGCAAACTAGAAATAGCTCTAACCTAATTTCACCCAATGGAGAGAGACATTCTGAAATGTTTTGTTCTCAGGTACAGGAACAACACAAATGAAGATTTGCAACCCTCTATATGAGTAGCATATCGATTGAGGAAATATAGAGAATGGGATTGGATACCACAGAGGTTTGCATTTAAGCTTGACTGCCCTCAAGTCAAGCTTAAATGCCAGCTTTGTTCCTTGGCAGGGTGCACTTTAAGGGCATGTTAAGAGACCAGACATTGGGGCATCTTTGTGGTTAATCCTGATTCTTTTTTCTACTCTCCTTTCACCTTTACAGAGGCAGTCCACCAAGAGAAACATATAGTGCTGGTTCTGTGTTTGAGCACAGCCGTTCCTCTCTTACTAAGCCTGATCTTGATCAAGTAAGAGGTTCTTGTTCTGCCTTTGTCAATATTGACCTCCTAAGGGCTGGTTTGGCTGCAAAGCAGAATAGAAATGGAAGAAGCAAAAACAGCATCTCAGTGGGACTTGCAGCAAAATGGGCTCTGCCATTTTTTAGGCGACTTCATTCTAAAGTTGTGCATACATCTCCAAATCCGATTCACAGGCTAGTGTGAGGCTGCCAGGTGTGTATAACCATTCAGCCTGGAGGGAGTTGTATCCCACTAATTCAGTTTCTGCCTGGAATCGGTTGAAATTTATACATTCCCTTTGACTTTCCTTGGGAAATCAAAATGGCTCTTCCTTTTCTGCTTTTGAATCATTTTACGAAATTTGTAAATTCGATCCCATGTTAGATCTAGCCATTCTTCAGGCAAGTCAACAGAACCAAGGTGATTCCATTGGTGATTTAAGCCTTATTTTCAATCTATGTCTATCATCTTTTCTTTGTTCCCCTTCCCCACCCTGGGGTTGGTTTTCTTCTTTTTGGAATCGTTTTGCCTTTGAATATTACAAAAGTGGAACAGGTGATACCTTTAGGCTACTAGAAAAATATTTTAATATTACTTTGTCAAGCCGAGGAATATATCCCAAATGCCTGCAAACTTTCATAAGCTATGAGACCTACTTTTGAATATAGGAAGATCAACAGGTCTACTAGCAATTACTGTTTTGGACCTGAACTCTCAGAATTAACTAGCTAGCAAAGCTGTTGATTGGGCTATCTGCTTAGCTGTGTCCTATTTCCTAAAATTTTGTGACCAAATCCTAATATTTGGGGCAGGACTTTATGATGTAAGAGGAAGTGAAGCTTTGTGATGGCTCAGGGACTGGCCTTTTAGACAATGTTTTGTAATGGTCAGTGAATTACCAGCAGACAGTGCATAGGTTCTATAATGAATTTAAAAGCTAATGGGTGAATTCCAACAGCAGTTTTCTTAGATCAAGAAAAAGGAAGATAAGAGTGCTTCTGACCATGTTTAAATGGCATGGCTGGAAGCCAGGAGAATTAACTCCAAAATCTGACTTTCCAGCTTGGGTGGAGTCATATTTCCTGAGATTTCAGGACCAAATTCTCAGGTCTGGAAGACCCACAACCTGAGTTACTGGATAGCAGAACCAGAGTTCTACATCTAGTGAGTGGACCATTGGAAGATTCAGAGTTCTAGTCTAGGGATGGGCATGAAATGAAAACTAAAAAATGTTTTGTTTCCTTTCCTTTCCTCCCCCCACATTTTTTTCATTTTTTATCATTTCATATGAATTATTTCAAAAAAAAAGTCATATGCAATGAATCACTAACGAAGTGGTTCGGGGTGGTGGTGCTGGAAAGTAGCAGATGGTCAAAAAGGTTTTTTTTAAAAAAGACTAGGGCTTTTAAAAAAATCTTTTTCCCCTGCCCCCTAAGCCCGGCCTGCCAGTTGCTCAGCACTGGGGTGGGGTGGGGAAATATTTTTCCATACCCTAGCACCAATCAGCTGGTGTGGCTTGGGGGAGGGGATTTTTTTTTTAAAAAAGCCCTTTTAAAAAGTTTTTAAAACTTTTCCCCTCCCCCAAGCAGTGTTCAGATGGAACAAAATGGTTCATTTCATAAAAAAAAACACCATTTTGTTTTGTCTGTAACGAAAATGCTGTTTCCTCGTGTTGTTTCGTTCCATTTCATTTCATTATGTAATGACACGATGAAACAACATTTCGTTTTTTGTTTTGTGCCCATCTCGAAATATAGACTTTTCCAAGCAGTCCAACGGAGGGAGCTTTTCCTCAGATACCCTTTAGTGCTTCTTGAATCTGAATTCGGGCATGTCCTTCCAACCTTTTATACTGTTTTTCTGTTTGAGAGGCTAATGATTGTTTTCCATCAACATTTGCTTTCAGAGTCTTGCTTTGCTTCTTGTTCTTTCTTTTCACCTTCTGGCGTTTTAACTGGAGGACCGCACAGTTCCACAAACAAATGGCAGAGGGACGGCATCTGGACCTACTGCAGCTCTGTTGTCCGGGCCTCAGATACAGATGGAGACAGATGGACTTTCCTGGAACCCAATAGGCCCAGAAAAGAAAAGAAAAACCATCAAGACCCCTGCAAACTCTACAGCAGGCATTTGTAAGCTTTAGTCTTGCAGGATCAACTTTACCACTAGGACCTCTAAGATCCAGCCACCGACGATGGTTACACAATACCAGTTCAGGAAAGCAGATGTAAACGTTGGCAATGCAGTACTTCTAATCATGTGCACAGTGATTTCGGTATCAGAACTGGAGTTTGCATGCACATCGTTTTAGGCACAAAACTGTTTGTACTAGAAATGGGGATGAATTGAAACATGAACCATATTTTCTGATGAATTTGGCCCATTCATCAACATTTGTCAATTTGCATTCATCGTGAATGGAGCACCTTGCCAAATACGAATTGATGTATGTTAGCAAATTTTGATATGTTAATTTGTCGGGCCATAAAATGGCCCCCAAGCTACTTTGAGATACCACATTTGGTGGGGAGCATTCTCTGACTCCCCTCTATAATCCCTCCACATTTGGGAAAGATTGGGGTTCCCCATCCCAGTTGCTCAAGGGCACTTTGTTTAGTGGAACACTTTGTATAACCCTACGTGCCTTGGGGCATATTATAGCACATTAAAGTATAGATGCGTCAATTTGTTGATTTATCAGTTCATCACTAGAAACCTGTCAATTTGTCAGTTTGTTGATTTGCCAGCCCTAAAAAAAAATCATGAATCATGATAAATCACCATTTTTTTAAAAAAAATTATCCTCTTTTCAAATCCCTACCCCTTTCCTGAAACATTCTTGATTTCTATGAGTTAATTCATTGGGCGGGGGGGGAGGCACCGGCATTGCTGCTAATTTCAAAATCATTGGAAATCGGAAACCTCCATTAATCTACTAGAAATCACCTGGATGTCTACATTCTGCCTGTCATGTTTATATATCAATACAAACCTGCATGTGAGTTATTATATACAGTGGTACCTTGTATAAATGAATTCATTCGTTCCAAATGAAATTATGTTAAGCAAATTTTCCTTTATATAAATTTCCCATAGGAATGCATTGAAAACAGAGGAATCCCTAATTGCAACCATTTTTATGTTGTACGGATTCTCCCCATAGTCGATTCTGTTAAGCAAATTTCCCCTATCTCCGGAATTGTTTTATGTTGTACAGATTTTATGTTATACAAACCGTTTGTGATATGAGGGTCCACTGTACTAGGATTTCAGTTCGTTGGTACTGTTTCCAGAACTGATGCTCAGACACCTAGCTAGAGTGACTGATATAAAATGGAAATCAGAAAACATACCAAAAAGCAAGGAGATAATAAGCAAAATTTTAGAATGTAGGGAAATGGATAAACGGACGTATAGTCTAAAATAAAAGGAAGAAAGCAAATTTGCACAAGTGTGGAATTTATTTTATGCTTTGGTAAGCTGCTTAGATGCCCTAAGCACATCCGATCTCTCCTGATTTCGGAAGCTAAGCAGGGTGAGCCCGGGTTAGTACTTGGATGGGAGACCACCAGGGAATACCAGGTGCTGTAGGCGCCTGGAGTAGGAACTGGCAAACCACTCCAGTATTCCTGCCAAGAAAACTCCATGGATATGGAGTCATGAAGAGTCGGTCACGACTGTAACGGCACAACACACAACAAAGAACAGATAAAAACGAGTTAATCTGTAAAAGATCTCACTGTTTCTTTCTCCTCAAAACATGCAGATGTTGACAAATGTTTGTTTTGTGTATGAAATATATATAATATTTTTTAAAAAAAAATAGGTATGCCAGCAGCAAAAACATGGTCTTCCTAGTGGTGGCGCAATGCTTGTCCAGCTGCTCTGCTGCATTACTGTTTTAAATGTGTCAATTGAGCCTTATGGTGCAGTGGTTACACTGCTGTACTGCAGCCAAAACTGTGCTCACGGCCCGGGGTTCCATTCTAGGTGGCTTGGCTCAGCCTTCTATCCTTCTGAGGGGAGTAAAATGAGTACCCAGCATTGCACATTGGCCTGATTTGTATATGTGGCAGTTAGCCACTCAGACAAGGAGGTGGGGTGGAGGTCCTCACTGCGCAGTCATTGATAGGTCAGGTGCTGGAGGAGGCGGGGAAGGGAAGTCGAGGATGGACAGACACTGCAGAGGGATAGCCTGGCCAGCATGCACAAGCTTGTGAGCTGGGCAGATGGCTGGGTGGAGGAGGAAGGGAACATATGGCACCTGAGGTGCAGTGCATACGAACCGGGCCGAAGCGCCCATGTCTTCACCAACCCTTCTATGAGTGCAAGGGGAGGCAGCAAGAAATAGAGCCTTCGCGGTAGTGGCACCAGTATTATGGAACTCCTTCCCCTTTGAGCTGAGAACTGCCTCTTCCCTGGAAACATTTAAACGAGGCCTTAAGACTTTTTAGGCAAGCCTTTTAAAAAAATATTTACAATCATCTTAATATTCAGTCTTATTGGCTGGGGGCCTTTTAAACTCTGCTGCTGCTGTTGTTTTAGCATTGTTTTTATAACGCTTTTATTATTGTTTTTAAATGTTGTTTTTTCGTTATCTTTAATATGTTAAATATTTCAATGTATTTTAATAGATCTGTTTTGATTTTTATTTGTTAATTGTATTGAATTAGTACTGTAAGCCGCCTTGGGTCCCTTCGGGGAGACAGGCAGCATAGAAATAAAGTTGTTGTTATTATTATCATCATCATCATCATCATCATCATCATCACAGACTCTTGGGCCTATTATTTTTCTGTGGTAGATGGATGCATCTTCCCTCCCTTGATGACTTGGTCATCTGTGAAATACAATGATGAGGGTTCCTGCAAGACAGGGGGTTGGACTGGATGGCTCCTAAGGTCTCTTCCAACTCTATGATTCTATGATTCTATAGCACACGTGCCTTCCAGCAGTTGCACTCAAATATTGTGGGCCTTGTAGGGGCCAGAAAAAAAAACTGCCTCACAGAGCATTTTAGTGGAGAACAATGCTTAGGTTTATTTCTCAAAACAGCTTTAGTTTCTTCAACTCAGATCCGAAAAGCTGTTTTTCTCTTGGGAGTGGTGGTGTAATATACATCCTTCCTGAGAATTTCTGTCAGTTTGTTCTCTTGGGTGATATGGACACTGGCAGAGATTGATAATGCCTCAAATACTTGCTTTTAGGGCCACCCCTTATGCTTTTCCTGCCCAACATAAGGCAGCAAATGGCACCTCTCCAGCCACTTTGTGAAGCTGCATTGTGTCCAAAGCTATGCAAATTATATTGACAGATGAAGCACAAAATCACTCATGTACTTTCCACCATCCTTGGATGCCATAATAAGAGTACAAGTTATAATACCAGGTCAAGGGAAGGTCATCCTTCTCCCCATGGTAATTTCAGCAACTTGAGTCATTCCAAAACCTGAGTAGACAGCGTTGATGCACATACACATCTTACATAAATTATTTCCAGTCTCTTGAATTGTTCCTTGTGTTTCTATAGTGATATCTTCGGTGCAGAGGAAAGTGCTGTCAGGTTTATAGAAGAGAGAGAGAGGCTCATAAAAGAGAAGCACAGAAGAGCTGATCTTACATTTATCTATATCTATCTATCTATCTATCTATCTATCTATCTATCTATCTATCTATCTATCTATCTATCTATCTATCTATCTATCTATCTAATCTATCTATCTATCTATCTATTTGTTGGATTTCTATACCACCCATCTGACAGCGAGGTCACTCTGGGCAGTTGACAACAAATTAAGGTATACAAGGACTGCAAATAAACTAAATAATTCACACAAAATAAACATTAAATACAGTAATATAATAAAAATAAAAATAAAAATAACATAAAGGGACATGAAAAGTGGGTAAGTGTTGTTAAAGGTGGGCAAATAAGTTAAAAGCATGTTTTAATGGGGGACACTGAAATTACATTACCTTTGAGGGAATGCCTACTTAAATAACCAGGTTTGTAATAGTTTTTTTTTAAAAAGGCAGCCAAGGAGGTGGCCAGGCAGATGCCTGGTGGAAGGCTTTACCAGAGGCGAGGGGCAATAGAGGAGAAGGCCCTATTTCTAGTTTTTCCCCTTCGGGCCTCTCAAAGTGTTAGTTGCCTCAAACACCTACCCTGGGAAGATCAGATATTATGGGCAGTAGAGATGGGCACAAATAAAAAAATGCCATTTCGTTTGTCTTTTGTCGTTTGGAGGGTCCGTTTCAGTTCGTTTCCATTTTTCGTGAATTTTTGCAAAAAATTCATTTTCATTTTCGTTCATTTCGTTATCATTTCGTTACCATTTATTTCAATTTTTGTGATTTTTTTAGCATTTTAAGCAATTCACTCATATTGCAGTAACGGAAACTAAACGCACGACAAAATTTCCGGTGTTTCTGTTCGTTTCATTTCATTTTAGAGACAAAATTCGTTTGTCGTTTCGTTGCATAACAAAATGAAAAAACAGAAATGGAAACAAAAAATTGTTTGTTTCGTGCCCATCTCTAATGGGCAGTTTTCAATGAGAGAAGGCACTCTGACTAGTAGAGAGGTCCTAAACCATTTAGGGATTTCGATTTCATATTAAAACCTTTAAATCGATTAGGAAGTGAACTGGAAGCCAGTGCAGGGTGTCCATTCCCTGTCAGCAATCTGGCCGCTGTGTTCTGGATCATCTGGAGTCTCCGTATCAGCCTCAAGGGCAGCCCCACATAGAGAGTGTTGCAGTAGTCCAGCCTCGAGACTACCAATGCATGGACCAGTGTGGTGAGAGCCCTATGTCCAGATGGGGTGCAGTTGAGCAATCTGCTACACATGGTAATGGGCAGAACAGACCACCAACGCTACCTGGGATTTTGCCTGACACCATGTGTCTACTAGAAGTTCTCCATTAGCAGATGCAGGGTACAGGAGAGGTTTTATCTGATGCTGTTCCCTCCACTGAGGCATCTTCAGGTGGTGGAAAGCCTCATTGGTTACACTTCCTCCTAAACTGAAGAGGACTGAAACTTTATCTGCCATGGGTATAAGTCTTTGGAAGTCTATATTCTTGTAATTTCAGCTGAGTATCCTTCTGCACATGTTGACTAACAATGAAGACCTTTAAAGCTTCTTTTCTGTTTGCAGGGAGATGATGAGACATTGTCTACTAGTATCATCTGCATTCTTATAACTGCAAAGTGTTGTTTGGTTTGTTTTGGCTTTGGTTGGTTTGTTTTGTCATTGGCATGTCTAAAACATGACAGCTGCTCCCTTAGTGGATGGACTTTTAAAAATGTAAAGCACTGGATAGGTTGTTTGCACCTCTTGGGTCAATCAGCCAGCCCATCTCTGCTAGCACTGTATGCACTTAAACTCTCAAAGGGGAAAGGTGCCAGTTTGTGCAGAAGATTTTGAGCAAGTCAGAAACGCCACAACGGAAAGAGCAAGACACTCCTCATATTGTCGTTGTGCTGGAGACAAGACATCTCTTGAGGGTCAGGGATTTTCAAGCTGGCTGTCTTGGTGTGTTGGTGCAACTTGTGTCATTAACACTGAGAGAATTCTTCCCATCCTGACAGTGGGCTACCTGTTTCCCATTTCCTAGATATTTAATAGGACACTCTCATCTAGAAGCGAAATTGAGCACACAATAGACAGACAGAAGGAATAGGAGGGGAAAAGCTGTTGGATGATTGCTCTTCCAGACATGATTTTGGACAGTCTTGCCATCAGATGATTGACATCCAAGTCATCACGGCAATAGTTGCAATCTTAAATGGGAGAGCAATTCCCTGTGCAGATCAAAAACACACATCTTCAAGGTAAGTCAGAGAGAAAAAGATACATTACAGAGCAGATTTCTCGCTCCCTTAATGGCTTGGAAACGACCTTGGAAACAAGCTAATCCATTTCATCCTCCGGTGTTTTGACCCCACAAGCTCTACGACACATCTGTGAAAGCCTGGACAAGACGTTGTGTAGTTGACTCAGTTAGGTTGACTCAGTTGCTCCTTGTGGGCACCATTATACAAAGCTAAGAGATACCCAGTCTGGTGTAGTGAACTCAGTGATGGGTTAGGGCTTACGAGTAGGGATGGGCATGAAATGGAAAAATTATGTTTCGTTTCATCCCCTGCATTTTTAGTTTGTTTGATACGAATTTTTGCAAAAAAAAAATCATATGAAATGAAACACTAACAAAATGATTGGGGGGGGGCTGGAAAGTGGCCACAGAAGCCACTAAGGCCCCTTCCTGGGCAGCCACCTCCTCCTCCTCCTCCTCCTCCTCCTCCGGGTGCTCATGCTTACCTCCTAATCCTCCTCCTTCTGGGAAGCACGGGCTCTTTGGTGAGGGAGGCAGCGGCAGGGCCTCTCGCTGTCTGTGCTCTCCTTCTCCCATCTCAGGCTCTTTGGTGGTGGCAGCAGAGCCTCTTGCCACATTCCCGCCCTCTGCTGCCCGGGATCTTTAATGGTGGTGGCAGTGACAGCAGAGCTTCTCGCCCTGTGCGCTTGCCCTCTCCAGGCCGCAGGGCTGGGGGAATTTAAAAAGCCCGGGGCTTTTATAAAAACTTTTGTTCCTCCGCCAAGCCCCATCCACCAGCTGATCGGCACTGGGGGGGGGAACCACATGCCAGCTGATCGGCACTGGGGTGGGAGGAACGCCCCCACCCTAGCGCCAATCAGCTGGCACTCAGGGCTTGGGGGAGGGAAAAAGTTTTTTTTAAGCCCTGGGTCCCCATTCCCAATTGGGCGACTGGGGCCTGCAGTGGTGGTGGTGGAGAAGGCCCAGGCATCCACAGTCTTACTTAATCAGGAAAGTTAGGAAAACAATCAGTTTAAACTTTAAATCAACTTGCAGATACAGGGATGGCCAATGCAGGGAAGGGAAGAGCTCAGCTGCTGGCTAGTTGCAGGCAGGCAGATCAGGATTGGTAACAGCTGAGGTGGTGGAAAGGGGGAAGGAAAACAAATCAATCAGTTTAAAAATAAACCTCTGTTCTCAAGATGGCTGGATCAAGAGGCTTCTTGCCACTAGGACTAATTGTTTCATTTCCGAAACAAACAAACAAAAATGGTGTTTTGTTTCATTTCTTGATGACACACTGTTTGCTGTTTCATTTTGTTTCATAACATTTCATATGCTTGCGAAATGACGAAACAGTGTGTCATTTTTTGTAAAGTGTCCATCTCTAGTTTGAATCCCTGTTCAGCCATGGAATGTGGGAATAGGGCTCCTGGGCTTGGCATAACCGGTGCCATTACAGTGAGACAACAGCTTCCTGCAACAGCAGACTGATCATGTCAGCAGATAAGCCCTCCCTTACTTCTTCCCCATTTACTTCTCTTATTATTCAGTTAAGTTGCCAATTAGAGCAATACCTCTTATCACTAAGCTAAAGCTTACCAATTAGAGTAAGACACATAGTTTATTTTTTATTTGACACAAGAGCAGGACAATATTTTCTCAAACACTTGATTGTACAACAGTGACAAATATTGACATAAGCAAAGTTGCTGGTAATGGATGCATTTATTCTTAATGCTAGTGAATGCTGTTGCAGGCAGACAGAATTGATTCCATCATGACACCAGTTATCAGTTTTGCAGAAGACTGGTTCCTATCCCTGTAGAGACATACTATGTTGGAAGCCACTGTCCTGTGCCAACTTGCTTGGGAGTTGGGAGTAGCAACAGCAGTAGTTTATATTGTAGCCAATGGCACTCAGCATTTGAGGCTGTGCTGATATGTAGAGCCTATTCAGTTTGACACATAGTTATACTTATACATGTAGAAATGCATAATAATTCAGACTTCCTATGTAACACCTTTATGACTATATTTGGGGGATTTCTTGCTGTGCCACAAAGAAATGATGTAATTAGTTATGTCAGAGGGGTTAATAAAAAGAGACCTCGGGAGACAAAGAGAGGCTCCGCTGGTACGGATCTCTCTCTCTGTGTGTGTTTTCTTTGAAACGCTTCCCTGACATCTGGTGCCCTACTCTGACAATGGAAATTCACTCCGGGTGTAGAATTGGTAAAGCCACTCCTTAAATATCCCATTTACCTCAGTTCTGACCTGATGACACATAACAAGAAACCACCACCACCACCACCACCACCACCACCACCACCACCCACTGTCTTCAACAGAAAAATCACTTTTCGCTGAATTTGGATCTTGAGGTTGTTGCCACCTGCAGAGTTAAAATCGGGGAAGCGAGCCTATGACCGTTTCTCCCAAATGACTCTTCTAACTCTCATTGCCTCTCATCATGGCCAGAGAGGTCCAGTCTAGCAGCATTCAGCAAGTTATCATCTTTTCACAAGGACTGTGATTACTTGATGAAACCATTGAATCACAGGAGGCAATCTGGGTTAGTTTTAAAAAAAAAGATTCACATTCAGGATTCCTTTAAGCAGAGGCTGTGTGTCATGTATCCCTATGGTTCCTCAGGGTGGGAATGACCAGTAGAAGACCCAATGGTTACAATAGGAATTGCACGTGTATTAAGTGGGCCAAGACTCCAAGGAATATTTAAATCATCAATCCAGACCTATGGTGGTGGAGATCACTTGGGTGGCTCCTGATCCACCAAGAAGTGCCTCCAAACTGTGGCAGTCACAGTGGTAGCAGTGAAGAACTGACCTGCACAATTTTGGCAGCACATCTGTAGCAAAGTTGAGTCATGGCAACTGAACTTCTTTTCTTGTGAGATCAAAATGTTTTGACAAAGCTGCTTGGAGGAGTAGTGAGACGTTTTGATCTCACAAGAAAAGAAGTCCATTTGCCATGACTCATTTCCCGGAGAACCTCACCTGGATGACTGAGAATCTTTACAGACATCTGTAACGATGGAAAATCTTGCAGCATAGTGTCTTCCTATGGGGCCTGGACCTTTTTGTGGGTCCAAAACAGGACTTGACATATGCATCTTGGGACCTTCCCTGGTGGCATCTAGGCTCACTTCTGCAGGAATAGATTTGACAAAATGGCAGCAACGGAGATGTCCATCTTCAGGTCTCCTCTGTCTTACTTGATCTCCTGCGTCATCCTGTTTTTTTTTCTTGGGGTTCTCCCTTGCTCAAATCAGCCAAAACCAATAATTCAGTAGTCCGATGAGATCATCTGGGGGAAATCCAGTTGTGTTCATCTTTGAGGTGTGAAACATCTGCTCATATAACAAGCCTCTGTGACCTTCTGAGCCCAATGGTTTCAGCAAGAATCAGTGGAACATAAACAAAGCAAAGCAAACAAACAAAACTGATAGACCTGAACATATGGAGTAAATGTCACCTTCATACCCTCCCTCCTCTCTAGCAGACAAGCCCACAGCCCTCACCTGTCTGACTGACTGCTGTATGGGAGAACCATCCAGAACTCTATTTACCTTGACATGGGCTATACATAGTTCTTGTGACTCAGCATTTCTTTCTCACCCACCTCATGACTGTCCCCTGGATCTATCCAAGGGTTACTCATTTCTTCTCAGAAATGATAATAAGATCTCCAACCAATGGAGCATGAAATTGTGCAAAATGACTAACACATTTGCATTTATCATTTGTCTAACATATTATCTTTAAATTCATTGCTAAAGAGTCGGAATAATGTGTTAGTATTGGTAACACATTGTTGCTAATAGAAAAATAGTCCCAAAGAAAGAAAGAAAGAAAGAAAGAAAGAAAGAAAGAAAGAAAGAAAGAAAGAAAGAAAGAAAGAAAGAAAGAAAGAAAGAAAGAAAGAAAGAAAGAAAAACCCTGAAAATAACATTTGGTAAATTATTTTAGTAGCTGACTCTCAAAACTGATGTTATATTTAGAGGGTGGGTTAACATGACCTTTTTGAACACAAAAACCAACAGTGCAGCTTATGTCTGTGAAGATTAATCAGTCCTCCAGGTGAGGTTATCTGGAAGGTGAGTGAGCATGGCAACTGGAACTCTTTTTCTTGAGAGATCGAAACGTTTCGCGACTCATCCAAGCAGCTTCATTAGTCTTGTGAGATTGAAATGAAACATTTTGATCTCACAAGAAAAGAAGTCCAGTCGCCATGACATGACTCAAATTGCAATGCAGCTTATGATGAGCTGCATTTGGTTTCTAATTCCAAGATTCCAAGTCAGGTGTGGGCAGAGAATGTGATTCTCAGAATTTTACAGTGACATTTTCTGTTTCTGGTTTTTGTTTCTAAGGATGTAAAATGCTTTCGTTTTGACAAACTGAGTATACTGCACAGAAGTGTTTGTTTCCACAAATTGCATATTGATCTGAATTCAGAAGAAAAACAACTCTTGTAAAGTACTGTAGTTGAGAAGTGAACAAAATGAACCCATAATCTCCTGAGTATCATCTGATCTCTGAAAAAATAACTCACACTGTACTGTATGAAAGGTAGTCCAAAATGGAAGCTATATGTCCATCTGATTGCTCTCTCACTCTGGACTGGGGGAAGTTCTTGGATCAACCTATTTGGTCGCATTCCTTTTGTAAACGTATCCCTTCACATCATTTCCAAACTGCCATTCTTCCTCATTTTCTTACCTCTGATTGCTTTCTCCTGTGGGACAGCCTCACATGCCATCTTGGGGGAACCTAAACACAATATTCCTGGTTTTGGGACTCATTCATCCTGGTTTTTCTCCCTTTCTAGATGAACCTGACAACAACCATGCTTTCATCCTAGTGGTGGCGAACCTTTGCCACTCCAGATATTTTGGACCAGAACTCCCACAGTCCTTTGTCATTGGCAATACAGGCTTGGAATTCTGGGAGTTGTGATCCAAAACATCTGGAGTGCCAAAGGTTTGCCACCACTGTCTGAGGCACAGATACATACTCTCTCCTTCCCTATAGAGGCCAATTTTGATATCGCAGTTTCTCAGCAAAAATGTATTATAAAGAAAAAATTAAACAGTATCTCCTTGGGGATGGATAAGAGAGAGGCATAAAAATGCCTGTTGAAATGTCTCCAAAATTTTCTTAAAAGGAAGGAAGCAATTCAGACATGGCTGGCCCTATCAGTAGACAAGGTGGGGCCACTGAAATAAGGGATGAGTGCAGGTGCAAGATGCTGAATAAAAATTCTTCCTTTTTTCTTAGTATTTTTTCCACTTGGATGGTGGGGTCTGCTATTCTTGTTTCGGCCTTCCACTTTGTGTGGTCATGGGCTAGGCCTGGATGGACCTGGGACAACTTCATGCCATTCTCGAGGGTGTTTGTCCATCACTGTGTTGGACGTCTCCATGGTCTGGATCCACTAACCTGCAGGATGAGACCCTTTTTGGCCAGAGTTTCCTCATCAGCACACAGGACATGTCCAAACCAACACAGCTGAGCTTCCTCTTGGCGATAGGTGCAATGCCGTATTTTGCTCTGATGTTTTCATCGCACACACAATCCTGCGATGGACCAGAAGTCCATCGCAGCATCATTGTCTCCATGACACCAAGGTGACATTCACTTTCTTTAATCACTGGCTAGCATTCTGCCTAGATGCCCTAATTTCATCCAATCTCACCTGATTTCGGAAGCTAAGCAGGGTTGGCCCCGGTAAGTACTTGGATGGGAGACCATCAGGGAATACCAGGTGCTGTAGGCGCCTGGAGTAGGAACTGGCAAGCCACTCCAGTAGTCCTGCCAAGAAAACTCCATGGACATGGGGTCACGAAGGGTCGGCCATGACTGTAATGACACAACACACACACAGCATTCTGCACCACAGAGTGCAACAGGACGTGCAATGGTGCAAATAGATCTTTGATTTTAAATGGTCACTCATCTTTTTCTCACACATGATGCTTGATGTTTTACGCCATTTTTAACAGGCACTGTTGATCCTTGATGTCACCTCATAACTTAGATTCCTGTTGGCTGTGATCATGGAACCAAGGTATTTGAATTTCTCCATTCTCAGTAGGTCAATACCATTGATTTGGATCACTCCATATTCACTTGGGATGGTCGTCAGATATTCTGTCTTCTTCACATTCAGGCATAGGTCAAACCTTGTCAGATGGTTACTCTATACTTGGCTTGATGCTCAAGATTTGTCTTACTCTTTGATGCAATCATGATATCATCAGTGTAAAGGAGTGTCCAGGGCACTGGATTCTGCAGATCTCGAGTGACTGCATCCATAGCCAGAATGAAAAGAAGTAGGGAAAGTGCTGATTCTTGGTGGACCCCAAATGTGATACAGAAATCTTTCAGTTTACCAGCAGCAGCCAGTACATGTCTTTGGCGACTCATAGAGGAGTTTGACCCAACTGACAAGTTCCTCTGGGACTCCATGATGTTTCAGTTCATGTGGGACCGGTCAGTGTGCTCTCTCAAGTTCAAAGGAAGCTGCATGCACTGGTTTTCGTTTCTCCCTGTTTTTCAAATAACAGCCGGGCAGCATGGATTGCATCTATTGTTCTGCAATTCTCAACAAAGCCAGCTTAATTGACACTTAGTTGAACTACATTGTGGATTTGTGTGTCAATGACTCGCTCAAAGATTTTAAGAGTATGTGAAAGTAATTGAATCGGTCTGTGGTTGATGCATTCGGCAGGGTCCCCCCACTTCTTCCAGATTGGCACTGCTGTACTACATTGCCAGTCATCAGGTATCTTCTTCTCCAGCGCAATGTGATTAAAGAGTTCCATCAGCCAGTTGCAGAGGTTCCAGTGTTGCGACTTCTACAGTTCTGTCGCCACATCATTTGATCCTTTTCCCGTTTTCATCTGTTTCATCACCATGGCAACTTCATTGGATGTGGTAGGTTACACAGGCCCTTGGATTGGGAGAACATATGGGATCAGGTTCTTGACTGCAGGTTCAAGATGCCGAATAATACAGTGGACCATTGTATAACAAGTGGTTTGTTTAACAGAAAATCCACTTAAAGGATTTTTTTTAACAGAGACAGGGGTTTTAGAAACCATCCTCCCCTGTCTGTCCAGGGACATCATCCAGCAAACTATGTTTAGAAAGTTGCACCTGCAAAGTTCATTTGCAAGTTGGATTGTTCTGTCATGGAGGTCGCACAGTGGTTCTCGACCTGTGGGTCCCCAGAATGTTCCTGCACTGCAACTCCCAGAAATCCTGGCCAGCTCAGCTAGTGATGAAGACTTCTGGGAGTTGCAGTCCAGGAACATCTGGGGACCCACAAGTTGAGAACCATTGATCAGAGCATTAGGTCCAGTCCTGAATACTACACTTTCAGGAGGATAGACCAAGGACAGAAGATGGAAGCAAGGGTGGTCAGTGGACTAGAAACCAAGCCCTGTGAGGAATGAAAAAGGGACTGAGAGGAGATATGATAGCACTTTTCAAATATCTGAAAAGCTGTCATACAGAGGAGGGGCAGGATCTCGGTCATACCAGAGAGCAGGACACATAATAATGGGTTGAAGTAACAGGAAGGCAAGTTTTGGAGGAATATTGGCGGGAGGGGACTTCTTAACTGTTAGACCAGTGTGACAATGGGACCAATAACCTCAAGAGGTGATGAGTGCTCCAATACCGGAGGCATTCAAGAGAAAAGTGAACAATTGCCTGTCAGATCTGCTTCGATTCGTATTCCTACTCAATGGCATTATAGGCCCCTTCCAGTTCTATGATTTCATGATTCTGCCACCAGTCCCTCTTTACATTTAATATAGATCAAATCAGAAGATGGCCCATTAAATGAGCCCCTGAAACTGCTTTGGTGGCGCATCGCAATGTGATGGTGCTGCCAGCCTGGTGGTGGTAACCCCGATCTGTGCTCTATTGTCCATTCCCAATTTTTCACTCACTTTCCCACAGAGGGATTAAATTGTCCAACGATTACTCAAGTGGGGTGCACGATAAGCCATGACCGCCATTAAAACATGGTCCAGAATCTAAAGGTAAACAAAGCCAACTACAAGTCGTAACAATGTGTTAGTTCTCAAATGCTCCAACAAGCTACTTAGATATTCCACCCATGAGCTTCTATGCTTTCCCCCTTCTACCTGTTTTTACCATCTAGCCAGGTGGTGGCTCCTAGCGTGAGATGCAAGGCACTTCCCTTCAAAATTTTAGGGATGGATGAATTGCCCCTTGCCCCCAAACATCAGCTGCTCTTGGCCTAACCTAATGAAGAGCACTGGAGAACCTGAACACTCACACACAATGGTTGTATTCTAGTTGGTTCTAATTAAAATGTGAATCATATTAGGCGCTTTCACTTAGGGGAGAAAATGGATTTTTTTTTTAATGAAGCACTCTGCTTTGATGCTCTTGAACAGTGAAGTGGTCCTTCTAACCCTTTCAGAATAATGGCATGGAGCTCCTTTATGATGGGAGAGAAAATTCTAAGTTAGAACCAGCATAGAATGAGGGGAAGGAGGTGAGGTAAGGAACAGGGCTGAGTATGAATGGAGTCTACATAAAGAGAGAGATTTTTATTGTGTTCCTTGTATTCTCTTGATTTGTATTTAGCTATTGTTAATAGGTTACAGATGGAGAGGCATGGGGTAGTCAGTCTTATCCAAGGTTTTGAGTCATTCCTCAAATCCTGGACTGACCATGGGTGGTAGGTAGCTGCAATTTCTATTGTGGAACTCTGATGCTGATGGATGGCCATGAGAAAATCTGGAACTCAAACACACACCTTTGAGAAGTGTGAACTGGGAATGGCCCACATTTTAACTGTTATTAAAATGCCACTTAAATGGGTTCAGGAAATGTGCACCAACTCAGAATGTGCAGCAATCTATGGATGTAGTTGAGAAGATACGCTAAGAGGAGATCATGCAACGTCTTATCAACAACAATAACAAAGCGGCAGTGTGTCGGATCAAAGCCAACATGTTGCAACAAAAAACCCTAGAGCAGTCATGGTGAACCTTTTAGAGACCGAGTGCCCAAACTATGATTCAAAACCCACTAATTTTTCGCAAAGTGCCAATACAGCCATTTAACCTGAATACAGGTGGCTGTGAAGGGGCGATGTTGGGTGCCCACAAAAAGGGCTCCGAGTGCCACCTTTGGCACCCCTCCCATAGGTTCACCAACACTGCCCTAAAGAGTAATTCTCTCTAGAATAGTGGCTCCCAAGCTTGGGTCCCCAAGTGTTTTTAGACTGCAACTCCCAGAAGTCCTGGCCAGCACACCTAGTGGTGAAGGATTTTCTCAGAAGTCCTGCACATGGTCAGAGGCACTCTTTTCTGAGAGTCAAACTAAATTATATTTTATTTCAGCCCATGGGTTTGGAAGGGAACCTCGTTTAGGTGCTCAAAAACCTGTGGAAGGTTTGGAAGGAGGGCTACAGAACTTGTCCTAGCAATAGGTTTCTTTCCCCTCCCAAAACTAGTACGTTATCTCCAGACTGGTCCCATGGAGGTCAACACAGACTTCATTTGAGAATCTGATCGCTTAGGCATGCAGGGTGTTCCCTTTACTGCACCACAAATGTGCAATTAGCTTCTAACGGCTAGCTCAGCACTTCAGGTGGTTTGAATCCTAACTATTTATTTATTTATTTATTTATTTATTTATTTATTTATTTATTTATTTATTTATATACCGCCCGTCTTCTAACAGAACTCCAGGTGGTTTACAATAATGCAATAAAAACAAGAGCACAGCAGTAAACATAGTAAAACAAAACAAAACAAAACAAAACAAAACATTAATAACAAGCCGGCAAGTAGTCTAAGGCTGCTTTTATACGACCCCTAAAATCTGCTGGCAACTTAAATGCAGATCCCCCCCAACATGGTTTTTGTTCTGCTTCCTGTGTTCCCACCTCCTGCACTCTGATTGCTATTGCTTATGTCTGCGGTGAGGGGAGAGAGAGAAAAATGCAGGCTCACCTCTGCCTGCATCGGCAGCAGCTAATTGTTCCTGCCCGTTAGGATTCCTGTCTGTTGGGGGGGGGACCCAACAAAAACAAACAAAAAGCGGAGGAGGGCCAGGCATGCAATGCTTTAAAACAGCAACAAGAAACAGCAACAAGGATTTTACCTCCTCCAGACCAGGTACTTGTAAAATGCGCTGGGGTGCGCTTAAGTGGGCGTGGTCGTACTTTATTTTTTTTAAAGTCCACTGCTGGTGGGAAAACAATTTTATGCTCCACATCTGCAAGCATTTTGCAGCGGATTTTAGGGGTCATGTAAAAGCAGCCTAAATTATTGGTGCAAAAAAACCTCCATGGTATCCATCATTCTTTGCTGCCCCCTAGAACTTGTCCCTGTGACAATTATGGTTAAGGAGACTCTCCTTTTGGGCTGGTTCCCATGGGGAAGAGGGACTATGTGTCTCAGGGATAGCGGCAAAGCTATTTTCCTAGTGCCCAAGCTTGTGCAAGCAAAAGGGCACCATCCACCCATGAGATGCAAGCAAGACGTATGGGACATGGTAGTTTGCGGGAGTAGAGAAATAAAAGGAATGGGGAAGGAAAAATGAAAAGGAAATACTCAGGGGTAGGTGTACGGGTAAGGAAGGGACCTATAAATCTTGTGCAATGGATGCTACGCAGGACCCCTGAACATGCATAAGCAGGCAGATGCACACATGCTCACAGGCGTAAACACATCGAGGGGGATGGAACTTCCGTGGAATGTCCTGAAAGAGAGCATGGCAGAGAAGCCTGAACCGGGAGCAGGAGCACCCTACACTGTTGCAAGTTTAGCTCACTACCTTAACAGCTCTCCTACTATATGGTCCCTTCATAGTCAAGAGACAATGGCAGTCCAGCTTGCAAGCCCTCCCTTGAAGTCTGGAGTCTTCCCCTCTCTTCTAGCAAGACCGGCAGCCCTGGTTTTCCTCCTGCTTTGCAAAGGTAAGAGTGGCCTACAGAACAGAGGGAAGCCCTTTAAGTGTCATTATCCTATTTTCTCCATGTTGGCGCACTCTTTAAATCACCCCTATACTATTGGGGGGCCCTGGTCTCATCCCCCGCTGGACATGATTCTCTTCCTTGGTTCATCAAGGAAATGGAACTTTGTCAATTTCAGAACTTTGTTTTTTGCCTGTTGGTAGTACAGATGGGCACAAAATGAACAATTTTTCATTTCCGTTTTTGGTTTTTTTGTTTCATTACATAACGAAATGTCAAACGATTTTTTTCTCTAAAATGAAACGAAACGAACAGAAACACCAGAAATTTTGTCGTGCGTTTCGTTTCCATTACTGCAATATGAGTGAATTGCTTAAAATCCTTTAAAAGTCACAAAAAATGAAATAAATGGGAACGAAATGGGAACAAAATGAACAAAAACAAAAATGAATTTTTTTCAAAAATTCATGAAAAACAGAAACGAATCGAAACAGACCCTCCAAATGACAAACGACAAACAAAATGCATTTTTTTAATTTGTGCTCATCTCTAGTTGGTAGCAATGATAAGCCCTCCGTAACCAGCCTACATCCACAGGACAGGATATGAGGGCATCTAAGAAGATAGCATTCAAAGATGATGTTGATATCCAGACTCCCATGGCATCTGTAGTTAATTGGCACTCCGATAGGATATACACAACAGTTTTTTTCTTGGCCTTTTGGAAAGCTGTCTCCATTAAAAGGTAAAGGTAAAAGTCCCCCATCCCCACACATGTGTGCTAGTCATGTCCGACACTAGAGGCGGTGCTCATCTCCGTATTCAGGCCAAAGAGCCAGTGTTGTGCAAGTTTGTGGCCACATGGCCAGCATGGATGCACAGAAACACTGTTTTACCTTCCCGCTTTTTATGGCAGTACCTATTTATTATCTACTTGCTTTTACATGCTTTCGAACTTCTAGTTTGGCAGGAGCTGGGGTTAACAGTGGGAGCTCACTCCGCTGCGTGGCACCCGGGATTCAAACTGCCGAGCTGCTGACTTTGTAGCCAACAATTTTCAGTGCTCTAGCCCACTGAGCCACCATGCCCCACCACTACTGTCTCCATATTTGTCCCTTATACCAGCTGAGACAACTTGACTCAAATCCTGTGGCGCAGTGATTAAATGCCTGTACTGCAGCTAAAACTGCTCATGACCTGGGGTTCAATCCCAGGTAGCAGGCTCCTGGTTGACTTAGCCTTCCATCCTTCTGAGGTTGTTAAAAATGAGTGCCCAGCTTGCTGGGGGTTGGTGATGTCTAGCTTGCACACTATGATTAAACTGTAAACTGCCCAGAGACTACTTGAAGTGGAATAGGCTGGTACAGTATATAAGCAGAACATTTTGTTTTGGTTTTAAATGCAGACTGAACTCACTGCAATTGAAAGAGATTCAGGGAGGTTTTATGGACCAACATGATACAGGCAGATTTTGCACAGAGGGATGCTCTAAAATGGAGAACAGCTCTGAATAGTGGGGAAGATCCCTAGCTGAGATCCCCTGACACCCCCCAAGGTACTTTTGAAATCTTTTCCTTTAAAGTTTTAAGTCAGCCCTCGATGCCTTAAAGTCTTTTTCTCTATACCCCTCCTCCCAAAACTGGCAGGTACACTGACCCAGAGACAAGGCTATACCATCACCGTCCCTGAGCTGATCCATGTGCCACGAGGCTTCTGTGTCCACGTCCCCTGCAAATTCACCACCCCAGAGATCTACAAGGCCAGCTCTGAGCCCATGTACGGCTATTGGTTTCGGATTATGAGAAGGCGCTACTACCTGACATGGACCAACGTTTGGGTCCTTGGTTACCTAATGGCCACCAACGATGCAAGGCAGAAAGCGAAAGAGACCCATATGAAGCTAACAGGGGACCCAGCCCATGGAGATTGCTCCTTCAGCATCATCCATGCTGGGGCCGATGATTGGGGCTGGTACTACTTCAGAATCGATAAAGGACAGAAATACAGACATGCGTTCCTTTCCAGCCACTCAGATGGCCTTATTCATCCACAGATTGTCTTGACAGGTCAGTGAAAGCCCCTGCGTCCTGCTCCTTGGTTGTTCTCCCTGCTTGACACAAGGCTGGGTCACATGCAGCCTATTCTGTCTTTGTCACGGCTAGGATTTTGCCAGGTCTTTGGGTCCAAGTCCAGTCTTTAATACCAAGCCCAAGTTCCTTTAAAAAAACAAATGATTTTCCCCGGGGGGGAGGGGGGAGGAATGTGTGGGTTTCAAACTGCAGGTTGTGCTATTTTAGGATGCATTAGCAGAAGTGTAGTTGCCAGATCCCATGAGTTGAGTCTGAGTCATGAAAAACAAACCCTAAATCAGGTATGTCCAAAATGAGGTCCGGGGGCCAAATGTGGCCCATTTTCAAATTTCAAGCAGCCCACAGCCTCTTCTCCCCGCTAGTTCACCCTGTCATGCATCCCTGCCAGCTGGCCCCTTCCCATACTAGATGGAGATGTCAGCTTGCAGTTTTATGCTCTGCCTGCCCTCCCTGCCTCCATCCACTCCCCCAGCCACCTGCCCAGCCTACCACCCCTGGCTCCATTGCTGTAGCATTCTCCTTGCCTCCTTGCATGTCTTTGAGGCTAGTCCAAAGTCCAGCCCAGAGACCAAATGTGGCTGAATGGTCCACACCCATGCATTTTCACCTCACCAAATCTGGCCCTTCTTGCAAAAAGTTTGGGTACCCCTGCCCTAAATGGAGTCAGCCATGCAACCTAAGTTACTTGAAAGGAAGGCCCATGACCTGAGTCCCCAACCTGCCTCTTGGTTACTTGCTTTGCTAAATTAATCACTGCCCCCAAGGTACTCATTTTTCCAAAAGCTACCATTACCACCAGTGGTGGGACCTTTGAGCTTGACAACATCAGACTAATTTCTGGTAGCAAAATTTTGCTTGCTTCTGATAAGGTCCTTTGTTGGGTTCAGGTGAGTTCAGTGCAGAGGTTCAGACCTAGAAAGCAGCCCCAAAAAGGAAGACTGCTGGGAAATCAGGGAGGTCCCAGTACCAGGGTGGGGACTTGTGCTTTGTTTCTCAGTGAATCCAGAGATCTCCTGGCAAGCTGTAAGGCAGGAAAGAATTTGTCTCCCTGATTTTTTTTTTTTTTTTTTTTGCTTTTACCTGTTGCCAGGCCGACTCTGGTTCTTGGCAAATGAACCGTCTCCAAAATGTCCCAGCCTCAACTGAACTGCTCAGCTGTTGCCAACTCAAGCATATGGCTTGTCAATCCATCTCATCTTTGCTCTTCCTCTTTGCCCGCTACCTCCCATCTTCCCCAGCCTGATTGCCTTTTTCCAGAGAATCTAGCCTTCTCAGGATGTGCCCATCATGGGACAGCCTTGCTGTCATCGTTCTTGCCTCCTAGGCTTGGTTTGATCCAGGACCCACTCGTCCATATTTCTGGCAATCTACGGTATCCAACATTTCTCATCCAGCACCACACTTAAGACAAATCCATTGTTTTCTTCTCAGTTTTCTCCACTGCCCAGCTCTCACACCTCTACACAGTCATCGGATGTACAAGGTTGTGGATAACCATGGTCCAGGTCTTGGTTTCCTGAGACACATCTTTACACTTGTGTGGGAATCCTCTGAAAATTTCCTGGCCTTCAGAAATCAAGGGAGACGTTGCTGAAAATAAGACCTTCTCCGGCGTAGCACCTTAGCTTTAAAAGATTGTGGAAATCAAGAACAGCAAAGAAGCAGAGGCACGGAAGCTTCTCCTTGCGTCTAATCTCTAATGGCTTGCAAATATCTTGCTCTCCCTTGTTCAGACCAGCCAAACCCAAGGATCCAGAAGCCCGCCGAGATCATCTGGGGACAGCCGGCTACCTTCATCTGCGAAGTGCCAAATGTCTGCTCAGATAACCACACTCAACTTTTCTGGCCTGTTGAGTCCAGTCGCTTCAGGACGGACCCATGGAGCAAAGAGCATAGCCGGTGGACGTGGACTTATGGGGTGAATGTCACCTTTGTACCCTCCCTAGCAGATGAAGGCAAAGTCCTCACCTGCCTGCTTAAGTACTCTGCTATGGGTGAAACCATCCAGAAGTCCACTCGCCTTGACTTAGGCTGTAAGTAGCTCTTGGTGTTCTCTATCCCTGTGAGCATCCCTTCATTTTACCCCCGGACTACCCACTTCCCTTCGTATATGTGATTTGCAACACACTGTTACGATGCTCACCTGTCACCAACAACAGAGCTTGGAAACATTGCTTTGACACTAGAGATGGGCACCAATAGCTTCATGCCAGGCGGTCAGGGTTCAGCGGCATGGCACCACAGGTACCGTGCATCCCCCTTCCCCCAGCCCACTCCCAGCTGGCTCCACCACTCACCAGCCGACGCATGTTGCTTTTCTCCTGCTCCTTGCAGGATCGTCCAGACACAGCAGGGACACAGGCTTCCCTTGTTTGCCTCCTTCTGCAGCTGCCCACTCAGATGAAGCTGCAGGGCAGGTGCCGATGGAGGCAGAGAAGGGAAGCCCGGGCTCCTGCTGCAAAGGGACAATCCTGGGGAGAGCAGGAGAAAAGCAGCACAAGCCAGCTGGTGAGTGGGGAAGCTGGAAAGGAGAAGATGAATCTCATAACGACCTGCCACAAAGTGATTCATGCCCATCTCTATATTTTTTTTTTAAATCTCAGATCTACCACTCACATATGAACGGACGGATAGTTCCATGATTTAGATCTGTGGGTGCAAAGCCAGAGGTTGAGAGTTCGATTCCCCGTTGTGCTTTCCTGAGAGGGGCTGGACTCAGTGATCCCCTGGGCTCTTTCCATCTCTGCAGTTCTAAGACTTCATTCATGCAGCGCAGCTGTTCTTTTTTCTTTACAAACAAAAACTTTAAAATGGAGAAATGTCCCCTTCCAAAAAAAAAAAAAAAAAAGACCCTAAAATAACATAGGTGAACTCACAAGCATAATTTAAGAGCATAAGAACATACTGTAAGAAGAGCCAAAGTCCCATCTAGTCCAGCTTCCTGTATCTCACAGTGGACCCACCAAATGTGTCTGGGAGCACATGAGACTACCTGATACCCCTCCCCTGCATCTGACCCTTGAAGTACCCTGGTTTTAATTGACCAGTACTTGTTATCTCCAAAATGAAACATGGTCGTGTTGATTTTGTAAATAGCAATTATGCTGGGGGTATTGTTATGCTTTCTTTATTTCCCATAAGTAGCACATTATGGTGCCTTTGTTCCGTATAAAGCAGCATCTGCCATCTTCTAAATTTAAGGTTTTCAGCCAGGGAAGAAGGCGAGAGAACAGTATTAAGGTAGATATCAGACACAATGCCTGATCTCTGCTGACTGAGATAGAAAACTAAGGATTGGAGCTCTGTGTGAACTGAGTCTTGGCATGGGGGGAGGGTTGAACTCACCAAGGGCCAGATTAGGTTGTCAATCAGATGCTACCCCAGATTAGGTTGTCAATCAGATGCTACCCCTGTGCCCTAGAAACACTCCTCCTGCTTAGGACTTTGCCCAGATTGAGGCAGGCAGTGGTGTCCAGGTCCCACAAGAGTGCAGAATTGCAGAAGTAGAAACAGGATCAACAGACTACAAGTTGAGTTTATCGTCACAGTCCTTTCAGTAGTCCGAGTTAATTGACTAAGCTCATTCATTTTACCATGCTAATGTGCCTAAGCAAGCTTGATGGGAAATAATTCACATTATATAATGATCATGATGACCACACTGGAGGGCAAATGGAAAATGGCTTCTTTCAGCCCCATCCCGATATAATGTGTTACTTCCGAGAGAGAAAAGGTGGAGAAAAGCATATAATTCACATAATGATGGGGTGGGGGAGGCCGATGTGCATAATTCCCAACGCAACATGCAAAGGGCAGGCCAATTGTCCGATAGTTTATGCATTTCTCAGAACTGCAAGCTTTTGCTGAGAACAGAGGTCAGCCTGTTTCAAGGTTCTGCAGAAGATTCAGCTGCTTTTTGCACTTTTGAAAACATCCACACTGCTAAGAAAGAAGTGTGTGTGTGTTGTGTCATTACAGTCGTGTGACCCTTTGTGACCCCATGTCCATGGAGTTTTCTTGGCAGGAGTACTGGAGTGGTTTGCCAGTTCCTACTCCAGACACCTACAGCACCTGGTATTCCCTGGTGGTCTCCCATCCAAGTACTAACCAGGGCCGACCCTGCTTAGCTTCCAAAATCAGGCAAGATCAGATGTGCTTAGGGCATCTAGGCAGCTCGAGATGATACTATATCCCGTTCCCTCTTCTTTGGAACTCCCCGTGAACTTTTTTCCCAAGCCTTTGCCCCCCAGGACTGAAGTTTACCCTTCAAGACTTGAATATACTCCATCAATCCTTTATGAGATATTTAAGGCACCAGCCTCTCTAATTACCTTTGAACTGGGACTCTTCTGAATATGCCTTGTCTGTCCTGTTTTGCACTGTTTTCTAGATAAACCAGCACCCACCGACAATTTTCCAAAACCAAATGTTCGCTGGTGGACAAATTCCTCATCTGCCTATGTTCCTTCCATTCCTGGCCACCACCTCAGATCCTGTGGGATGTGGACGGGAAGAATCTTACCGAAAACAGCACCTTGGGAGCCTTACAGGTCTCCTCCTGGGCCAAAGGGAATGAGGTTTACAGCACCTTGAATTGGACAGGAGGCTCCCTTCAGGACCAAAACCACTCCATCACCTGTACTGGGACCAATCCTTTTGGACGCCACAGGATCAGCCTCCTCCCTCAGATCTCCAGCGGTAAAAGTAAGGCCCTCCTCAGATGATCTGGAGTTCTTGGGGACACTCTGTAAGCATTTTGGCATCTTAACAGGGCTTTTTTTAAATTTTAAACTGCAACATGTGGCTTCAATTCCTAACGAAAACAGCAGCAAGGTTTTTTCAAAGCCAATCCATACATTCACTGGATGGATTGCTTGATGGGATATTGATACAAACGAAATGGTTTTGCTCCTGGTTTTAGATTAATATGAATGGGGCTGACTGTAACAATAGGCAGAGGGTTAACATCCAAGAAAGCTATTTTACCAGTGAGGCATTTTTTTATTTATTTATTTATTTATTTATTTATTTATTTATTTATTTGACTTTTATACCACCCATCTAGCCCTAGGGCTACTCTGGGAGGTTTACAGCATAAAATCACATGACCAGCTAACAAACGAATGCATTTAAAAAACCAAAATACAAGGAGCATAATAAAACAAAAGATACATAAATCAACAACCCTAAACTAAAATTAGGCTAAAGAGAAAAAAGGGAAAAAAGAGAGAAGATAAGCGGTAAAAAGAATGTTTGAGAAATCAGGAAAGGCCGTTCTATACAACCAGGTTTTCAACAGTTTTTTTAAAATGTGAAGTGAGGGTGTCAGCCAATTTTCAGTGGGTAGATGGTTGCATAACTGGGGAGCCACCACAGAGAAGGCCCTACTCCTTGTTACAACTTTCCAGGTCTCCCTTGGGGTTGGGACTCCCAGGTGTCCTGCCTGGGTAGCATGGATGATCCAGGCAGTTCTTCTTGGGAGGAGCCACGCTGTCAGATGCATGAGGTTTTCAATGGGCTTCAGACTACACCTCCCATAATTCTGTCAGAAATTCTACCAGACAGATAGGCACTTAAGTATGGCTCCCCTGGGAGAAAGGTCTAAACTGGGAGACTTTGAGATCTAGCTAGGCTGAGTTCTGCCCACACTTCCATTTCCTGTCCGGGTACTAGCTGGGGACTTCCTTTCTGAACAGGAAGCTTAGCTAGAGCTTTGCCTACCTGGACCTCAAAGTCTTCCAGTTTAGGCCTTTCTCCAAGAAGAGCCACATTTAGGTATATATTAGGGGGTCTATCAGGTAGAACTCCTAGGATGGAGAATTATGGGATTTGTAGTTTTAAAATACCCGAAAATTGCATCCATAGTTATTAGTATGTGGCTCCACATAGAAACCAATGGTGGCTGTTGGGTGTGAAGTCAGCAGGCCCTATATCCTTTCTGGGCTTCTACAAGCGCTCTCCAAGGTGCTGAACTAAATTCCCAAGAGGTGGTTCACCTTGAAATGCTGAGCCAAGAGTCAGAGTCAGAGTGCTGAAATATTTCAATTCAGAAAACTTTTATATGTGTGTCAAAGAGGTGGCAGAGCACTCTCTGAAAAACAGGCCAGTTGGCTGTTGGAGTGTTCCTCCATCTCTGATTAACTAACAAACTCCTATACTTTTTAAAGCTCCTATTCATCCATCCATCCATCCATCCATTCATTCAATTCAATTCATCTACCACCCATTTAACCTAAAGGTTCCTCTAGGCCAGTGGTGGCGAACCTTTGGCACTCCAGATGTTTTGGACCACAACTCCCACAGTCCTTTGTCATTGGCAGTCTGGGCTTGGAATTCTGGGAGTTGTAGTCCAAAACATCTGGAGTGCCTAAGGTTTGCCACCACTGCTCTAGGCAGTGAAAAACAAAGGCACAAAATATAAAAAGAACATCAACCTGCAAACACACACACACAATTATAATATAACAGATATAAAAAGAAAATCAAAATTGAGTATTAGCTAAATCATAAAGTCAGCCAGAGAAGACAACAAAAGGGAATATAAAATAAACAAACCGAAGGCTGATCAATTAAGAACTTTCCCTTTAAGTCCCTTCAGAACTCTTTGTATTCTTCCAATGAAGACGTTTCTCTCCTGCTCCCCCTCCCAATCCTCCTCCTAACAACAACCCTGCAAGGGAGGCAAGGCAGAAGACAGTAACATCCCAAAAATCATCTGGGAAATCTAATCTTTCATGTGGGACATGGACTTTTCTCCCCTAAAATGAGGCCCGATTCTGTTAACCTTGCCTTGTGTACAATGCATCACACAACTCGGTATGCAACGGACAATGCTCACAGAGATTTCTTAACTGACAGCCATTCACCTCCAATAGTAAGGAGTTGAGCATAACCACACTACTATAATGTCGTAGTGACCTTAGCAGCAGTGGGCACAAGCTACAGAACTTAGGAAACTATTCTTTTGGACTACCGTTCCCAAATTTGCCCCAGGTCATTCTGGCTGGGACATGCTGGAAGTTGTAGTTACTTTCTCCAAAAGTTGGTTAGGTGCAAGGGGAGAGATTATCCGCATGAATCTGCCGTCTCCTTCCAGACGTTATCTCAAGACACAGGAAGGACGCAGCAACTTTCGTATGGGTTTTGCTGACCTCAGACTTTAACTATGTTTGCAGAGTCTCCTCTCTGGCCGTCCCTTGTGCTGATTTCTGGAGTCACTGTTGGATCCTTCCTTGCACTGGCAGGCACTGGGATCTTGCTCTACACTCTCCTGGGTGAGTAACAAACTGCAGCCATTGGGGGTGGGGTGGGGGATGCAGCTTCTCTTTGCATGAACAAAGTAGTCCAGATCCGAGTGTTTGAATGATCAGGTCTTGAAAATCTATATGTTTGGATCTCTGGCTTGTCCTCATGTCTGAAGTTCTGAATTAGGAGAGCTATTCCTCATCCCTTTCATTCTTAGGCTGCTTTCACACAACCCCTAAAATCTGCTGGGAACTTAAATTCGGATTCCCACCCCCAGAGATCATGTGGTTTTGGTTCTGCTTCCTGTGTTCCCACCTCCCGCACTCTGATTATATTGCTTCTGTCTGCTGTGAGGGGAGAGAGAGAAAAAATGCAGGCTCACCTCTGCCCGCCTTAGGCAGCAGCTAATTGTACTAGGACAGGAAGCCCGTTAGGGATTCCTGTCTGTTAAAAGGGGGGGAGAGACAACAAAAACAAACAGAAGGTGGAGGAGAGCCAGGCATTCACAGCTTTAAAATCCACATTGGAAAAATGTTTACCTCCTTGAGATCAGGAACTTGTAAAATGTGCTGGGGCGCGCTTAATTGGGCATGATAGTACTTTATTTTTTTTAAAGTCTGCTGCTGGTGGGAAAACAATTTTATGCTCTGCATCTGTGACCATTTTGCAGCAGATTTTAGGGATCATGGAAAGCAGCCTAGTGTCTGCAAGAAGGCAGGTACAACATTATTCTAATGGCCTAGTGTTTTAGTTACAGTATTTGGATATGGAGCCAGATAGGTTAGGAGTTCAATTCCACACTCTGCCTCCCTGACAGGGGGTGAGCTGGATGACCCTGGGAGGGTCCCTTCCAGCTTTGTGGATCTGAAATTCTAATGGCAAGGACTGTATCTGTTCAATATGGGGGTGGGGAGTGACAATTTCATTTCAGCTTGTGGTTTTTTTTGTGTGTGTGTTTTGAAATAATTTACCAAAATGCACTAGCTTTCCCCCCTGCGGGCTGCAAAGAATTTAAAGACTGAGCATTTTCAATGAGAACAAAAGCAAAATGTATGGATTTTTCCCTCCCTCGGCACTTCCGGGATACTGTAGATCAGGGGTGCCCAAACTTTTTCTAAGGAGGGCCAGATTTGGTGGCCGAGAATGTGTCAGGGGCCAGTTGCTCCCCAACCCTGCCACCCCACTGCAAGCCCCACCCACTTTCTTTTAAAAAAACATGGGGTGAAGGAGGGGGGAGGGGGCAGCCAGCCGCGGGCCACTCAGAATGGCCTGGTGGGCCGGATTTGGCCCCCGGGCCGGACTTTGGGCAGGCCTGCTGTAGAGGGAACCTTTGTGTTAGAATTGACAATCTGTCAGGTTTCCGAATCCGTGGACTCCCTTCCCAACATCTTTTACAGGTGGCCTTTCCCTTGCCAGGTAGACCCATCACCTGCCTGCAAATAATTCCAGCTTTTGCTTTGAAAATGTACTTTCTTCCCCCAATATCGTTTCTCAGAATACGTGGGGATGTAGGAATTTTAACTCCATGATGATAGCCATACTTAATGGGTGTTGGGAAGGTGGGGCTTTCATGCACCTTAAGCCGTTGTCCACCTAATGGACCTATTGAGACTATTGTCCACCAAGCAAGCCTATTTGGGCCATGGTCCATCTCAGGAGCCTATTCAGATGGGAGTGACCCAAGAGATCAAAGTGGACTCTAAGATGGAGGATTCCGCAACTAGCTTTTCTCAGACTGATGAAGCTGTTCGGAGGAGCCCCGAAACGTTTCAATCTCTCAAGAAAAGAAGTCCAGTTGCCATGACTCAACTTCCCAAATAAACTCACCTGGATGACTGAGAATCTTCACAGACATACTCTATGATATTGTTTTTCACCGTTCCTGTTTGCCCATTCTCCACCACTACCTACCCACCCACCTCTCTCTAGCAGCATCTTACATGATGCAGGGACAGAGGTTGGGGAGCTGGCTGAAGGAAACCCCTTTTGTGAAGAAGCATTGGAAGCAGGAAATGAGTTATAAGCTAAGCGATTGAAAGCTCAGTGTCTTGATCTCCACTTGGCATCACTTGCTCAGAGGCACCAAAACTGTTAATGCAGTATGACAATGGTCTGTGGAACTCCCTGCCACAGGATGTGGTCATGGCATCTGGCCTGGATGCCTTCAAAAGGGGATTGGACAGATTCCTGCAGGAAAAGTCCATCACAGGTTACAAACCATGATGGAGATGTGTAATCTCCAGGCTTAAAACCGGGGTACTTCAAGGACCAGATGCAGGGGAGTGGGATCAGGAGACAGAGATCTAGTCTCGTGCGCTCCCAGACACATCTGGTGGGGTCACTGTGAGATACAGGAAGCTGGGCTAGATGGGCCTTTGGCCTGATCCAGTATGGCTCTTCTTATGTTCTTATGACCTTAAGAGGGGGTGCCAAATGCTCCAGTGTTGGAGGCATTCAAGAAAAGATGGGATAACCACTTGTCAGATCTGTTTTGATTCTGAGACCTACCTTGAGCCGGCGGTCGAACTCAATGGTCTCATAGACCCTTTTCAACTCAGTGATTATATCATTCCAAAAGTATTGGTCCGATATGTGTGGTATCCAAGAACCATCCTACCTCCAGAAAAGAAAACAAGATCATGAAAGCGAGAAGGGTACAGTAGGACCCCAGTATCCGCTGGGAATTGGTTCCAAGCCTTCTTGTGGATAATGCAAACCATGGATAAGAGAGAATGCCAAAATGTCTGTAAAACTGCTGTTTTGTGATCAGTAGCTTGCTTTACAGGTGCTTTTTGTGATGGTGGCTTGCTCTATGGCTGCTTTTTATGACAGTAACTTGCTTTACAGCTGCTCTTTGTGACAGTAGCTTGCTTTACGGTTGCTGAATTATTTATTTATTTTTCCTCTGCCAACCATGGATAACTGAATCAGTGGATAACGAATCAGTGGATATGGGGTCTTACTGTATTTTAAAAAACCCAACCAATTTCCAGCTGATGTTTCTCAACATTCTCTTTTCAGGATTCGGTGTGAGAAGGTCTCCCTTGATTCAGCCTCAGGACACGTCTAGAAAGCTGAGCTTCCCTAACGGATGAGTTAATGCTTTGGCTGGAATATTGTCACTGCTGCTTTCAAGATAATTTGCTGCTTTGTTCAAGGACACAAAGAATGAAATCCCCCTGTTCTTACAGCTACTTGCACAAAGCTCACTAATAAACAATATTCGCCCACCCCTGTTGCTTAGCATCATAAAATGTACCTGAGCAGGACCGTTGATTCAATGGGGGATTGGTTGAGCCAACTCTTCCATCAGTTCCATTAATTCCATTAACTCTAACTCACAGTTAGATCACTCCAACTGTGACTTACTTTAGCACAGTTAGTTGCAGTTAGAGTAGAGTAGACATGGGCACGAGCAGAAAAAATGATGTTTCGAGTTTTTGTTTGTTGGAACGGGTCCGTTTCGGGTCGTTTCCGTTTGTCGCGAAATTTTTCAAAGATTTGTCATTTCCGTTTGTCGTTTGTCATTTGTCATTTCCACCGCGATTTAGCGCGATTTGACTTCCCAGAGCATAGGGGCGTCCCGCAATCAGGGCTGGCGCTAGGTGTTTTTGCACCCTAGGCGGCGGGGGGAGGTGCGGGCGGGTGGGGGGGGGCATGGGCGGGCGGCGGCCACGGGCGGGCGAGTGGGCAGGTGGTGGCGCGGGCGAACGGGTGAGTGGGCAGTTAGGATATCACTTAGGATAGAGGTTCTGTTCTTGGCTTGCACCCCAAATGTATGTGTGTGCAAGCAAATTGAAGTTGGGAAAATAGAAAATAAAAAGTAGTATATAATATATTTTTAAAATAAATCCACACCTCCCACTCCCAGTCGAACCTCCCCCTTTATCCAATATCAGAAAAAAATCCTCAAACTGCCAGAGAAGAAATAAAGAATAAACTGCTATTCCCTTCAGCAGACAAAGCTGCAGGGAATCAAAAAATTATTTTCTAAATTCACTTCCCTCCCTGCCTGCCTAACTTAAATCCTAAAGCCTCCAGCCTCCCTCCTCAATCTCGATCAGATCACACCAGCACCAGCAGCCAGCCCTCCTCCCTCAACCACATCCATACACCCGACTGCGATTTCTGGAAGGTGCCTCGGCTTTTCATGCCCTTAGAGACATCCAGAAGTGTCAGTCAAAAACCTGGCGATGCCATTGGTGGAATGGTTCAAAAAAAATTGCATGGTCCCATCCCATGCCCAACCCAAATGGGCAGGTCTAAAAAAATAATAAAATAAAATAAAATAAAATAAAATCAATACAACATTTTATTGCTATAAAAAACCCACTGCTGCTACTATAAAAAAATCAGGCATTTAAAATAAATAAATTTCACATGTTTCTGTGGTGATTTGGTGTGTTTTTTGACCACGATTTCAAAAGAAAAATTGCGGTCGCCATTTTGGACCCCCCCACCGCATGGCATGCAGCGAGACAGACGACGAGGATGACCCTCCCCCAGCCTGGTGCAAGCAGCCCAGGACAGGAGAAGGGGGGGGAAAGGCCAGGGACCCCCCAGAAACCACCCCTCTGGTAGGTGGCAAAGCCTCAGGCAGTCATATTTTTGCCTGCTTTTATGGCTGGCAGTCAGATTTTTAAAAAAAAAACTTTTAAAAACTTTTTCTGTGCTTCGCATCGCGCGATCACCACAAAAAACCCGACCAAATTTTTCTTTTTTCAGTTCGAGTTCGAGTTCTGATGGCTTAATTATCGTTACCATTTCCGTTACGTAACGGAAACGATAACTGAAAATGGAAACGACAATTTCGCCGAGTCGTGCCCATGTCTAGAGTAGAGCTATTCAAGTCAATGGAATATCTGGAGGAGTTGACTTAATACATCTGACCAATGATTCAAAAGGACCTACTCTGGTGCAATTTGCGACCCTAAGTGACAGGCTTTTGGGCAATATTTATTGATTTTAGAAGCAATTTCTCCTATCTTTCCAGATGTTCACAGTGAAGCAATTTCTCCTGTCTTTCTCCTGTCTTTCCAGATGTTCACACAGAAGCAATTTCCCCTGTCTTTCCAGATGCTTTCCTGATATCTTTGCAGAAGCTTAGAATGCATGTCATAACTTCACGACAGTTACTTGGCTTGTTACTTGGCCTTGTTACTTGGCTTGTTTTAAAAATGGAGGGAAAGACTGGATGGATTTTCTGCATCTTTTTGATCAATCACCCAGTCCTTCAATGGTTTACTTTACTTTATTCAACATTTTATATACCGCCTGCTTGTATAAATACAACTCAAGGCAGTGTCTATTGATTGCTGCATGTATGTTCCCGGTAGGAAACTCCTGACACCTTCAAGAATAGCTATTTCATTTTAGCACAAATGTTTGTGGAATTAAATCTACTTCCTCAGTTGCATGGAGTATATTAGAACTTAAAATACGATAAAATAAATCTTTATTAATCCCACATCGGGGAAATTTATTTGTTACATAGCTCCCAATATAAAGAACAAGCAAGAAGGGTAGGTGAACAAAAAGTGTAAAGTGAGAAAGAAAGAAAAATAATAGAGATTAGATAAAATAAATTAAAATTCAATATACAAATATACACTATAAAACTAGGATATAAAAAAATTAACTGTGGAAAAGAAGAAGAAATAAACTACAATATGCCACCATATGAATAGCAGGTTAGACTGTAGAGTTATAGAGTCTTCATGTACTCTGTATATGATCATATATGTGCCATGTGCATAATTAGAGGGAGTGGAATGTGGAAATGAAGTGAAATTGCATACATGTCATTTGCTACCTCTTTCTTTGTTTCTGTAAGCTGCAACACCTTTTTTCAGAATCTAATCTTGATTTGATGGCATGTTTTATTCATTTCTTGGTCATCAGCTGTCCCTTGCTGCTGGCCAAAGCACTTCCATATCTTCCTGGCTTTCATTTTCTGTATCCAAGTGCTGGGACTCCATATTACCAACAAGGATCCTACAGTATAAAATTAAACATTCACAATCCACACCCCCTACAATAAAATACTCAATTACATCTTCTTCTTGTTGTTGTTATTATTATGCACCTGCAAGATGTAGCTCATATCAGCTTCCCATGGAGAGAAGGAAAAAAAGACCTCCCACTAATGAATCTGTTTACCCCTGTCTTTAAATATTTCAAGGCAAAGCTATCCGGCTGCTAAACTTAGAAGCATAGAATCAAAGAATCATAGAGTTTGAAGATACCTCAAGGGCCATCTAGTCCAACCCCCTGCCATGCTTGAACCCCCATCACAGGACTCCTGACAGATGGCCATCCAGCCTCTGCTTAGAAACCTCCCAGGAAGGAGACTCCACCACCCTCCGTGGCAGCATATTCCACTGTCAGACAGCTCTAACCATCATGAAGTTCTTTCTAATGTTCAAATGGAATCTCTTTTCCTACAGTAGTTTGAAACCATTGCCCCAAGTCCTAGTCTCTGAAGCCATGGAAAACAAACCTGTTCCCTCTTCAATATGACATCCTTTCAGGGTGTCATATGGATGTCACATTTCTTTCTCCACCACTCTTCAAGTGATAACCAAACAGTGTGGGATGCAGACATGTCACCACCACCACAAGTGAAGGCTATATTAGTATTAAAGCTATTTGGTATGAGTGATTTTAACCTAACAAACTGAAACATTCCCAGCTGTAGGAGATCTCTAGCCCTCACTTCTTCATTTTTCTTTCTGCTTACATATAGAATGAAAAAATTAAAACAGTATTCCTGATGCCCCACTCCGGTAAATGTAAAGGAAGAGCAGCTATTCTCCCTTGGTTTTTTCATGCCATTTGCCTCTCTGTTTAGGAAGGCAAGCAGATGGAACCCCTGAATGTGATGATTCTGCCTCCCTGTTCTTCTCCCTTGGGAGGAATTGTCCCCTGATTCAGACCATTTGGGTTCCCTAAGAACCTGGGGCTCAAATGTCCCCTTCCATGTGTTTGGCTCCACAACTGACGTCCATTCGGAATAATGGTCTTTCCTCTGCCTGTTGTTATTCCCTGCCAGTGTCCTAGGAGCAACTGAGTAATTGGCTGGTCCAACGTCCGATTGCCAGATACAACTTGTTGCAGCTCTGTGGTTTTGCTAACTGAGGGCGGGACTTGAAGCAGCAGCTTTTTGATGCAATCATGTTCTTCTGCTTTGTTCTTGTACCCGTGTTCGTGGAGGAGAAGCACCTCTAGCCTGGATTCAGCTCGTGGCGTGGCAGCGTGGCAGGGAATGTGTGTTTGAACCTGGAGACGGTGAGCATAGATCAGTAGAAGGCATATGGCAGAGGCCTTAGGAGAGGTATTTTGGATCCATCTGTAGGTTAAAATGTCAAGAGACAGACATTATTTCATTCTGTCTTGATTGTTTGCCTCTGTCATTTCTGATTAAATACGCTTTGCCGGCTTGGGGCACACTTCAGAAACCTAAAGAACCTACTGACAACCTGAGAGGGACCATTGGAGGGGCAAGGTTTGTGTTGACAATCAGCAACCAAGGCTTTCTTGGGCCCTGCTAGCTTTCAATATTATGCACAGTTTGACTGGGTTTGGAGCGGGGCATATCTGGGGGGGGGGGCAGAAGGGTACATCTGCCCCGGTGCAGAAATCTGGGGGCACCTGGAGGGGTAGGGGGATGAGGAAGCCCTGCGCCATCCCGCTGCTATGCACCAGGCGAGCAGCAAAGCAAGCAGGCAAGGAGGCATGCGAGTGCAGTGGCTGCGGCACCCTCCTATTGATTATTATTTATTTGTGCCATTTTTATACCGCCCATCTTCCAAAAGGAACTCTGGGCAGTTTACAAATGAGAATAAAACCAACAGTGGGAGAGGCCAGGCGCATGCATGCGACATGCACCCCCACCCTGCCGCACCCCCCACAGGATTGCCCCCCCTTCCTGGGTGTATGCGATGAGGTTGGGGAGGGCTGGAGGGTGCCAAAACAACATTGTCCCCAGGCACCAAAAAACCTTGCTACGCCGCTGGTCTGGAGACCTCAGAAGGAATCAGCGTACTTAGGTTCCATGCCAGCTTGAAATGAGAAATAGAAAACAATGCTTTTTTTTTAAAAAAAAATTCAAGGCCTTTTTTCTAAAATGTCAGAGGGGAGAAGCGTCTGTCATGTTAGTGGCAGAGGTTAGGGAAATCTATGACACATTCGCAACAACATACATTAATACAGGGATTTATACAGGGGGTGGGATGACTGAGTGACATCAGCCCCTGCTTGTTCCATGGCAACTTAATATTTTCCCATTCCCATAACAGTGAGGGATGATGGGTGTTGTAATTCAGCAGCCGCAGGAAAGCTATGCAGCTCTTATCTTTGTTTTAATGAATTTGGATGAGGGGGTTGTTCTGTTTTTTTGTTGTTGTTTTTTTTGTTGTTTTGATTTTTTAGCAGTGGTTCCCATCCTCGAGCAACCCAGGTGTTCTTGGACTGCAACTCCCAGAAGCTTTCACCACTAGGTGTGCTGGCCAGGATTTCTGGGAGTTGAAGTTCAAGAATATTTGGGTTCTCCCAGGTTGGGGAACGTTGTTTTTGTAGGATCTTCTGAAGGAGTGAAGATAAACCGAAAGATGATGTTTCACTTGTGGGCATCCCAATGTCTGTCTACAAGAGGCACGCACTGCCTCTCATTGCTTCCTCTGTCTTTCCGTTTTGCTCTCTCTGTCTCTCTCTTTCTATCTGCCACCTACATGCAGGGAATGTTTTCCCTGCCTTAAGCACCACTCGGCTCACTGTCACTTAAGCATCCGTTTCAAACATGGGACTTCGGTGTGTGCCTGAAAGAGGGAGGAGACCCTCCCAGCTCCACGAAGGAAGCTGTGGTTTCAACCCCCTCTGAGCTCACATTTACATGTGGTTTCTCAAGAATGCTTCCAGGAAATGGGTGCTTGAGGCATGCAAAGAAGGAGAGTCTGTGCAGCCAGTCAAATCGAGCAGGACGTGCTCAGAGAGGTTGGCCTGAAGCGGGGCATCAGAGAAGCTTGTTGGCCAAAGTGTCAAAGCTGCACACAGTCCCAACAAGGTGCACATCAGCAGTGCATCCTTCCATCGCTCATGGTCTCGGTGGGTCTCTCACCCCAAAATGTGAGGATGCCCACCAACTCTCATCAGGAGCTGTCTAAGCTACGAAAATAATATGACATTGTCTCAATGAACGTCCCATTCCCAATCAGACTGACCTGAAGGGTTGATATTTTCCCTGGCACCAAGGTTTCTCAGATCTAGCATGCTAATGAGACAATGCAAGCTTCCCCTCCCCCTGCAAAAAAGGTTTCTTCAATTAGCAAATATACACATGTGTGTGTGTGTGTGTGTGTGTGTGTGTGTGTGTGTGTGTGTGTGTGTGTGTGTGTGTGTGTGTGTGTGTGTGTGTGTGTGTGTGCATTCACATGTGCATCCCACCCACAGCAAGCAGAGAAGGGTGAACAGACTGGTGGGGGGGTAAAGACACAAACAACCTATTCTGTGTTTCCTAAATTTGTGTGTGTGTGTGTGTGTGTGTGTGTGTGTGTGTGTGTGTGTGTGTGTGTGTGTGTGTGTGTGTGTGTGTCATTACAGTTGTGACCAACTCTTTGTAACTCCATGTCCATGGAGTTTTCTTGGCAGGAATACTGGAGTGGCTTGCTAATTCCTACTCCAGGTGCCTACAGCACCTGGTATTCATTGGTGGTCTCCCATCCAAGTACTAACCAGGGCTGATGCAGCTTAGCTTCCAAAATCAGGCAAGATTGGATGTGCTTAGGGCATCTAGGCAGCTATTCCTAAATTTTAAAAGTCCATATAACAATCCAGGAGCTATCTCATTCTGGCTTCACCATTTCCATAATTTGCTTGACAGCATGCGATTTCTACCAAATTTCCAAAATTTGTGCAATAATGAGATGACTCCCAATACAACCAACAGAGACCGCCTCGTCTCCATCATCCAGTGGGATGAAGGTGTATGCAGCACCACTAAAAATGAAGGCTATTCCTCCTATCTATCTATTTACCCCAGTAGTTCCCAACTAGAGATGGGCACTTCCTGCTTCGTAAGAAGCACAAAGAAGCACAAAGTGCCAACCACGCACTGCTCAGCTGCCTGGACCACGCGTTGCACTCCCTGTGGCAGTGTGCTACTTGTCACCAGTGCCCCAGCTGGCTCTTCCCAGCTTTGTGCACAGCCAACCACTCCATCGGGGAAGCAGGACGAAGAGTCATTTCGGGGGCCTTCAACAACTGGCACACTGTCACAGGAAGAGTACCCTGGAAGCATGTGGAGTGCAGGCAGTGGTCTGAGGGCCTGGTGGCAGGGTGATTGGCCACAGCAGGGCAGCAGCGCTTCGTGCTTCGCAGGAAGCGGGAAGCACCCATCTCTCTTCCCAACCTTGAATCCTAAGCTGTTCTTGGACTAAAACCCCCAGAAGCCTTCACCACCTGCTGTGCAGGGCAGGATTTCTGGGAGTTGTAGTCTAAAGAACATCTGGGCGCTGAAGGTTTGGAACCACTGATCAACTTCCTTCCAATCAGTCATCTCTTCAGGGATAATTATGGGTCACCAAATACCCTCGGAGACCTCACACTTGTCTAATTCTTCTGACTCGCTCGCTCTTTTATTTTTAGTTTATCACCGAAAGTTGTGCGGGTCTAGAAAGACAAGGACTAAACTCGGCTTGGTTCTTCTTTGCAGACATTATGAATTGCTCTTGTGCCCCCGTCAATGATACCTCTGTGAACGATGCCATGCGCCACATCGCAGTAGTAACCAACGTCATCATCCTGGTGCTGGGGACATCTGGCAATGGCTTGGTAATATGGGTCCTAGCCATGCGGGAGAAGCACAGAACCTTGACCTCGATATGCTACTTGAACCTAGCTGTGGCCGATTTCCTCTTCTCTCTTGGCCGGATCCCCGCCCTGGTGAAGGAGGTCATGCACTGCTGTTGGCCCTTTGGACTTGCCCTCTGCAAGCTCCACGCCTTTGCTCGCTACCTCGTGGTCTTTGCCGGCATCTTCATCCTCACCGTCATCAGTGTCTACCGGTGCCTGTTGATCGCGAAGCCTGTTTGGGCTCGAAACCACCAGGGACCTTGCTATCAAAGGCTGATGTGTGTCGGGGCGTGGCTCCTAGCTTTTGCCTTTAGTGTTCCCTACCTGGTGGTCCGTGACACTGAAGTCAAGAATGGAGCAACCTACTGCATCTATCGTAAAGATCTTGAAAAATCCATGGAGCTGCCCTTGAGGCTCTGCAGGTTCTTTGCCGGGTTCCTTGTGCCCTTCATCATCATCTTCTCGTCCTATTTGGTTCTAATTTTCAAGCTTCATGGGCGGAACGGGAAACGGTCTCACCGAACCTTCACTCTGGTGGCCACCATCGTTGCCCTGTTCTTCATCTGCTGGCTTCCCCATCACATCTTTGTACTTCTCAGCACCGTGTCAAGTCAAAAGGATCTATGGGGTGTTGGTCTCAAGCTGTCCAATGCCTTGGCGTACCTCCACAGCTGTGTCAACCCGGTGCTGTACTGCTTTGTGGGTTATATACGGATTAGAAGTCTCCACCGACAGGCCTCCTTCCTGGGATTCTTCCGGAAGGCACTGACGGAAGAGGAGGACAGCTCTCTCGGTGCAGAAACATCACGGAGCCTTAATCAGAAGACCTAAGGACCAACGGAAGGTTGGCTTTCTGTGTTCTGATCTCATAAGGAAGGCTTCTGGAAACTTCACATACTTTGAGAAATTATGAAGGCTTAAAAGTGGTAGCCAGAAAATTGGTAGTCAGGACATCAGGCTTCCATTCTGAATGTATAGACTTAATTATGTCTAGTCTTCATCCTAATTCCAGTGTATTCTCGAGCAAGTGGCTGCCACGGACTCTCTTCCTTCATCTGGTCCTTGTGCTCTCACTCTCCTTCTGTTTCTGGACTCCTATTAATGATTGACATAAAGAGAACAGATAATAAGACTATGGAGGAAGCGGATACTCCTTCTCCTATTCTTCCTTTCAGTAGGAAAAGGGGTTGGGGGATGCCCAAGCCAAAGGGCACAGGTGGTCAACTCTGGACCTCTTGTTGAGATCTGGTCCTTGGCATTTGCCCAGAAATGCCAGCCTCTGGTGTTGACCTGGTCCCAAATTAATCTTTGACTCCTTATCCATTTACAACACACTTGGGAACACATTTGTTCGAGGTTCTTTGAACCCTAGGGCCATTTGGTTTTAGCTGGTGGGGGAGGAGGTTTAATGTGCAATCAGGTCCAATTTGGGGTTTTCTAGGGAGAGCGAGCTCAAAAATTGTTTCCCATTGCTGTCACTGAAGGTGCAGCTTGCCCAAGGCTACAAAGGCTGGCTGTTCTCCCTGAAGGCAGAGCAAGGAACTAAACTTCCAACTTTTGACTCCACAGAAAGAAACCTAAACCCCTGCGCTCTCCAGCCAAATAAGATGTTTGATTATCTCTTGCTTGACCTGAAGGGCTAGCAATTTTGCTAGCTTTGGAGGCCAATTTTAGAAACTTCAGGGGCCCCCACAGAGGTAATCCAGAAGACAAATTAAAAGAGGGTGGACCAGAAGCATTCTCGACTTTCATTCCTGTTTTGAATAACGGGTATGTTGGATATTCATTCAGCACTACACTGGGATTTGGGAATTCTTCAAATGGCAACTTGCTATTGATGGTGGATTTTGGGGGTGCAATTCACCTGTTCTTGCTAGAAAAAGATGGTACAAGAACTGGGCAAAGCAGCCACGTAATCTTCCTCCTCACTGCACACTCCTTAGTTCTGCTGAGAAGGAGAAGGCATTGTCAATACAGAAAGGCTGAGCGCATGTCGTTTACGGTGGCCGGAGGCCACTTTTCTGTTAAGATGCTTCTCTGGAAAACATCCAAGCACACTGTCCATCACCTCCAACACGCACACGCACTTGCATTCTGCAACAATCATATTTAAACAATGGAAGATGGTAGCTGTGGTATCAGTGGGGCAGATATTTATGTCAGATTTTAGTGTGTCCCTTATAGGAATGAACTAAAAGGCTGAAATGTATCCACAGAACAATCCTCAGTACAGACCCAGAATGGATTCACCACCCCACTGACACTGGAGCCAGCAGCCTCCACTGGATATTAGATAAGAACATAAGAAGAGCCCTGCTGGATCAGGCCAAAGGCCCATCTAGTTCAGCTTCCTGTTATCTCAAAGTGGCCCCACCAAATGTGTCTGGGAACGCACGAGACAAGATCTCTGTCTCCTGATACCACTCCCCTGCATCTGGCCCTTGAAGTACCCTGGTTTTAAGCCTGGAGATGACACATCTCCACTTTGCCATTAGGGTTTTATTTCACCTCTCATAGACTCTGTCCAGTGTATATAATACAGAATTTGGTAGAAGGAAAGTTCGACTGTTAATCCCATGATGCTCATTATTTGGAGGAATTCTACCCAACAGATGGATAATCTTGCAGACACCCCATGCAACTCATCTGGGAGAAAAGCTTTAACTGGAAAGCTTTGAAGCCTATCTAGTTTTCTATGCAGAAAAAAACATTCCTGGCTAGTATCGGTGGAGGAACAGGAAGCGCAGTTGGCCTTTTTCTCAAGTGAGAGACATTTAGATGCCTGTACAGCTGTCTGTCTCTCAAGAAGAACTCTTGGACTGAAGGAAGATGGAATTTGTAGTCCAAGAGTAATTTTTTTATTTAAAAAAAAAGGTCTTATTCCTTCCATACACCTTTCTAAAGGCCAACTAGAGGATTGGGTGGGTGTGTAGATTAATTTGTCTCCCACATGTTTGTGCCCTGAGATAGACACACACACACTGTTTGCGGCTCACCCCAGGCTTCTGAAAAGCTCTGGAATGTTTAAATTGTGGTTCCCCTGATATGGGATTATGGAAAGACTACCTCCTCTGCCTTAATCTTTCCCGGCCTTTAATCTAGAGTGCCTTTGCTTGTCCTGTGATGTCCACCATGTTGGTGATGCTGAACTAGGGCTCCCAATTAATCCTGCCACCCCCCCTTTACTCCTGGAATGAAATTTATGGAGAAAGTATTTCTGGACATGTATTAAATATATCCATCTTTCTAAGGGAGAGAGAAGAACAGTCTTCAAACAAATCTATTAATTTCTCATAGACAAGGTATAGGAGACTAAGAAAAAGAGTTAACATGAATTTTGTAGACAAAGAGACCCATGCATCTTATCTCTGGCTTGGCCTTGCCTGTCACTCATCCCCTACTTTTAGCAGGTCACTCGCTGAGGTTAATTTGCACCAAGTTGTAGGCAAATTCACAGGTGGGTGTTATGGGTGTAGGTGACTCAGCCATCTCCTTGCTTTTACTCTCAGCCATCTGCAGCTTGACGGGCTCGTGTTACCGAGTTCCAATTTCTAAAGGTCACTTTCTTATCTGCTCAGTCAAACCTACAAAAACAATGCACAGTCTAGACAACCTCTTTCTAATAAACATGCATATTATATTCTCAACCTGCTTCATTTCTCCTTTGGATTTACTTACTTACTTACTTACTTACTTACTTACTTACTTACTTACTTACTTACTTACTTACTTACTTACTTACTTTGTTGTTGTATGGTCATGGAGCCAAAATTGAAACAAGAACAATTAAAACAGAGGTAAGTAATTTACATGCATCAGAAGTTAAAACCAATTCATTATCTGAAAGGAGCATTTTATGTGATCTTACAACCCAGACTAGAACCTTTATTTATTTATTGTTGTCCTTCTTCACAAGCACAATTATACGCACCTATCACCTGTTGTGTTCTTGTCAGTGGTTTGACCTGTGCGTTCCAAGCCATCTCTGACTTCATTTCCCTTTTTATGAGCCTTCCCAGGCATCAAGATCACCAGGAGAGGACTTTCTCTTCATTCCATTGCCTTTGCTGATTTGTTTGGTGGGGACACCAAAAGCTCGGCGATGGCACCCCCTCCGCTGCCTCCGCCACCAGGCGAACACCGAAGCAGGCAGGCAGGAGCATGGGGACCAGCGCCCTCCTCCTCCTCTTCCTCACCTTGATGGGTGAGGTGTAAGGTGCATGCGCGCTACTGCACACACGCACAAAAACACATGCACATGCACCCACCCACCCCATGCTTGCAGAGTTCGGCCCCCTGTTGCTGGGTTGGATGCAATGTGGGGGGGGACCAGCAGGAAGGGCGCAAAAACAAACTTTGTCCCCAGGCGTTCCAAATCCTGGCTTCGCCTCTGGTGTGTGAACCCTAAACCGTGCATGGTTCATCCGCTCCCTCTTAAATTGAGCTCTTCTGAGTGAACCAGATATTGGTCTTCTGAACTGGTGGTGGGGGGCTGCCCTTCTATCTCCATCAGCCTTGAATCTTCCAGCCACCTTTTGTAAAGGTCAAAGTCATCTGGACGCTTTCCTCCGAAAACGCCGCCTCAGCATACCCTCTAATCCTCACATATTAGCTCTAATAGAAGTTCATCATATGAAAGATAATGATAATTAATGGCAGAGCCTCCCTCTTCCCAGAACTGAGGATATACTGCCACCTAGTGATTGTGAGCCCCTTGACTGATCTTATTGTTCCTCGCCCAAAGATTTCCCCCACATCCACCTACCAATTTATTTACATAAGACCCAGCCATGCTGGATCAGGCCAAAGGCTCATCTAGTCCCGCTTCCTGTATCTCACAGTGGCCCCACCAGATGCGTCTGGGAGCACACAAGACTAGAGATCTGTCTCCTGATCCCACTCCCCTGCATCTGGCCCTTGAAGGACCCTGGTTTTAAGCCTGGAGATGACACATCTCCATCATGGTTTGTAACCTGGGATGGACTTTTCCTCCAGGAATCTGCCCAATCCCCCTTTGAAGGCATCCAGGCCAGATGTCATCACCACCTCCTGTGCCAGGGAGTTTCACAGACTAACATGCTGGGTAAAAAAAAAATTATGTCTGTTCACACTCTCCCAACCCTCAATTTGAGTGGATGCCCCCTAGTTCTGGTATTTTGTGAATGGCAGAAGAGTGTTTCTCTATCCACTTTACGCATGTCCTTCATTATTTTGTACGTCTCAATCATATCACCCCCTCAGGTGCCTTTAAAAAAAAAGCAAAATGTTCTACCTATATACTGCTCCATACCACTTCAAGTAGTCTCTGAATGGTGTACAGTTTAATTACAATATGCAGTCTACATTTGCTCACCTACCCCCAGCAAGCTGAGTACTCATTTTACGACCTTGGAAGGATGGACGGCTGAGTCAACCATGAGCCTGCTACCTGGGATTGATCACCAGGTTGAAAGCACAGTTTTAGCTGCAGTACAGCTGTTTTAACCTCTGTTCCACAAGGCTCCAGACTAGAGAGCCCCAAATGTTTTAGCCTTTCCTCATAAGGGAGGTGCCACAGCCCAGTAATCATTTTAGTCGCTCTCCTCTGCACCTTTTCCAGTTCCACTATATCTTTTTTGAGATGCAGTGACCAGAATTGTACACAATACTCTAGGTGCAGCCTTGCTATCATTTTGTACAATGGCATTATAAAAGAAAGTGGTGCAGAGGGCAGCACGAACTGCCTACCCGCTAACCTGACATTTTTCTGAGGGCTCCTGCTGAGCTCTCAATGGCTGGAGCCCTTTAAACCTGGCCCAGTCGGTACCAGAGGGTCCCCCTGGTAGTGACTGGGCCAGGTTTAAAGGGCTCCAGCCATTGAGAGCTCGGTTGGAGCCTGAAAATGATGGAACAAAACAGTTCATTTCAATGGGGAAATGACCAGGTTTTTTTGTCTAAAACCAATTGCTGCTTCCTCATTTTGTTTTGTTTAGTTTTGTTTTGTTTGATTATATAACAAAAAGATGAAACAGCATTTCGTTTTTCATTTCCTGCCCATCCCTAATCCATATCATTCTGGATGCCTAAGGACAACCTCCAGGTTGGAGAGAGAGGCAGGATGTCTCTCAATGCCATTTTCAGGGAATCTTAAGCAGGTGAAGACATCTGCTTGGGAATACCCTGAAGCAAATGGTGAGCCATCACTGTATGAGACAGGATACTGGACTGGATGGGCTGTGGCCTGTTCCAGCAAGGCTGTTCTTATGTTTTTATGATTTAGGGACCATATTTTTTTAAAAAGTGTGGTATGTATTTCTAAGTCGAACTATATCACTGATCTCCTGGCAGTTTTTCATATGATACAGTCATTTAATTTCTCCCCCCCCCCTTTTTTTTTTGTCTTTTGTACAGCAGGACTGCTTATCCATTGATTCAGTTATCTACAGTGTGAGTATATTAAAAATATTAAAAGCAAAAGCTCCCCAAATGTGTACTCCTAATAGTGAAGCTATCACTAGAGGGTGTCAGAGATCATGCTATGCACAACTTTTCTATTATAATAGTGTTTTCCATAATCTATGTTTTTCAGCCCACTATAACAGTGGTGGTGAACCTTGGGCCCTCCTGATGTTTTGGACTACAACTCCCAGAATTCCAAGCCTGGATTGCCAATGACAAAGGACTGTGGGAGTTGGGGTCCAAAACATCTGGAGTGCCAAAGGTTCACCACCACTGCACTATACCACACTGGCTATCAAGCTAGTTCCTATATTTCATTCTCTCCCACCCACCCCCCAACACTCAAACACACATTTCCAACAGCTCTGTGGAGGTCTCCATGAACCCACCAATCATTGACGCTGGACCACTGAAACATCATTTTCATCAGATAACGTTTCTGATGTTTTGGGGACCCTTATGGTGCCCGCCGCCTCTTCCGAGCTTGCAAATTAGTAAATGCATAATGCAGAAGTTCATTAATTGGATCATTCTGTCTACTCCCTGCGCCGTTATGTTGCCTGGTTTCCTTGGCCAAGAAGTTGGCCTCGCCCTGAGATCTCATGCCTAATCAGCTCCACGCTTCCTCGTTTACCGACTCTCTGGATGCCCAGGTTGTCCCTGGCAACCCAGGTGAGGAAGAGAGCATCCCTCATGGAGAACGCAGAAACCCCTGGGAAGGAGCTGTGAAACAGCCACATGCCTTCTAACTACCAACAGGTGGCTTGGAAGCAAAGCCGACGCTTAGGAGGTTGTCACTAACGATGCCAACGGGAAAGCTCCCTTGGCTCAAAACACATCGCTGGGTAATGACATCAGTGGAGGGCGAGGGGAGGGAAAGCACAGGAGAGCTCAATTGTAATCAGATCAAGGCTCGAGCAAAATATAGACTAACATTTACATCTCATGGACCAACACTGCAGATGTAAATGCCAGGCGAAGCTGTCGCCTGCGTTGGGAGCCATGGGGTTTGCACCGATTTCTACACGGTCCTCCCCTAATGCCTTTCTTTCTTTGGAAACAGGTCGGAGACAGCTTTCTTTATTGCACTGATTAATTGGTTTCCAAAACTGTAATCTGCCCCACGGCAGATTTCCCCCCAGAAAAAATGGATTAGTGGCATTCTATTAAACAGGAACAATTTTGAATAAAACCTGCTTCGGCGAAACACAGCATCAACATGCCCACCGGCGGTGCACATGAATGTTCTCAATTAAAAGCTGGCGGGGGAAAAATAAAATGACATCTTATTGTGGACGGCAAAAGTAAAATACTTTTAAGAGTAACTTCCTAGGCTCGGTCAGATGACTTCTCCCTCTCGGCCATTCCCCAAACCAACAATCCAAAATCAAAGGATGGTATTGAGTCATAACAATTTCTTACTTGGACTGTATGTTGGATTCCCTTATTATAGAATCCTAGAATCATGGAGTTGGAAGGAGTCTGTAAGACCACTGCTTCCAATGCCCTGCTCAATGCAGGAAACCAGATCAAAACCAAGAGTTGTCCAATTGTCTTTTGAATTGGTTCCATTGTCATCCTGATCTAACAGTTAAGAAGTTCTTCCTGATATTCTAAAACTTATCCTCAGCATCAGGGCATCTCACAGCTCCCTATCTTGACCGTTGCTATTTTTTTCTCTCCCATCTTTATTTCATTTTGTTTAGCATGAGTTTGGGATTGCTGCTGGTTCCGAGAGATTCACAGGACGAAAGTGCTGCTCATAAGCTGCACCGTAATTAAACATAATATACTGTAATAATCATGTGCCATCAGGTCAATTCTGACTTACGGCAACCTTTTTAAAGGATTTTCTGGGTAGAGTATGCTCAAAAGTGGTTTACCATTCGTTTCTTCTGGGATGCCCTGGGACTGTGCAGCTTACCCAAGGCTACCCAGGCTGGCTGTTTTCCCAGGAGGGATACCTAAACCACTGAGCTGTCCAATCAGCTTAGTTTAAAAATGGATGCTTAACTATTACTCTTGGTGGTCCCCAGTCTTGTCTATTTCGCTGGACTAGATATAAATGCCTACAAGTATCATCATCACATTGTGAGAAGACAGTCAACACTATGGTCACTTCAGTCTGGCCTTGATGGATTTCATCTTTGTTTTGCTCCTGACCAACAGAGTGTTCCTGTGTTGTTGTTGTTGTTGTTGTTGTTGTTGTTGTTGTTGTTGTTGTTGTTGTTGTTGTTGTTGTTGTTGTTGAGGAATCTAGTCTCAGCACACTTCTGGATATGCAATGAAAGAAAGGAGTAACTGACAGATAGAGAGATGTTGTCCTTCCAGAAACAGGCAAAGACCTTTCTCTTTAGGCAAGCTTTCCCTGAGTGATGGTCTACCTATTATGTCTTTTATATGAATCTATCGGTTCACATAGACTTTGTGTTTATGACTACTTATAACCGTGTAGCTTTAATATAATGTTGTCTATTAATGCTGTAAGATGTCCCTCATTTCCTTGTTCTCAAATGCTTGAACATGTTTTAATTGTACTGGACTGTATATTAACCCTCATTACTGTAAGCCGCCTTGGGTCCTTTTCCAAGGAGAAAGGCGGGGTAAGAATACATTAGATAGATAGATAGATAGATAGATAGATAGATAGATAGATAGATAGATAGATAGATAGATAGATAGATAGATAGATAGATAAACATTTATCATGCTATCAGGTCCTAACTTGACATTTACTGGTCCCTATCTCTTTCTAAGATTTATCAGGACCCCGTCTGTCCCTATCTATCTTCTATGTTTTCCAGGCCCTATCTAACTTCCTGGAAGCTCCTCCCACAAGCTCTGCCATTGGACTATGCTAGTATAAGACATTTTAAAAGTTCTAAACAATAAATATTTGTGGGTTAGGGCTGCACCTTTTGCCAAAGCAAACAAAATGCCAAAAGGGGAAAACTATTAATGTTTTGTTTTGCTTCAGTAAAAAACAGGATCCCTGAATTGGATCATGAAATTAATCACCAGCCAGCCTGGTTCATCTGGTTGTTTGATCTGGGGTTCATTTCATGTTCATCTCTAGATGTGATTTTATGAAGCCATCTCAGCATGAGAGCATTTGTGAGAACATACTGCACAAGGCATTTCCGAGGTGTTTCAGCTGGTCTGGATATTGGGTTCAGCTCTGTGCATAGCTCCTATCAGATTCGGACTAAAACCTGGTGTGGATTAAATACTCCCCCTGAGACTGGATTCTCTACTTGCCACTGCTACTGTTCATCTCCTTTCAGGTTGCTTTGTCTTTCTTTCATGTTTCCCTTCCTCCTTTCTTTCCTTCTTCCATTCCAACCACGAGTGAGACACCAAACTCCTCCTAGCTGCACTTCTTGTCTCATAGCCTTCATGCTAAAATGCAATGCATTCAGAACATACAGAAAAGCTGGGCATGATATTTCAATTTGACACATCAGAAGAAGCATTAGAATGCTTCACTACACGATTTAGCAACAATACAAGATATCAGGATGTTTTATTAGATGTTATTTTGACAAGCGTTATTCAGATGGCTGCTACTCTTTCATTAAATTCCACTGCTTTGGTTGTCTTCCGTGTTACCATCTAACCATTTGAGTTGGAAATGTAATGTAATCTATAATATTCTTGTGTGAGGAATTAATAAGAACATTTAATTCATTTCAGAAGTTATCCTTAGGCCCTCATCTCTCTGTAATTCAATGCACATTTACCTAAGGGTAAGCACGTTACCTGTATATATTAGAGATGGGCATGAAATGAACAATTTTTGTTTCCATTTTCGTTTTTTCATTTTGTTACGCAACGATATGACGAACAAATTTTGTCTCCAAAATGAAACGAAACGAACAGAAACACCGGAAATTTTGTCGTGCATTTCGTTTTCGTTACTGCAATACAGTGAACTGCTTTAAATGCTAAAAAAAAATCACAAAAAGTTGAAATAAATGGTGACAAAACGGTAACAAAACGAATGAAAACAAAAATGAATTTTTTGCAAAAATTCGCAAAAAAGGAAATGAACCGAAACAGACCCTCCAAACGACAAACGACAAACGAAATGTCATTTTTTTATTCGTGCCCATCTCTAGTCACGACATGCCTCCTTAAACAGCATTGTTTTCAGTGCCTTTTTGAATGCGGGCAGGGACTCTGGAAGGCACAGCTCACTCGGAAGCTGGTTCCATAGAGAGTGGCCTACAACCTAGAAGGCGCGGTTACGGGTTGCTGACTTCCGCAACTCTCTCGGAGTAGCCACCCTGAGTGAGCGCACCCGCGATGATCGAGTGGGTCTGGGCTCAGTCGATCTCTGGGGAATCCGCTCCACCAGGTATTCAGGTCCCAAGCCATGGAAGGTTTTGAGAACCAAAACCAAGACCTTGAACCTTATCCGGAGAGCAACGGGCAACCAATGCAGGTGCTACCTATCTAGGGAGAGAGAGAGAGAGAGAGTTTTGTGGTTCATTGTTGATTGCTTGAGGTAGGTAGGTGATTTCCCTGAGGCTGTTGTGGCATCAGGGCCGGCATGTCCATTAAGGTGAACTAGGCAGTTGCCTAGGGTGCCAAAATGGACAGGGAGTGCTGGCCAGCCTGCTGCCCCCTGCCCCCCACCGCCAGCCCCTACCATCTGTCCCCCCACCACCTGTTGCTGTCCGCCCCCGCCACTCCTGCCGCTGCCGCCCGCCGCCCACTGCTTCCCGCCCGCCGCTCTGCCCCCTGCCCCCTGCCACCGCCCGGCCACCCTGCCACCGCTGCCCTGCCCGCCTGCTGCCGATGCTGACGCCCCCCCCCGATGCCCCCCCGTCCCTCGTCTAGGGTGCAGAAAACCCTAGCGCCGGCCCTGTGTGGCATCAAGAGAGATTGCCGAGGGTGAGGGATAGATGGATATGATTTGTGAAGGAGCTAACACCATTTGCACCATGGGTTGTGGTAAATCTGGCACTCTGTGGTGCCCCGCTTCCCTTCTGGAGGACCTAAGCTGATGCTCATTTTGCTTAATGGTGTTGCTTTCTGCTCTTGGATTCTTTGCTGCAGCTGGAATCAGGTGGTGGCTTTTGTGTTGGAAGGAGGGGACTCACCCCCCATTGCTGCCCCCACTGGATCAACCTGGTCCTTTTTGCTCTAGGCTGCAATTTTCCTGCAAATCAGTCTTGGAGAGGGAGGGGGTGCAGGGGGGTTAGGGGAAAACACATCACTGTGAAGATGCCATGCCCCATTTGCATTCCATCTCTGAATTGGCGAAAAGCGGCAGGAGATTTCTTGCAAATGTAAATGTAATGTAAGTGTAATGGCCTCTGTGACTGAGAGAGGGGGGAGGAGTGTGCAATCATGGCATTGTGCCCAGACAGGGATGCAGACAAAGGAAAGGATGCATTCCGAATATCTTCAGTGCAGCCATGCTGATTAGGGCGAGGAGACTGTGAGATCATCACTTGACCAGCACTTGCCAGGATTCACAGGCATTGCTCCGGTCAACGCTGGGACCATACTCTCTTTGATTAGTATTAAGAGCATGCCATTACTCAAATCCACATTGCTACTGCTGGATTCCTGAATGGAGACTTCCGTTGCAGAGGACTGGATATCTCTCTCTGTGTGTGTCTCTCTGTCTCTCTGTCTCTCTGTCTCTGTCTCTCTCTCTCTCTCTCTCTCTCTCTCTCTGAATATGTTGGATAGCAGTTCCCACGTCCAAGGATTTAAAAGGGGGGGCTAGCTGATCAGCGCTGGGGGGGGGAGTAAAAAGAAAAAAAAAACCAGCACCCAATCAGCCAGCTGGCTGGCGCTAGGAAGGTGGGGGGGATTTAAAAAAGAATATTTAAAAACAGTGCCAAACCAGCTGGAGGACCAGCTGATTAGCACTACGGATGGTGGGAGTTAAAAGAAAGGGGGGAAACAGCCCCACCGGCCCGCAGGAACAGCTGGTTGGTGCTATGAGAAAAATAAAAAGAAAACCGGATCATCTATGTGGCCCCACAATGTCTGCCTCTTTAAAAGGTGAATTTTTTAAGCGAGACAAAAAATTCCCTACCTCTCCGGTAGGTCTTGGAAACCTTGCTTAAGCGGGTGTTACCGTGGGGTTTTTTTTTAAATGCCCGGTGGCCATGGGGACAACATTTTTGGACACGGTTTATCTACAAATTTAATCTGCATTTAAAGGGATGTGGGATAGGGGCCTTGGGGGACATTTGTAACTTCAGATCAGAGTGTGTGGGGGTATTTGGTCAGGTGTACCCTGCCTGCTTCCTTATTTGTAACCACACCATGGAGTGACATAAATCTGCCCCAGCGAAGATTCAAGGGTATCACAGGGGAGGCCTCTGTCCCTGGTCTCTTCTCCAGTTCCACTAGAAGTGACATTCTCCGGAGTCATACTGCAGTGTCATTATACAGAGGAGGGAGCAGGTGGGATCAGAATGAGCGACACCCCCCCCCCGCTACTGTGTTCCTTTGGCTTCACCTTTCCATTACCCCATCCACGTTGTGAGTCCTGATGGGCCCCAGCCACTGCTGACTTGGAGATGACATTAAGGGGCTGAGACTAAAAACGTTACCAGCATCGTCCTGATTGCGTTAATGAAAAGCGAGAGCCGCAGGAGAGCTGCAGGAAACCAGAGATAAGCTGCAACGTGCTCGTCTCATGATGAGTTTTAGCGACCGGAGAGATCAGAGACCCTGATGAGATGCGGCAGATGGATAAACGTCCAACTGGAAAGCGGACCGTTGTAGCTAGCAGGAGGGGATGATGCCACTGTCGGGAGCCACAGGATCAGCACAAACTAATAGTTCAAAACCAGAGATGGTGCTGAGACCCCAAAATGGTCCTACTGCTAACCGTGTCATCTCCTACTTCACTCTCTGCTTGCCATCCCAGTCTTGACGTAGATCCAAAGCCAGCTGAATGCATGACTGATGGAAAGCTATCCGCTTGTTTTAAGGCCCTGCCATCAGCCCTTCTAGAAGCCTTTTCTTAATCCCATCATGTTCACCCATGTCAGTTACACATGGTTGAAACAGGTGGCTGTGTGTTATCAGACTGCCCCTTGGTGCAGTCTAAACTGGCTAAAATGCAGTACAGCAATCCCCCGCCTATTGCAGGGGTTAGGGACCTGACCTGAACCACGATAATTGAAATTCCGCGATATGCGGATGCAGGTCAAGTCAGGCCTGGGGGGGGGCTAGCTAGGGGCTCTTGTACTTACCTCCAGCCTGGCCCTATCCCGAACGGGCCTGTAAGAGCCTTCCCGGGCCTTCTGGAAGCCCCAACAGGGCCTTCCTGTGAACCGGAAGTGACTTCTGGTAAACCAGAAATCATTTCTGAGGCTTCCAACAGGCCTAGAAAGGCCTCAGAAATGATTTTCAGCGATCCAGAAGTCACTTCTGGTTCACAGGGAGGCCCTTTTGGGGCCTCCACAAGGTTCAGGAAGGCCCTCATAGGCCTGTTTGGGTCAGCTCCAGTCCTGGGATAAGTATGGGAGGCTTGAAACAGGACTTTCCCCCTTACCCTTGGGGGCCTTTTTCATATACTGTGGTCCAGCGATATAGCGGGACCACAGTATATGAACTGCGAAAGGGCAGGGGACCACTGTACTGTAGTTCTTCCAAAGCTGGTAAAAATGAGTATCCAGCTCACTGTGGGGGAGTGGGGCTGGATGTACTATATGCTGTAAAATGGTGAGACGGTGCGCTAGAAATATGAGGTAGTATAGAAGTCAAAACAACAGCTAGCCCTTGGCTGTATATATTCTCTCACTCCTGTTACCTCCACAATTCCTTTTGGTGTGGACACAAGAAAGAGACTTCTCTGTCATGGCACCCAAACTGTGGAACTCCCTGCCACTAGAGGGCTGGCTGGCTCCATCTTTGCTCTCCTTCCACAAGCAGGCAAAGAACTTTCTCTTCAGGCAAGCTTTCACTCAGCAACTGGCTGCCTGAGTGGTTTTCTTAAATAGATTGTTGTACGTCTATTGCTTTAAATGTGTTTTGATGTTGCTTATGTTTTCTGTATGGTCTTTGTTTCATCCTTTTCAGTATTTGTATAATCATCATTGTTCGTTGTTTCACTGTCCTTTACTTATCTTAGCCCCCCCTTGGGTACTTTAAAGGTGAAAGGACAGAGAGACAGAGAGACAGACAGACAGACAGACAGACAGACAGACAGACAGACAGACAGACAGATAGATAGATAGATAGATAGATAGATAGATAGATAGATAGATAGATAGATAGATAGATAGATAGATAGATAGAAGTATTACGAATAAACCACAGAGATGGGCAGGGCACTGAATGAAAAATGAAACACTGTTTCTTTGTTTGATTAGGTAACAAATTTATCTAACGAAATGGTGTGTGTGTGTTGTGTCGTTACAATCATGACTGACCCTTCGTGACTCCACGTCCATGGAGTTTTCTTGGCAGGAATACTGGAGTGGTTTGCCAGTTCCTAGCTGTTTCATTTTGTTTCATGACAAAACACCATTTTTTTCCATCTAGGACAAAATGATTCATCCTAGAGGAACTGGCAGGGGAGCAATTCTAGGTCAACCCCCCCAAATTTGGAAAGGTTTGGGGTTCAGGGGGCTGAGTTATGAAGCTCCAAATGGGGTGCCCCTAGAAAAGTATCTTTCTAATTAGACTAGGAAGCCAAGCTACAGTGGCACAACGCTCACCCATGGCTTGGCTTCCAAAGTTCTGATTCCAATAGAAATATATTTTTTCCTACGGGCACTCCCTTTAGAGATTCATAACTCAGCGCCCTGAACCCCAAAACTTTCCAAATTTGGTGGGCCTACAGAGAAGAGCTTGAAGAAGCTCTCCTGTCATTTTTGGCCCTTTAGGACACAGGGGATCATAGCATTTTTTGTTTCGTTTCATTTCATTTTGTTTCATTTCATAACAAAACTACTTTAAAAATTTGTTACAAATAAAAATAAAACTACAATTTTTCCATTTCATGCCCATCTCTAATAAACCATCCTTTTAAGAAGGACAAAAGGAAACAGAAAGTTACAAGGGGAGAAGCACTCTATTAAGAAAGAATATATGGTCGGATAGGGTAGGAAGAACCTGGAATAGGGATGGGCACAAAATGAACAACGAAATGCTGTTTCGTTGTGTCATTGAGTAACAAAAAGAAAAGAAATGAAATGAAACAAGGAAGCAGCATTTCATTATAGATGAAACAAAATGGTGGGGTTTTTTTTTCATTGAAATGAATCATTTCATTCCATCTGTAAACTGGTCCCTTGCCTGCTGGTGTCCCTGCCATCTAGACCGCTCAGCCAGGCTGGCGAGGGCGAGAGCGGGCCCGGCAGCCAGCCCAGGCCTCCATCTCCTCCTCCTCCTCCTCTTCCATCACTGCTGCTGCCGTGGGCATGGACACAGGGATCCAGCCAGGCTGAGCAGGCCAGCCTGGGCCTCCTTCTCCTCCTTCTCCTCCTTCTCCTCTGCTGGAGGCCCTGGCCAGCTGCGGAGGCTGAGCAGCCCAGTGGTAGACTGCTCTTCCCCCTGCTGTTGAAGGCCCTGGCTGGTCCAAAAGGGCAGGTGGCCTGGAGATACACCACACCACCACTGCCTCCTCCACCACCCAAAGTCCCCCACCACCTCAAGAGCCCAGAAGAAGGGCTAAGTAGGGGGCCCAGGGTTGCCCGGGAAAGGGCTTTCCAGGGTTCCCCCTCATTTTGTTTCATTAAAAAAATCATTTTGTATGATTTTTTTTGGTGGTGGGGAATCGTATGAAACAAAATGAAAGGAAATGGTGGGGCGGGGGGAGAGAAACGGAACCAAACGAAATGCAATTACTGCATTCCATTTTGTGCCCATCCGTAATCTGGAATATTAAGAAAAAAACAGTAAGAGCCTTCCGATTAAGTGCAACTGTCCCCAGTGACCTTTGCAAAGGGCAGACAATATGGTTCTACCTCCCTCGGGGGTGTTGTAGTGGTCTCCTTCAGTTGTGATTGTCTTGATTGCTATGACACATCTTTCAAAAACGCAACAGAGATACCCGACAATGAAACCGATAAACAAGACAGGAAGGAACAGGCTGAAGAACTCATATAACCACCCAGCAAAGCACTAATAGAAGAGGTGCCCATGGTCTCTGGAAGCTGGAGAGGACGCCATCACCTTGGGTGAGTAGGACTCTCTCATGAACATGGCTTCGATGGGGAGGAAAGGGAGCAAGAGCCAATCCTGAAAAGTCCAGCTCTGGATGTTCTGCTGCTGGAGGCAAGGGGTGGATTCCTCTCCTACATGGCATTTAGAAAAGCAGAGTTGTTCCTGCCACTGGTGGGGTGGCCATAGCTGAAGAGTGCATGAGCTCCAACAGAACCCCAGCCATTCCCTTTGACCGACAGCCCAAAGGGCTCAGGGGGAGCCTGGAGAAAGCCGCTGCATCTATCCCCATCTCTATAGCTCGAGGCCACTGCCTCCCTCTGCCTAATAGCAGAACTGTCCTAGAATACAGACACATAAGGGGAAGTAATGGCTAGACCTGAACCAGGGCTTCTGGACTGGATTTAGCAGCCCATGACCCAAGCAACACAATTGATCGGGATGTCAGGTCTAGTAGTAGTAGTTGTTGTTCAGTCATTCAGTTGTGTCCGACTCTTTGTGACCCCATGGACCAGAGCTCACCAGGCCTTCCTATCTTCCACTGCCTCCTGGAGTTTGGTCAAATCCGTATTGGTTGCATCGAGGACACCGTCTAACCATCTCATTCTCTGCCACCTCTTTCCCATTTGTCTTCAATCTTTCCCAATATCAGGAACTTTTCCAAGGAGTCCTCTCTCCTCATGAGGTGGCCAAAGTACTGGAGCTTCAGCTTCAAAATCTGTCCTTCCAGTGAACATTCAGGGTTGATTTCTTTCAGGATGGATAGGTTTGATCTCCTTGCAGTCCAGGGGACTCTCAAGACTCCTCCAGCACCACAGCTCAAAAGCATTGATTCTGCAGCAATCAGCCTTCTTTATAGTCCAGCTCTCACTTCCATACATCACTACTGGAAAAACCATAGCTTTGACTATCCTGACCTTAGTTGGCAAAGTGATGTCTCTGGTCTTTAGGATGCTACCTAGGTTTGCCATTGCTTTCCTCCCAAGAAGCAAACATCTTTTAATTTCGTTGCTGCAGTCGCCATCTGCAGTGATCAAGGAGCCCAAGAAAATAAACTCTGTCTAGTAGTGGTATGCCTATTTCAGTTTCTCTCCTGGACCATCCATGAAAGAGCTGAGATATAAAGCAGAAATTCTTCTTAGCTCCTGAACTGATACTGATTTACATATTCCAGTGTGCGTGTCTTTTAGAAAACGGTCTTGGTAAAACCTTTGAAAAGTCCAGTCGTGATTTCCAGATCTCAGGTTTTGTCCTTGGGTTTTGGGGACCATTCAGATTTCAGGCTTGAGACCAGCTCAGCCCTGCATTTCAGAACTCATTCTCCTGGCTTTAGAACATATAGTTCAGACATGCCAAGACTCAATCTAGCTTCTTTTCTCCATTATCTTGTGTTCTTTGGCATTACTGCTGCTAGGATTCCCATGTTATCCTTTCAAGCCAACCTAAGATGCTCTCCTTCAAAGTTCTCACAGAATGCTTCCTAGGAACACAAGGGAGGTCAGGATTGCAAAAGCTGAGATTGATGATTGCTGTTCCCAGCGACTCTGCTCATGAACAGGAAGGGAAGTTTGGACTAGAGACGGAGACAGATGGAAAAACAAATCATGGGTTGTTGGTTTTTTGTTTTGGTTTTTTGACAAATCTCATGACAAATACAAATTGATGTGTGTGTTGCGTTGACCGACTCTTCATGACCCCATGTCCATGGAGTTTTCTTGGCAGGAATACTGGAGTGGTTTGCCAGTTCCTACTCAAGGTGCCTACAGCACCTGGTATTCCCTGGTGGTCTCCCATCCAAGGACTAACCAGGGCTGACCCTGCTTAGCTTCCAAAATCAGGTGAGATTGGATGTTGTTAGGGCATCTAGAGATGAATTTTAGTGATTTTTAATTTGTTAATTTTGGGGGGCTATAAAATGGTCCCCAAAGCACCTAGATGCCAGGATGTAATTTTATACAAATTTAAAGGGGAGATGAATTGCATCACTGGAAATTCATTGTTTCATCGATTTGCCAATTCATGAGCCCATATGATTCACAAATCACATTGAATCATCATTTATTTATTTTGTTTATTTCTCCCTATCTCTAGCCTGGATTTCTTCCTTCCATACTAATTCATCCATGCCATTTTCTTGACACAGTAGGATCCCATATCCATGGGAGATCAGTCCCACCTCTGCAGATTATTGCAAACACAGTTTTAATAGCAGTTTACATAGATTGGTCTCTGGCCAGTTCTGATAATGACTTCATGGAAATATACTTCCTAGCAAATAGTTTACATAGCATAGTGACCGGTTTTGGTAATGTCATCTTTAGAAATATATATTTCTAGGGGGTTTCTTTTGGCATTTTAAATATTCTAAGTCCATGGATACGTGAATCAGCAGATAAGGATCCTGTGGATAAGGAGATCTGTACCTACTTTACCACTGTACAAGTTCTGTTATAGCACAAGGCAGTGGTTTGCACTCCTAGGTCCCCAGATGTTCTTGGACTTCAACTCCCAGAATTCATACCCAGCACAGCTTGTGGCAAAGCCTTCTGGGAGTTTTAGACCTTCTTTAGAAGTTTGGGAATCACTGGCGTAAGGGATATTGTAGTCCTTTCTGCTTTCTAGAGCTGTCACATCACAACATTTTCATGTCCTAACCATTCCTAAATACAGGAGGTCCTTTTCATGTGCATGACTTCATGCCATGCCTACAGCACTACTTCCGGGCATTTTACAGAATTCCAGAAAAATTCCACAAGCAAACTGCATGTGCCCATATGGTGAAGACACTGAAATATTTTCCCATGCATTGCAGTTTTGCTCTTTTTAAGAGAGATTATGCTCAAAGAGTTAATGTGTGCTTGTTAGATAGCAAGCAGGGGCACTCATCAGATTCTTGTGCACCATTTCTTCTTGCAGACTTAGATTGGCCAGTTGTGGTAAGTTCTGCAAGATTTTTAACAGCAGCAATTAAAATAAAGTTCAGTATGCTTTCAAAACTAATTCTTTGCAGACTTCCTGGGGGGTGTTGGTTGCATTTTTTTAGGTTGATTGGTAACTGGGTTGAGAATGGATATATTTTGACAGATAAGCATTTTTCTTATTTTAGCATGTTGGTTTTATATCACAATAACTTCTTATGCAATACCTGCAAAGGCATATGACTAATGCAATTCAATACTCTACCACTTTAATATCCTATCACTCTAATTTCTATCACTCAGAAAGAAAGCGACAGTGAAAAGGTTTGGCAAAGCATGGATTCCCTCTCCTTGCTCTCCTATGATGGGTTCCCATCCTCATTTAACAACAATGACATCTACAATTTCAGCTGGGATGAAGACTGGCCCTCAGAGCCTTCTTACCACATTCCTCATCTCTCAGGAGTGATGAAAATGGTTTCTGTGGCAATTTACAGCATTGTCTTGCTCATGGGGACCGCAGGGAATGGCCTGGTGATCTTCCTGACCGGATTCCACCTGAAGAAGACAGTGACCACCATGTGGTATCTCAACTTGGCTGTGGCTGACTTCCTTTTTGCCATTTGCCTCTCCTCAGAGATAACTTATGTAGCTCTGGAGAGTTGGATTCTGGGGAGACTGATGTGCAAATTGGACACGGTGGTCTCCTTCCTCAATATGTTTGCCAGTGTCTTCTTCTTGACGGCCATCAGCATTGACCGCTGTGTGACTGTGGTGCATCCAGTCTGGTCCTTAAACCATCGTACCCTCCAGCTTGCTAGCTTCATGACTGCAGTCATCTGGGTGCTGGCTTTGACTCTCAGCTCACCCTACTTCATCTTCCGGGATACAATGCACACCGAAGACGGCACCCTACAATGCGCTTACAACTTCCATTTGGGGTTGGCAGCGGTCTGTGGAGGCACCGTTCCTTGGTGGCTGCAGAATTTGTGCTTGGTTTTCTCATCCCTTTCGGCATCATCCTGGGCTGCTATTGTGCCATCATCGTCAAACTAAGAGGGAAAATATTGGGCCAGTTTAGCAGATCCTTCAAAATTATTATGGCTGTCATCGTGGTCTTCTTCTGCTGCTGGTGTCCCTATCACTTCTTCTCGGTTCTTGAAACTCTGGAAGATGATAGCCTCATAATGAAAAACATCATGGATTTAGGCTTACCGCTGGCTTATGGACTGGTTTGTCTCAACAGCTGCCTCAATCCCCTCTTGTATGCTTTCCTTGGACTGGACCGCAGAAAAAACAGCCGGTGGTCCCTCCTGCTGGCCTTCAAAGGTGCTTTTAGTGACAACTGGACCAGATCCTCTTTTTACAGCAACAGAAACTCCAGCTTGACATCAGGAGTGGAGTCCTCCATGGTTTGACTTGTCTTGTACATTACCATCATGCAGTAACAGTTATAGAAATGTCATAGAACCCGATACATCACTACACAGATGCGTTTGTGCTAGTAGAGGAATAATATTTAGACTTGCATATAGTCGGCCAAAACGAAGCTACTTCTGGCTGCCTGTCAGGAGAGAGAAAGACTCTGTGGACTGTGACTCGACTGTGTTGGAGGATGAGATCAGAAGAAACAGAACAGATGAAGGGGGTGATATGATGGAAACTAGAGCCTTCAGAAGGGGCACCTGAAAGCACTATGGTATGCATCAACGAAGGATGAGGTGGTTGGATAGACATGGAAGAGCGTCAGATAAGAGCAGCGCAATATGCGTTCAAGCTTTGATCATTTTACCAAAAGACTCTCAGTTATCCATTAGGGAAGGGAATTCAGGGTGCTCACCTCTGAATGGGCAACCTGCCAGAGGAGGCTGGGCTCAGAATGGCGGGACATCTGTGGGGTGAGTTGGCATGAACCGCTGAACTGACGGTTCGTGCCCATCTCTAGCGGCCACTTGGACGTTGCTGCTATCAAAGCAAAAATAAAGAAAAAAGAAAAAAAGGAACCGTGTGGAGCAAAAGAGAACACATATTTGCATGAATTTTGCAAGCACCCATTTTGCATGCTTGTCTTGACATATAAAGCCCTAAACGGCTTGGGACCTAGATACCTGAAGGACCGCCTCCTTCCATATGAACCTACCCGGCAATTAAGATCTAGCCAGGGGGCCCTCTTGAAAGAGCCATCCCTCAAGGAGGTGAGAGGGATGGCTTGTAGACAAAGGGCCTTCTCGGCAGCTGCCCCCAAGTTATGGAATGCCCTCCCAAGAGAGATCCGCCTGGCGCCAACATTGATGACATTTCGGCGCCAGGTAAAAACCTTCCTGTTCCAGAAGTTTTTTAATTGATACAACATAGACCGGGGTCCTTTGATGGCAATTTTAGTGATGATTTTAGTATAAGGTTTTGCTGTTGTTTTAATTATTTATTGATATTTTATGTCTTAACTGTTTTAATTCCTTGTTGTAAGCCGCCCAGAGACCTTTGGGTAGTGGGCGGCATATAAGCTGTAAAAATAAAAATAATAAATAAATAAAATAAAAATAAAAAACAAAACAAAAGCCATGGCCTAAATCCAATTGTTAAGGCTGATCTTAATCCCCAGAGCAGCCTTTATGCGCATAATGATGTCACGACGGGCATATGTGTTACCTCCAGGCTTAAAAAGAAGGTACCTAAAAGTGCCAGACACAGGGGAGTGCCAGCAGGGCTCTTTGGTTCTTAAGTTCTTATGCCAGTCACCTGCAGCCTAGGAAGATCCCTCCCGGCCACACCATCAAGAGGCAGGAGGCGAGGCTGCAAAACTCCAAGAGGAACTGTGCACAGATGAAGTTGGGAAGTGATCGACACAACTCTGCATTTTTGTGACTATGGGGTCATGCTTTGACATCACTCGTTCCTGCAAAATGACATATTCTTTGTTTTAATAAAACAGTATTGCAGTGGATTGCGGATTGTGGACCTGCACACTTTAGTTATGGTTATTGCTTTGCTTCAATATGTAACAAAATAGACCATAGTCTCGAGTGAATAAGGCACTGGATTCTATCTACCCCTAGTCTTGTTCTAACCCAAGCCTCCACTCTGAACTCTTGTTCCATTCTCCTCACCCTCCGTAATCACTCCAAAAGTTTATCCAGAGCTGATTGGAATGGAAAAACAGATGTACTGTATATGCTAACGGACACTGTGTTTAGATTGTATATCATGGGTGTAGACATACTAACTTCTTTTATGTCTGGAAGTTGAGTCATGGCTACTGGACTTCTTTTTTGAGAGATAGAAACGTTTCGCTCTTCATCCAAACAGCTTCATCGGTCTGAATACAGCTAGTGCAAGTAATCCATTTTATAGTCAGCTTTGACCTCTTTTATGGAAGAAAGAAGTCTGAAATATAATTTTTTTCTTCCACCAGCAGAAAGTAGTGATAGATTGTAAAGCAATTCATCAGTGGGGCCACCCTTTTCCCCAGGCCTTCCGATCAGAAGAAGCTGGAGCAAAGCTAGAAAAAGAGGATATGTCACCATTGTCTCCCTTTCTTTCACGCTAATTTCCTTCTCCTGTTTTATTCACATGCACCTCACATGTTTGTGTTGATGATGTCAGTTATTTCCGTGTACTTCTTTTCTGTGTGTTTCATTTCGCTATTTGCATTTTCTGTTTTTTACGGTGTTTGTATTTGTTTGTTTGATTTATTTATTGATTTGCTAAAACACAGGTCCCCAGCCTTGGGTCCCCAGATGTTCTTGGACTAAAACCACCAGAAGTCTTCACCAGTACCTGTGCTAGCCAGGATCTCTGGGAGATTTAGTCCAAGAACATCTGGTTAGTTGGTTGGTTGGTTGGTTGATTGGTTGTCTGGCCTGATAATCTAGCTACATGTTTGAAGTATCTTGCTGCAGAGCCAGACACTAGGAGTTCAAACCCCCACTGGGGCCTCCTTGACATAGGACATGATGGATATAAGGTCCCTTTCAGCTCAGCAGTTCTGGGTTGTTGTTGTTGTTGTTGTTGTTGTTGTTGTTGTTGTTGTTGTTGTTTGTTGTTGTTGTTGTTGTTGTTGTTTTCTCCCAAAGAAAGGAACCAAGCAGCTCATTGCAATAGTAAATAATAGAATACTATTACAATGTAAAACAAGATCAAGATAACTTGTTTAGTTTAGTTTAGTTTAGTTTAGTAAAACCACCAAACCTACTTTGGAAGGTGGTAGAACCCAGAAAAGGTTTCCCTCAAAGGCTTCAGAGCCTGAGAAGGAATTTTGACATGTAAAATCCATAGCCTTCAAATGATGCTCATTTTCTCCAAATGGAGGCAGTCCGTTACCCAAAACAAATTCAAACTCACCAGACAACAGCATAAGAGCAAATGACGTTTTATTTACATGCAGGAAGGCACCATCAGCTATAATGCAGCCTGCAGTGGCTCTGATGCAGCCAGGTTGTTCTGTTAAACAGCTGTCAACAAAATATTTGCAAAGATAGCTGTACCTCAAAGAAAGTGAGGAGAAAAACCTATTGCATGGCATTAAATCACAAGCCACAACGTTATATTACACAGCATCATCATGAGGAACTAAAAAGATTTGCATATTTGAAAGTGAATTTTTAAAAAATTATTTGACCTAAAGGAGGGGGAAATATCTTCCAATTTTGGAATTAAATCCGGACGCAGTCCCACTCTGCTGCTGATTCTAGCCACAACCTCAGTGGTACATACATTTTGCAGGGTTACAGGAGGTTTCTTGATGTGCGTGACTGATATCCACACCTAAAAGTTCTATTCCAACAAGGGCACACATTAAATGGCTGTTATAAAAACAAGAGCAAAACAGATGAGGAAGGATGTCATGCTGCACAATGGGTACCAAAGCAGGCAGGCAGTGGACTCTGATGCTGAAGGTGAGTGCAGCATCCATTCCAAGCTTGGTATGCAATTTAAAGGAGGTGGTCCAGGGCAGTGTCTCCCAAGCATGGATCCCCAGATATTCTTGGACTACAGTTCCCAGAAGCCCTCACCACTGGCTGTTCTGGCCAGGATTTCTGTGAGTGGTAGTCCAAGAGCATCTGGGAACCCAAGGTTGGGAACCACTGGTGTAGGCACTGAATCCATTTTGAGGATGGGGTTCGAGCCCCTTGGAGCACTCTACAATGTTCAGATAAAAACCCAGATCAGATTGGTCAACCAGAATTATGAACCTCCATCAGATGGGGTGTGGGTCTCCCCTTTCAAGCTAACTGAAGTGCAGAAGTGAGTTTCATTGTGGTAACAGTCCAACAACAAAGCCTTAAAGCCCCCCTTCCTAAATACTGCAGTTCTACTAAGAACTGAGTGAGCACAAGTGCCTTCATGGGTGCACACATGAAGACTTGCTTTAAGAAAAATCTCATGGCTGCAAGATACTGCAGCTAAAGCCATGCAGCGCTTGACTTTACCATCACAGATTAAAACTGCAACACTGCTTTCGACTGGGTATTAATTCCAAAAATGGCCACATTCGTTCACATTGCTAAAACCAACCGCTCTTCTAAGTGTGACAAGAAGAGACATTGTTGACCAGGAGTTTGTGAAGGCCCAAGAACCTTTCTGTGGTGAATCAATCCAAAAGTGAGGGGCCACCACTTAAAAGTCCCTCTTTCCCGTCATCACAGCCAACATGTTGAGTAGCACAGATATTAGGTTCCTTAGAGAAAAACTCCAGGTAACACTCTGAGTGGTTCAAATAAAAATTTAATAGTTGCCTCTTATTTCTTGTAATGCAGATCCCCAAGGGATTCTAGGAGTTGTGTTCTCACAAGGGAATTTTAGGCACTCTGTTCAATGGATCGGCAGGCCGATTTGAGTCATGCATGCCTTGATGTCAGATCAGGACACCATTGTCTGACAAGGGTTTGCTGAGCATTTATCATTCTGTGAGGCTGTTCTGGAACACATTTCTCTAAAGCCCATTGGGGTGTCCTATTTACCAGGCCAGAAATCAGAGATACTGTAGATCCATTTGGCATCAGCTAGAGCAGGCTATATTTTGGTGGGACATAAAGAGGAACCTCTGATGCAATGGAAGCAATTGTCTAGACCAGTGGCTCCCAACATTGGATCTCCAGATGTTCTTGGTGAAAGCTTCTGGGAGTTGTAGTCCAAGAAGACCTAGGGACCCAAGGTGGGGACCCACTGCTCTGGAACATGATGGTCTCCCCCTCCCTCCCTGGTTATCCTTAGATAAAGCTTGAGAATCATTAGCAGGGAGTGTTTTAGTTTCATTTTTACCCGCATTGAGCAAGAGGTTGAGCAAGACAACTTTAGACCTGACCAAAATTCTGGGGCTGCAACTCAACTGAAAACTTGGCCTTAGTACTCGCAGTGCTATGGCTGACGTCTTCGGCAAAAGCATTCTCAAAGGCGGAGAGGAGAGAGCGTCTCACCCTCTCCTTGAAGTCATGGCCCATGAAGACATACAGGATGGGGTTGAGACAGCTATTGATGAAAGCCAAGCTAGAGGTCAAGGGGACACCAATAAGCAAGACCAAGTGCAGTTCGTATGCATCATCTCTCGCCTCGAGGAACAAGAAGACATAATGGGGGAACCAGCAGACAAAAAAAGCTACAATCACGGCCGTGATGACCTTGAAGGGCTTGGTTGAATGGATCAACCTATTTCTTTTCAGCCTCAGGACAATTGCCCCATAGCACACGACAATGACACTGAAGGGGACGACAAAGGCAAAGATGAACCGGCTGATGATCATGGCATGGTGCCGCAGTCGACGTATCTCTGTGGAGTTGCCATAATTGCTGTAGCAGTCAATTGCATCTGGGTCATCAAAGCTTGGGGCTGTGTCTCGGAAATAGATGACTGGAGAGCTGAACACCAAAGCCACGATCCAGATGCCCAAAGCCACAAATGAAGCCAGCCGGGGTGTCCGATGATTCTGGGCCCACACAGGGTGCCTCACAGAAATGCAACGGTCTATGCTGATGACCATCAGGAGATAGACACTGGCATAAAGGTTGACGAAGGCCAGGGCACTGTTGAGTTTGCACATGAACAAGCCAAGAGGCCAGTGGAATTCCAAGGCCACGTGAGCTATGCTGAAGGGCAGGAAGAGAGTAAAGGTAAAGTCGGCAATAGCCAGGTTCAGGAACCAAATGGTGTTGACCGTTTTCTTCATCCGGAAGCCTGTGATGAAAATGACCAGCCCATTGCCCGCAACCCCAAGCACAAAAGCAATGGTGTAGATTATGATCGAGAAAATGTTCATTGTTTTCCACAAAGTGTAGAGCTTATCATTCTCATTGTAGTCCTCTTGGGAAGTAAAATTCAGCGGGGCCACCTGAAGATTGGTAGGCAGAGCCGTGATCTCCATTTCCATTGGCAGACACTTCTCGCTTTGATCTGTTCCCTTTTTCAAACTGAAACAAAACAAGAGGAACAGCATGGGTAGCTGGAACAATCACGTCATAGTGCAAGGCGCAGGTACTTTGGGGGGCTATGATTCCCAGCAGGTTACAACAGTAAAGACTATCATTAATTATTTCATTACTGGATAGTTCATGAAGAAACCGATATCCAGTAAGGGATGGGGGGATGTGATCTCTGTACAAAATGGAAGCCAAGGTTGAGTGATGTCCTTAATGCCGTCACATCAATTCTGACTTATAGAGACCCTTTATAAGGGTCTTCCAGGTACAGAATACTCAGAAATGGTTTGCCATGGCTACAAAATAATGCAGGGCGTGAGTAAAGTGGATAGAGGGACGCTCTTCTCCCTCTCACAAAATACCAGAACAAGGGGATATCCATGCAAATTGAGGGCTGGGAGAGTGAGAACAGACAAAAGAAAATATACTTTTTTTTACCCAGTGTGTTGTTAGTCTATGGAACTCCCTGTCACAGGACGTGGTGATGGCATCTAGCCTGGATGCCTTCAAAAGGGGATTGGACAGATTCCTGGAGGAAAAGTCCATCCCAGGTTACAAACCATGATGGAGATGTGTAATCTCCAGGCTTAAATCCAGGATACCTCAAGGGCCAGATGCAGGGGAGTGGGATCAGGAGACAGATATTTAGTCCCATGTGCTCCCAGACGCATTTGGTGGGGCCACTGTGAGATACAGGAAGCTGGACTAGATGGGCTTTTGGCGTGATCCAGCATAGCTCTTCTTATGTTCTTATGTTCTCCCGAGGGTATTCTACTGTGCAGCTTGCCCAAGGCCACACAGGCTGGCTCTGTTCACCAGAAGCATAATGGGGAATTGAACTCCCAACCTCTGGCTCTACAGCTAGATACCCAAACCACTAAGCTATCCAGCCAGTCCAGATACAGACCACTAAAAAACAGCTTTTGACCTTTACAGGTCTCCATCAGTCTGAGCACCTGCAGAGCACTGGGTGTGGGCAAGGTTTCTCATTTAAAACCAAGTTCCAAAATGTAGACTGCTGACTCAGAAGGTTGGTTTAAGAATCTTTATTCGGGGGTGTGGACTGGAATGTCTTTTTCAATCTTGTTGGACAAAGACCTGATAACAGGTAGCTTAGTCTGTTCCAGGTTTAAATCCAGCTGCAAATTCTGATAGAGTAGACCCACATGAAAATCAATGGGGCTAACTGTTTTGTTAAATTTCCACTTATTTCAAGGGGTCTGAAATTAATGTTGGATTAGTTCAAATCTTTGTGTTCATTTTTTGCTGGACATGGATGGTTGGGAATGGAAAATAAAGTGGGCTTTCTACTGTTTGCAGAATTTTAATATTCTATGGGTGAAATCCTGTTGTTTAGCATAAGAGGTTGCAATGAAAGTAGGGTCATCATCATCATCATCACTCGGTGGGGTGAAACAACTGCTTCATAGCTTTCACTGAGTCAACAGGCCTACTCGTGACTTTCTAAATTAAGCCACAGAATTTCAGCTTATACTCAAGGACCAACATTCCCTGAAAACCCCCACCCCACCCCACAAGATTGTAAGCAGGCAGGGTTGTGTTCCACTATACTCTTTTAAAAATGAAATGAAAAATGTCATAGAAGTAAAGACAGAGGCACCTCTGGTATTCTACAATTGCTTCACATTCCCATGCCAAATACTTTCCAAGCATTCAGGGCCGAGCTGAGTGGAAAGTGTCCTGCATTTCAAAACAGCAAATGTATCTGCCCAGCACGCTGTATACCATGACTGGAAAAGTCTTCTCACGTTTGGTTCCCTATAGCCAAAGGAGACACTGCTGCTATTCACTGCCCCTCTTACCTACTTTCTCAATAGATTGCCTAACCTTGCAGAAGTACTCAGGAGTTGCGGTAGAACAAATGTGCCCCTCTTGTTTATTTCAGCAATTTATGCAACAGTAGTGGAGCTTAGAGACAAGCCTACCACGCAGAGATGGCATTTGAATAATAACAATAAATAAAAATCCTTGTTTAAGCTTCAGATCCCAGAAGATGTTGATTTGGGAGATCAGCGCAACAAACATCAGCTTCTTCTGTGGTCTTGTCAAGAGCCACAGAGGAGATCTTTCTGGTTACTCAAGACTCCCAGAAAGACGGGAAAGTGTCTCCTGGATGAAATCAAGTTTGAACATTCTCTAGAAGCCCCAATAGCGAAACAGAGGTTGTCCTCCTTGGGGCACATAATAAGAAAGCAGGTTTTTCTGGAAAAGATAATGATGCTGGGTAGGCACCAGGAAAAGAGGAAGACTGAATGCAAGAGGGACTAACTCCCTAAAAGGAAGCCACAAGGTTAAGATTGCAAGAGCTGAGCAGGGATGTTGTGGATATTTTGGAGGCCACTCATTTGCAGGGTTGCCACAAATTGGGGGCAACTTGACAGAGGAAGGAGGAGGAGGAGGAGACAGGAGCAACTGATAAAAGTGAATTTTCATGATCCCTTGCACACACATTTGTGACTTGACTGTTGGATGGATGGATGAACTGGATGAGACAAGAACTATATCCCAAAGGAAGACAGACTTGGGCATCACCCATAATGCTGCCCGTTTCCCCAAATTTCAGCTTGTTGTCATGCATTTTGGGAAGGACACACAAGGTCAACCCACAGATTTCCACACCCACCCATGCTTCCTCTTAGCAAAAAAAAAAAAAAGGTGCTGCCGACAAGCAGCAAAACGGTGGCAACTTCCTCTCAATGCATCAACCCAAGGGTGAAGGAACATGTGGCTGTTCCATCACCCCTTGCCACCCCTTCAGCATCAAAGGCTCAAGGACCACCGTTCCCTGACGCCCCCCACCCCACCCCACAAGATTGTAAGCAGGCAGGGTTGTGTTCCATTTGGCCTCTTTCTTTCCCCTTCTGAAAGCTGCTTGAGCAGCCAAAACCTCAAACCAAGAGGTATCTGGCACCGCACCTTGTGCGCCATGTTCTATGCACATGAGAAAGGGGATCCGAATCTACAAGCCTTCCTTCCTAAATAAATCTGATGCTTTAGGGCCATTTTCTGCATTTAAAAAAATAGCCCCTACAAAATCAAGGAAAGCCCCTACAAGTAGTCTCTGGGCGGTTTACAATTTTAATTACAGAATGCAGGCACATTGCCCCCAGCAAGCTGGGTACTCATTTTATCAGAGTAAAATATACATGGGGAATGATGAGCAGGGGGCAGAGGGGAATTCCTTGAGTTTCCCCAGGACACCTGATTCAAACAGACACGTGCCACCTTTGGTCATAAGGAATTGTGATCCACCTCCAATGGACCCCGGGGTTGTTTCTCTTCTCCTTTTCACCTGCAGATGTGTCCAGCAGTTCTCCCTGCTGATTGACATGCTGTTTGAGGAAGGGGGAAAGAGACACCCCCCCCCCGCTCTGGCCACCAGTGCCACCAAAGAAAAAGAGGAGGAGGAGGAGGAGGAGGAGGAGGAGGAGGAGGAGGAGGAGGAGGAGGAGGAGGAGGAGGAGGAGGAGGAGGAGAAGAAGAAGAAGAAGAAGAAGAAGAAGAAGAAGAAGAAGAAGAAGAAGAAGAAGAAGAAGAAGAAGAAGAAGAAAGTGTGGTGCCTAAAGAGCTAAGCAAGTATTTAGAAGAAATTGGAGTTGAGAAAGTCACCATCAGTCTGCTGCAGAAAGGCACCTTACTGGGATCTCCTCACATAATTTGCTGATACATCACGTAGTCCCAAACGCTTGGGAAGTGCTCAACTACTGGTTTGTAATACAAAATCCAGTGCCATCATCATCTGCCTGTAGCAAAGAACTGGTAGGATCATAAGCCTGAAAAAGTGAGTGAAAATGAGCATGCAAAATTACTTTGGGACTTCCGAATACAGACAGACAGGGTCTGGAGCATTACACCCCAGACATTGTGATTAGAGATGGGCATGACCAGGAAAAATGACGTTTCGAGTTGTCGTGTGTCGGAGCCAGCCCGTTTCGGCTCATTTCCATTTGTCGTCAAATTTCTCAAAAATTTGTCGTTTCGTTTGTCATTTTTTCATCTGTCGTTAGTACTGGTTTGGGGGTAGCGGGCTCCTGGAGGCATCTCTCTGGGGTGGGTGCCTCCTCTGGCCCGCTACAAAAGGGTATGCATAGCCAATTGGATATGCCATTACCAAGTTGCAGTGGCAGGCAGAGGCACCTCTCTTTCTTTTGGGTGCCTCTACTCTGACTCACTAAGAAGGACAGCATACTGGCATACTGGTGTACGGTGCACTTGGGCTGGGAACAAAGTGAGAGAGGACCTCTATGGGCGCCCTCTGGCTCACTAAGAAGGGAAGTGTACTTGCGTGTAGTGCAATGCGAGTACACAAATCTGGCTTAGGGTTAGGGTTAGTGCAAGGGCTAGGCTTAGGGTTATGGGTAAGGTTAGGGTGAGTAAGTGGGGTGCACCTCTGGGTGCCTCTCTGACCCACTAAGAAGGACAGTGTACTGGCGTATGGGTTAGGGTTAGGGTTCGGGTTCGGGTTCGGGCTAGGGTTAGTGGGCTTTTTATGCTCGACTGGCACATCCCAGAAGTCTCAGTCAAAACCTGTCCAAGTGGCCATGCGATTGGTGGAATGGCTCCAAAAATTTGCATGGTCCACTCCCATGGCCAGCCCATCATTGTGCAGGTGTAAAAAAATAAAAATAAAAATAAAATAAAATAAAATAAAATCAATGGAGACGTTTTGTTGCAAGAAAAATCCACTGCTGCTACTGTAAAAATTCAGGCAGTTTTAAAATAGCTATTTTCGCATGTTTCTGTGGTGCTTTGGTGTGTTTTTGGACCACGATTTCAAAAAAAATATTGCGGACGCCATTTTGGATCCGCCCACACCGCATGGCAAATGGAGACACCGAGGATGCCCCCTCCCAGCCCAGTACCAGCAGCCCAGGACAGGAGGGGGGCAAGGCTGGGCACCCCCCCAGAAACCACCCCTCTGGTTGGTGCCCTCACTCAGGCAGGCATATTTTCACCTGCTTTTTTGGCTGGGAATCGGGGTTTTTTTATTATTTTTAAAACTTTTTTTCTGTGCCGCTTGGCATCGCGCGATCGCCGCGCGATGCCAGGAACGACAACGACAAATCAGACCCAATTTTTCTTTTTTCGGTTTGAGTTCGAGTTCTGACAGCTTAATTGTCGTTACCGTTTCCGTTACGTAACGGAAACGATATCCGAAAACGGAAAGGACAATTTCGCCAAGTCGTGCCCATGTCTAATTGTGATTGTGGAGAAGAAAAAAGTGTGGATCATTGATGTTGCTATACCAGGTGATAGTAGAGTCACTGAGAAACAACTTGAAAAAATTTCCCGATATCAGGATCTGAAAATTGAACTTCAGAGACTCTTGCATAAACCGGTACAGGTGGTCGCAGTGGTAATCGACATGCTGGGTGCGGTGCCAAAAGAGTTAAGGAAGCTTTTAGAAGAAATTGGAGTTGCCAAAGTCACCATCAGTCAGCTGCAGAAAGCTGCCTTACTGGGATCTGCTCGCATAATTCACCGATACATCACATAGTCCTAAACACTTGGGAAGCATTTGACTAGTGATTTGTATTACAAAATCCAGCATAGTTAGCTGTGTGGTTAATTATAATAATAATAATTGTCATAATTCGCAGCCTGATGCAGCAGGTGACTATTTTGTGTTGACAAAGAGGTAAAGTCAAGGCAACAAACACAGGCAAACATAAAGACATCCAAACCCAGCTATCTCTCCTTACTAGCTGTGTGTTGAGCTAACCCGGAGCTGGTCCAGTAAACCAGGTAACCAACTGGTCGGAAGTAGAGAGTGTGTGTGATCCCACCGGGGGGGGTTATCACATTTGCGGCCAGGTGTGGAAGAGCCCGGTGCAATTTGCTTCTTGGCAGTCTCATAAATTTTCAAGGGTTTTACACTCCAGTCTGATCCCGATCTGTGCCCAAACTTTTGGGATCCAGTTGTGGGGCTTCTCCTTTGGGGTTCTGGACTGCAGCAATTCCCTGCCTGATGGGAGGGTCCCATGAAGGGAACTGACTTCATGCAAAGCCACCTTTTCCAGCTATCAGATCACAACCAGAGTTTACAGATTCATTCCATGTTTATTGTCCCTACCCTACATAGAGAGAACACATTCAACACATGACTTTTCTTCTTTCTCTCTCTCTCTCTCTCTCTCAAACTCACTCATTTCCCCATCACAACAATCCTGCAGAGTTCATTGGGCAGAGCAAGCAAGATCAACGGGGCCCCTGGTCCCCAGTGAACCCCACAAGAATGAAAGGAGAGACTTGAACCCGAGTCTTAGCCCCCTAACTGTACAGAGACACCTATGGTTTCTGCCTGCCAGGAGGACCTGTGTTTTCTTCCGTAGTTGCACTAACAACACAAACAAAACAAAAACTCAACTCACAAGTAATGGATGGATCCAACTCCTAAGATGGCACGGGAATCTTTGGGATTTGGTTATTTCCCTCAAATCATTGAAAGCATGGAGTTCCCATCTCAAGAGAGGACAGCCAGGTTGAAAGGGGGAGGGGGGGTCCTCTCCCTTGATCCTTTGAATTAGCTCTATCGGCTGCCTGGTGTGGATTCTCTCTGCTTTGCCCACCCCACGTCCCTTCTTCTAAAGGTTGTAGGACCCCAATCCTCGTTGGCGCCCTGGCGCGGAAAGTGGTGAAAACCCCCTCTGTTCCTTGAGGTGGCTCTTACCTGAGCTCCGATGCGGCTCCTGCCCTCATGAGGTTTGCAGTTCAAGCAAGGCGCTCCGAAGGAGACTAAATAAAAGCAGAAGTGACTCTAGGTGTGAGCGTCAGAGAGAAACTATTTCTCAACCCCTATTCATTTCCCCTACAAACTGCAATGTGGGCAAAATGGTTGGCTGTTCGGGAACAGAACTGCATGAACACAAAGAATTTCCATTTTTGCCTCATAACTAAGTTAGAAATGAATGAAATACTACCTATTATGTGTCTTTTATATGAATCCACCATACATGATCACATAGTCTTTGAGCTTATAACCACTTATAATCATTGACATTATGTTCTCAATGTTAGCTTCCATCCCTCATAACTTTTACATGGATTTTTTTTTACTCTCTCTTTAACTGCTCGTGTTCTCTTGTAGCTTCAATGTTGTCTTTTAATGCTATAAGATGTCCCTCAATTTCCTGTTCTCAAACTTGAACATGCCTTCACTATACTGGAATGTATATTGTCCCTCATTGATGTATGCCACCTTGGATCCTTTTTCAAGGAGAAAGGCGGGGTAAAAATACTCTAAATAAAATAAAATAAAATAATAAAATAAAATAAAATTAAAAAGTCCTCCTGCCTTTCTTAGTTGCACTCCTCTCCTTCAGGGGAGAGTTCCTGTCCCTCAGAGCCCTGATATCCTTGACAAACTGATCAATTTGTGTTGTTGAGGTCCCACTCACTCACTCACTCACCTGTTTCTCTTTTAGTATTCCAGTTTTGGTGATTCGCTTCCATTCAATTTAAAATGGTTTTTACTTGGGCTTTTCTTTCTTTGATTATTTTCAGTTTTATATTGTCATTTGTCCCTCGTCTTCTGTTCTAAAAGGGACCTTTTTGTCTGTATTTTATAGTCTTTGATTTTATAGTATTTTATAGCGTGGTCGGTTGGCTTTTTTTTTCCTGGATGCCCCCTTCCTGCAGCCAGGTGGACCGACCAGACGAGGAAGGACCAGCAGCAGCACCAGGTAGGAGACATTGGCAAATGAAATGAAATGAAATGAAATGGAAATTTCCATTTCGTTTCATTTTGTTTCTCTTACAAGGGAGCAGTTCGTTATTCATTTTGTTACGTAACGAAACAAATAACAAATAACGAAATGAACCAAAAGTTCATTTCGTGCCCATCTCTAAAACAGAGACCTCACAACTATCTTTCCTCAGACTGACAAAGCTGTTTGGATAAGCAGCGAAACGTTTGTCTCTCAAGAAAAGAACCCCAGTTGTCATGACTCATCTCCCAGGTGGGGTTAGCTTTGCTTACCGTCTTTAAAAGATGTGAGCTGCCTTGTGTTTTTTTAAGGAGAAAGATGATGAATTAATTAATTAATTAATCAAAATGGCAGAGCTGGAATGGATCCTATGAATCAACAAGCCCGGTCCTTGTCAAGGAGGCAGAGTGGAGAATTGAACTCCCGACTTCTGGCCAAACAGCCAGATAGCTAAACCGCTGAGCACTGCAACCCTACTGACAACAAATTGTTGGGGATCAGATATAGCAGAGGGGTTATTTCAAAAACAAAGAAGCAAAGCAGTGTTGTTTATATACTGCCCCCTAGCACCCCCACAGGGCGATATAGAATTTAATTATGCACGATCCTGTATACTTTTCCACCTCCTCCTTTTGACAACCTCAGAAGGATGGAAGGCTATAGCCTTGAGCCGGATCCTTGGAATTGAACCCCAGGTTGTGAGCGCAGTTATGGCTGCAGTACAGCGTTGTGAACCACTGCGCCACAAAGCTCGTGTTCACGGTCTCCGTGGAAATGCCCAGGAGGTCCATGAAAGTTGCTTTACCCTCCCCCTGCCCCACCCTTTTCTCCATGTGGGGACCAGCAGGAAAGGTTCATTGTTGGTTCCACCTGATGGGGCAGAGGGAGAAGCTCCCTGGTGCGTCACCTGGAAAATGGATAGGATCATATCTCTGATGTCCAGCAGCCGATCACAAGCTGGGAGGGAGCCCCTCTGATCCCTTTTCTAACTCCATCCCCGCTCCTGACGTGTTCCCCCCCCCAATTTATTTATGGTTTCCAAACAAAAAAGTTGCCAATAAAAAAAGGAATAAAATTGGAACGATTCTAATCTTGTCAAACAAAATTTGCATCTCGTCATAACAATATACGATCCTTAACTATCTCAATTACTCATAAATTAAGCAGGAAACTTTATTGACATATAATATTGATCTAAAAATTTGTAGAAATCATCATCTTTCTTTGAAGTCTTCATAGTATCCATCTGGTTTCATTAATGCTGAGATCTTGTCCATTTCTGCGCAGTTTAACACCTTCATAATTAAGATTCCAGACAAAAACCAGTTAATTATGAAGGTGCTCCTGACTTTTTTAAGGAAAAGAAATGTGTGACAATCAATTCCACTGAAGCCCATCACCGAAAGTTAATGTGTCAGCAGCAGTACTTGATGTTCCATTGACACATCCAGAAATTTCCTTGTGGGTAGAAATAACAGAGGAAACTGCTGCAATACGTTTGTGCCCATAACCATGCCATCAGGACATACAACTTGAAATGTTCCTCTTTATTACAACATGACAGTGCAGCACAAATGCAAAACAGGGCTGTGACTCAGCCAGCTGTTCTAGAGGAAGAGCAGAATCCGACGTCACACCAACAACTCTGGCATCATACGACAAGAAGAGAAGTGAAGCCAGCCAGATTTTAATTGAAACAAGGTGTTGTGCTTTCCTGCGGAAACCAAGAGAAAAAGTGTTCTCGGTGCTGCATGCAAAGCAAATGATCATACAGCTCAGGGGCAGCATCTGTTCTCAATCACCCCTGAGTGCAGGACATGTAATAGTGGTTCAGGCTACAGGAAGCCTCATTTTAGCTGAATGAATATCAAGGAAAATGGCTTAACCGTAAGAGAAGTATGACAATGGAACCAAACACTTTGGGAAGTGGTGATCGCACCAGCACTGGAGGCATTCAAGAAAAAAATGAAAAAACCATCTGTTAGATCTACTTTGATTTGGATTCCTGCCTTGAGTAGCAAGTGGGACTTGGTGGCCTTATAGGACTCTGACCTTTCCAACTTATTTATATATTTATAATTTATATTTACATATTTAGATACCACCAGATTTTCCCAGACGGGAACTCAGAGCGGTTAACAAGAAAAGCTCATGACAATATAGAAACATAAACAAACTAGCTAACTAACTAACTAACTAACTAACTAACTAACTAACTAACTAAATAATAATAATAATAATAATAATAATAATAAGAAGAAGAAGAAGAAGAAGAAGAAGAAGAAGAAGAAGAAGAAGAAGAAGAAGAAGAAGAAGAAGAGACCGCAAAGAACTTTTTACAAGAAGATGGCAGTGTGTCTCAGCTGAGCCTGATAAGTAACCATTAAGTTTGTATACACCCAACGATATCTTTGTACTCAATAGTGTTTGGTCTTTGTTTTTCAAACTGTATCCAATGTATCTATTGCCCCTTACCTTCTCCTTCCCCTTCTCCCCCCCCCCTTTTTTCTCTCTCTTCTTATTCCTTTCCCTTTTACCCTATATTTAAAAAAAAAACAATAAAACCTATAATAATAATAATAATAATAATAATAATAATAATAATAATAATAATAATAATAATAATAATAATAATAATAATAATAATAATAATAGAGGATCCACAATATAAAATAAAACAAACCCAGCAAACAGTTATCAGAACCCGATTTTAAAAAAACTAAGAATAAAAAAGTATTTCTAAGGCAACATGATGGGAGAATGGGGGGGGGGACTACTATAAAATAAATCAACCTCCTTGATCGCCGAACGCAGCAGTATAAAGCCAAGTTTTTAAAAGCTTCTTAAATGTTGGGAGGAACCCCGCAGTCCTGATTTCACTTGGAAGGTGGTTCCACAGTGTTGGACCCACCACAGAGAAAGCGCGATTCCAGGTGGAGATTTTACATGCCTCCCAGTGAGTGGCGACCTGGAGAGCAAAGAACTGAGATGTTCTAGTGGACCGGGCTGATGGTGACCTCTGGATTATATGCTCCATCAGATATTCTGGTCCCAAGCCATGGAGGGTTTTGTAAATCACAACCAATACCTTGAACCTTAATTGGGCAGCCATTAGACAGATAATTATCCAATTATTCTCTAAAGCTGGCTAAAGCTCACCCTCAAAACAAGGTCAGGCCTCACCATCCAGTTCATCTCTTAAGAACTGACTATCAATCACAATTACATGGTGGGGGAGGCGTCCCCTCACTTCCTTGTGGCGCTCAGAATCACAAGAACTAAAATGGCCAATATGGGAATGTTATCTCAGCAAAAGAAAAATGGCAGATCTTTAATGAGATATAACGGCACCCTGCCAATGATGTCACCACTCTTCCCCATGTGGGACTCATACAACAGGATTTCAGCCTATGTAAGGGTCGCCAAAGGTCGGAATCGGCACAAGGTCAATGTCATCATTCATTGAGAGATGATATCACGAAGTCATAGACTAGTGAATTTGGGAGGGGGCTCCAAGGCCATCAAGCCCAGCCCCCTCCTCCATGCAAAGATACGCCCCAAATCTAAAGGCGGGAACTTCCATAAAGTTCAGCCCAAGTGGTTGCCCTGCCACTCTCCTGAATGGGAAAAATGAATAGGGGAAGCAAAAGACAATTGACAGCTAAGGGGGGCATCCAGGCTGGGAGAGAGGAGGAAGAGGCTGAATATTGCTGCAGGTGGTAGAGCATCGCCTTGTGTGCTTTGCCGTGAGCTGCCCCCTTTGAATGTTGCTCACAGTACATAACTGATGCAGAACTAGGCAGATCTTTAATCTGACCCGGCAACTCTCTCCTGTTCTCCATGTACTGTAACTCTTCTCAGCCTGTGTCCCATGGCTGCCAAGCCAAGAGGAAACAGAACAGACGTGCATTGGGATTGATTTTACCACGAAGATGGTGGCAACCTCCACTTTTGGCTCCAGAAGCCTTCCAACCGGCCAGGTATTTTAATTGCTCGTCCTTCCAGCTGTGACCAGCCCGCTTAGAGAATTAATTAGTGGTTCACCGAGTCCTCATTTCCTTTTTAGCATATTGCATTGATTCGCTTTTGTTTGGAGAGGCATGACTTCTCAGTGGTGCGCTATCACTTGGTGTTCGAAGGGAAATAATCATCTCTCCTATGCACCCAATTTGCACTGAATCCAAATTTAGTATTATCAACCTCTTCACTGTATACACAACAGGGTTCGGAAAAGTTACTCATAAAAATAGGAGCATTCCTAATCAGAAGTATTCTGAGTGCTGTTGAGCCTTCGCAACTTATTCCCTTGCGTTCCTGAAGGACTTGAGCCACTGTTCTGCCACCCTCTTAGAATTCAAAAATGGGCATGGTTAAATGTGGAAGTCCCATGTTCTTATACAAATACAGACACAGAATCATAGAATCACAGAGTTGGAAGAGACCTCAAGGGCCATCTAGTCCAACCCCCTGCCATGCAGGAACCCCTTCACAATATTTCCGACAGATGGCCATCCAGCCTCTGCTTAAAAACCACCAAAGAAGGAAACTCCACCACCTTCCGTGGCAGCATATTCCACTGCCGAACAGCTCTAACTGTCATAAGGGAGACGAAGGGATGTGTGGGGAAAACAGTTGCATGTCCATTGCATTCAATGAGATGTAAGTTCTTCGGATCTTCCCACCTCCATTTTGCAGCTGGCTGTCCCCTGGTTGTCCTCTCCCATCACCTCATCATCCCACGCCCTCTTTCACACAGAGGTATGCCATGCACATGCGGTCACCTTGTTCTGTTTCTGGCTGTTTCCTGTTGCAATGGCACTGCCAGGCAACTGGAAAAGGGAAGAGCATCCCTCACCCTACTGCTCCTGCCTCTGCAATGATTAACTCCCCTTTTCCTGTCTGTGGCCCAGAGTCTTTTTCACATCTTCACAGCTGGTTGTTGCCCTGCCAAAACAGATGCCCTCAAACTATTGCAGGCTGTGCATATCTCTTAAACTAATTAGAAGAACCTAATTAAGATGCATGGTATTATGGCATTATTAAGATCCTAGCTCAATTCCTTTTATTTTGATTGTTTCATGCTCAGGTCTGCCTTTTTATATCCAGCTCCACCCTTCAGAGTCATTATGTGTAGCCAGCTGTAACTGATGGAGTGCAAGAATAGAGAGCCAGATAGTCTAGGACAGTGGTGGCAAACCTTCAGCAATCCAGATGTTTTGGACCACAACTCCCCCAGTCCTTTGTCATTTGCAATATAGACTTGGAATTCAGGGAGTTATGGTCCAAAACATTTGGAATGCTGAAGGCTCACCACTGCTAGTCTAGGAGGTCCCATAAGCCTCACATCTGTCCACTGTCTCTCTAGACCAGTGGTGGCAAACCTTCAGCGATCCAGATGTTTTAGACCACAACTCACAGAGTCCTTTGGCATTGGCAATACAGGCTTGGAATTCTGGGAGTTGTAGTCCCAAACATCTGGAGCACAGAAGGTTTGCCACCACTGGTCTAGAGGAACAGTGGGCAGATGTGAGGCTTACGGGGCCTCCTAGACCAGCAGTGGTGAACCTTCGGCATTCCACAGTCCTTTGTCATTGGCAATACAGGCTTGGGATTCTGGGAGTTGTGGTCTAAAACATCTGGAACACCAAAGGTCCACCACTGCTGCTCTAGACTAAATGAGAATCTACCTCCATACTAGATTTGCTCTTAGTCAACACTTGAGCTGACGTCTCACTGAAGGCATTCTCAAAAGCTGCCAGCACAGAGGTCTGCAGCTTCTCCCTGAAGTCCTGCCCCACAAAGACATACAAGAAAGGATTCAGGCAGCTGTTAATGTAAGCTAGTCCTGAAGCCAATGGGATGCCCACAATCAGCACCGTCTGTAGCCAAGGCGTGACCACGGACACGGACATCTCCAAGAAGGAGAAGACGTGATAAGGGAACCAGCATATGAAGAAGGCCAGGATGACAGCCACCATTATTTTGAAGGGCCTGCTTGAGCGTGTGATCCGATTTCCCTTCAGCTTCGTCATGATGATCCCATAACAGAGCAGGATGACAGTAAAAGGCACCAGGAAACCAGCTACAAAACGGACCAGCACCATGGCTTGGTGCCGTTGCTCTCCCAGCTTGGTCATTTCCTCTGAATGGAAGTCATCGGACAAGGCAAAGTTGTTGTAACAGTAGGTGGTGTTGTCTTTCGTGGGAGAAGGCCTTGTATCCCGGAAGACAAGATACGGGGAGCTGAGGGCCAGAGCTGCCGCCCAGACACCCAAAGCCACCAGAGAAGCCAACCGGGGGTTGCGGTAATTCTGGGACCAGACAGGACACACTACGGAGATGCAGCGGTCCATGCTGATGACCATGAGGAGGAAGACACTGGCAAACATGTTGAGGAAGGCCACGGTGCTGCTGAGTTTACAGAGGACCTTCCCAAAAGGCCAGTGGAAACCAAGAGCCATGTAGGCCACACTCAACGGGAGGAAGAAAGTGAAGACAAAGTCAGCTATGGCCAAGTTGATGAACCAGACCGTGGTGACAGTCCTCTTCATCCGGAAGCCAGTGACAAAAATGACCAAGCTGTTTCCTGTCACCCCCAGCAGGAAGGCGAGGCTGTAGACCACCATAGAGAGCACACGCATGGAGCCGCGGAGCTCTGTGGTGTCATCAAAGTCATCATAGTCCTCGTAGTCTCCGTCGTAAAGGCTTTCTTCAGAAGTGTTGTTGAGGGCCATTTTGATGGCGAGGAACCTGTCAGAAAAGATGAGAAAGGGCAATGATTAAGTTATGGAAAAAGCAAATTACTTCTGGTAGGAAGCACTGCTTGAAAGAGGAGGGATAAAATGACCCATATATGGTTTGTCCATGATCAGGTGGCACTTAGCTGTCTGGATAGTCCAGTGTTTTAGTTATCTGACTGTGGAGCCAGAGGCTGGGGTTTCAATTCCCCACTGGGCCTCCTGTGATTAGAGCCAGCCTGTGTGGTCTTGGGTAAACTGCATAATCCCAGGATGCCGTCCAGATGAATGGAATGGTAATCGCTACTACACCTCCATATCTGATGATGACAACAACAAGCAGCAGCAGCAGCAGCAGCAGCAACAGCAACAGCAATGACATTTAACAGGATGATATGAAAGACAAAACATATCCAGTTGTCTGGCCTTTCACAGAGATTATCCACATAGTAGTTGGGTTTGGTTGGCTTTTTAAAAGAAACAATGGGGATTAATAACCTGAATTTCATTTTCCAAACTGCCATGATTTACCAGAGTCACTGAGGATGTCATCCTATGGGGAATTTGTAACACTACTCATTTGCCCTCTCCTTTGGCTCCCCATCCACATGAAACAGCTAAAGTCAGCAAAGTTGAAAGCTGTTGCTGTTCCATCTTTCTGCTACTCTTTGTTGGCTTGGAAGTAGAGATAGACAGAGAGAACAGCCGTTCATGATGGTTCACGGCCCATTGATATTCGTGAACTATGAACTGTGTCCATCAGTTTTCCATGGACATACCAACCAAATGAACTGTTTAATAGTTTGTGTGGTTTGGGACTTCCAGAAGCAGCAGAACAGCCCCTGCATGAACTGAAGATACCAAACTCAGAGAGGGTCTTCAGCTGACTCTCCTCCCCACCCACTCCAAGTTTGGTAAAGACTGGATTTGAGGTGTCTGAGTTATAACCATGTACAAATTGCCAATGTCAATAATCACTCAGCATTTCGTTTTGTTCTTGCCCGGTGTGTTTCCTCAAATCACTTGGAAAAGAACCACAAAACAGCCCAATTTGTGAGAGGTTCCTCTCCCCAATCTTTTTGTGGTTCATTTCATGCCCACCTCTGTTTCGAACCAAGCAATGAACAGACCAGAGCTGCCAGAAGAGGAACCAACACGACCGGTGGTTCCACTGGAGATGCTCATGTCTGAAAATGCCAACCACAGTGCCCTGGTTATTGTACATCAGGCAGGAGATTCTGTTCTGCCTTTGCTTCCATGCCAGCCAGTTTTAAGGCCATGTGAAAGAGTGATGCAACATTTTAGCCACAAGATGGGAGCAGAGCAGCACAGACTTAGAAGTACCAGGGTGGGCTTTGGAAAGTGCTACGCATCCATGCATCTGCCTGGCATCTTCCTTGCACCACAAACAAAGCTGGGCATGGTGCTGTCAAGTCAGGGGAGTGGGTTTCTCTTCAGCACAAAGATCTCTTGGGGTTTTTAGCTTAGTAAAGGTGTTCTGGGAAAGAAAATCTTTTCGAGTGTGAACCCTTGTCTGCCAGATAGACTCATCTTTTGTTTACATACTGGCCCTGAAGAAAGACTTTGACTACCAGCCGGAGGGGACCCGTTCCATTGCATCGTGCATATACAATACATGCAGATCCAGTTTTCTGCAAGCTGTCCTGCTACTTGAACACCATCGGTCAGGCAATATTATTTAATCAAGTCAGCACTAGAGATGGGCACGAAATGAACTTTTAGTTCATTTCATTATTCATTATTTATTTTGTTAGGTAACGAAATGAATAACGAAGCCCATAGTGATTTTAGAATGACATGAAACAAACAAACAAAAATGGTTTGGTTAGGTTCGTTTCATTCTTCCCCGCTGGTGATGACAACCCTAACCCTAATCCCAGCCCCCAAAACAGTAAAAAAGTGAAAAGAAACACAAAAACGCACACAGCACAGAGAAACGCAAAGAACCGAAACAAAAACGAAATGAATTTTTAAAAAATGAAAAAGTAATTCTTTTCAAATGAAACGAAATGAAATAAAATGGAGACAAAACAAAACAAAACAAAACACCATTTTTGTGTTTCATGCCCATCTCTAGTCAGCACATATCTCCATGAATCAACACGAAAGCCCAGCAGGACAGGGTTGCCACTGAAATAATTCATGTGATTGTCACAATACTGAATGGTGATAAAAAGAGCCATGTTTATAAAGTGCAAGGAGGGTTGGGGATTTTTACAACCCTGCCTGCTGCCTGTGTGGTTTGAGTGACTGGGAAGGACTTTTCTGAGCCAGTAGGAGTCGCCGCCATGCTTGGCCCAAGCCTTTATTGATGACACTTTGTGAAAGCTGGTGCCTATCGAAACATATTTGTCCTTAAGGAGCCAATAGTCTATTTTTGTATCTTGGTTGTCTTTTAAATGTGGCATGCAAGGTTGGAAGCTAGATCACTAACAGGGCTTGCTCTGGCTCTGCTAACCCCCTTTTCCCTCTAAGAAGAAATATCTATATTTGGAGGCTATTAATAACATACACCTGCATGTGTTCTTCAAAGCATACCTACACTGATTTCGCCTTATTGTACATAAAATACGGACAAGTTGCATATCTTAACAGGGCTCTGAAGGGCTTAATCATGGATACAGAACTTGTGGTTAAAGTGTTGGATTAAGATCTGGGTAGGCAACCAAGCACTCTCCAGATACTCTAGACCAGGCCTGTCCAAAATTTGGCCCTCCTGATGTTTTGGACCACAGCTCCCAGAATTCTAAGTTTATATTGCCAATGGCGAAGGACTGTGGGAGTTGCAGTCCAAAACATCTGGAGGACCGAAGTTTGGACATGCCTACTCTAGACGACAAATTCCATAATCCCAGATCAGGCCCAGTTGACTGGGAATGACAGGATTTATAGCTCGTTATTGAGCTAAATTCAAGAGTCATCCTAGCCTTGCCTTGCCAGGAAAATCTGGGTTCAAATTTCCACTGGAGGGCCATGGAGTAGTGTATCATCCTAGCCTACCCGACAGGGGTGTTGAGAAGAAAATGAGAAAATAAGCTACATGCGCATCATGGAAATAAGGATGATTGGTTGGTTGGTTGGTTGGTTGGTTGGGTCCTGCCTTTCTCCAGTGAGTTATTGACCATGTTTATGTCTTCCTTCCTTCTTGTTTTAGCTTCCCAACCACCCTGCGGGAGCAGATCTATCAAACAAAGTATGACTAGCCTGACGTTACTCACAGGAGATTCAATTATGCCCATGTTTAGCCCTCTAACTGCTGCATCCCGTTGACTCCAGTAAAGGATACCATCTCCACCTATACATATTCTGAACATCTATGAAAATTATCCTCCCCGCAAAGAGGAAAACAACGTTAGTCTTACCTTTTATCTCCTCTCTCCCAATCTGCTCCTTTCTTCAGCTTCTGTTCCACAGCATCTGGAACTATTCGGAAGTTTGCAGTCTGTTTCCAAGATTTCAGGAAGCTGGTGACAGGCATAGAGAAACTCCCAGGTTGGGTGTGTACATATTTTGGAAGAGGGAGTGCCCAGAAGACCTGTGGTTAGAGGAAGCATCCACTGCCCACAAACTATTGCTCTATTTGGGTTTGGGGGCAAGAGCGGCCACAGCCACAGCTGCTCAGAACAGACTTAACCCATTAGTCCATGTTCCCAAATAGCAGCCATATTGCACCCGTGTTAATCATAATCCACTTCAAATCCACCACACCAGTAATTGAAATTCTCAGATTTTTGAATTGGTGGCGAGTGCATTACTCAGTCCCCTTTTGAACCATCTAATTGATTCCAGAGGAAGCCAGTCTCCTAAAGATTGGAGTGAGAACAGGCATGCCTTCCCACTAGCTGCTCCATAAGTCTCTCTGTCTCTCTGTCTCTCTGTCTCTTTGTCTCTCTGATTCTCTCTCTCTCTCTCTCTCTCTCTCTCTCTCTCTCCCTGTGTGTGTGTGTGTGTGTGTGTGTGTGTGTGTTTACCAAAAGAGATCATCTAACAGCACCCACGCTCTGCCAAACACTAGGCCAGTGGTGGCAAACCTTTGGCACTCCAGATGTTTTGGACCACAACACCCACAGTCCTTTGTCATTGGCAATACAGGCTTGGAATTCTGGGAGTTGTGGTCCAAAACACCTGGAGTGCCAAAGGTTCACCACCTCTGCCCTAGGCACTAAAGAATAATCAGGGAACAACAGAGTTGTAGAAGAGTCCCAAGGGTCATCCAGCCAATCTGAGAGAGCAACAGCCAAAGGACCCCTGGAAAAAAGATCACCTGGACTCTATTTCAAAACATTCTGCAAATACTGGATGGGCATTTAACCAACCAGCTTGACCATGTTTTACAGCTTTTATGCCAATAAAGTTATTCTAATTCTCATTCTAACTTGGTACGGATAAAAGCCCACCACTTCCCAAGCTGGGTTGTTCCCTCTCAAATAGCTCTTGCCACCTGGTATTATCTTAGTGTTGAAGCAAGGTCTAATTTCTTGATCTTTGAGCCTAATGTGTTCAGTGTTCTGAGTGCCTTTGGAGGAGGAGAGAACCATTTTTAAGACCTCGGAGAATCTGGCTGTGGAAGCAGAGGTTGGGAGTTCAATTCCCCCACTGCCCCTCTCAGACTATTTATTTATTTATTTATTTATTTATTTATTTATTTATTTATTTATTTATTTATTTATTTATTTATTACACTTTTATACAGCACCATTTCCCAGAGGGACTCTGGGTGGTTTACAAATTAAAAAAAAAATGAATAAAACAGCAATTAACAAAGACATCAGTGGAGGGGCAACAAGAAGGGCAATAATGGGAAGACCCACCCACAAGGAGCAGCAGGCACACAACACACACAGAAAAAAAAAAAAAAAAAAAAAATTAACTGGTAACCTAAGGCAGCCCCTCTCCAGGAAGAGGGTAAGATGGGCAAAGAGTCTCTGTTTGCTCCCAGGAATGACGTTAGTCTCATAAACAAATACGTTGATGGGTAGAAATGGGATTTGAACTCAGATCCACCACACGCAACATTCTGCCCACAGTAACACAGAAGCAGCAGGCAGAGCATCCAAGATCCTCTAGGTCTCCTCCAAGCAACTGTTAATAATGTTGTGCGCAATTGTGGCCAACTCCTCCTCCAAAAGGCGCAAGTGAGCAACGTCCTCATAATTTCTGCTATTACAGCTGGAACAAGGGAAACCACAAAATATTTCTTCCTGCTGACCGATGGGGCAGAATTTGCAGCAAGAGTTCTTTTGGGGTTTTGCCATTCCCAAAATCCAACCAGCAGTCATGGCAACCGGAGCATTCCAGAAGCAACCACCCAAAAATGATCTTTACCCAAGATCCTGGTGGCTAGGGATCTTTTTTTTTTTCCCAAACAGTGCCACGGGTATCTTGTTCACATTGTCCTCTCTGCCCATTTGCACCTGTTAAAATAAAGCAGGAAAGAAAAACAAGACTTCTCTTAAAACCTTGGTGTCGACTGTCTGAAAATTCCTTTTCTGTGTAGGACACGAAGGATTCTCTGCACCCATCTTCCCAGTATCAGGATGGTTTGGGACACCTGGCATTTAGAGGGGGCACCAGTCTCTCAGACTTTTGGCCCTCCTGCCAAGCCTGGGCTCACAAACAAAGCAATTAGAGAAACCACAAGCTTTCTGACCACAAACCATAGTCACAGGAGACCAGACTCCTTGGGGATGGAGGAGTAACTGGTTTGACAGTCTGCCACCAAGATGGCACAAGATAACAATCAGGTTTTCAAAGTGGGGAAATAAATCGTTTTGAAAATAAATACAAAATAGACCCCAGGCCAATCAAAGTTTCAGCAATTTGCTGAACACAGACAAATTCCCGGATATTCGGAAGCCATCTTGGCCTCAAGAGTAAGCATTAAACCACTAGCCACCAGACGAACCTTCCCAGGCCCCAAACAGATAAGTTTTTCGCTTGAGAATTAAGGGGGTGGCAGATAAGTATTGAAGAGTCATCCCAAGCCAATATTTTTCTAACTTCACACATCAGAATAGTTTTGGGACCTCAAGGAAAGAGGGGGAGAGAAAGGGTAGAAAGCTGGAGAGATGGTATAAACAGCTGAAAACAGTGAGTAGTGTGTTTAAAAAGCTTTACAGCATCACTTTGCAAATAAACTTGAGGTAACCCACAAAAATTATTAAGCCCTTCAGTCACATATCCCAGTAAGGCACCTAATTTATGACACAAACTTGAATGAATGATGAAAATATGAACAGGAAATGGACAGTGTGGTTCCCTGATGGTTTGTATTATTCACTCCAGGTGAACCACCGTTGATAAGCCCATGTTAACGCATCATGATCTGGTGCAACGTCTAGCAATGAAGTCATAACCAGGGCTGAAGGAGCAGTTGATAATTATTTTTTCCAGATTTCAAAGGCTGATTATTAATCCATTAAGAAAGCATACAAAGCAAAAAAAACTTGAGATGTTTTTTAAGCTGAAGATATTTTTAACTTCATAAGCTGAAGTGGACCAGAAAACAATCTACCAAAAGCGTTATTATTTTCAGGTGTTGAATGCAGAAAAAGATCAAGGAAAATCGGGGGGGGGGACAAGTGCAGGGTTATTATTACCACAGGGTTTGGAAGTACTGTATAAAAGAGTACATATTGTCCTTCTTCAGTTGGATCTAAATTCAGTACTGAACAAGAATAGGACAAATCATAAAAACATGATTTGTTTGAAGGGCAGACCCATCTTGCAGCACCAACATTTTAAAAGATTGATTTATTTGTGATGTGGTGCTGGACAAGAGCTTTGCAGATACCCTGGACCACCAGAAGCACAAACAAGTGGGCCTAACCAAGCCTCAACTATCTCCAGAGGCAAAAAATATTGAAAAGGAGGTTGTCCTATTTTGGGCACCATCCTGCGAAAGCAGGATTCTCTAGAAAAGACAATAATGTGGGGGAAAGCAGAAGGCAACAGGAAAGGGGGAAGACCAAATATGAGATGGATTGAATGCCTAAAGGGAGCCACAGGGTTGAGTTTGCGAGGACTGGGAGGGCAGTGGAAGACATGACCTTCTGGAGATGGCTCATGAGTTGGAGGAGGCTTGGTGGCACATAACAACAAGCATTTGTGGGCCACAGACAAGATGCTTTCTATGGAGGTAGACTTCAGTCCATGATGGTTTCGCTTGAATAGAAGTTGTTCATAGGGATGGGCAGGAAACGAAAAAAGAAATGCTGTTTCATCATTTTGTTACATAACGAAACGAAACAAGGAAGCAGCATTTCATTATATATGAAACGAAAACATCGTTTCCCCATTGAAACGAACCATTTTGTTCCATCATTTTCGGGCTCCTGCTGAGCTGTCAGTGGCTGGAGCCCTTTATAAAAATGGCTGCCGGAGTCCTGGCCACCAAATCTGGTGCCTCTAGGACCCAGGGGAGCCATTTCATTTCATTTCATTTCATTTCATTTCATTTTGTATGAACTTTTTTAAAAAAATTTCATAAGAAATGAAACTAAACAAAATGGGGCTGAGCATGAAACGAAACAAAATGAAATATTATTTTTCCGTTTCATGCCCATTCCTAGTTGCTCATCGTTAAGATGCTATGTGAATCTCCATTCCTTCTGATACAACGCAGGACCACAGCCAGCCTACTGGACATTTTTGAATTACAATATCCAACATCTCTTTGCTGGCATAGCAAGGAGCTCTGGGATTTGTAGTCCCCCAAAGCAACCTGTTCAACCATGTCACCATGACAGTTTGGTTTGCACTGCTGGCCCACTCTGTATTAGTGTTACACACACACCCGTACACATTTTGTTGTTGTTGTTGTTGTTGTTGCAATATGCAATTTGCAATTTGCAATTGACACGGCCCCCATTCCATCTTTTCCATCCTTTCATTAGGATCTTGATCCGTCTCCCTTCATTCCTTAATTCCAGCAATGATCAAGACTTGGGGTATATCTTACAGCAAGCAGACAAGAGAATTTAAGGAATTATTAGAGGAACACCCCCCCCCCAAAAAAAGAGGGGAACCAGACAGTGCAGTGGCTGCATGACATAGCAGTAGAATGCACTGGATATATATTTTGGGGGGGCGGGGGCACTAACATTGATCACTTCCTTAAAATAGCCATCTCATAAATCTAATTGCCAATGGGTACATTCTCTCCCCCTCCCAAAAAATAAAAAATACCTGCCTGTCCTGGGCTCTCTGGCTCCATGGAAGATGTTTTTCTTGATGCGGTAACGACCAAGCTCTTGATGCTGTTATTATGGGCATACTATAATGAAAGGGTTTCAGTGCTGAAAAAGCAGAGGGAAGGGAAGACCAGAAACAGAAAAAAAGAAAGGGAAGAGGAAATGCCTCTCTTTTTTCTGCTGACAATCCAGAATCCAAAACCCTCACAAGTACCACATCCTCCTGTCCCTTGTCTCTATGTTTTTCCATTATAATGCCATTTCTGGCCATGTGTTGGGGTTTGCCCTGGGTTGGGCATCTCTTCGTTTCTGAAAGCCTTTCAAACTTACATGAGAAACCCCTATTTCTTACAACCAACCCATGCCATTGATTCTTTGGACCTATACATCAAGCATTGATGAAGGGGGGGGGTGGGCACATATGGAGCAGAGAGCTAGCACCTCCAAACAGCCTCAGAAGGGAGCCTGTAGTGGACTGAAAATTTACAAGGTCAGGATGTTGCATGCACATTGCACACACAAAGCCCTATGTCGAGATTTAGCAGGGATAAGTGCAAAAATCTACACCTGGGGAAGGGGGACTAAAATGCACAGTTACAAGATGGAGGATACAGTGGTACCTTGTATAAAGGAATTAATTTGTTCCCAATGAAATTATGTTAAGCAAATTTTCCTTTATACAAATTTCCCATAGGAATGCATTGAAAACAGAGTGATCCCATTTTTATGTTGTACAGAGTCACCCCATAGGCGATTATGTTAAGCAAATTTTCCTTATCTCTGGAATTTTTATGTTGTACAAATTTTATGTTATATAAACCGTTTGTTATACAAGGTCCACTGTATTTGGCTCAGTAATATTACGGGTGAGACAGATCTTGGAGTTGTTGTACATCAAAAGTTGAATATGAGCCAGTAGTGTGATGTGGCTGCAAAAAAGGCCAATGCTATTTTAGGATGCATGAACAGAAGTATAGTCTCCAAATCCCACAAAGTACTAGTTTCTCCCTGCTCAGCACAGATTAGCCTCATTTTGAGTACCAGGTCCAGTTCTGTGATTCAGTGTTATGATGCTCTGTGTGGATAGTAGCTGAAATCCTGTTGAACAGACACTGGGACCTCTCCACAGAAAAGTTCCTTTTTCTGTACTATGACTTCCAGAAGCTGCAACTGCTATTCCCAGATGTTCTGGAGAATTAGGACTACTAGGCAGCCATGCCCTAAGCACACCTGATCTTGCCTGATTTCAGAAGCTAAGCAAGTTCAGCCCTAGTTAGTCCTTGGATGGGAGACCACCAGAGAATACCAGGTGCCATAGGTGCCTGGAGTAGGAACTGCCAAACCACTCCAGTATTCCTGCCAAGAAAACTCCATGGACATGGAGTTGCGAAGAGTCGGTTACAACTGTAATGACACAAAACACACAGAGGCAGCCATGATGCCTAGGGAATTCTCTAATCTGTAACCCCCAAAATGAAATTTCTCCAAACTTTGGCTCTCTATTAGATCATGAGAGGGTTATGAGAACCTGTGGCTGAAATCTTGTCACACAACTTTGTAGGAATCTTTGTCAGCAGCAGTGTCAAAGTGCTACGGAATAGAGATGGGCACGACTCAAAAAATGGTGTTTCGTTTGTCGTTTGTCATTTAGGGGGTCCGTTTCGATTCGTTTTCATTTTTCGTGAATTTTTTGCAAAAAAATCATTTTTGTTTCGTTATGTAATGAAATGAAAAACTGAAAACGAAAATGAAAAATTGCTGTTTCGTTAGCATTCATTACAGTTCAATGTATTTGCCACAATGAAAACGAAACGCACGACAAAATTTCTGTTTCGGTTCATTTTGTTTCGTTTTGGAGACAAAATTTGTTTTTTGTTTCGTTACATAACGAAACGAAAAAATGAAAACAAAAACAAAAATTGCTTGTTTCGTGCCCATCTCTACTACCGAATTAACAGCTGGGCTTGGCCATTTTGGGGTGCAGGCAACTTCACAACAATGTGTGTGACTTGTGCAGACCTAGAAACTACCTGTAAGCACTGACAATTTGCCTTTAAACAACAGCAATTTCATTGGTGCTGCACACATAGAACTGCACAACAGGATTTCAGCCAGTAGGTTATATTCTACATGTTTATACACAGTTGCTGCATGCATATCTACACAGCTATTGTTTTAAGAGTTGATGCACCACGGGGGAAGCTGTCTAGATAGCTCAGTGCTCTAGATATCTGGGTGCAGAGCCAGAGGTTGGGAGTTCAATTTCCCACTGTGCCTCCAAGGAGAAGAGCCAGCCTGTGTTGCCTTGGGTAAGCTGCATGGTCCCACAAAAGCTGTAAGAAGGTGGGACAGGTACAGAAGAACATAAGAATATAAGAAGAGTCCTGCTGGATCAGGCCAAAGGCCCATCTAGTCCAGCTTCCTGTATCTCACAGTGGCCCCACCAAATGCGTCTCGGAGCGCACAAGACTAGATATATCTGTCTCCTGATCCCACTCCCCTGCATCTGGCCCTTGAAGTACCCCAGTTTTAAGCCTGGAGATTACACATCTCCATCATGGTTTGTCACCTGTGATGGACTTTTCCTCCAGGAATCTGTCCAATCCCCTTTTGAAAGCATCCTGGCCAGATGCCATCACCACATCCCGTGGCAGGGAGTTCCACAGACCAACAACGTGCAGGGTGAAAAAACATTTTCTTTTGTCTGTTCTTACTCTCCCAGCCCTCAATTTGAGTGTATGTCCCCTAGTTCTGGTATTTTGTGAGAGGGAGAAGAGCGTCCCTCCATCCACTTTACTCGTACCCTGCATTATTTTGTACGTCTCAAACATATCCCCCCTCAGGCGCCTTTTTTCCAGACTAAAGAACCCCAAATGTTTCAGCCCTTCCTCATAAGGGAGGTCCCCCAGCCCAGTAAAACATTCCTTAATCCTCTGTACCAAAAAAAAAAAAATAACAAAAACAACAACCCTGGAAAGGGTTGCCATAAGTCAGAGTCAGGTTGAAATCACATTATAATTGTTGTGTTAACTTGTTGGTTTGGAGTAACTGTCGGAACAGCCGGGGCAAACAGTTTGAATCCCTGCTGTAGTGCTCAGCATAGGAGCCTGTGGCGAGCAAGCAGTGCGTTTGTGGAGCATAGGATTCCATGCTCTTCCACCTGCGTGCTTGCCTTGGGCAAGCTGCGCCATTCCAGAAGGACAAAGTAACCCCTCCTGCAGGCTTGATATCTAGAAGAAGCCTGAGAGGGTTGCCAAAAACAAGTGTCAACTGATGGCACATAAGGATTATCTACAACACCTTTTCTACAACACCTTTTAAAGCAAAGTTCTCAAAAGCAGGCTGGCCACATGAAATAGGGGGGCAGGGTTGCTTCAGCGTTTAAATACTTGCATGGAAAGATCCACCAACTGATTTTCCCTCTTCTGAACTGTTGCTGAAAGCATTATAGGAACTGTCCACACCATTTCTTGTAGCCACACGCTCTTCACATGAAAGGCTGCGTGAAACTTGAACCTACCGCTCCACCGTCCTCTGTTTGGTAAAATACCATCCCTTCAAGACGAAGGGTCAAGGTGTTTCATCAGGCAAAAGCCCGATGATAAACACTAATGAACATTCATAAACCACCAGTGTCTACAGCGACCCGTAACCGAGCCTTCTCTGTGGCTGGTCCTGTGTTGTGGAACCATCTCCCGAGTGAGTTACGCCTAGCACAGTCCTTGCCAGCCTTCAAAAAGGCCTTTAAAACCTGGCTCTTTTTGAGGCGTGAGGCGATTGTTAATTTTTTCCCCCTTTTTTGTTATTGCTCCGCCATCCTGTCATTGCCCCCCTTTTTAGACTTATTGTGTTGATATTGTGATGCTCATTTATTGATTATTTTGTTATTGTTCTTATTTTGTTTGTTGTAAACCGCCTGGAGTTCCTCCTGGAAGACGGGTGGTATATAAGCACTAAAATAAATAAATAAATAAATAAATAAATAAATAAATAAATAAATAAATAAATACAGTAAATACAATAAATACAGTAAATTAAATTGCAAAACCCGCCCACTCTGTATCTCTGATTACCAGGGCATCCACAAGGGATAGAAGACAGGGTCTCTGTTTGTTAAGAGATATGCATCCCTTTTGCTGAAGAGCTCTGCTCCTGTCCCATGAGAGAAAATGAGACCACTGAGCATGTCTTTTTCACCTGCCTACTATAGGAGGCAGTGCGTATAGAGACTATTATCCCCCTGATGGACGCTCTGAGAAAACCAGACAGGTATTCCTCCTTTCAGATGTGGATACAAAGATCACCTGTCAAGAAGCTAGGTTTTGCACAATGATACTTGGACTACAGGCGGGGCATGGTGGCTCAGTGGACTAGGGCACTGAAAACTGTCAGCTACAAAGTTGGCAGCTCAGCGGTTCGAATCCCGGGTGCCATGCAGTGGAGTGAGTTTCTCCTGTTAACCCCAGCTCCTGCCAACCTAGTAGTTTGAAAGCATGCAAATGCAAATAGATAAATAGGTATCTCGTAAAAAGCGGGAAGGTAAAACAGTGTTTCCTTGCAGCCATGCCAGCCACATGGCCACGGACTTGAACAACACTGGCTCTTTGGCTTGAATACAGAGATGAGCACCGCCCCTAGATTGGGACACAACTGGCACACATGTGCATGGGGGAACCTTTACCTTTACCTTGCTTGGACTACAGAAGCCCGATGCCAACTAGACTCGTATGCTTGCTAAAATGTTTTAATACAATGGATTGCTTGAAATACATAAATTATAAGGTTTTGTGTTTGTATTTGTGTATGACTGGTCAAAGGACCGTAACTAAATAAATAAACTATGCAGCAATTTCAGCGCATGGAGTTTATCATTCATATCAGAAAAGCTCCACCTGTTGAACTCCCTTCTTCTGAGCAAGTGTGAAAGCTATCAATGCCTTCTTTCTTTTCTTCTTGTTTTTTTTTAAATAAGACTGCTAATAAGTTCATTGCTACAGCCCTTAAGGATTACAAAGGGC